>OY754334.1:104492571-105098938 GCA_963573305.1 Pyrrhosoma nymphula | reverse complement strand
AGGTAAATACCAAAGCCTTTGAATACAGTTTCAATCAGGGAATTAAACCAGAATCCGATTAAAATAAAAGTTAATTGATTATATTTTCAAGATTATGCTTGGATATGTCATGGAACTAGTCTCATAAATTATTTTCCTATTTGATATTTAACTCTGGTTCAGTAAAAGGCTTTCCGACTATTTTCCCTAGCAGAAAAATGAACTTTATGCAAATATGCATAAAACATCCTTGTTTAAAAACTTTGCTAAGGCAATTTAACTGAAAAGAAACCTAAATGTTTGTTAGCAATTTTTGCAAGAAAATAGGCAGAAAACGACGAATATTTTATTAATGATTCACTGATCATGGAGTATCTTAGGTGACCTTATTTAGGAAGGAATTCGAACTAGAACAACTGTTATAGGATATAAAATGTAAGTAGGATCATAAAAGTTCAGAACATATCAGAAGAATCAGGACATATAGATGTAAAGCATAAACTTACAATTATATATAAGTGAATGGGATTTCTTCTACTTCATAACGTCGCTTACACCCAATCGAGTATTAATGTCTTATTACGTCATTCGGACATTTTTCGTCGTATTTTCGTTTCGTCGTCGGTAATTTTCCTCCTCGGTTAAAATAATTGTAGCTATAGTTGTACACATAAAATAGTACCCCATTTACTTCAGAGACGGTAAAAGTCAAGGTGAAGTTCAATAATCGTTAGTTAAAACGTCAAGTACTAATACGTAATACATCATAGTATGATACATTTACTCTGGGATAGTAAAGTGCCAAGAAAAGTAAAAATGTCTATACATGAAATTTATTATGCGCAAACAGTAAACACATGAAATAGAGAGAATGGAGCAGAATGAAATCTAGGGAATGAACATATAGAGGGAAATTGAGAAGAGAAAAAAATGCAGGGATCAGAAATACAACTTGATTAAATAGCTGAAGAAATAAGATCGAAAGCAATAAATTAAAATAGCACTTAAACAAATGAAAGATAGGTAGGTAATAATCTCCCCAGAAAATGAAATGAGGAGAGAGAAAGTGGGAAGCAAATTAGAGGAAGGCAACGTAAACGACCGATAGATGACGAAAGAGGGGACTTACAGAAGAGGCGCATATCCTGAGATGAAGTGCGTAGAGAGGAAATAAGGAGTGATAGAAAAAGATGGAGGTTCTTGGTCAATACCTAGGTCCTTAAATGGTGGAACAGTAGGTGATATGGATTGATCATACTTGCAATAATACCATAATTTTCCACCAGTTTCACACATTAAAGTACTCAGAAATTTAAAACAGGAAATGGTAGAAAAGGAGAAAAATAATAATAAGGATGATTACTACAACGCTTCGCATTTTAAGATCCAACCATCCATCCCTGGTCTCAAAATTGGGTACAGTTCACGACACTTAATGAGATCAATATCCTTCCTCTGGATTTCTTTATTATTCATAAGGTTTAATTTAAGGATTGAGATTAGGGAACTCCATGAAATTTAACGAATCATTGATGTATTAATACATAAAATTGATACCATCAAGGTGTCTTATAGCTTTCTTGGTACATATATTTTCCCCCTAAGTTGCAATGTCCTCGGAGGCATTTCTGGGCATCTCTCTTCCTCTCCATGCTCGCAAGATGAAATATTTCTGGCATCACTTGCGTCGAGGATGTTGAACTCACTCCAGCGGCTTTCTACAGGTCATTCACTCAGGCACTGAGTCGGGCAGGCTTGAGATAGTGAACGAGGCTCCAGCTCGCAGATTTTCTATGAGAACCTTCCTGTGCGGGGTCGCGTCAATCGCTAAATGCCCGGAATTCCTCCTGCCACGCCAAGCGCAATGTTACGGGACCCTCCTTAGTTCCGTCCGTCATCAACCCGGACTATAAATAACTTCAGCTCTAAGCACTGAAATTCAAAATGTAAATGCTGTTCAACTTTGATCTCACACTGAGAGGGGTACGACGAATTGTCCTGGAGAACCAACGATTTGAAGGACGCCAAGGAATTCGCTCAGAGGTCAAGGACCCTTGCCTTGTCACGGTCCCTAGAGTTCATCAGAGTTCCCTAATCTTGATTCGAAACGGCCGCGTCACATTTGAACTTGTCCTCTCAAGAGGTCCGGACCACGTCGTCATTTTCAGCCGAGGGCTCTCCAAAGCATTAGCGGCACTTAAACATCAGCACTCCAACCCCTTACTTTGGCTCAAGAGCGTTGTGACAGCATAGATGAAGGTCTTCTCATTGATGGTCGCTTATTGAACCAACATACCCACTGTTCTCAGAACTCTGGTAATGGATAATCAATATGCACCTTGTTCAGCTAATTACCGCATTTTACGGCGTAAAGAACGCGTTTTTTTTTACCTGAATAACGTCTTTCAAATTTGAAATGCGTTTCTGAGGCCGAAGGTTACGTCATTCATAAAAGTATGCTCATTCCACAGACAGTTTATCAGCACTATACCGTAGCTTCCTGTTCTGTCCTTGTGATGACCCATTCAGTTGTGTGATTGGTTCTATTATTCCCATTTTGCACATAGGATTCAACTCCTTTCTTCACCTTATCTCTTAAAGCAAAGGGGATTTTACTTTAAAGTACAACTACTGCCTCGGCATTTTTGTTACTTTCAATGTAAATTTTAGTTGGGATCATTCCAATCGTACCATCAAACAACTCTCCATACTCATCATCAACTGATTCCTGAAAATTGACCAACTTAATCAGCCATATCCATCCAGCCAGCGGCAATAGTGGTTTCTAATCTTAGCAGAACTTACAGAACTTACATGACCGTCTTTTTCAATTTAAAATTCGATCGGCAGAGATTTATTATTCACTGGCTATTTTTACAGTCCTGTATACGACATATAAATAAAGAGAATTAATTACGCATAGTTAAGAGAGTAAAATTGAAGAAGTATCATTAAAATAAAAAAAACAAGTATCAACAACAAATAACAACAAATCGAGTTAAGAGTAATTATTATTTTCTTATTCTATATTTCTTTCAAAATGTTTCTCCTCAAACCTGGTGTACTTCCTTTACGCTGGTGCGTCCTCGGTGCCGGAAAACACGGTACTCATGCGAAATGCGAAACACTTGCTGCAAAAATTATTCACCTGGAATGGGATTCACCACTGAATCCGCACTGGATACTTTGAATTATGGGAAAATATGTGACTGGGCAAAATTTTTATAAATTTTGCAAGTCAATGCTTTGTCAAAAAAGAGGTATAATGATTGGTATCATTTAAATGGTACCTTAATACAGTACGACTTTCCTTTTGTAAAGGTCTCTACTTTGTCTTTAATAATTTTACTATAAATTCCCTAAACATTTTAGTAGGCTTTCCTCAAAGTATATGAAAACTTTGATCTTTGAAATTCAGCACAACTCCCTAGTTATTTCAGCATACATTCTTTGATACATTTGGTGTAAATTGTTTACTATATTCTGTAGAAAATTTTAAGGCGTTCTGTTATTATTCTGTACTCGTTCTGAGTACACTAAATTTATATTACTTTTAAAGTTACTTACTTCATTTATAGCATTCATTATTGAGGTCAACCTTGTTAAATCATTGGTAGAAAATTGGCAATTGACCATATTTACTGATTTTCTTAAACTCCTAAATAGAGAGCTCTCGCTAAAAACGGCAGGAAGGTTTCTGTGGATTTCTCAAGGTTCCCTACATCATACTGAAACTATCATGAAGAAATAAACCGTGCAATTTTCCACAAAAAATATAATTGGAATTGGACAAAATATAATATAATTGGATGCGCAAAATTGCAAGGTTTATTTCTCAAAGTACAAATTCACCGTAATTTCGCAATCTTCGGATTTTATGCCGGAACTACGTTTTAGAAACATGAGCTAGGTGTCCATGTTCCATGTTGATTGCAGACTATGAATTCCAACGCGATTGCTCAATTAATACCACCATATAGTAATTACTTAGTGAAAGAGATAAATCACTTTTTGTCGAGGGCAATTATATTTTACATTACAAGAATATATAAAGAGGTACTTTTCTCACTCCGAAATATGCTGTAAAATGTAAGTTCTTTTGGTCTCAGCAAGCTCACTATTTTCAGAAAAAGTAGTTAGCTCTTATTAGTACGCTTTCTTTTCTTTCTTATAATTTTTCCATAAAATTAAATTGATTACCATTTCGAGTTAAAGTTTTTTTTTATGAAATCGATTTTGACTGAGTCGAAGGTTGCGGTATATATACTTGAACTTCAATCCAACAACATTCGTTTTTGGAGGATGAAGGTGTATAAAAGGAAGATTATCCCATTGCTTTCGACGCCAAAACTGTGCTTTGTTCAAAGAATACTTAACAGAACGGAAAGAACGTGAAAATTAAAAAGTCATTCCTGACTTACAGACAATAATAATATATATTTCTAATTCAGTCACTAGAGTCTACTGAAATCATTAGATTTTATTCATCTACAACTATCAGAAGTAATGGAGCTAAAAACTCTGATACATTCCTTTAATTGGTTGCTTTTATGGTAAACAATGTATAATGATTGAACCATTAATTAGGAATTAAGAATAAATTGATATAAGAGCGTTTTATAGTTGTTGCATACGACATATACGAATTATTTCAGTCAAATTGAAGAGGCACATCAAGTATGTCATCGCAACTAATTCATTAGGTGTAGTACACAATATTTGTCTTACACTCATTGACCTTTGTTTCTAACGGCTTCATAAATAACGGCTTACTGTAAATAATTGCATGGAATATCCTTGCTGGAACGTACTGTTATAAATCTACGTAATTTTATTTGTATTTTTTTGGGACCTGGAAAGGTTCCAATTCCGTGAATGGAAGTTACACTCACGAAATCGACCCGGAAGTGCAACAGCAAAAAATATAGTATTTCGGAAATAAGTCGTAAATAATGTTGATGTATATCTCCAGTGGCCTGAATCATTTCTAAGTCACAAGAAAAGCTGGGAATTTGGGAATGTGCGTATGTATGTTCTCTACAAGATTCTCCACTTATGTCTACCCTGCCCATGGATTGCATCCGTTCATCTAATGAAAAAATAAACCCAGTTTTCACTTCGAACTTCTACCCACGTTACACCCACATGAGAAAGCACAGCTATTGCTTATGTATGTTCAGCTATATAAGCCTCCGGAATTAAATCTCGCTGCGCTACAAGAAAAAAAACAAACTAAAATAACTTCGATGCAAAGCCAAAATATTTTTAATTTCTTTTGCATACCTTTTATATAAAAGTGGACGGAGAATACATATTGAGCAGCAGTGGAATTCCGAAGGGTTTGATTGAGGAAGGATAAGAATAGGCATTTTTGAAAGCCACGATGGTGGGCGGTTAGAAAGAATAAAGAGCTAAAGAAGGAATTCCCGCAGGACAAAGGATGTTTACCCGTTTAAGAATTGCTTTTAAAGCCGATGACGATGAGTACATTCCTTACTTTAAATTGCGATAAACGTCAATTGCTTGCCTTGGCAGTGCAATTTTTAAATAAGCTGTACACTTAACATATTCCCATAACTAAGAAGTGAAAGAATTCCCCGATAAATGTTCTCTTAAGATGAACTTTCATAAAAACCCTTTTTGACCTAGTTACTCCACAATATGTCAAAAGAAATATTTTTTCCTAAAAAAATTGGTATTTACACCAGGCAGAAATTATTTGCTCCCAAGATTCACCCATTTTGGGATTGTAGACCATGTAATTTTAAGTTCAATTACCGGAAAAATATCGCGGGGAGATATGATTTTGTTGTTTATGTCGAACGCATAACAAGTTTTTGTATAAGTAGCCAGAATATGAAAACAAATGACGTTCAAGTCCCTATCCGGAAGAACTAAGTTCTTTTTCTTGGGCAGCTAAAGTGGCTCCAGTACGTGCTATGGGACAAGATGTTAACCTCGCTGGTATAACAATGATGTTAGGAGGGACCTTAAGAGACAGAGAAAACTGTACAACTTATTCAAAAAGTCCATTACGTTAGGTGACAAATCGAAGGAACTTGAAGCAAAAGAAAGTTACGCTGCACAACGCTCAAAAACCAAGAAATCAATGCGTACTGCATTGCGAAATTTCAAGAAAAAAGTACTTGGTGAATTACTCGAAGAAAATCCGAAATCTTTTTGGTCATATGCGAGAGAGCTTCAGGGAAAATTTTCAACCGTAGATTCGTTATTTGATAAAGATGGCAAACTTGTCACCGATAATATTGACAAAGCTAACACGTTAAATTCCCACTTCGAAAGTGTATACACTACAGACGATACTCCATGTTATTTCGACATTTCATTCACTGAGGAACCGATGAAAGAAATCACTATTCAATGTGATGGGATAACTAAACAGCTACAGTCGATCAAAAATAGTAAATCTCCGGGTCCGGAGGGAATACCCGCGCGTGTCCTCAAGGAATTAGCGCCACAGATCGCACCGTTCTTAGACATAATATTCAAGAAGTCATTGTCTGAAGGAAAGATACCAATAGACTGGAAAATTGCAAACGTTACACCGATATTCAAAAAGGGAAACAGACATGACCCAGGGAACTATCGACCAATTTCATTAACGTCTATTATAGGCAAGATACTCGAACATATCGTCGTTAGCAATATCATGACGTTCCTGGACAGTCGTAACTTCCTTCATGGCTGTCAGCACGGCTTTCGGAAAGGTAGATCATGTGAAACACAGCTCGCGCTCTTTCTTCATGACGTTCTCAAATCTGGTGATTCGAAAACACAAGTGGACGCATTATTCCTAGATTTTAAGAAAGCTTTCGACACGGTACCTCACAACAAACTTTTATACAAATTACAGTCATGCGGCCTAAACGAAACAGTAGTAAACTGGATACGCGACTTTCTGAGTGATCGTAAGCAAAAGGTAGTTCTTGACGGAATTAGCTCTGATGTCGTTAAAGTGACATCAGGTGTCCCGCAAGGAAGCGTGATCGGACCCCTTTTGTTCATTATATACATAAATGATCTATGCTCTCGAATTAGCAGTAAAATACGTTTATTTGCCGATGACGCTGTCATCTATCGCGAAATTAATGATCACTCTGACTTTGAAATTCTATCATCGGATTTAAACAACGTTCATGTGTGGAGCCAAGAGTGGGGACTCGAACTTAATCTGAGCAAATGTGCGGCGGTACATTTCTTGCGGAGGTCGTCCAACTGTCCCCGTGTATATGCTGTGGATGGCGTTAAGATAAAGGCGACAGATGAAGTTAAGTATCTGGGAGTTACGATAACCTCAAACCTATCGTGGGGAACACATATAAGAAATATTTGTGGCAGAGCTCTGAAGAAGCTAGGATTCGTCAATCGTATTGTGGGAAGATTCTCAGATGAAAAAGTAAAAGAAAGGTGCTATTTCGCACTCGTCCGGCCACACCTTGAATATGCAGCAAGCATATGGGATCCGGTGCAGAAAGACTTAATTCGGGAACTTAATAAAATACAAAGGAAAGCTGCGCGATTCGTCAAAAACTGCTACGGGCGTACAGACAGCGTTACGCAGATGTTAAAAGAATTAGGCTGGGAGCCGCTAGAGACTCGGAGGCTGCGCGCTAGGCTTAGATTACTTGAGCAATTGAGAATAGATATCTTTCAGAGCGACACGGAGAACATCATATTAGAACCCCACTATATTTCCAGGTCCGACAGAAACGATAAATTAAGAGAGATATTTTGCCGAACGGATAGGTATGGGAATTCGTTTTTCCCCCGAACAATAAGGAACTTTAATAAATGCAAGGCGTAATTTCATAGAGCGTTTCCTTTTTATATGTAAACGGCTGGTGTCCTAACACCCCCCGCCACACGCCTATTGAGGCGGCTTGCGGGGTAGTATGTAGATGTAGATGTAGATGTTGTACGCGGTGAAGAAGAAATTATTTTCCCTATTAAGGAACGTACTACATGTTCACGATGGTAACGGAGGTACACGATTGTACCTACTGTTAAGCTGGATTGTTGAACAAACAAATATATCATTGAACCTGATAATACTGACTGACATGCTTGCGAAGGAATTCAACGAAATTATTCGAACCGAAGAAACGATTGCCGCGCTCCATATAATGAAAGGGAAACTAAATAGAATATGATCACGTAAAATGTGTCATGCATGTTAGGGAGCTACAAATTTTTCACAAAAAGAGATCGAGGCAAAAGACTCAGTCCCCGAGGAGTCTTTATTCGTTCATCTATATCAACTTACATGTACATTTCAGCTGAAGACTTTAAATTATCTAACATTTTGCATTTGAGCTATTATTGGTGTAGGATAAAAATTGGCCATAAAATAATGTTAATTGAATTAAGCACTTTCTTAAATATTGAAAGAAAAAATCGTCAGTGTTATAAAATTCTGTCTTCTTCTTCAATTCTACCGTCCTTTTTTCATCGAATATTATGCACTATGTAGACAGCAAACAACTAGTAGCCCTCATGCGACTTGAATTCCAAAAGTTCTTCGCTAGAGGATTCAGCGCAAGGTACGCCATTATCACCTCACATGTCGCAGTGAAAAGGTCAATATGGAGAAAGAGGCAGTTCAGTGAGGGAAACGCTGGAGAAATCTTCCAACGGTCGTGCAAAATATAGGCGTACTTTTCATGAACCAACGATTTATTTGGTGGACTAACCACGATTGTGCCTTTTCTCCTCCCATACGCCCCTGCCTTATCCACCATCATTTCTTTCCACCTTTTGAGCGTCAAATTTCCCCTTCAACGATTTCCTTTACCCCCCAGCCTCGACTCATCCGAACTAATGACACGGTTGGCCGAGATCAGTTCATCGAGGTGACACGTAATGACTCCCTCTCAACGAGTATAAAGAGTCCCTCTGATTGCTTTCGTGGTAGGGTATAAAAGCCTTTAGCGTACCTTTCAACTCATCTCGCTCATCCTCTGGGTAGCCGCGATAGAAACAAGAAATAATACACTCTAGCTCATCTACGTGTTTGGGTCTTGTTTCAATGATGCATTTGTGGGCTACCATATTTGTGGATTGCGTCATAAGGAGCAGAAATCTGGACTCAAATAAAAGAGAACGAGAATATGCGGCAGGCATTTTAAATTTGGGGGTCGAGGAGAAAGGTGAAATAGCGAAGGACAAAAAAGATGATAAAAAGATGTTTGGTGAGCTAGAGGAGGCCGAGTTGTTGATTTGAACTGGTAATCGGTAAAATAATCGCAACCGTATATTTTAAATATTGGGATTATCATATGTATTTATTTGGTAATTATAATTGATTAAAATATTGAGTTAATAAAAAGTAATTATTCAATTAAAATATTATTCTTGCATCAGTTTCATATACAGTTGTAGATCGAAAACAACCTGCAGACTACATATTGTAACATGAACACTACAAAATTGTTGTTGTCGAGTAGGCACATGAAGTTATCTAATTTTAGAGTAGGTATCAAAAATTTACGCCGGCAATTATTAGGTCGAAAATAGAGATTTTGAACAACAAGAAGGGAATCAGAAGGGATTTGAAGCTAAAAAGAGACAAAATTAATGTTTGTCAAATAGAGATAGAAAAATTTATACATGACCATGAAAAACAAAGTAAGCTTACATAGTGATTGCCAATTAACCAACCGATAGGTGTACTGGTAGCAAACTGATCACCGAAGAAAAGGAATGAAAGAACAGTGGGGGAATCTTCCCTTCCTCATAAAACGCCAAACGGCCCACGAAACCTGGACAATAATTTAGAAAATTTACCAAAAAGGCCGACCGCGTTTCATACATTCGGGCTGGGGAGCCACGGAGATTAAAGGCTCCCCTGCTCCATGATTATAAGATTTGAGCCCGTAATTTAGAGCACCGGAGCGTCACCCTGCATTGGCATGGGGAGACCGTCCGCGAAGCCTTTATCTTCGCCGCATTAAGCCACCATCGAAACACCGGACGAACTCCGCCTGACTCGCCGGACGTCATCAACGACCAGCCCCCGTTATCCACTCGAGCCGTATAGAGTACCCCAGCGGCGGTATGAGCTTCGGGAATATGATCCGCTCGAGCCCACCGTGACGTCCTGCGACACCGAGAAAGTTTTAGCGCACGGAAAATTACGCGGCTTCGCTTTGGAAGGGACTCCCCGGTGGATTCACGTGGATTTTCAACCCTTGACTCTTCAGTCCCTGGTCCTTAGCTTCGTAACACAAAGCCAAAATGTTTTTACCCAGCAGACATTTTCGGCGGTACATGCTTATGTGTGGATGCACAAAACTTGCTAGGTACCTATATTAAAAAGAGATTAATAATTACCATTTTCATGCACCGAACTCAATTTTCCATCTTATCTATTCATTAAGATAGGTACGAAGAACTAAATCATTACATACGCATGTAATACTACAGTGACTACTTCCTAAAATGATGATTCCATGAGAGAATTGTTGCTGTGTGAAATTTCTTCTCATTCCAAGGCAATAATTAGGCACTATATCGTGCGCTGGATGTTTTCCTCTGTCAGTGCACTTGAAACTTTCAAAAACTAAAACGGAGGAATATTTACGAGTAAAAAGGAGACAGAGTGATGCTTGGTGCTTGAAAAGCCTAGTAAAACACATAGATTAATAATAAAATTACTTATTTTGTAAAAACTTACATACGCCGCAAACATTGATGCTCACAAATTAAATTAGTGGATGAGTTCTTTTTTATATAGGTGCGCGAGGTGCAAACATTTGGTAATTTTTCACTTTTATTCTTCGGGAATACCTGTCATACCACATAACCCAACAAGGTCTTGCCATGTATTGCCTTTGAATCTTCTCCCATGGAGCAATTATGTTCAAATGTTTTTGTATAGTTAAAATATGTAAGATATATGTCGTAAAAATATATAGGATAAAATGTGTGCTTCTCTCCACCAAGAAAATCATATGCGGGCTATATTTTGTCATTGAAGCGCTAAGCACATCCGTACATTTAGCAGAGATGATGAGAGCAGAGATGTAAGGGAACGATTTTGGGGATAATAATCTCACACATGCGCAACCATATGCTTGGGGTATCTTAGGGTTACACTTTTATTTACTTATTTTTCTCTAACTAGCACCATTTTAATTGAGGTTGGGTTTTGCAGTAGAGGAAAGTAACAAGTTACGGTAAAAAGTAAGCAAAAACAATACGGATGATGAATTCATGGTGAATTGAATTATTTGACGTAACATGTTTTATCGTACCGGTATTAAAAGGTGTAGAAAACGAGTCCATATATACCTATTTTACAGTCAACATATCCCTTCTTATTTTTTTATACAGAATGGCACGTTTCGTGGTTTTAATTACTCCCATGGAGTCCGAAATATTTCACTCACTGTTTGCCAGGCTCAACAGTGTACCAGCTCTAAACTCAGAGTCATTTATTAGTTGAAGAGAATAAGTTTCAAATGCAATGAGGGAAAAATGGGAAAAAATCCATCAAACGGAATGTTTTTGGGGAGTAAAATTGTGATTTATGCTTCTTCTCGAGCGTACGATGCTAATGTAGACGCGAAAGGGCAAGGCCGGAGAGATTAAACATGACAGATGGGGAGCAAATTCAAAGGAGGAGGGAGCAGTTTTTTTTTTATTTTTGCCCTGCATCCGACATCGGATTCTTGGTCTAATTGGCCCCATTTTTTTGAGGACATCGTGACTGAGTATAAGTCATGAAGATGGATTCCCGCGTGGTCACTCATCGCAGTTTTATCGCATCTAGCAGAAGGCAAACATAATTTAATTTTCACAGAAGGTTAAAATACAAAGTTTCAATTTATTATTCTTAATCGAATACCATAAAATGCCATTAGGATGCCATACCTAAAAAAATAAACATTCAATTTTAATAAAGGTGCAAGCCTACATGCTTCATTAATTAGAATGTAAATCAATAAAATGTGAGTTAATAGTAACAACCTTTTAAAATGATAAACGATTAATAACGGAATTTCAGGCACCCATTCGCAATGCACATGGCTAAAGACCGTAGCACGTTTTTGGATACTTTAGAAGGGGTGCTTTTCCATAAATGTAGTTTATATGCTATAATATTTTCGGAATTATTCCGAAAATATTAAAAATTTATTTTTTTTTTAATAAGACGTTTAATTTAATTGAGAACATGAGTTTAATTTACCTCTCCTGAAACTTAAAAATAGCATTAAATGGTTTTCATAATGTGAAGCGATGTTTGCTCACAAGGGAAACGCATTTTAATTGGAAACGCATTTCTTCAGTAGTTTGTATCAAATTTAAGCTAACGTATTAGAATTGGTATTTGCTTGTTAACTTGATTCCGCCGACAACATTGGTTGTAATGCATGTTACACAGCTAAATTTTGTTAAAATATTTGTACATTTTTATCCTTAAGTTTAATTAAAGATCATTGAAAATAAAAAAGGGCAAAAATATAATTATTACTCAAATTTGACCAAACCCAGTTTTTTGCAAAAACATTATATTTTTGAAACTAACAATATCACAACTAAGAGCTCAGAATGGCAATATAAATGAAGTACTGATAAACATTCATTTAGCACTTCAACGAAACAGACCATTCACAGCTACATGAACCTACTGTATTAATTTTATTCTCTCGCTTTGATCAAAGAAAATTTATAAATGTAGGTAAATAATCTAACACTGCAGGATTTAGCGAGGAAGCACCTTTCCCGATTCTTGTCCTGAGCATTCCACCAAATAATATAAATATTTTCGCAGACACGCAAAAAATAGCCTTAGATTCAAACAACCCTTTTATAAAGGTGATTTTGTCACTACAAAAATTAAAGTTAATGGACAGACGGGATATTTTTATTCCACATTAAATCCATAATCCCATTCCACACGTTCCTATATTTGGCGGTCTGCAAGGATGGCGTATTAGTTTTCCACGAAATCAGACCAAGAACGAGACTCAAAAATCTCTTCCGACCACAGAATATCGCTTTTAACGAGCGATCAAAAATAAATTGGCTTTATCCTCGTTTTTTGGGATTTTGCTGGCGCACCTCTCTCTGTCTCCAACATTAATAACTCATTTAGGTTATCGAGTCAAGTTTTTATCATCCAAAAGAAAGCTAATCCCGTGCAGAATGGAAAAAATGATATTTTCAGCTGCGATTGATCAGCGATTTGTATTGGTGGGTAAGCCATTATCAGTTCTAACCTCAATAATTCGGAAGGGAACAGGTTAAAAATTGCAAGCTAAGTTTTTCAGCAAAGGAGCTATGTTTAACAGAGAAAATCAATCATGTTATTGCTGTTTGACGCACAACTTGAATTCCACAGATTGACTTCAGGGGATCCAATGCACGCAAACAATTAGAGCTACGTGATTGCATAACTGATGGCTCTTCAGAAAAATGAGGGATTTAAGCCAATTTATGTGTTTGTAAATAGCAATCTCACGCAAAGGAAATAACTGGTAAAATTAAATAAAATTAACCTTGGTAAAAATTGAGTAGAAAATGCGGGAGAAATGTGTAGAAACGTTTTCATAAAATCTGGGTTATTTCGTTTCGTTTCCGAAGAATTATTGGGCTAAAATCGGTAGTAGGTACTGCCACGTTAAACTCCCTGCGTCTCTGGAACAGCATAATTGACAACTAATGACGAAAAGGGACATGAAATAACGATTAGTAATTTACTTGACACATGAAAGGGTATTTGCTTATGGTTCCCAGTAAAAAAATTCTACGCTCAAAAAGTCTCTAAGTTAAGGGAGATTTTATTTATTTTGCCTACCTAACATCAAACTCGAACAGCTTCCGTAACCAAATATCCACATCACTTTTTTTAATTCTTCCCCGCATGCAAAGTTGACCAGAAAGGATTTTAATATCCCGCCATACTGATCATCATATCACCTCTCCTCACAACACACCAACACCGTGCCCAACCTGGAAACTGGGAACACCACTGGGAACGTATTTCTTGCTCCTTTTTTTTCTCAGCCGACCGTTATCACCGGGGGAATAAATCTTAATGAGCGAGAACGATTCCGTCTAGCGGTGTGATTGTGTCACAGTGATGGCAAGAGGAATATTATACAAAATCTCGGTCGCAGAGCTAAAAAGAGGTCACTTGAGAGAGTGGGGTGAAAGAGACAAAAAATAGTCGGAGGAAAAAGTTGATGGATGTCCGATGTAATGAGATCGGGAGATGCGTGTGAAAGCGGGAAAAAGGATTAACAAAGAATAACGGTCCTATTCGGACCGGAAATTTATCCCCCACCGACGGGGCATAAATTCGGGCGGAAAGACACGTTCCTCTCTCAGACCTTCCTAGGGACCCATGCACGCCCTCACACTCCACTGCTTCCAAACCCTAACTCCTCGTCTCCTTCCTTCTTGCCCATAACTCTCTCTCCTCCCTCCATGCCCTGACGCTGAACGACACACTGTTTACGCAGGGAGGCGAGGATATAAAGGTCTTAATAAAAAGAAAACGTCGAACGTGATTTTTCCCATTCCCTTTCATTTCGTGTGAAGATGTCTCTCTCTTTCTAAAAGTTTAACCTGTGAAGATGATCACATTTTTATTTCTTGACAGGCTCATTTGATTAAGAATTTTCGAGTGAGGTTTTTTTCCAACCATAACTGAGACCATATTTCAAATTAATAGTAAAAATTAAACAGTTTTAAGGAAAAAAAAGAAGATAAAGAAATATTATTGACAGAATAACTTGAATAGACTGACTGAACTTTGAGAAATTTAATAAATAAACTTAGGTATTTTAGATTTCTGTTTCAGGCTTTCGCAGCGCTGTAGTTCAGGCAGTTCCATTGTGTCTGGTTCCGCTGCGTTGGGTTATCTGGATGGTGATAACGTTTTAAAATTTAACTTGTCTAACACTAAAAACGCCGCCAAAACCGATATAATTTTTGCAACGTTATAAAAACAATCTCAGAGAGCAATAAATAAATTTTTTTAATAATTGAAAAAATAACGAACATCGTTTTGTTTCTGACAGGATTTGTGCGACGAAATATGCTTTTTAACAATGTCTCTTAAGTGCCTTGGATCCCTTTGCAAACAGCTTCTGTTTTTTGGAAAATATTACGTAAAGTAAAGAAACAAGTGGTTGATATTTTGGTACAGCAAGAAAGATGACATGATTTATATATAATGACGCCATATTCAATGATTTATGCGTAGTGATATGTAGCTCAAACTACCTTTAGAAATCAATTTACCAAATAATTTTACCGATTTTTATGGTAGACAAAACGATATTTTCTTCTGTATATTTTCATGAAGGGCTACGGAACTATGCCGAGTTGCTACAGTCGAATTTTTCCCTTCACGTGTGAAGATCTATGACAGTTAAGTCGGCATACGAAGGTCAGATTTCTTCATTGCACATATTATATAAAAATTGTCATGCATAAAAAACAAAAACTCTCAAGTCGCAATAATAAATTCCATGACAGACAATCTTCTATAAGTATTGATGCCATAATCAGTTAAATATTAAAATGCATTTATTTCTCCACAATGCACCTTGTACTTAAAAAAATCAACTCTTAGCTCCAACCAGGTTTATTTGAGCTGTTACTTTACTGTAGTTCCTAACGTTTACTGTATCTTTCTTTGAAGAAAACAACTGCCTATTTTCGCTCCCAACTTCCATGCCAATGGAAGTCTTTCCATTCTTTCCGCCAGTCTTTCACAAAAAATTCAGCAGGAAAGCCAAGATTAAATCGACAAACTAGTTGTGGAGAGATGATTTTGCGTAAATAATTTGAATGACTCAGACATCGTGTAGTTTTGCAAGTATCACCAGTGTTTCAAGAAAAGAATATGTGGCACTTTCATTGAAATATCCTGTAAAATGCTATTATTATGAACAACAATCCAATTATTTATTTGGACTCCTTTGGACGAAATTACACATTGAAAAGTTTTGGAAAGAGTGAGAATGTGATACTCTTTTCTGTTGGTTGTCAGGTAATAGATGCAAAATGTGAAACAACCCTGAAAACAAATAAGGATGTTTCCATTCGAAGTGTTGAAGTTTATGCATATCGGAAAGAATCAGTAAACTTAAGTGCACACGACTGATGATGAATCGAAAGATGTGGGCTAGCGACACATTCGTAGCATTCTGTAGCTTCGAAGTAGTCATGGCCGAATATTTTGTGTATAGTTATGGATTTTGCCCATGATAATTATTTAGAAAAATAAGATTTTTACAACAGAGTAATTAAATATGTACTTCACATTACTCGAACCTATCGTGGGGAACACATATAAGAAATATTTGTGGCAGAGCTCTGAAGAAGCTAGGATTCGTCAAGCGTATTGTGGGAAGATTTTCAGATGAAAAAGTAAAAGAGAGGTGCTATTTCGCACTCGTCCGGCCAGACCTTGAATATGCAGCGAGCATATGGGATCCGGTGCAGAAAGACTTAATCCGGGAACTTAATAAAATACAAAGGAAAGCTGCGCGATTCGTCAAAAACTGCTACGGGCGTACAGACAGCGTTACACAGATGTTAAACGAATTAGGCTGGGAGCCGCTAGAGACTCGGAGGCTGCTGCTAGGCTTAGATTACTTGAGCAATTAAGAATAGATATTTTAAGAGCGACACTGAGAACATCATATTAGAACCCCACTATATTTCCAGGTCCGACAGAAACGATAAATTAAGAGAGATATTTTGCCGAACGGATAGGTATGGGAATTCGTTTTTCCCCCGAACAATAAGGGACTTTAATAAATGCTAGGCGTAATTTCATTAGAGCGTTTCCTTTTTATATGTAAACGGCTGGTGTCCTAACACCCCCCGCCACACGCCTATTGAGGCGGCTTGCGGGGTAGTATGCAGATGTAGATTACACATGGTTAACGCCAAATAAACACGTAAATACAACAATAGTAGTGGTATTATCGATGTCCCTTTATTATTTCGCGCATATCAGCGTTCCGATCTGCATTTCAGGGCGTTTCCGAGTGCGCATGCGCAGGGTCTGAAACGAATGGAAATCAAGTGCACTTTGTGATGCGAAGTTAGCAACGCATTAGATTGAATTGAATTGAGCACCCGAGAGCTGTCACATGAATGCTGTTGTATACCTTAATAAATTAACGAAATTTGAACGATAATGAACTCAAGAACATAGCGTGGGAGCAATAGTGGTGCAGCAGCAGGTACCTTCGGCATTTACTTATGCGGTTGAATGTACGCAAGATACATGTTTGGTGTCTGGCTCGACACGATTGCGTAAAAGCGAGCAGTCTTCTCGGACGTAACGGTCCCGCTTGGCGAAATGCAATGGAAGCTATGCGGCTCCAACAACAGTAAGTTACCCCCTCCAGATAACTGCGTGAGCGCGATGCTCTTTTTTTGTAAACTCTTGCGTTTCGCTTTACAATTTTAAAACGAGGCGTCGCACGCGTCGACTCCCCCTGCGTCACGCGTCGTATCGCACGAACCACTCGACGCTGCTCTCTCCCTTTTGAAGTGGGCGTGAATGAGTTGAGTGATGAGAGGGTCGAACGGGAAGGGTTAGTCCACCGGTTGTGGAGCAGATGGGCCGGCGTACGTGTCTCTGGAAACGTGCGTGCCTGCGTCCCTTTCTCATCCGTCCCTCTGTCTCCCGTACCCTGGACGCTGGACGGCCGAAGCGTAGAGTGTGCACAACAGAAAGAGACAAGAGAATGAAAATGGGGCCCGTGACGAAGGAGAAAGTGGAAGGAAAGTTTGGTGTTTGCTGAGAGGAAGAGAACGGAAAGAATATCCGGTAGATGTTGGTACTCATCGAAGGATTGTTCATTGAGATGCTTGTAGTGGTACGCAACAATTATCGGCCTCAAAGGCTTAACTCATCGTACATTAATCCTGAGGTTGCAGGTTCGAGCCCCACCTGGGTGGAATTTTTTCCACTCAGGACGTGCATGTTTGTGTATCGTAAACAACGAGTTATCTGTGAGAAAGGACTATTAAGTCCTAAATTTGCACGAGAAATTAATTATTATTAAGAATTATTTCATGGACAGCGTGCCCCGTTTGTATGGAATGAAGATAAACCAAAATAAAACTATAACAACGAGATTTGCGTGAATAAAAGTCCAAGCCATGCCTAAGACTTGCAGAGTATAGAGTGGAGCAGATTGAGCTATTAAGTTTTTTTGGACAGCATTTCGGGAAAAATTTGGAGTACCAGGTCTTAGGATTTTATTAATAGAATAGAGTTATAAAACGAAGCATTTAGAATGAGAGTAATTATGATTGGAACTATAGGTAAGGATGTTAAGGAACTGTTAGAGAAGTGTTTGACGAGCTTAGCGTGATGTGGAAGCAAAACGCGAGAAAAGTTGGGAGAAAGGATAAGAATAGATTGCAATCGTTTGACATGCAAGTGCGTCGAACCGGAAGTTCGATGGAAAATCAAGGCCCGGGTTAATAATATCTGGTTAACGTTGCCTCGAAGGCTTCTGCGGTGATTATAATATGCCTAGAAGGTTTTCGGGTTCTTTCCGCGCTGAATGATCTTGGTGAACGATAGTGTCGACGTCGTTGTTTCAGTCGGCATGTATAGGTCTATTTTCGGACCCGAATATACCGACTGGAATGCCGACGAAACTGTCGTCCACCAGAACGAATAAAAGCGGAAAGGGCGCAAAAACCCCAGAGTCATGTCTGGTTAACGTTAAAAAGATGACGTAGCCTTCACGTCAACTTGATATTAACTGAGAGTTTGTGTTTTTCATAACTGCTCTAACTACCGGTTGGTTTACGTGAGCGTTCTCGATTGGATATCGTTTTACCTTCGGTTTTCAGTAATTAACCAGAGATTTTAAAACTGGTCCAAAGTTAAATATACGAAAACGAAGAAAAATATGTACTTGGAACTGGAATGGAAAGAAGTGGTTGGAGAAATAAGAAGGTAGAGAAAGTGGCCTTTGAATTTTTGTTACGGAAAGGGTTTTCAGATCCCTTGATATTAATGTAGGGCCAAGTTGACGAAAATGTAGAACAAAATTAAGAAACTTTGTTCGAAATGAGACGCCGAAGGAAACATTGAGTGTATTTCAAAATACTCAGGAGAATTCCTGCGATGTTTCTCTGAAACGTGGATTCCTTCATTTCATATGGTTCATTTCATTACCTTTGCAGGTTCAATACTTCAATGCGCATTGACCGGCTTTACAATTGCACTTATCATTTGTGGAATATCAAAAAGTTTTTTTATGAACACTTATAAAACCTAATTAACATGGATATTTTACTCCTGAAGTTAAGATGGACATAATCAATAAAAGTTTCGTTTCCCCCGAGACCTATTTCCTTACCACGGCATGATAATATCCCCTTGCCATCCCGTATCAAGTGTTTATTATTTCTCTCCTTCATTAACGTTTAAACAACATTCTACCGCAGAATATGTACAGCACCCAATGTCACTTATTACCCTCCTCAACCGCCCACTCTGCCGCCTAACAATTCGCTGGAGCAACTTTCTCTTCTTCTCCCCCACCATGCATAAATGCTTCCTTTACGACTCCGTCCCGTTCATCTCATTATTTCCGTCCTCCTCTGTACCCAAATTCCAAAACACCTCCTTCTGGGACTGAAGACTTTCACTTAAAACTTGCAATACTCACCCACTGATGGAATTTCGGAATTTTTCTGGGCACTTAATTGGTTTATTCTTTTCAAGCATGCAGGAATTTTTATTAAATGAAGTTGATGAATTTTAATGTTTTTATGGGTATTTCTAGGCTTTTCTCACCTAACCCTCTGAATGATTCTGGCACGATGTAAAATTTTATATTTATTTTAACCCTTGTCCTCACGACGTGGTACCCGGGTACCATTTTCATTTTCTTCTTGATTTTTTTTTAATTTTCCGCGCTATGTATTTGGATGAAACTTTCTCACATCTTAGAATCCATAATAGTAAGGCATTTTTAAAAGGTTGTATGTTTGTTTTAATTGTAATACTTGAGATACTGAAATATAAAAGTTTTTATACCTAGTCTAAATGAAGAGGTACCCGGGTACCACTATGAACTAAAAGTTTATTTTACTTACATATTCTATCTATATTCTAACTTTATTGATAAAATTGTTAATTTTAAGGAAAAATAAGGTTAATTATGATAGTTTATGATAATTTTTCATAAATATCTATTTTCAAAGAACTAAGCATATGAATCACACTTTTCTTTTTTCTGCGTATGGTGATCACAAATTGGTCTTTGGCACATGCTGCATACTTTTCTTGTTTTCCGCTGTTTTTTTGTTGTTATACGGCAGAGATAGCTTTTAACCAACTTCAAGCATTCCATATGAATCTCTTTTTAGGTTTCTCTCTGTTGAAGATCGAAATCTTTGATTGGAGCTCCAAGCATGCATTCAATCCCGGTCCTGGTACTGAGGTGTTGGCTTGTCCTTGGACATCGTGAACGTGACTCAATGGCTAGCACGGATAGTTGTTTCCCCAGTTCTTGTAGAATCCTTCACCTGCGGTCATGTTTATTATTTTGCGATCGATTATTACTATGATAAATTATGTACGATACTAAGCATGCGACAACAGTTATATTGCTACTGGCCATCTGTTCGTCCTGCGCTTGACGCTGTAATGGCACAACATTTTGTCCATGTTGTCAACACCCCCATAGTAGAGTTATAGATCAACTATTTCTGGTTTCTTCTTTTACCCACATAAGTATGTAGTATGATGCATCGTTGACAGGAGTATCACTGCTTTCCCCAGCTTAGGCACATAATAAACCATGGTGACCTCGTCATCAGTGAATCCAAAGGGGGATGAAAATGGCTCCCTTGACCTGTGGGCCTGCATTTTCGGTGGTTTATATTGCTTAATCATCTTCAAAGTGGCAACTTATGACATCTTCCAAGTCATGGAAAAAAGGGCTAAAGGAAGCGCTGTGAAAAAGTTATCCATCACAACTTTCCGGCCAGAGTTTTTATATCGGATGCATAATTCTTTGGCGACTCGCTCTCCTTGGCTTATTTCACGTCCAGTCGGTGATTTTCCAGCATATATTTACCCATGTAGGGGATAGGAATTTGTTGCATCACACAGCCACCCAATTTTAATACCATACTTTGTTGGCATATATTGGGTGAATCTGGTTGTTCCTCTATATGGAGACAATTGTTGGTCAACTGTAAGATTCTCTGAAGGCACATAGTGGGAGTGCAATTTCTCGTTCAATAAAGGCCACAATTCAGAAATGTGGCCACAGGCTTTGTCTCTCTTCAATCTATCAGTTTTAGTGCTTCAATTGTCAAACATGATAAATCGTTGAATGAAATTAAACCTATTTACAGCCATTGTGGCCCGGTATAGTGAATATAGGTGTCACATTAGGTGTCAACTCGTGCATATCTTCCTTAGTTGAATGGCGTACTCCTGCTGTAATAATTATGCCAAGGTAGAGATCTAACTCCTACGGGGATATTTCTTTCCAAGGTTTGGATGACTTGTTTGGATCCGCACGGGTTCATTCTTCATAGGAATACTCTGAGCCTTTTGGCTTGTTTCTCTTATTATAATTTCACACATCCTAAGTGAAAACATTTTGAAAAATGTATCCTACACTATTAGATAGATCCATTTCTGAACCGTATGATATTGTGTCTAAATGTTTGTGACACTACACGAGGTATAATTTTCCCGGAAGGTATTGTCTTCGCACTGCATATCTGGGTCAGTGGATGTGCTGGCACGAGCTCTATTTTCAGCTCCAGTGTATTCCTTCTCTTCATCATTTATGTCATCCACTTCCATTTGAATAGTGGAATCGGCGTGAATGTCATCAATATCTGAATCTTCATTTCGATCCGCTTGTCTTTTTGGAAGAACCACTCATCGACTGATCCAATATTTCATAATGGCTCATTTTTCTTCTATATACCAGAGTCTCCGTTGACTAGCTGCGATAGATAAGGTGCTTGTTGTTCATAGCTCATCATAGTGAGTGAAATATATAAATGAGTCGTTTGCACAAAATGTTTATAGTGACACGTGATATCATAATATACGAAGTCATAAAAACAGATCTTCTGAATTGATCCCTTGAAACATCTTCGGCCATCACATAAACCACCAGAGCGCAGTTCACAAAAAATTCTCGTGTAGGTGAATGATAATAAAAAGGTTGAAAGAACGTTTCTTGCAACTTAGAAATTTGATGGCACTGGGTAAAAACAGAAATGCTACCGCAAGCGACTAAAAGAAAAACCCACGAGTAGACTCTAAAGATAGTGTAACCAGCGCTATTTGAACACGAGAATATGCAATAAGCTGCTAAAGGTCAATAGCAGAACTAAAATATAAAAAGCATCATGAACTTGTCTCAAAAACATGTACATTTTGGACTTGGGAGAGTTTTGCCACAAAGTAACTGATGCATGCGAATCAAAAAGCGGACAGGTTGCAGAAATACACGGCTGAATGGAAAGTATGAACTATGAAAGTATGAAATGAACTATGGAAAGTAAAAGTCATCATCAAGATAATACCTTTCAATTTTAAGGTTTTCTCTGGTACATTTACAACGTATGAGTCAGGTGAGTTCAGACTATTTAAAGTCCTAATAAAATGGTGTATGTGATTTTTTCACATACTACAACGTAGCACATGCCTCATATTGAAAGTTTGGTTGTGTAGAGCCAATATTATTTAAGGTGATCATTTTGACTCAATTGTTTCGCTCTATCACTCTCGTACGATTTTACAAAGAAAGAGACTGATGAGTTTCCTTCGCTAATTATTTTTATCATCACATAACGCTCATCAGACAAAGCTGAGGTTTAGGCTGAAATAATAATGATAATTTCATAAGTCAGTGTAACATTACTGGCATTGAAAAATAATAAATATTTTGTAATTCTATGATTCAAAATTTTAAATACCTCGAATGCACTCAAGGATAAAGGAAAATTCAACTGAGGAGTTCAAACAATGAAGTCATGCTGCATAAAACCTTAAATACTAAATGTATTCAAAAGTCAATCCATGAAAAGGAATGAAATACTTAAAATAAAAAATTTTCACAATGTAATAGCTCAAATATATTTTAAGTAAAATTATGACATTTTTACAATTCGTGTCTTCAAATTTTGAATCAATAAGGTTCGATAATTGGATCGAATAATCAATAATTATGTATATTTTTATCATAAATAATACTTAAACTATGAGTAGAAAACATTATTCATACGAAATAAACGTCTTAGACTTACTATTCTGCAAGTTAATTAAATATAAAAGGATGAAAAACGTATTTATACATAAAAGCATCCGATGGGTACCCGGGTACCACCGTCGTACAGACTAAGGGCAATTTCTACCCGTGAGGACAAGGGTTAAACATTTATATACAAACACTTTAGGAGTATACAACGGAGTAACAATCAAATCATTCAATTGGCTTTTTCCTGGGCATGTCACCTTCTTCGTTGATCAACCAAATACGGCCGTAGGATCATCCCTCAGGTAGTTTTAATTAAGTTTGCTCAGTCAAAGAAAAAATTCTCATTCATATTATTCAATAAAAAAAATATCCGCCTCTTTCTGCAATATTTTCGCGTTATTTTCCAAAATTATCAGCCGTTTTACATGTGATAGGGTAAAGTTGTTCGCTCAAAAGGGAGATTTAAGAAAAAAAGCAACTCCTGACGCTAAGGTCGTGGGACAAAATTTGTCTTTTTGAGCGTGAACGGAAATTTCTGGTACATATTCCGAAGCTGATGCCTAATAAAATACTTCGTGTAAATCTGTCTATTTAAATCACCAGAAACTGGATATGTGCAACAATGATGGGTGAAATATCGGAAATAAGCACTGAAATTTCATCTTAAATTACAGATGTTCGGTCGTACTCACCGAAAAACCTAGAGGCAATAAAAGTGACGCATATGATCGGAAAGGTTGTCTATTTAGCCATTGATCAGTATAACTATGTTTGTAGCGGAAGAGAGCATTTGGCGTCAGAGAGTCAACTGGGGCGCACGCCGCAAACAATAGCAGGGGGGAACTCGACGGCATCTACTTATTACCCTCCAACGCAGACATATTTACATAAACCCCCTCGGCCATTTCCCCGACAGAGCCACACCCAACATTTCCCCATGTTTATCCATAACTGGCCTTTAAAGAAGTAAGTTCATATTTTTTTAAATTTCCCAAAGTTAATATATTTTTAATGATTTTAAGTGCTTATGTTTTCCAGAGGAAGGGCACAGGAGCACTTCGTTGACGAGGGATACGCAGGTGCACGTTTAAACACAACTGAGAGGATATCCATTATGTAAAAATCATTTTTTCCGACTGGGTTTCGAGTCTGGTCTTCTACAAGCCAAATATAAATGACAAAAAGTTACACTATTAAATGATACGGTCAGCTCCGGCTGCCGATACCAAATAAGTTTTCATGACGACAGACAAGGGAGTTTTATCTTATAGAAGAGTGGCTGACATTGTTAACTGTCATCGTGTGATTTTACAAGGATAATACTATGAATAAAAGCATCAAAAATTATATGAAAAATTGCGGGAAATATTTTTGAAAAAAAATCTTTTAATGAAATCCGAGGAAGTTGTTTTAGTTCTACAATAAATTGGCAAAAGAGGTGTAAAAAGTACTACACACTCGGAAACCAAAAGACTGGCTCAGGAGAAACATTCCTTTGCAAGAATCTCCGTCCAGTCAACTCATCTATACATTTTCCCTCCTGCATGCATGAAGTGGTGTCGGGAAGGAGGCAAATGTTTGGGTACGGAGGATGAGGGGCGGAGAGGAAGGTATATTGTGGGTTATGGGAAGGAGTTTAAAGACAGTAATTTCAATACCGAGTTATCACTGTATTGATTTTAATACTGCCTCTGTTTTCACCTTGTTAAAAAAATATTAATCCAAATTTTGGTTGGAACCACCAAGTCATGACTTCAATTTTATTATATTCATGCGTATATTGAGGTTCAATTAAGTCCTCGTTGATTAAGAAATCTATTCAATGAAAATACTGGGACAAAAATTTCCAACAGTTCACTTTTGTATAATAATTTTACACAATCTACAAGCTACGGTTCCAAGTAATAGTCAGGTCAATATTTTTTAAATGATGAACTTGATATTCTCAGGCGTACTTTGTGAAAATCCATAATTACAGAATCAACATAAACTTTGAAACTTCACTACGAATTTTATTTAATACGATAAGATTTAACGATGCGTTTCCATACATGTTTTTATATCTTCTACACACTGTAAAAGATTATTGTTTCAATCCGACGGGATGATAAAGAGGAAAATAATTGTAAGAAAATAGAAAATAGGTGGAATAGCTTTCGACAAAAACTAAATACACATTTGAGGATAAATTTCTCCACTTGATGCCTATCATCTTTGTTCAATTTAGCACAACGCTTCTCGCTCCGAATGTTTTGCAACCCAGCTTGTCAAAGAATCTCAACATTTTCCGGGCTTACGTCGCTGGCACTCGTGCCCGCGTCTTCTGGTCGAAGATGCTGGATCACGATTTTAGCCGCTCTTATGCCTACAGGGTCTCCATGGTAGATTCCGCTCTGCTATTGGTAAATTTTAGGATAACCCTTTCCCACGTGTTTTGTAAGTGGTATGCTTCCTCACCGTTGAAATTACTATTCTCTGCTATCTCTATAGCTCCTCTAGTCACTGTGGGGTAATATCTGCCCTCCATTTATCTACACCATTACCCGTTACCCTGGCCTCTTTAAATTCTATGTTTTTTCCCGGTTCGTTCCAGGTGTGCATTAAACTATCGTTTCCATACAACTCAAAGGCGTGTGAGCACATGAAAAATGAATCGATTCAACGACATAGGATTCCTCGCAAGCCTTCCATCAAATATCCCAGCTTGTCTTTAAAGGCAGCATTTGTCTTGCATATTTTATCCCCGACTTCTCTACTTCAGTAGATGGACTCAATATGTTTTCATACTTGTGACGTCGAAAAGTTTCAGTTTTAGCTATTTACTTACATTACGTTATCCATTTAGTTAAATATAGTTTAGTTATTGATTTTGAATCCCCCACATTATTCATTGCCCACAAATCCCACCGAAAAGAACATTCCCATCCGGATACACACCTGTTTCAGTTTCATAAGTCGTGAATTCCACACAGTATCATGTTATTTCGCATCGTTAAAAAAATGATAGTTGCGCTGATATAAACACCCCAATGTATTAACGACGTCCTGAAACTAGCCTGAGTGTGGTGGGGGTGAAAAACTAAAAGAACTGCGGGAAGTATTATACTTTCCGAATGTGACATGGACTCTAGCGGGTCCAAGACTCCTCCGCAAGAAAATCTGTCCGGTCGACCCATCCATATCTGCCCTACTCCTGTTGAACGTAAGATGTGGAAGAGTGTGATGACGGCAACAGTTGGATGGGAGTTTCAGGGGGAAGAGGAGTGGAAGGGGACATAATGTGCGGCGAAAAGGGGGTAGGGATGGGGTTGTAGAGGGAGGGGGGTTGTAGAGGGAGGGGGGAGGTAGCGGAGAAGGGGGGGAGAATTGAGGAGGTCTTGGAGAGATGTATTTGTATGGACCGAGTACGTGAGGGGACAATGGGTGCGACATAAAAAGTTCCTTGAGGTCACAACAAATAAGTAAGAGGATGAAACGGGGGGCGGGAGGTTGGGAGGGGGGAGGTAGGGTGGCTGAGGGATTGCGGCCAGCGAAACAGACTGTGGAGGAATACCCCAGGCGGGCATTCAGGGGAATGGACCCTTTGGCAAAGAGGTAAAGGGGGGGAGGAATGAGATGTGGCAGGGGGTGCTAGCTTCGGAGACTTTGCCAGTGGGTGGAGCAGTGGAGAGTCATGCGTGGGTGGGGCCCCGTGAGGGCTCATGGGAAGGAGAAAAAAGAAGATGAGAGATACGACGGGCAAAGGGATGGCTTAGGAAGGTCAAGAAGGGACGTGGGAAGGGGATTGGGGGGTTGTGTGGGGGGGTTACATTTTATCGTCCTGAGAGAGAGATTTTCCGGGATTTTCATTGCTAATAAATGATGAGCAAATAATAACGTAGATAATCAACGGGACCTCTTTTTATTGATTTCCACGGTAAGAAATGAAAAGAGACAAAATATGACGGGAATGGAAAAGCAATGGTCGATCTCGTGGGAAAAAACTGCCGAAACAATGGAAGTACCTACTTTTATAATGATGTCTCAACGGTACAATGCGTTTTTTAATTACGATTACTGGTGAACAAATAACAATGAATCTTCTAACGGAACTTAGTCCGTTAGAAACAACTTTTAACATTTCCGCACTCCTTATTGTTCCACCGACTAAGGATTCATTGGTGAGAGACCAAAAACTTTAATGATATCTACAATATTTTACAACGGAAACTCCTTAGCCGTGTTCATACATAGAGTTAAGGAACATCGAGGTTGTATTGAGATAGTTAGGAAACTATGTTTGGGCATACCCATCAATCGAATTTGTAAAACGTTTTACTGCGAAATATTTAGACCACTTAAGGCAGTAGTATTTAATTAATAATTTGAAATTATTATCCCATTTAATCATCCCTATGATATTTTGAGCAACTTGAAAATGAGTTGAATTTTAAAATTATTATGACAAAAACAATTACATCCAAATTACTTTGATTTGGTGGTAAAGTATAGGAAATCTTCACATTGAAAAGAAATAATTCAACTATAAATTGGATCAAAGATATATTCCGACAAAGAATAGAATACAGTAAATGATTGTTGATACACTGTTACTTTCACCCCTTCAATTAACATCGGAGTAAAACCTCGTTCAAATAGTACAAACTCTGATTTAAAAATAAAACGACAGAATACATTCAATATTTAAGACAAACTATGAAAAACTAATTATGAAGCCTTGCATGGATCTTCGTCATAAAAAACTCACTTTATACCTTCCACAATTTTCCTTACTACACCGGAAAGGTTAAAAAATAACATTTAACTGTTAAACGTTGAAACGGAATCTTTGAGGATATTCTCACAAAGAAACGAATATCTACTTGAAAGGCCAATTGTTACGGAAATGTCAACGAATTATCATGTGGAAACGAAAACGAATAAAACATTATTTTCATCAACGGCAAATTGTTCGTTTCAGAGGAAAGCACCCAATTTTCTAAAATTAAAACAACAATACCGAGAGTTTAGCTAAGTTTTTAGCAAGGATTTTATGAAGTGAAATTTGCTTCATTAAAAAATGATTGACTTTCATTATTTAGGATAAAATAAACCCGTTAAATAAGAAGCCAACAATACAACCAGTTTAATGAAGGGCATATCATAAATGAATCGCCCCATAACAGCAATAATATGATTTTTTAATATCTACCCCCACACGATATTCCTTAATTGTTATGAAGACAATTTGTACGATTAGCAAAGGTTACACCATCGGTCGCTCCTCCATGGCGTAGGCTATGTATGTGGCCAAAAAAGAAAGCAAAGCCTTACACGATTTCCCAAAATTTTAATAGAGGCAAATTTGCATAATAAAAAACAGTTTCAGTTACTGTCGCTCCTCCATGGTGTAGGCTATGAATGTGACCAAAAAAGAAAGAATGACAAAAAAAATTCAAATGATTAACAAAGAGGTGATTATTGCAAAGCCAATTACACAGTCATTACCATTACACCTGTTATTGAGCTGTGGATCATACGTGACAATTCTCTTTCATGCTCTCATTTACAAATTGTTATGTGTAGGTTGAAACCGACATATTAGTTGTGAGAATATAAGTCGCAATTTGCATTGTACTATTTTGGCTACTTGTTGAAGAGTTATATTAGAATTTTTACTTTTAAACCAAGTGAGAAGGGCGTCCAGTGGAGAAATTAATGAGTTAACATGGGATGGGAATAACAGCTAAAATGATAAGGATTTAAAGTTGCCTTCTACATTGTAAACTTTAGCTGCAGAGAAATGCCTTTAACATTTTATTTCATTACACTGACATGTTAACGTGGAGCGTAAAAGCCACTTTATTTCTGATACCAAAATGCATTGGAAAAATGAGGAGAAGCATACTTATGAAAAGTAGTATGAACTGCTCAGTGCGTATGCATACGATCAATTGTAACACGTTCGTTTAAAAGCACTACCACTAACTGGGCTCAAAGAAACTGGCATGGCTTAATCTCTAAACGACTGAATTTGGCCGAGTGAAACCGCAGAGTAATGGTAAGATAAGTTTTCATTACTCTATGGTCACACTTATTACGTAGGAGAGATTATTTGGCTCACGATAACCTGGAACGTAAACGCAAGGGACGTAACCACAACGGCCTGAAATAACACTTTAAATGTCGCTGCAAAAACACAGTGAAAACAATAAAACATACCTTCGTTCAATTTCTTAATTAGTGTACAAATGTACCACTACAATCAAAAGTGGATAAAAATTGAGTTAAATTGATACGATGAGGTACCCATAATTTCACCCAGAATTCTCCATTCACGAAAAAATCAGCATTTCTATGTTTAAGATAGTTTGAGTGAGTTTTTTCTCTATTATTGTAGAATCATGTTAGACTATTTTAAATCCAAGCAGTTTTAAGAAGCACTTAGTGTATAAGTAATGTTAATGACACAACAACCTCGTTTATATGGCTGAACTTCTCAATAATTAGCTGAATAGGTACTTAATCAAGCTTCAACTTTGCTTCCATCGTTCCTCACCGTTCACTGAAAAAACGGTCACGCCCGAAGGATTTATTTTCCCTATTCTGTGGAAAGTGTTACAGTGAGTCATCATTTTTTTAATAATTGAGATAACATCTAAACTACACATCATTATACTTTTGATGCGATCTTTGTGTCAAAATTTACTTTTTATATTTTTAAATAAATATCCCATATCCCATTCATAACAGCCTTTATTTTTCGGCAAAGTTTTGACAAAAAGACATTTGAAAAGTACGACAAGAGGCTAATATTTTGGAATCAATAAAAATATGACATCCTTATTAAGAGAACAGAATTAAATTCTATGAGTTGTGATGTGTTGTTCTACCTTAAAATGTAGAAACAAAACGGAAGACAAAAAGAGAAAGAAAAGAGGAAGAACGAGCTTTTTTATGCATTCACAAGGTTGAAATGAACAAGACGCTGTGGTCCTATTTGAAACGCTGCAATGGGTAAGAGAAGGAGACAGCTGGCGCTTGTGAATAATGCGAGGACAGACTTCAGGGCGAAAAAAGAGGATTTTTCCCTTTGTCCCATGAACGAAAGCCATTTCTCCCAGTCACGAAAGTTATTATACTTTTTTTAAACATATGAGAATTAATTTAACTAAAGGAAAGGCAAAACATTAAATGTTGGCGTAGTGGGTGAAGAACAAAAAAACGAGGGAGGTCGCTTCGAAAAAAAGGCTCACGAAAATGAGAGGCGAGTCTGCGGTGACCAAGAGGCGCTTCTGTCTAATTGTCCGTCACAGACAATAGGTCAGCGTGTTTCGAAGCATCTTTCTGTCTTAAAATGACCTCGACATAGTCTGAGCACTCAGGGAAATCATCTGTCAAATTCCAGCGAACCCAAGTAATTAAAGAAAAATTAAGTCATGACATTAAGAGACAAAAATGCACCCGATTTCTGGGGAAATAGCGCCGTGCTGGCTTTACCATAAGTAGAACAGCATCTTCCATCATTAGTCACTCAATCCTAAGATTATTTGACGAAGCCCCTAGATCCTGCAATGTGCCCTCCTAACTCCCTTAAGTCCTTATATCTTTTCTATTTTATGAACTGTTTTACATGGACGATATTTTTGTCCCTCGGTTTCCTCGTGGGAGTTTCCCTTCTTGAATTCTCCTTACAAATTCGTTGGGTGAGACCTATTCATCTGGGCCTTGTCTTCTTGATAGTGCTCCATATTTTTTAACCTCTTCTGTTCCTTTATACGCTTTCTAGTATCTACACACACCGGTCCATTTATTCTTCTGTATCTGTTTCCAACACCAAGATTCTAAAGCGTCTGTTTTCCTCTGGTCCAGCTTTCCTACGGTCCATGTCTCTGAATCACATAGCGTAACACCCTGCACAAATAAGTAATCTAATTTTCTTTCAACATAGCTGTTGCTTTTTTCATCATGAGTGCTTTTTTAGTTTGAGTCATTCATTGTTCGTTGTCCGTTGTGACCTTTTCTATCCAATGTTGATCAGCTTCCAAGGTCGGTGGACATAAAAAAACACACGAACTCATCCATACGAATAGTGGGGAGTCATATTTGTGCCTTAAGCTTCCCGTTATCGAAACAATTCATGGGCAACGAAGTGCAGAGACATTATTTAAAAAAAATGAGTAAGGTCCGACGCAAATATTGCGTAAAATATAATTCTGAGCAGCTTTTATAAGGTATTTTTAAAAATTAATTTATTACTCACATTCATACTATTCATGAAATTGACGGAAACAACCGTAGGTGGTCAATGCATTTTCAACGTGAAAAAATAGGTCGAGATGAAGCCTCAAATGATGGGATGATGAACTCAAATATGGAGTCAATTACTGAAAAAGTTCAGTCGTAAAAAAATCTAATTCTTTGCGTCATTAATAATGCTATACTTTACTTCACACTTTCTAAAGACCCTCAAATTTCAAAATAAAATTTTAGTAAAGTCTCTATTTTTACTTGAGAAAATCTTTTTCTTTGGTTTCGAAAAGTTTTTCATTGAAGTCGAAAGGAAGCGACCAGCAAAGGAAGGGACCATCAGGTACAATGGGGGGGAATTTTTAAGAGCTAAGCATGGAGATGCGAAATTTTAACGGAGAAAAACATTTTTTTTTCCTTCGAAGATCGCGAAAGTGAAAAAATAAGTATGGGATAATCCATTAAATGAGCTTAGGGCAGGAGGGGCTGAGAGAGAGGATCTCGGGGGATTGATGGGTGTTAAAGTCGGGGAGAGCGTGAGGGAAGAAGGGGAGAGAAGGAATCCGGGTAGACGGGGAAGGATGCAGAGGCATTGTGGAGTTGAAGAGGGGAAAGCGGATTTTGGGCAGAGGAGGAAAAATACGAGAGGACGAAAGAGAATGGAAGTAAGAGAGGATAAAAAAATGAGGAGAGCGGAGACTTAGGAGTGACGGAGAGAATTAGAGACGCGTCGCTTAATTATGCGTTTTAATTGAAGCTGATGTATGCCTGCTTTAAGCAACAGGATAAAACGAAGAGAATGTCTCCTTCTCCCTATAATCCTGCAAGCGTTTTTGTACGGCGTCCTTGAAAACTGCAATAAGTAATTAGTATAGCAAACACCCTTTGATGAATTACAGATTGCATTCCACAATACCTATTTATAATTATATTCGATAGAAAAATACTGAAGTATATTCCAATCCATTTTGTCGCAATTTTACAATGCAACTCCTCCAACATCAAAGTAGCCGATAGTCCGTCTCTGGAAAAGTTGAGCAATGGAGTAATTAAGGATTACCTCCGAATTAAGAAAGATTATTTTTACAACTGATGGATCTTAAAATAGTTTAAAGTATCCTTCAAAAGTCAATATTACAATCACACTCCGTTTAGCTATCAGAGATTGTGTACTTTGTCCAAGCAAACACTGTAGGGGAAGTCCGTGTAATTTGGACCGGCGTGTAATTCGGACCGATGGCTTCACTTTGTAGTCATTAGAGGTAACACTCATTTGATACAATATCGCAAGAGCATACCTTTGACATGCCTTCCCTCTAAATTTCACTAGTCGAGAATGAATTTTTGAAGCATAAATTTGGAGTGAGTGGAATCGTGCGTCGTCTATGTAATTATTTCTCCTGAGGTAACTACGGATTATTAAGTTCCTTTTACTAATTGAAATACAGGAATTGCTGCTTGTTTATCGATAAACATCGAGGAATGTGTGTAATAAATCTCGTTAGTGTACCTAAAAATACTTCAGTGAAATTAAGCAATTTCTGCTTTTGTTCCTCATCGTGTAATTCGGACCGAAGAGCGTGTATTTTGGTACGGTGGTCCAAATTACACGAACATTTGTCAATGATGGCGATTTATAAATGGCAACACGGGAAGCAAGAAAATTGAAGGGTATATATGGGAAGGTTGAAGTAGATCTAGTCCGACATCATGTATATGTCATGTAATCCACATCAGTTGAGGGGTTGCATCTGCAAGCGTAAATGATTTTCACATGGAGAGAGAGGTCAGAGCGTCCCATCATATGCCTCCTCCTACAGTAAAATTTTGAAGTTTCAAATCTTCTACTTAACAATCGCAAGCTAGGAATTGTTTTCTGTGGTGTACCACCTACCTTCTCAATTCTTCTTCCACAAATAAAATTTACACAGTCCAGCCTGTCTGAAACCCACTCTACCCTCTGAGAGGCAAGTCGAAAACTACATCACTGGCAAGAGCTTTGAGGTTCAAAAAAGTCGTGGTGCATAACTTCTTTGATTTGTTTGCAAATGTTATAAATAGCAATAAGATTTCTGTTTCAACACTTTTTAACATGGACGAAACTTCCCACACCGTCGTTCAACGTCCCGAAAAAAGTATAGCGAAAAAGGGAGAGCATCAAGTTGGGGTTGTAATCTCTTGCGACCGGGGGGGATATGTAACTGGTGTTTATGCAAGTGGCTTCTATATTCCACCAATGCTCATATATCCCCGTAAAAGAAAAAAAGACATTTGGAGTCCCTCCTGGCTTTATTTTCCGTTGCCAAGATAAAGACTGGATGGATTCAGAAATGTTTCGCCAATGGATGCTTCAGTTTAATTCAACTGTGAAGACATCGCCGCAAGAACCGGTGCTTCTGATTTTTGATGGATACAGTAGCCACACACAAAGTATTGATTCCATCGAGGTAGCTAAAAAGCATGGCGTTTTAATGCTGTCATTGCCATCACACAGACCCCATAGAATACATCCCCTAGACCTGTCGTTTTTCAGGCCATTGAAAAGATTCATCGGATCTGCGATTGCAACATAGCTGAGGGAAAACCTGGGCAGAAGCTTTCAATGGAGCATATTGCATCGCTAGTTGGTGTGGCATTCCCCAGGCTAAAGACCATGGAGACAGCTATTAACGGCTTCAGAAGTAGTGGATTGTGGCCAGTTGATCGGCATGTGCTCACGGATGCAGACGTTGCTCCTTCATTGGTTATTGATAGACTTGAGAGCAGATTTCGTCTACAAAGGTTCTTTTTTTCAATCTTTCAACATCAAACCATTGTTAAAAAGCTGCAATTTACGTTTTGCTGCTCACTCCGAACACAGGCATAAATTACTATCTGGACATCTTTGATGACTTAACTTGCATTGTACTCTGTAATTTATGTAAGCTTATTGCGAGGATGTAATCATAAAAATAATTTTTTTTGGAAAAAAAGTTTTATATTTTTTATCAACTATGTATAAAGTTTAGAAAATGAAAAAATGCAATATGCCCTATAATATTCTGCAAATTTACTTTATGCCAAGAAGAAAAACTGAGCCACGAGTAAAAAAATAAATAAAACAAACAATTTATAAAGGAGAATGAGATATGGAGTTATTTCAAACCTCGAAAAATACTGCCCAAAGTCCTTTATTAATTTCCGAAAAAATCAGCTGACCCAGAGATGAATAGTCAAAAAGTTTTTCTTTCCCTCGTCAAGATTCAAAATTAAGTGAAAAATAATTTATCCTTAAAAAATACAGCTCTTCACACATTTCTCAGGGTATTTTTTCTGCTTAAATATACGGAATTGAAGTTGAGTAGGTTTAGAATCATGGGAGACAGGTAGGTAAGGAAACTGTGGAATACCGGCGATTATTATCCGCTTCTCACAGACCCGAACCTGCAAATGCAAATTTTAAACCCTGGCGTAGGAAGTCGTGAATGTAAACCGGCGAGATATTTCACGTCCTTGCCCGCGGCGAAGAGCATACTACGTGCCTTGAAGGTAGGGTGGATGGAGTGCGGGGAATAATAAGTCAGCTTTCGACTCGGCCGGCAGAGACATATTATTCCCTCGCGAACAACAAGGGGCCGAGCTGCTAAAGATTTCTTCTTTTCTATTTTTAATGGGATAAAATGGGGCAGTGTGGGATGGAGAGGGGTTTAGTTCCTCGTTCGAGAGGAGATAAAGTGGAGAGATGGGGTGGAGAAGCGGAAAGGGAAAAGGATAAGCTGAAGGGGTGATTGAACTGAGCGTAAGGGTTAGGAGGCAGGCACCCTGGACTCGTACAGAGGGAAAGAAAGGGACAAATTGATGCTGGGGGTTTTCCTTTCAAACGGTGAAGTGAAAACCCGCCCACATTCAACAGACAACACTTAATAATTAACGTAACTTAAGGCCGCTTCGCTTCAAAACCTGTCAATTGACGTGATTTAAAACTTTTGAAGAGTACGGCTAGTGTTAATTGACGTATTTTACGACTGAAGTTTACAAATGTTGGCAAAGAATTTTAATAAAATATTCAATTCAAGTATTTTCAAAAATACAATTTTTTTGTCGTCTTTGACTATTTTGCATTATTATGCAGATACCTAAACATTTCAAGAATGTAGGTATAGTTTTTTATGAATGGTATCTTTTCCCTTAAAAAAATTAAAGAAATACGCCTAAAATTCTCAGTCCTCTTCAAAAGCAGTGATATACAAGAATCAGCTAAGAATTTTTGAAATTCAAACCATTATAGGACATTTGACGCTGTAGAAGGAAATAATTCCGTTGATAGACGTTAGGCAAATACTGAATAATTCTTACTACTTGGTTTGAAGACACATATATTTCAGTTCAAGATTAAGTAATGTTATGTAATTTGAGTCATGATTAATGCGAATACTCATAACTTATATTATGTTCATAAGCTATGGGTAATGCTAAAAGGCCTAAATTACGTTGTTATTGAGCTCATAATCAAGTCTAAAGTTAAGTTATGCTCAATGCAAAACGCGTAAAGTTACTGTATGTTATTAATTTATGCCCAATATGAACTAGTCTAAAGTTACGCCATACATTATAATTATGCTCAAAACAAACCTGCCTTGAGTTACGTACGTTCTTAAGCTCAATGTGAATGGGCCTTAAAAAGAGTATACATGGATGAAACAGGAAGAGAGAATATTGGAGTGTAGGGTGGGTGGGCGAGGGTGGCAGGGCGAAGACGAACACTCAGTATCCGTTGAACAAAGGACCGTCGCAGGATAAAAGTGACCACTTGAGCCATATGTGTATACCTAAAAGGGCTGGAAAGCGAGGAGAAGAATCAAAGCAGAATAAAGCGGTTAAATGTGGCGTCGAATTGAGTTCCCTCCCGCCTCGCATCACACACAATCAGTCCTCCTACACCCTTCCCGGAATTCCCTCCCCTCATCTAGGTGACTGCGGGATAAAGAGCCTCTCTAAGGGGGGGGAGGGAATGAAATTCTTTCCGGGGGAAAAATAGGGCGAACCCAGAACAATACCCAGAAAAGAAGGGAATAAAAAAATTTTTGATGCAAAAAAAAGCCTATTGAATAAACGGAGCGAGTGTGTGGTATGGAGAAAAGTCCTCTACATAGCGACAACCCAACTACAAAGTTGTAGTTGAGTAGTCACTATGTAGAGGACTCTGGTGTGGAGAAGCCAATATTTGGAAAACGGAAGCGAGAAAAAAATGTCGCGAATGAAAAAAGGCGTCGAGGGGGGATCGTTTCTTGTAGTCTTTCTTTGGCAGCCATGGTGTTTTATACCGCTGCCTCGAACCACTGCTTCACACTTTAAATTATTATTCTTGAGCTGAACATATTTCACCACGCATGCGCTAGGAGATAATGAACGAAACGAAGCTTTCCCTTTGCTTTAGTGCGCTGCTGACATTGCTACACAACAACTTCAATTTCCCATTACCCATTCGTTTCAGGCCCTGCGAACTAAGCAGCACACTATAAAACAGATCGAGAACGTGCGCTAGACAATGAAAAAACTTATAACTAGTACACTTTAAACAAAAAAAAACTAACTTGTTTTCGTGTTGATTTTTAATGAAGGTGTCAAACTAGAATAATGTAAAGCTCTTGCTCACCCAATCTAGTTCATCAGGTTCGTAATACGTCATCCTAGATACCCAATGATCCGCCACCACGGACAGTTAGTTATGTGCTTCATGAAGGCCGTAGGCTGGGCGGTGCAACAGCACCTTAGCCATGGGAGGACGCTAAATCGAATCCTTTCGCTCTATCCTTCGGTAGCCAATAGGTCACTCCATTCAGTCATAAATCCCGGGGGCTCAGCCATTTTAAGAGAACGTAATAAGGAACCCGAAGCCGGAAACAGAACCCGAAACCGCACGGTTGATAATTGGAGAGCGACCCGAATTCCACCGCATTCGCTTAGCTGGTTAGTTAATATATAGGATAAATTCAAGACTATTGAGAGAAAGAGAGGCGAAGAAACAATGAGGAAAATGAATCAACATCATATCTACGGAAATTAATGGGGAGGGAATTAGAAATCAATAATCGAAGACAAAAATCAATAAAATCATGAATTTCATTTTTCAGGGGCCGAACAACCAGAACTGTCCTGTGAAGTTCTGGTGGTTTGGCCCCTGAGAAACCTGAAACACAGGCAAATGCCTTACCGGGATCGCACGGGCATACGAACCACCCGAATCGCACGAGAGAGCAAACATATTAAACAAATTGCTTCCGGCTTGACTTTGTAAAAGTTATTTTCTAATGAATAGGTTTATTAATTCAAAGAACTGCGGAACTGGCAGCGCAGTAACTTTAATGGAGTCACCCGCTGGTGGTTACACAATTGTGTGAAATTCACTGTGAAAAAATCATTCGCCTGGAATGGGATTCAAACCCAGACCCCCGCGCCGAGCCGAGTGCTCTACCCAGGCTAGCTTAACTGGTAGAGCACTCGGTGCTGAATCGGGGGGTCTGGGTTCGAATCTCAGTCCAGGCGAATGATTTTTTCACTGTGAATTTCATACAATTGAATAGGTTTATGTTAATAATAAAAAATATAAAATTCATGCTATTAAGATGGTCACATGAATATGGGTTGGTTGTTGGGAAAAGGGATAGAAAATACAGTCACTTACCCCTTGATGGGTTTTATGCTCCAATGAGGTTATGCACATATATTTTGGAATGAAATTAATGGAACAAAAAGGCACGATAGCCAAGAAAAACACATAGGATTTGGAATAGTGAAATTGGGTATAATTTTCTAATAGATATGCAGCGAAAATCGAGTTGTTAGAGGTAGAATCATGTTGATACCGAAATGATTCATCCGAACTCTTGTGAACGGAGAATATTTTATAAGAGAAACAGCATTTTACGCAACCCAAAACTTTTTTAGCCACGCTGATGTATTAATTTTTTAAAAGAAAAATAAAGACTTTAAAAAATTTCTAGCGGTTATACTTCCAGCGCAGCATTCTATTTGCCGGACGGAACTTAAAATAACAGACTCCTCCTACACGCATTTTGCTAAGAGTAGGACATTGCCCAATACCAGGTATTTCCTCAATCTTCCTCAAATATTCCCTCTTGGGGTTCTCAAACAATGATGTATTCTCCTCTGGAGGAATTTAGAGGACACGGAGGGAAATTGGGAAGACTTTCAGCAAACTGTGAAGTACTGTTGATAATGTAAAATCTTAGAATTATAGGTCGTTTCAATTTATTCTGTAGCATTTTATAAAGTTTACAAAATGTCACTGATGGAAATCTATTCCAAAACATGCACCATAGTTTTATTTGCGGATTTAAAGTATCCAATGGCTTATATTAGGAAAAAGGAATGATTTTATGATCTATGCTGATAGGGGGAATGAGCTAATACGGTTGATAGGTAATCACTGGCCTAGTACCTCTAATCTAAATATTGATTCTTAATTGCACATATTCTCTCAGTAATCAGTCAACTGTTTAAGGAGTACTTTTAATACTTATCTCTATTCCACTCTTCGGAATTCTATCGGAATCTCACCATATATTCCATTCTTTAACCTAATATTATTAATGAGAGGGCAAAAAATTACGAGCGAGAATTAAAACTTCTCCACGCGAAATATATTTGGTATGGTATTGCAGTTTCCACGTAGGTGGGCGCATGAAAAATGATGTTTGCTCGCAAGACCTTAAAAATTAAAACTTCTCAACGAAAAAGGCACATTGTTAAGAACAAACTTCAGAATTCACCTTCCCGCGGGTGTATTCTCAGAGGATTCCGATTGTTCTCCAGGTGAACACAGTTTTTATCACTCGGCCTCTCCTCATCTCCTGCTTGTTCGTTTTACTTTCCGAAATGAGTTTCAACGTCTCGCTCTGAGTGATGACAATAAGCAGCGCGAATTTCGACTCCGTAAAAAAGGAAGTTGAATGGGGCATGTAAGGTGGGGTTTTGTACATTCACCCTCAAGGAAGATGTCGCGAAGTCAGTCGTCATCAATTCCAATGGAATCGGAAGTCTTCTTTCGGAAAGTTCACTGAAACATATGCCTACAAATTTCACAGTAACTCAATCTCAAATGTCTGCTTCGAAACATAATTTTTGTAAATTTTAAAATGCGTTCTACGATTAACGATTATAAGGCTTTGCTTCAGTGATATTTGCTACGTAAATGTATGAGAAGCAAGATTAGCTCCAAATTTTGCCTTTTTTGGAATCGACAACATAGCGAAACAATGATTCGGCTGGCTTTGTACATTTGCATATGGAGTAGCTTCCCATCTTGAGGCCCCGAGTTTAAATCCTAGCAGTATCAGTGAAGTATCCTTAGTGGTAACTTCAAGTGCCCCGTCATTCTGTTTGGGCGTAACACTTTTTACCCGTTGGCGCCTTTCGTCATTATTTGGACAATCCCGGTGTCGTGTTATTTTCCAACCTCTTTTTAATTTCTATGTAATGTTATATATACCAGCCTACTAACCTGTGGCTTAAATGGCTAGATTTGACGGTTTCCCCCAAGTATAACAACCTTTTTTTGTTAGTAACTTTATTGATTCCTAAATATCCGTCTGCTTTTTTTCTCTCTACATCTTCGTCACTGTCACTTACTGTGGCACAATTATTTGCCATTTTTGTCTCACCTTTGTTAATAATACCTTTCTGGAACTGTTTCATGATACTGCCACAGAAAACTTTGTCAGTGTTCTGTGAAGTTTCGTTACTGGGTAATAATTACATCAGATGGACAGAAACCTCTAAGGATGTCATACCGGAGGCGGAAAGTCTTAAATTTTTCCTGAGATACAACTCCAGATCTTGAGTAATGTATTCCATATTATATCCGTTATTCGAGGGTTTAAGGGCTTGGCGGAGAATGAGAGGCACGGCTATTGACAGCTGGCCTGGTCCTTTGCGCGAGGTCGGGTGATATCTCTCCGTTGTCTACGAACTCCTTCGAAGGATCTAATCATTGTAATTTTATGGCTCCCAGAACTTTCCTGGAAACTTTAGGCTTTGAATGGATACTCCAAATTTGAGAATTTCTATTGCTTTAGGGCTAAGTGCTAGCGACGTCCAACTCGGAATAATCAAACCAGATTTTAAGACGAAGGCTGGGGTTAGCGTGGGTTTTAAGGAAAGACCAGAAGCCCTTAAATTGGCCTTTCGAAGTAGGCAAAAATATACCGTACTTGTCTGAGTCCAGAGAAAAGTTGCACCTTCGGATTCTCAATTTGACTTTTTTAACTGATAATCTTTAAAAGAAGAGTAGTACCTACTTTAACTATCGTTTGCTTATCAGAGGAAACATCTTGCTAAGGTATCATTTTGGAAAAAACCCAGGTACCTTATAGCAAACAGGTGAGTAAAAACTATAGTTGTCACAAATATTGCAGCAGATTTATATCTTAAAAATAAAAGAATAAATTCCGTTAGAAAAAAATATAAATGGGGTACACGGTTTATAACATTCACTGCGCTCAAACAAAGATAAGTCTACAAAAAGGATGCTTAATATAGATTTCAAAGAGGTTGGCGGTAATGTATGCTTTAAATCACCCGGAACCCCAGTAAACGCTGTTAACAAAACAAATACATTTTCATCCCTTCCAGTAATTAGAGGTACATTACCATTTGAGCATCCCATGCTAATTTTAACGTAGGTACTAAATAAAAAGCTATTGGAGATGCATTAGGTTTGCCATAGGCCATTAGTTGCAGTACTCCATGTTCAAATGCATATAAATATTACCTTGTGCTGTAAATATGGGTTCAACGCATTGCATTTGAATATAAAAGTTTACCTACACTTACCATAATAAATAAATTAAATCATGCAAGCTATCGTTGTTTTTTCCTAGTTTACGACTGTACCAAGTACTTTAATTGAGGTGCCTCTAGTCAAATATAATCTGCGAGCGTATACGCGTTCTATTTTCTCCATTTTGCTTCCGAGAGTATCCGTCGCGATTGCCGTTATTTAAGTTAAACAGCATATCCTATAATCCTGCAGTCATCAACAGATCGAAGGTCTGACCTTCGACCTGAAGAAACATCTATTACAGGAAGAAAAACTGTTGTCATAAAAAAGGCGACGTTAATTCCCGGGAGCAGATGAAGCTATTGACTAGACGTCGTAGAACCCTCGGGAAAAACGTATTCCTTCCAAATACCCTGAGCAAGATTGATTGACAATTTTTTTTACCATGAGTATAGTCAGGGTGAAGCTTAGAGTAGTATTTAGACTCCGCCTTACATAAGGCACAGGAGACAAAATAAGAGAGATACACTACCGAACTGAGAAACACAAAATTCCTTCTCCATTCCATGTACCATTAGTGAATGTAACAAACACAGATGGTGACAACAAGCCACTTCACTGACATACAATTCACTTTCGTCCTCTCCTTCTTCCAACTCCTTTTCCCTCATCCCTCACTACTTCATGCCTGTTGTCCCAACACCCCATGACATACGCTCTTTCGGTGGATCAACTGGTAATATGCTGATATACTACATATGCAGGATGATTATTTAAAACCTTAGTAAAGGGAGAATTTGTTGAATCATAATCATTTATCAGCGAGAAAGAGTTTGCTAACTTTTATAGAATTCGGCATTAATTCAGAAATTTTGTTCCCAGGCTTGCGATAAAATGCAAATTCTGATAATAATAATTAGAAAAAGACCTATCTTCCCTCCAAGGAGTGTACGGCGACCACATAGGATATTTTTGCTCATTTATTTAAAAAATGCACTATTTCTTGGATGGTAATGATGTACATAACCACATCGTCATGTTATGAGATTCATGATTTTAAAAATGATTAGGTTTAAATAACGAAAAAATGACCTCACAGCCAAAGAGTACCTATTCCTATATCCAGTTTTATTGTATTGCATGGAGGGCTGGGTCAAAAATTACTCAGGGGTAAATACTTTTTCTAGGCTCCCACAAAATATTACAGATATTTAAGTTCAACTCATTAGATTTCAGATAGTAAAAAGTGACTTTTAGAACAATAAAGTTTCCATTAAACGTCCACTCAAAAATAAGTAAGGAAAACACCCTTGATCGGATTTGGTTCAAGCTAGGGTTGAAAGATCCGACTTTCCTTGAGCATTTCCTTTATCCGGGAGCTTTAGTACACACGACCTTTGTTGCGTTGCCAGACATGATGAACCTTTAACCGCATGAAACTCGAAAACTAAATTAATTTTTTTATGGAAATGCAATAATAATAAAAATTGAAATATGAAGCTGCAGTTCATATAAAAATAATTTTTAATATGATAACATAAAAAGTGCATTCATCATAAAGATAAACATATATTTATCGGGTTGGTTAAAGTTTCCGAACACTTCTGAATAATTTAATGCATTAACGTAGCTCTAGAAGAAATCCTGCTGAGAATTAATGCGATCCAAAATAATTCCTTTTTTTCATATGATGATTCCTTCCCTCGGTTGATTATGATATTTGGGAAAGGTAATTTAGATCTGAATAATAATTTCTAATGAAATACATAAATGGCATTCGAATGAACTCCAGCCGTCAATACATTCCCATACATCTAGTGGCAATATTCACCAAAGATTCGACTGGCATCGGTACTTTGAATCTATCCAGTTTAAGCAGAGAAAAACATTGAACACCTGATAATACTCGTCGCTTCTGCATGTGAATCCACCATGAAGTGATTGATGTCACACAACTTTGAAGTTAAAAGAGGAATAAAAAAAATGAGCAAATGAAAAGAGCCAAAAAAACGCTTTACTTCCCAAAATGTAGTTTTTTGAGGCGGAAATGCGTAAAAGTGAACAAGACATTCAGCAGAGCATTAAATTTTATTGCTGTACCTTTACAATATCTATTCATACTTCACCCTGAAGAAAGAATTAAAAGAAATTGGCTTGCATAGTTCTTCTTGCATAGCATGCACCTACTTCTCAAAAGTATATCTATGATTTATATGTATTTTCCTCGTGAATTTTCGCCAATGTTATTCATATTTGTATAGAAAAAAACTGTTCGTACTATGGTCTATTTCAGATGCTCTTTTGGTGAATAATTTCCTTTAATTTCTTGGAGGCATAGGTATGTCTTTCTTAGTCTCACTAAGATAGGGAAGTATTGAATTGTTCAAAACTGTCGCATCATTAGCAATAAAAATATTGTAGAAAAGTTAAATCACATATTTTTATAATGAAAATGAAATACTTCCAAGAAGTGAAGCCTAAAAATGTGAAATAAATGACGTATAACAAATGAAACGTACGATGTCTGTATAACGTGAACATGGAAAGAAAAATCTTACCCACATTACCAGTTACCTTGCTCGTTACGCTAAACGAGGACAAAAAAAGGAAAATATTTCTTCTCGTAAATCGAAATGAGACTCTTAATGGCCGAGAGAACTTGAAAAGTTCAAGCCACTTGCCGAACCAAACCCATGAGTATTGCGGCGACGTCAATTATGTAAGTATCCCCTACTCGCCGCATCGCGAGATCACGTGACTTTGATTTGATCACCTTTGACCAGGAATTTCAATTTCATTACATCCTCTCTCCAAAAACCGTACAGGCCGTGTGAGGAGAATCGGTGAAGGGGGTGGGCAGCCGGGGGAAGATGCACCACGTGACTTCGGTATCGCGGAACACGCACGGAGCGGCCTTTCGGGACGACGCGACGCGACGTGGAGTGATGAGGCGCATGTGGCACTACACGCGACGAATCGATCGACCTTGCGTCGAGGGAAGGAAGGACAGAGGTCGCCCGCCGTTCCACGGCCGTCGTCCCATTCATTCGTTCATCCCCCTTTGCTCCCATCTGGAAGAGATCTTGTGAACGGCCGACGAGCCGCGCCGCCTGAACTGGAGACGCATATGGCGCAGACGTGGGGGTTGGAGGAGGGATAGGACTCGTAACGGAGTCAAGAGCGAATACGGCGATAGATAATAATTGATGAGCATCACTATCATAGAGTATATAGACTGAAGCCAAAGTGGTACTATACCGTGTACTATTTTACATAGTTACATAAAATATTAGTCAGGTCTTAATGAGAAATTACGTTACTTTACTGTATTACCACTTACAAAGAAATTCGTCATAAATCACAAAGCGCACGGAATAATTTTTTTAAGTTTCGCGCTAAAGGAGCTAGGAAAGAATACGGTAGATAAGCGCAAAAATAATAAGATTATGATGTAATCATAGTTGCGCGCATCCACCATATAGTAAGTTTAATTTTTTCAGCCTTGAAGTACCGTATTTCCTGGCTTGTAAAACGCGTTTTCCCCCATTTATTTCCTTCTTATTACGTTGTCAATGTCAAGGTGTCCAAAACAGAACACCAAAACCAGAGTACGTCGCATACGTCCGTGCGTATTCAAGTCGAAAAACTCTTTTTTTATATTACGTTGTGTAGTTTACCATATTTTAGCATGCGATTGATAAGTCAGCCTGATTACTGTCAGACAGATTCGCGGTTTCGCCACTTTAACTAACTACCACATGGGTGACATGGTACCCGCAGATAATGTCTCTAATTCTGAGGATTCTACATCGCTCAAAAGTACTAGGATCTAGGGTTTATCAGTAGAAACATCCGCTGGCGGTTGCTATTAGCGATTAATTGTTACTGAACTCATAACGGCATTCAAACCACTTTGCAAGCATTAGTTACTTTGTGGCTCTCAATCTTCGTAAGCATGCTCTGCCACAATTTTAGATTAAAAATTTTAAACTTTTATAAAGTAGCATGAATTCTGGGACATTGATCTTTTTCTTCCGCGGCTAAACTTTAGCCAACAGATCAGGAGGAACGTTCACGTCGAGCGAGTACAGAATGGAGAGGCATCACATATGCTAAGGACTTGCCTGCAAGAGTCAGACATGCTTGCGGATCTAGGGTAAAAAAAAGCCACATATATACCCTGAGCCTCTTTAACTGAAGGCAAAATTGACATCAAGGATATTAAATCAGGCCGCATTGCATTCCCAACGACTGCATGTCTCTCACAAGTAAGAGAGGAAGAAGAATTTTCTCGGCCAACTCTTCGGTTAAAACATCTTTCCTGACATTTATTCTATGAGAACGGCAGTGCAATGTATCATTTCTTTCTAAAACAGCAATATCGATCCATTGGTTCTTCATGACTTATTTAGCTTGACTTATTTCTTTGACTTAAAATGGAAGAAGATAAACAGAGAAGCTTAGGAGAGTCGCGAAAAACCGATATTAATTTGAATATTCTTCGAAATTTGTTACGTTTCTTTAAAATGATTTTTTTTATTTCCAGGAACTGATTCCTGAATTTCCATGAATTCATATAGTCCTCCACTCGAGTAAATATCTCTGCATTAACTTTTCACCGAGGGGAGTAAATGACACTTATTTTTCCGCTCAGCCAACGTAAGTCTTATATTATATCATGAAAAAAAAATATTGCAGAAGGTAGTCTGCATTGACTGCTAAAAGAACGTAAACCCAGAATAAATGTGATTTGGAGAGGGATTTTTGGACGGTTAATCTTCAAATGATAGCGCTATGATTAACGAGGTGATTTAAGGTTCATCAGTGACTTTGAAAATTGAAATTCATTGGTGCAACTGAACGTACATTGGGATTATTAGGGTGATTAGCTTGATTTGCGGTGATTTCCGGTGATTGCCTCAGCAGCCGTCTTCATTTCAAATTCGTTGCCAATGTTTCCAATCAAAGCTCTGACCGCGCAGAGGGAATGATCAGATTTTGGCGAGCCTTTAATTCTAACTGCTAACTGGAGATCGAGATAAAAATAAATCCCCGACTAGGTTATAGCCGCGGGGGAGCTTAATAGGGAGTTAGAAGGGAAATTTCGTACAGGGTTTCCTTAACTCTTAAAAAGAATTTACCTTCAACATCATTTCTAAGTGCATAAGACTGGACTTTATCACACCAAACTCACTGACTTACTAGTACTATAGATTGTTCTAAATACATCCAAGTACCATCCTTCAAATATGTATACATTTTAATCTTAAAAATTTGACACCTCTCCTATGTATCACCTTAATATGCAACCTGCACTCGCACGTCGTAAACATATCATCTGTAAATGAAAACAGGTGACTTTACCACAAAATGTTGACTATATAATATTCTCCTGATTTAATGCTGAAATTCAATCTTTCTCGTTAGCATTCTTCACCACCCATACTGCATTCTCAATTCTGCTCCTTGCCTTAATGTCAGGAGCGTCTATTCTACGCGCATTCTCTGGTGTCGCAGTATTTCCTTTGATTCCCGAAGGGGTCAGATAAAATTAAAATCAACTCTGCTGCTATTAATTGAAGGAGGAAATTAGGTGAACATTTCAAAGTAATATTTTTGTCAGAGAAGATGAGGCCCACGGCTGGACTGCTGACGTTTAGATCACCGAGACTGGGCTGGAGAAAATTAAACGTGGATTACAGCCGTTATTTCAATCTGAAGCCATTAATAAAAATGGTACCCTTCCTTTTTGACGGAGAAAAATGAGAATTGTAGGAAGTATAATACACGCAGCGGAATATTTTGCTTCCTCGCCTTATTAAACGCCACCATGCTTCGGCGGCCACGGGATTTCACTTGCGGACACCCGTAGGGATCAGATCCCACCCAGGTATTGAGTTGGCCAGGGATTAGGGTAGGCCGGTGAATGTGGAGAGAAGGCGACCGTCCGAGTAAATCCATAACATATGAACGGCGAAATTGCGGTTGTGGCGGGAAAAAAGGAGGGGATGAATAGAATGCACATCAGACGAGAAACAAGTGAAGGGACTCATCCGCCGACATGCGAAATATTGGTTTACGCCGGCGTTTCTTAATTATTTCTATGACTCTTCATAACGTTTTCGCGTGGCCATCATGCAAGACGGTAGCTTGTAGTCTAAAATATGGTATTTTCTTCCTAGAGTAATGCGTTAGGACAAACAAAACTTATTGCTAAATATATATGTAATTGTATTACTTACGTGTATATTGTATAATATAAACTTAAATTGTTATATATATCAAACAATAGTTGTGTGTGTTTGTTTGATTGTTTATCACCACTTTTATATTTTGATTTAAAGGACTTTCTGGCACGCTAGTACTTCAAAAGTCCTCACGAATGTAATTTTTAACCCAATGCCTCATCAAATATAGTAACAACCACGAAAAACAATTTAATAGGCTTGCAGTCAGTTTTAACTCTCATAAGTAAAGCATTGAATTCAGAGTAGAGATTACTTCCTTAGCTTAATACCTGCCTACAATATATTGGATGGGTGTTTTCATAAATGAACAGCTAGAAAAATTTAGTATCAAATTATCATTTTATTTGCTATTACGCATTTATGATCTACAAATTGAATTTTCATGTCCAAAATCATCCGAATTTCTCTCATTTCAACAATAGACATTAGGTTGGGCGATGCCGGTAAAATATTATAGAGCTCACGAATGGATATTGAAAATGTTTATAATCCACCAAAATAGTGAACTTCAAAGTTTTTCTGCTTTATATATTACGAGTAATGTAATAATTGTTCTGAACTTTCCGATCTGCTTCTACGCTTTGAATAGCAAGTTGAGAGTTTTTTCTGTGACCAATACATCATATAAAAATATTTTCTCCCCCGTTGAATTTCAACGGGTTCCCTCCGCTTGTTATTATTAATATGTTTCCTTTGTAGATTCCCCAGATATGGACTCAATTTAATCATCTCTTAGAATACATTAACAGTGTCCTTCTGGTGTCCTCTGTCCTCCATTTATCCGGGAAAAGTACTCTTCCATCAATAACTTTCCATATAGAGTGTCTCTATCTTTTTAATTCCCCGGGAGTTGTGGAATGGCTATCGGTTTCTTGTGAAAACATAATATGTCAAATGAACGGCTTCTAATAACTAAGATTCCTCAAAATTTTGCACTTTCACCAAAGAATTCTGTTTTCCACAGAATTGGAATTGTCTTATAATGAGGAGTAATTTATCCTTCTATGTACTTAATTTATCACTTCTTTATAAATAACAGCTTGCGCCATTTACTACCTATTTATTACTTAATTAGACGAACTCAGGCTACCATGCTAAATGGAAACAACCAGGCGGGTTATGTACTCACGACCTATAGGTAGGCAAGCGTGGACAATAGACCGCCAACTGCAAGTCCGGCTGATAATAGTTTTCAATACTCTTTTGGAGTATACAGTATAAAATGACCATTTATCCATCGTAAGGGGGGAATGATAAATTATTATTTATACTGTTACATTTTGCTGGCTTACGGGTCCTTGGAACGAGGTAAATCCCTCACAAACCTTGTAAATGTAAAGGAGTATTTGCGTAGATTTTGTTTTAATTAATTGACCTTTCCGTGTATTGTCCCAATTTTGCGTTCCGTTCCTCATCTTATATTACTAGTGCATCTAAAGATTACGGTTTTGGGTATTTGATTTTTTATTTACAATTCTGACCGTAGATACGTTCTCTCTACCAAATGATGATTGCTTATATGAAGACCATATGACTTTTGGAGTGTATTTCCTTAACAAAAAGGAGCTCGGGTTGGTTAGGTGGCTAGAGTACTGACTTTCTATCCAGCGGTTTCATCCTAGGTTTGAATTTTAAACCTCTTCCACCACCATCCTGTCGACCTATCCATCATAGTGCAAATTACCACAGTTACTGGTCGTCTCCTCAAATAGCCAACGAGACAACAAATCTCAAGTTCTGGAGTTAAAACAGAATTAAATGGAAGTTAAATTCTATTATAGGATCAAAAGTTAGCAACATTAAAGATTATTATTGGTTTAGTTTTTTAGACTAGAAATACGAGGCAGCAACTTATATACAATACAGTAAAACGTTACTTCGAACATTTTCTTCTTTACGTTCATGGAGAAATTAAATAATATCTATTTATCAATATATTAAATAATAACAATTGAATTATACCTCTGGTTATGGCACTGCGCATTTTAAACTCTGTTATTTGTTGGATAAATTTTTGTGTTTGACTGGGGAACAAGAACGAATGAAAGGGAGAATCATAACAGATTTAAGGATACAGATACGTAAGCAATTTCACCGAATGAAACAATTTCAAACAACACTTTCACAACACGGTGCACAGCCGCCCATGCAGAAAATGCACAAGGTCTCTACCGCGAGAAACACACGTCAATATACCAGGATAAGCACTCGGAAAGCCTAAAGTCTAGCGCATTCAATCTGGCGGTCATAAACGGTAAAAAAATATCTTGCGATAGAAAACGTGACGAAAATTGTTTCACGTCCACGAACGATAGAAATGTAATTTTTGCATTGGATTTGTATTCCGGGGTGTGTGATGTGTGCGGCTGTCTGGAAAGGGAATTTTTCCCCAAGCAAAATAAAGAAAACTTGCGATGTCGTACGTGAAAGACTGCCGGGAGACTGACACAGGAACGTGGAAAACAATAAAAGCAAAGAAGGATTGGAAATGAAAATAAACGTAACGTGATCGAAGGAGTCTAACACACTTACCCTTGTAAGGCGAAGGCAAAGGAAAGTGGAACGGGTACCCGGGTGAGATGACGGCCGGTATTTCCTTCTTCTTTCGGGGTATCGGATTCACATTAAACCTGAAGAGAGAAAGTGAAAAATACATGTTAGATGGACTTTTTTCCTTAAAAAAATAAAGAAGGATAATCATTTTTAACTTTACCGAAGAAACATCTTTGACCGTCAAATCATCAGATCCAAATCATCACCATTAATGGGGGGAAAAGTAAAATTGATCGCAATGTTAATTCATGAAACCAGTCCTTTGGAAAGTCCAAAACTTCTTGAACAAGGATAGCTTTGTGACCGGTCATTAAGTTATCTGGTTCGTTTGTGACATAATAATTATTTTCGAAGGCCCGGCTTTATATTGCCCGGTTAGCTTTAACCTCAAGGTGATGTTATCATGATGTTAACTATAAGTTTGGATATTGTAATTTACATCAGGCTGACGGTTAGTTGACGTGGAAATTATCAATCGGAGAAGGTATTGGAATCGATTTTTATATTAAGAAAATATTTAGCTAGATATTATAAAACCGGATCTAAGAGTTCCCGTTTTTTGCGCACGTGAGCTTTAAAGATATGGGAAAATAAGCGTTTCATCACTCATCGCGTACGAAACAAAGAAAGATACGCATTAGAAATCTTTTAAGGCCTGACTTCATTGTTTTTTTTACTCAGAAGGACGAGAGAGGAACAATAACTCTACATATCCACTGTAAACCCACATGCCAGTAGTTTCACTGCGGTTGTTGTTGCAACAATTGTTAACCAACAATATTTTTAACCTGACGAAAAACTTCGATGATTTTTCCAGACAGCTATTCTGCAACTAAACAATGGAAATACGCGCAATGAATGTTAACAATATTTTTGTTTCCCTCTGTTCCCTCAACTATGTCTTCTCATTGGGGCTGAATCTTGCCCACCGCATCAAATACAACTAGTCTTAATGAATGGGTACCTAAAAAGAGCGAAAAATAAAACTAAACGCAAGTGATTATTACCCTCCAAATTATAAAGACACATATTGATGACAGGTAAATATCCAGTGTCATCCCCAAATACATTTTATGATCTCCTTGTGAAGGCCTATCCTAATGCCCATTTGATAAAAAGAATATTGAATTAATCTGAAAGAGTAACTGGCATTGACCTAAGGCTAGCTAGGTGTAAATGTTACGTAACAATGAACAAAATAGCTCATAGTTTTGAGATCTTCTGTTTTGTAAAAAAAATGCTTCTAAAAAGAGAGGTTTTCAATAATCTGTATCTCAGTTTTGAAAATAAAATGGTTTAACTTTAATATAATTTCACCTCTTTACAAAAAGTGATCAAAAATGTCCAATGCATGATCAAGAAAAGAGGAAAAATGCTTTTTAAAGATGATACTGTCACATTGAAACCGAGGTCATATCAAATTATGTCAGAGATAAGTCGCAAATGAGTCAACAGTTTATTGTACAATTCCTCGGATCACACTTTTATACCCATTAAGTATTTGTAAGACTAGCATGACCACACCGGTGAGGTAATATCTTAAAAACGCGACAACTTCACCTAGATTTTCCGACGGAATCTCCGAGATGCCGGTCAGCTGAGCCAACCAATTACTCAGCCCAGCTGTCGAAGTGAATTACCCCGGAGGTTCATCCACGTGATAGGGTCCGAAGTCCGCAAATATGCCGGCATTGGAATATCCGTCTCTAACTCTTCGATAATAAATGAATACTTCCATACAAATTCAATACATTCTTTCAATTAAGTCAGCTTGCATGTCAGCATATAGGTATATGTTAAGGCATATTGGTATACGTTAACAGTTTGAAAGCGTTTGCCAAGGAAGAAGACACAAACTTTTTTCAGTTCTGAAATGTAATCTCATGGGTATTCCAAGATAAAATATTTTACGTGAATACATTTTTTTTAAACCAGAGAATAAATCATCTTAAACATCAACTCTTAAGTTATTGAAGGAAAAAATAAGTATTGCTCACTGAATATCCGAAGCCCAGAGGCTTTCTATCAGATAACTTTTGATTATGCATAATACTTGTGTAAAATGTAGAAAGATTCATAGAACGTTATTCATGGGGTATCGTTAATTTAAAACGTAGCGTCAGCTCACTAACGGGTGTCTAACGCACCAAAATCCGAGAAAAATAAATTATAAGCTAATAAAAAAGTAACTCAAAACACATTTTACGTTATTTCTGTAACCTCCATTAAGTAATGGCAAGGAGTAAAAGATTATTCAGCGCAAGAGCACATCTACTCATAATAAATCTACCAACAAATAATAACATTTTATCACAAGGGAACCAGCTCTTCAAAGAGCTAATTAAATTGTGTTCAAATCGTTTTATTTATCAATCATTAAAAATACGATTTCTTGGGATACATTTTCACATTGTTTGATACTAGTATCACTAATCGTGTGAATGCATATTATAAATCGCAGAAAATCAATAACATAGGGAAGATAATTTCATTAAATGTTATTTAAACTTAAACTGGGAGGGTTACACTTCAATCCGGAAGGTGAGAGATTTTTAAATCCTCGTCCGATTCCGGGAGCCTCTCAGAGGATGCAGGAGAGTATGTAACCTTAGCGCCGACACGTCCGTCAGGCGTGGTGTATCCTCCTTTTATCTCTACCCTCGTAGAAATACTAGGAAACGTAAGCATTTCCGTTTCCTTTGCGTCCAGTTCATCTTACATCAATCCTCTCCCGTGAGAGCTGAGGTTACCGAAGTACATTTTCTCACCCCTTTTACTTTTACCGTCCATGGGGAAAACAAATCAAAGTTCCACGGAATGGCAGATAGGTAATTTTTTTAGACGGAGACCAACTTTTAGTGCTTCACCAGAGGAGCACGTCAACAAGATTTTACGCTGAGGTCAAGACTGTAAGGCGATAAACATCTCTGTGCCATCACGCTGCTTTATCACCTCAAACGGTAAAATTTCACGACACTTGCGTTTTCTTGAAATGTAAATACGGCGGAAAGTGTCAGGGGAAGACATTTCTCTATACCCCAGAACGAGCTCTTTATCCTCTCTACGTGAATGAGTGGGCATAATTAGCTCTCAAGGTAGCCAAGGGATTTGTATTACCGAAATCAAATAGGGACTTAAAGAAAACGCCGACTAGGTAAAATGTTGACGGATACTTGATTTGTGAGTTCTTTTAAGCATGATTAACTGTTAATTAATCATTAATTTATTATTTTACCATACGATTCAAATCGCAACAAAAACCTTTTGAAGATACAATCAGTCATAGCACTATCGACCACAAAGTAGACTATTTACATAATTCGACAGAAATTTACATTGTTATCAATAATTCTGCCTATATAAAAAACCCTCTAAAATTGTTACATAGAAATTAAGTTACCTTTACTCATATAAATTTATGCGATCATATGTTAGCTCACCATAAGTCGAACTTTATTGAAAATTTGAGGTTACACTGATATTATTTTCGCTTATTTTTCTTCCACGTGATCTTCCGAGTCTCTGAGTGCCCCGACATATGAGGGCAGGGAAAGAGCAGTAGTATGTCCGAGTTTAAGGGCAGGTATGAAGTATCTGAGGATGATATAGGACACTTGCACGTTGAGATCCCTTTTTGGTAATTTGATCACCAAATCTGGTGAATGTCTACGGTAGTAACACGGGTGACGTGCCAACCCTGCAGCTAAAAAGTCGTTGGTTCGAATACGGCTTTGGGAATGTGTGTTCGTCTTATGCCTGCTGGTGTTTCCTTGCAAGGGTTTTTAATAAATAATGTTTAAAAATTTATGAAACGATCTCATGTTAGAAATCCAGCTCTTTTTCATAAAAAAATATTGAAGAACCAGGTTTTCCGGAGGGGATTCATCATGAGCTAGTACAAAATTATGACGAAATAGGGAGTATGATGGCCGATGCCAATACAGCAATCCTTGGATTTTCAACTAAAAATTGCTCCACGCAAGTCGATAAGTTGATAGTGCAGTTATCTTGTACGGAAACCACTTCTTTCCCTTCTGACACTACTCTCTCTGTTCTCAAAAAGCAAAGAGGCTGTTACCGCGGATGGAAATAATGCACTGTTAGACGATATCTGTCGTACCCATTGGAGAAAAGAATGGTAGACCATTGGTGGAGATGAGAACTTAAGTCGCAGCAAAAGTAATACCACTCGATTTCTGTATTTTATTTTGAAAGTGACAGTATCTGCAACTTGATCCCATCATATACCTTGTGAAATAGAGCTTGTTAGAGTATTTATTATGAATTTTGCATAACTCTGTTTCGCTATAGACAGAACATTACACCGTAAAATGTTACCCAGGAAGTCGGGGTGCTTATATTCCATCTTTACCGCTTAATATGATCTCAACAACACTGTTATACGCGTAAATATCCCGGAAAAAATCACTGCATACTGGAACAGAAGATGAGGCGCCAATGCTTCTCGAGCGCAAATGCGAAAGAAAATATCTTCGTTTTAAAGCCGCGCGTATTGGAAATGCTAGAGAGGTGAGAGTTTGAGGCAATTCGATGGGAGTTTGGGGAGGTTGGGGTGGGGGGTTTGGTTCAGGAGAATACGGACTGTCAGAAGGAGGAGGAGGCGTCGTCGCAGCAGCGGCATATTGCGTCCGCTGGGTCGCACCACCACGCGGCGTCGACGCGTCACCGAACGCGATGTTAACGTTCCCCGCCTCCCTCTTAAATCGAATTCGGGGACGTTTACCTCCTCTCCCTCTCTTTCTGGGGGAAATAAAAAATACGAGGGGACCTATAATGAGACAAAAATAGTTCCGCTCGCTCTCCCTTTCTGTCTCCTTTATGTTGAAGGGATGAGGACGAAATTTCGGCAAAGATGAAAAGGAGGTCTGTCGCTGTAAATGGGAACAACAAAGATGATAAATGGAGCTAGAAAAATCATGAGAAGATAGCGTTGGTGTGGTTTTCAGGGTACTGGCGCCCCATCAGAAGGGATAGAATCCCGGTAGCAGCGGTGACTTTTTCAGTGGAATCCTAAATATTACCATGCTGGGTCATGGGCATGTCGGCCATGCGGATAACACATTAAGTTTAATACGTACTCCATCCGTTGAAAGCGACTTTAAAGTCTGGTACCTTTGTGAAGAAAAAATTAATCCTGACGTCGTGTTTCAACCTTTTCTAAATTCATATTAAACCCTAACCATACCAATCCTACAATCGCCTATCCTTCATTTAACTTCCTAAGGTAACCACCTAACCAATGAAATATATAGTTTAAGAAAGCTCATTGGTCTCGGGCAGGTCCATTCACTTAGACTATCTGAAAATATCTACATTATTATTTGGCCATAAGCCAGCAAGGGAATATCTAGTTTTATGAAAAATCGCTATAATCAACTTACGTTTGCTAAGTTTACACTATTTCTTCAATTTAATCTCTTTCATCAGTTAAACACATTCCTTTCCTCTTTTAAATATTTTTAAATACCTATCCTACAGTTTTTTCTTTACGTTCTCAGCATTATACCCCCAAACATGGCGTTCGACATCTCATCACCCTATTTTACATCCATCCATCCTCATGCTTTACTTCCTATTCCCTTCCCCAAGTAACCTTCTTTCCATTGAAAATTTTGACACCACTTACGGGATACATTCTTCAAAGTTTTATTTGGGTTAATTACATTGTTTATGTACAAAAATTATTAAGTTGTTATTCAAAGGTCAAATAGTCGGTTGTTTTCATATAATCACTTATACTCAGACTTCTGGCACATTGTTACTTATTTATCAGGATAACATATTTCAAAAGGACAAATGCAGATATTTTCTACACCAAAATTCATGTGGGCATATTTCATCTTTCCATTCTGGGACTTCTGGGCTCAATTACTACTTGTTTATACAATTTTATCCACGGAGAATTAACAAAGTACATTGATTACATGAAAATGAACACGATTTATATAATGCTTATTTATATTAAACTCATAACTTATTTGTGAATCATGATTATTCATAAAATACTAAAAATTATTGAAACACTATTCTTCCAGAAGTCTTCATATACTTACCAGAGTTTGGGATATGATCATCGAGCTCAAGTTAAAGCGCATCACCATTTTTAAATGTAGAAGCCATAGCATATTAGGGGTGATAAATTATCAGTTATGTACTTGGTTCGTTATTAAATGTAAAGCTGATATTTTAACAGCTCTGAAAGTTGGCGAACATAGGGAAATTGTGCTGCCTGAGCAGAGTCCACTTAACGGAAACGCACGACTGAAGACTCAGAAAAGGGAATGTCCAAGGATGGAAAATTAAAACAAACAGCCAGGGAAATCGTTAAACTAAGAAGGTAGTGGGGCGAGATCTTAAGAACCAACGATGAGAGAAAAACTCCTCAGGAGAATCCGCTGGAATAGGATCCGTCTGAAGCAGATTTGGGCGATACGTTTCAATTTACCGCGACCTATGAGAGGAAATTGCTATCTTCTGGAACGCTTTTTACTGGAACATGATAGAACTGAGTCAGAAAAGAACTCTCCAAACAAAATACACGTCTAGACAACGAATCAAGGAAGCTCAGGATAGCTCTTATCGAAGGCTTAAATTCGTATGGGACTCATTAGGCAACGGATAATGATAGGGAACGCAAGGGAGTACGTTAATGCTGTTTAACAGAATGATTTTTGAAGCTTTCAGAGCTATTTGGACATAGATTATCCTGGTAAAGCCTTCATTTTTCCTTTACCGAAAAGGCAACGAAGGATTTTATATTTTTACCCTGAGGTATTGATATACCATCGGCGTCCTCTGCAATTGTTGAAACGTTGAGAGTTCACCGATATATATATCCCGGATAACTGTTGCGTTCCGGGGCTTATCAAAAGCTGTTACTTGTGCCTTTTTTATTTTAAATTGAATTGATGGACCGAAAAAATGCACAGTAATCGGAAGGTATTGAATACTGGGCGTATTTCCAAGTAAATTGGAAAAGACTGCTTTTAACGACAAAAGCCTTACCCAGGAGTAGCCATAGAAATTTCCAATCAACGGATTAATTTTTCTCTTCTTGAAGCAGTTTGAGATAAATATCAGTACAAATAAATTATAAAGATTATAATCCAATTGAGAAGAAAAAATCCAATAATTCTCATTACACCGACTAATTATTGCACTATTTTTGATACATTTAAAACATTCAGTGTGATACTTTTCGAGATATTGAAAAATAAATGGAAGCCGTTTTCCAATGGTATATAATGGTTATGGCTGTGCTAAGTCTTTCTCATTTCTCTGAATAATATGTAAAAGGCGAAGAAAAAAGAGCATAACAATGGGCAAACAAACGAAAAAGGATAAGAATGAGGTGAAGATTGAAACTAGTTTTATGTACTTCAATTGACTAAGCTCCGTTGCTAATGAAAGCAAGTAATTACACCGTCTGCGTAAACAACTCATGGTTTATCGTTTGTGGGTAGGTTTAATTTCTAGGATGTAAAAGAGATGAACCAATGGCTCACTCGGGCAGAGTGTTAATTATGGAGCTCGAGAGCACCTCAAACAAGTAGTGCTTGCCACTTTAAAAGTGAAAATATCACATGGGACTCCAACTCGCGAAGCACTTCACACAATTTTCGACCGCTGTAAAAGAGGGCTCGGCTACTCGTCCGGCCATTCGGTTGTGGACTAAATCATCACTTTCACTCATCCGAGGCCAATTCACTACGGAGGTTAGCGAGAGTTAACCAGAAGTTGGAACTCGAGTGGAAGATGAGAGGAAAAGGATGAGAGGGGAATATAATTGGACGAGAAGCCAGCCAGACATATTTATATGTGTGTTTGACAACTTTTCCCACCGATTTGCTCTTACAACTTAGTACACAGTTTCCTGTATCTTATACTCTTGGGCGAGCTATGATGTATGTATTCATGTATGCAAAATTTAACCAGAAAACGAATAAAACGATTTTGATGAGCCATCGTATATATTGGGAGATTTAATTACGAGAAATTCACTGGTTATCGGTTTGTTATATCTTCGGGAAAGTTTATAAAGGGACTGAGTTTGCGGTCAGAAGATTTCCCGGCAAAATAATGTAACACATGGGAATTGATGAGAGATTAAATGTATTGTTATTACAATGAAATAAAATATGAACAAATAAACGTAACAATTGAGACGATCTAATTTAAACAACTAAGTGAGCGATTGATGAACTTGCGGTAACATGACTTTCAATGTCATTCCAAACATTATTTGCTCTGCAAGTGTGATTCCTTCACAAATTTGCTATTAGGAAATAACAATCAGATCGGTTTCCAGATATATTGTGTCTTATTTTCCCAACACGTTTGATTAATTCAAGAATAAATCCACCATCAAGCGATTGCGTTTTTAATAAAATAATTAAAAGTCATAAATTTAGATTCAAGATTATGATTATCATGGTCTACCGATGATACATAAATGGTTTGCAGTTTCCCATTGGGATAATTATCATTAAACAATCAAATAGAGCACGGGTACCAGAGGGAAACTCCAACATAAACGCGGTGAAAATACAATCCTCGCACTCCGACCTGAAGACGCCCTCAGAAACGTAATATGTACTTGACGAAAGCAATGGGAAATTTCTATGGTTATACAGGATGTCCCAAAAAAATGTGTACTGGGTATAAATTTTCGGATTCTACACATGAAATGGAACAAAAAATGTTGAACAAGTTTTTTTTATTCCGCTTCGTTCAGCGTCTGTCTGTCTGCATATGTTGTTTTACAAAAAAATCATAGCTTAAGTACGGATAAAGATTTTGCTTTAAATTTTGATGGATGTTTTAAGCTCGAAAACTTTTTATTTCAAGTTTTTTAAAACTTTTTTATTTGAAATAAAAATGTAAAACTGTTATGCTTTACCGTTTCAAAATGGCGGCCGTTCCAAATTATAATGGTAAATTGTAAGAAACCTGTGAACATTAAGAAAACCTTGCTAGAAACAAAAATAATAATAAATTGAATTTTGATTATAAACGGTACCTGAATTGTTAAGATCGGTTGAGATTTGACTGAAAAACTGCTTTTTCCTGCCAGAACGTAATGTTAACTATGCGTAACGTCTTAAGATTAAATATTTATTTGCTAAAAAACTATTTTGAAATTGTACTATTTTTAATTTTATTTTGTGTTTTACCTTCATTCATAGGGATGGGTATTATGAATTTGTGATAAACTTCATAAAAATACCAGATACATGTTTACTTGATACATGTTACATACTAACCATTCAGAATAAAACTTAGAGAACTCTACCTTTTTTACGTTCAAATAGCCCCAAGCCTTGCCCAAGACCCCAATATGATTGAAATTAATTTCTAAATAAATACAAGAATAATGTGTTTTGCGGAGAAAATACAAGAATGCAAAAATACAAGAAAAATGTATTTTATCCCCATTTCTTCGCGGAGAGCAAATAAATTAGTACATTAAGTCCATTTACCTACTATTCTGCTCGCCAGGGTCGGCTTAAGACCAAATTTTCACCCGGGCGAGAGAGGGGCCCCGCTTATCAAACCTATTCACCAGTGAAACGTAGTAAAAATATTTTTTCACAATCACAGCGCCCCTTCCTTTGCGGCGCCCCGGGGAGTCGCCCGGGCCTGCTGCTCGCTCTGCCTTAACAACCGCTGGCGACATTACGATTCCACGGCAGCTTTCCGAAGAGGCTTTTACGGATGAGATTCAGACTCATATTTGTTTCGTGGCTAGACTCTTCTTAGGCTTCTCTACTTCAATTTCGGGAATCCGCTCAAGTTTTTATTCAACATGAATGAATACCATAAGAGATAAGACTTGCAAGACATCAATGAAGAATGATAATTTAGCATATGGTGAAATTTTGAAAGGAGATATTGGAAATGTGTATTTTGAATTATTCAATTCCATTCTCAATTTCATTCAATCCTTTTTCGAAAATAGCAAAATAAATCGCAAGACTAAGAGGTCATTACAATATGATTAAATATTCTGTGGCACTTAAGGCTCGTAATTAATTAATCTTTGGAAAACTAATTTTTTAAATGCCCCATGGAATTATGCATTTCGAAAGGTCTATTGGATTATTGGTCTCACTTTCCAATTCATTTCAATTTAATCGTAGAATCTCATTCAGATATTGAATCCGTTTACTACGTCTCAAGTAATGCGATTCAATTAGATGAACACGTAAATAAAAAAGGAAAGATTTCAGAAAAATCATTTCTAAATTAATATTTTGGTGTAATACTATTGAAAGACTCCCATAATCCCCTAACTTTACATTCAATCCGTGTTGAAAGTCAAATTTAAACGCAAAAAAATTATTCCGAATCTTCAGAGCAACTAGCCAGCCAGTATTGAAGGGGATCAAAAAAAAAGCTTGAAAACATGAATATCCCAGGTTTAAGTGATATAACCACGGGTTGCATTTGGTTCACAAATTGTATGCCGTTGTTTTATAAATTGAAATTAATAAATACATGGGTGATTACCGTAGTGTTTTTGGGATTCTTTTAGCTATTACTAAAAAGTGAGGTTACGATAAGATTATCCAAATCAGTTTGCTTGGAGTAATTCCTTTTCACTTAGTTTAAAATTATTTTTGAGACTCATCAAAATGTTAATTTTGTCACCAAATTCCGTGCTTTATCTCTTGATCTGATATGTGAATGCCGTGGAAACATGGCAGCAATAGAACCCACGTTTATTGATTCCAATCGACCGATACGTTTTAAAATTAAGGAATTTGGGTATGCGTGAGCAAAATAAATATAGTGAAAATCGTAAAACATAATTATGACCCTTTCTATGTATGTAGCGTAGAATAAACGATCCGAAGTTATTGAAAATTAATAGGTTATTAAGAATGCTAAATTTTTGGAAAATATGTTTTAATCAATTACTTTCAGCAGTCCGAAGAAGAAATCGTAGAATCCTTTCACTTATCGCGAATACAAATTGATTGCCATACTGTTACAGTTCAAAATAAATGAAATAGGTGCGTAATTAGTTCTCTTGATATGAAGTAAAAGAGGACACCTTAGCCAAAAAAGGTAACACCAGCATAAAGCAACGTTGTATTTGATTTTTTCATTATACGTCCCTTAAGGAAACCGACTTTGAAACAGTTTACTTGGTCTAGTGTAATGAACTGAAATTACATAATTACGAAAATAAAAGGAAGTAAATGAGAAAAATGTTAATTTATGTACCAATGGGGTTGTGTCAGATGCGTTAAAGTCAATCTAATGGGAGGAATCCAAAGAAGAGATATATATATTTGAGTGAAGGATGGAGTCGTAGGGCATAGATAAGCAGAGAAATTTAGTCTACTTATGAGATTGAGTTTATAAGTAAGTCATTCTTTAGGTCCTGTCGAAGGATGCACCTCCCTCTCTCCCCTTTAGTATGTAAACTTGTCTTCCTTGGAGAAAATAGGAAATATTTATGAACAGTGGTTTTGGCGATTCACAACAGGGTCTTTTTCACATTTAAAAATTCATTCCAGAGCTTAGTAATTAGGCGACATTTCAACTTAGGATTCCTGGAAGTTATTAGATAAGTGGCTCAATAAAAACGTAGATGACTTACATAGAAATAAAATAAAACTTAAGAGGTATGACGATGGTTAATGGATTAAAAGTGAATGTTCAACGCGGGCAGCTGGATGGTATTAAAGGAATGACATTAGTTTGAGAAAATCGAGTTTAGTGGGTGACAAACAACGCGTATCGGGCGCATTGGATGTTCGTTCTTTAAATAATGATTTATAATTTGCATTATGTAAAAAAGCATATCAGCCAATACTTTAAAGCATTATATCGTTTCCCATGCTCAAATTTGTTTCAGATCATGCCATAAATGATTTCGTGGATTCTGTTTGACATTTTCGGATCTCTGGATTTGAAGGATTACATTTTCTCTCACAACACTCTGGATTAATATAAAAAATCAAACAGTCCATTTATCCAAAGTTCAAGGATTAAATTAAAAATTAAATAAAGAGAAAAAAGTCATTAAGAAAAATATACCAATGCTTGCTTGACTTGAATATTGGTATTTGGTAGTTTGGCCCTCTCTCATGCCATATTACTTTTTACTCACTTTATTATCCTTGAAATGTTTTCTCTAACCTTATGATCCAGACAACAAATCCCTTCAAAAGTCATGGTGGTGATATCTCACTAAGTATGAAAAACATTCCACTTTTCAAAGAATCTTAATGCGGGCTGTATGTTTTTGGTGATGAATGTTTGAAAATTCATGATTAGCTACAGTTTTTATGGAAAATTTATGATAACGTAAGGAATTTAACGTACCCTTTAAACGTAAATGTTACCAAAAAGGAAATAAAAAACATATCTTGCATCGATAGGACTCTAAAACATTAGTTACAATTCTAAAATTCTTGTGTTTAGCTGTTTTTAACGCAATTATATTGCATTTGAAGCCGTTGAATTAGTAACGTATATTCCCAAAACTGCCCTAAAAAGGAGCATTTTTCCTCATTAACAACCATTGCATGAGCAATAATACTAGTGTATGCAATAATATATATATGTGCCATGCCAAAATTTTAATTAAATACAAGGTGAACCATATGAATTAAAAATGTTTTAATTCTTAAAAAACCATTATTTATTCATTAAATTGTCCTACTCAGTGGTGCATAAAAAGGGGGTAATGGCGCAAAGTGGGTTATAAAACTAATATGAAGGAGATAGAGGAGATTTAGAAAAATGTTTTATAAGGAGAGGGGGATGAGTTATTGAGCCAGGAAGGTTGTGCACCATTGATGCAACTCATTTTTGTGATAGCGCTAGTGACTAAATATATTGTATTGATATAAAAAATTGCAAAACAATAGATTTTTTAGCTGGAAAGGTATAAAATGCCTGATTCACCTTTTAAAATGCATGGAGCATAATTTTACGAGCTTCAAGTTCAGTCAGACATTGAAATTGATCGCATATGTAGCGGGGAAATCATAACTGAGAGAATTGATGAAGGTATTTTGAAGATTATTGAAGTGAAATTTACAGGCAGTTGCCTCAATGAAGCAACCATATCATTCTGGAGGTTTACCTAATTCCAAGAAAGGGGAGTAAGACCCCATATACTAGCACTTGAAATCACACTTCTCTCCGAGGAGAATGCAGATGTACAAAACACTCTTCGGTGGCGAAATCCCAGGCAGTCAGAAAATGAGCTGGAAAACAATGCGAAAGATTTATCAGGACCCTTCCCTTCCCATTAACCCTTCACATTTTTTTTCACTTTCGGTCACAAGTAGTGATGAAACTGAGAGCACAAAAACAATTGAAAATGAGAAAAGAGAAAGATTAGAAAAGAGATGGCAACAGTTTTGACGCTATCTTCGGCACTCTGAGCAAAGTGGGAGGTGAAGATGGTTGAAACATAGGGTTTGCAATTGTCATAAAACTTTAATCGGAGAAGTGATGGGGAAAGAAATTCCTGGAACCGTGAAGAGAGGATAAGAACGGCGACCTTTCACCTTTCTCGTATAAATTGTAAGAAAAAAGCCTTTGAGTTTTAAATAAGAAATTACTTTTCCCCACAATATTCGTCACAGGTATTGCTACCGAAAATCCATTAAGATATTTTTCGATGAAAACAACGAATGTACTATGAGATGGTACTTTCACTTATAAAATAAAGCACTAATTTCATATAAATTCTAATTATTATTATAGGTGTTTAACCGGATAAAGTTTTGTTGCCGGATAAATCATGTGTAGATGGAAGAAGGAATAACTAAAATAATCTTATAAGCCACCCTTGACTCATCACGCGTTTTAATACGTTCTACCTCCCTTCATCATATCCATTTAACCTATTCTCTTCCTTCCCCTTCCTCGATTACACAACAAACTCTATCAGGGCCTTCAGCAACCCATCTCCACTCATTGTCTGTTCTAAGCACATACTCTGCCGCCTAATCTCGTTTCAGAAGTTTCATCTACTCACCCAACATATCACCACTTCCTCGTTCGTCTTTTTTTCCTCAACTGCACCCATTCTCCCCCACACCCACGTCACAAACGCCTGCTCCTATTCTCGTCCTCTTCTCTCAGCCTCCATGTTTCTGCTCAATACGACGGCACACTCTCAAATTGGCTCTTATCCACGCTCTTCGTTACATTAATACAAAAGGCCCCCCTCATGTATTCTCTCCTATTAGTGAACGCGTCCTTTGCTTTTCTCATTATCTCATCGTTACCACTAACGTGCACATTTCCTTTCAGCATACTAACCAGGTAATTGAAATGAACCACCTGCTTCAGTTTGCACCCTCTCAATTTAATAGTCAGTCTCACATTCTTTGGCCTAGAAAATCACTTTGGCATTTTATTGATTGATCTCAATCCCATACTTTCCGCATCGATTTTCTAATGCATCTACCAAACCGTGCCATTCTCTTGATAATTGATTAACTTACGCCTGGTCATCAGCTAATCTGACCCCATCTGGTCAGCTGTCCTCCTCAATTAATGCCATATCTAGCTTTTTTCACGATATACACCATTTCCTCAGCTTAAACATTAAATATCAAAAGGCGAAAACGGGTAGTCTTGAATTATCTTAAGAAACAACAACTTTTGTCTACCACCATCACTTGTGTCATCTGGTCCAAATAAACGTTTTGAAGCAGCAAAGCAAGTTTTGAAGTCTGTAGCACCAAAAATAAATTACCAAAGCAATATAACAGTAAATAAAAACTGAACGTATGAGTTCATCAGGCATTGTTCCGATTAAAGACAATGTATAGATGTTCTTAGTACTTAAAACGTTCATTGTTTTTTAACTTTCAAAGACAGTCAAGTCGATCAAAGTTCTCATCTAAAGCTCAAGGTTTTCCCTGATTCCTAGTAAGTTGTGCACGGCCGCATTAACCTCACTCAAAACGGGTTATACTTCACTGAAATATACGTCGCGATGTTTGTAGCTCCAAGGTACCTTTCCTTTTATTCAAAAGAATCAGTAAATTGCAGTACATTGCCCAATTATCATGCACGAATCGCGACTTCCACTTTCCAGTGCTTTTTGATTGAGAAGGGCCTCGCTAACCAAATTCAACTTGCCATACCACCTTGTCATGGTGTAAATTCACGTATTACGCAAGTCTGTGGTGGCAGCTTTTTTGACCCACCCAACCCCCATGTAAGACAGGATGTCATGAATCCCCCTCCCCCCCAATATTGCGTAAGTAGTCATAGATTTCTGGATATATGTACTTAGATCAACTATTCAATGTACAATATTTGTCGCTATTTCGGTTATCCACGAGAGTAATGAACACAAGGTATTCAAGGATTTTATTTTAACTTTGCGGCGATGGAACAAGCGTTTCCCGTTTGCCGACTTAAACCCTTTCGATGGTACAACGCAGATCAAAGCCAAGGCGTGGGGGCCATTGTAAGGAAGGGAAACTGCGCTGAATGCAGTGTCACTAAGATTTTTTTCCGACGATAGTTCCGAAAATGTTTCAAATTCGATCTCATAAATAGAACTACAATCTTACGTAAAATAAACCTTCACACCTACAAAAATAAGACGAGGTAGGAATATCCCATCCTTTCCTCCTCGCCAAAACGTCATACGCAATAATTTTGGACCTCTAATTGAGGCAATGACGAGGTTTTCGGCAAAAAGGTCATAATGGTTAGCGAAAATGAAACTTCTTCCCCAAAATAATAACAGGCAGCGAAAAATAATCTTGGTAGCACTAAATAATCATTCAGAAATCTGACATAACAAGGGGGGAAGTGGGAAAGTGTTCCCCAGTAGCTAAGGCTGGATTCCCGTTTATCGATAGCAGGCCTAAAAGTGACTTCCCGATAGTTTCTGAAAACAAAAACTAAATGGCGAGACCCTGAAATAGAATTTCGATTCGCATGTTATTTATTTTATCATAAGAATAAACGGCGTGTTGTAACCTACTTACTATTTACCTCCTCGTTTATTACGCAGATGTCATTTCGATTGCTTGCGCGTCGAAAAAACAGAGACAGTAATTTCAGCGAGCGATACATTTAACATCCATTTACCCATCGAAGAAAATCTACTTGAAATACATACATATAAATATAGCTGTAACGAGGATCATCTTCTTATGAAAAAAACATAATATAATTCTCTCAATCAATATGGCTTGTTGAGATTACTTGAAAAAGCACAGAGGTATTAACAGGTAAAAGCTCTTTACAGATAAAAACTAACAGTGAACTAAAATCAAAACTGAGATTCGAAAATATTCACTTCACGACGATGTACATGTAGAAAGACAAGATTGAAGTTAAATTACATTTGGTGTAACTTTAAATGACTTAAATTAAAAGAGTTTAAACCATCATTGACCTAGACGTTTTGATAAATATCTGTCTAAAATAACATATTTTTCTCAAAGTATTTCTATATTTTGTTATGCATAAAATATTTTATAGTTTGGTAATTTTTTTCATTAAGAACCGTGGACGTTACCCGATGCCCGCGTTATTTTCGGAAGCTTGTAGGAATGTTACGTCAATAAAGGATCAGGTGCTTTCCTAGTGAACCCGTATGAGTAAATTCTTCACGGGTTTCCAAACGGGTCAGGAGTTTTAAGGGAGGTTTCAACCTCCTTCAAAACGATGGCGGAGTTAGTCATCAAATCGATTAGGTACGTCCATAGCAAACTAAGCGTTAACGACAAATATTACACGCAACATTTACGTGATTGTATATCAAATACATATTCGTATGTGCTACTGGTTAAGGTAGGATTGAATTGGAGAAAGTAAAAATGTTCTAGATTCTAACAAGAACGGGCCCCTTCACAATTTCTTACTTTATCTCAGCAGAGGCGTCCTACCACTCTTCTTTCTGTCAATATTCTATTTCTTTTATTTTCCTTCCCCGCTTAACCAACTTCTTCCCCTAAATCACGGCCTTCAGCGTCCCCTCATTACCCTTTCCAACCACCTACTCTGCATCCCCCCAAAGTCCTCCAATAGTTTCATCTTCTCATCCATTATATCTAGCACCTCTTCTTTTCTATTCCTTTCCGTCCACAGCATATAGCGAGGCCAAAAGTTTTTCATGTTATATTGAATGAAATAGCATTAAATCTTAAGTGCTTTACACAAAATAAGTTAGGATTTAAATCAATCAATACCGTTACTACTGATTTCTGGCATCCACATCAACTATTCACTTTGAAACATTTCTTGGGCATTTAAATTCCCGTGAAATGTTTCAAAGGTGGCCACACAGATTTTTATGTGAAATATCTTATAAATCAATGGCGTTGGCGGTGGTGGATCATAATTGAGAAAACCAGTATTTTGCTTTATATCTCAAAAAGTGTAGGCAGTATTAGCACGGTCATGCACTATTGGCTTGTGCACCATGCACCATTGGGAAGTGGCACCACCGGAAAGGTTGAAAGAGACAAATGAACTACACCCTTTGGTATAGTTGACACAATCATAAAAAAATACTGCCATCACAATAGGTAAGTACTGGCTTAAATTTAAAAAAAATTAGAGTAGATTGACTGAAAATCTTGCAAGCTATTCACAAGATTATGAATTTGAAAGCATTTGCATCTTTATAAAGGGATAAAACAAAGCTAAAATCATTTAAATGTAAAAGATTAAGACATTTAAGTAGTGAAGCACAGACAAATCCGTATGTTTAAGGGAAAACGTTTATATGGATAAATACATATAGTAAATTTAAATAAATAAAAAATTTAATGCCTACAAAAACAGGCCAAATGATGAAAGAGTATGAAATTCGAAATCTAGGAAGCTCAGAATGTAATCCGCGGACGTTCAAGAAATTTTCAAAATTTCCAACCTGACTCACCAGAAGAGGTTTTAAGAAATAAAAACCTACAGTAGTGTCACAGGCACCACAGTTTTAGAACAACGCGGTTAATATATCTCAGGAACTAGCGCGAGGCCACGAAATTCTCAAGTTTTTCTCGGAGGCAATTGAATCCCAAGTGGGATTTTGGAGACCACGAGGAACTCTGATATCTCTAAATGCTTGACGAGGCAGTGTGGATGGCGTCAGCGAAGGGGGGTAGGGGAAGAATCTGAGCAACAGGTATTTCATTCGTGGAGAGCAGTTAAATGATGTCCCGGAACATTCACAGGCTAGATTTAGTCCAATAATAGGAATGTGAACAAGTTACTAATTAAACTCGGTGGTTTCAGGCGTGACTACGTGGAAACTAATTTACAATGATGAAAAAGAGCACTAGGTAATTTCCATAGAATTTTATTTAAATAATATTTGTTTCAACGCATATGCGTCACCTTCAGGTACCTGAAGATGATGTCTATTCGTTGAAACCAGTAGTAACTCAAAATGATTCTGTGGAAAATACCTAAAGCACGTTTTCAACATGTTACTAATTAGTGGGATATTTAGTTCCTAAACTGATATGAAGCGTGTAATTACTCACTGAGGTGTACTTTAAAATGCGTGAAACATTTTGTACGTCATGAAAAATAGCAGATTTTTACAAAAAGTCCACCTCTAAAACCAATAGGCCACCATGTTTTTGTTGCCATGGTGATGTCACTGGGCAGGATCACGGCTGTGTGTTTCATAAAAATTGACAAGAGAATGACTGGTACTTGCACGCGCGCGCAAGGGGAAAAAGAATTTTAAAAGGTTTTCATGTATTGGCTTCAAGAAAAGTGAATGTTATTGGGAAAAAATCCAATTCTAATTTTTTTCTTTTCTTCTTCTTGTTCTTCGACTTGCAAACATAATTCGATGTTGTGTGGGGATCCTATATCTAAAAGTTTACGTCTCAAAACCCAGTTTTACATTTCACTTAATTGGAAATAAATACGTTTCCAGATTCTGAAAGTTTCGAAATTTTAAAAATGCTATTATATTGCTGGAAGTGCGCGCATCTGGACACACTTCACTAAATTGTTGTATGAATTAAGTTGTTTTTGGTACGATATATAAGGAAAGCATGATAATTTGCATCTCGAGACTAAGTTTATAATCGAGAGGCCAAAATGGATTATAAAAAAGTTCGTACCTTGTATGTTAAGTGTATGGTAAGTTAAGGTACCACTGTGCATGGTGACTGACTTCCCAACAGAAAGTGAAATATTGAAGTTGCAGATATTCTGGGAGTGAATAGAAACTCTTAAATAATAAATTACATTAATTTTAGCAAGAATAATTACAATTGTTGATATAGGTGTTACAAGTTTGCTGGAACATTGAATGTTTCAACGTTTATCCTTTCGATTCGCAAAAGTGCTTCGCAAAATGTCTCATCAACATTATCTCCGAAATCGTCAAACGACTCAGTAGGTTAATTTCCTCGCCGAGGAAGTAAATTATTTTGAAGAATACTACTTAATTATGAACCACGCGTTTCTACGAGTTAACAAATAACGACCTGTTCCATACTATTGCCTGGTAATTTTTAAATACCGAAAATCTACGCCTTTATATAATAATCCGGTAAAAACATTTAGAATCATTTGTGCACGCTCTTCTCTTACGCAGTATATTGTATTCTCCGAATATCATTCCACTTACACTGAGCTACGCATCTCAATGTAGCTCTGAGGTCATACTATACTGGCATCGGGGAGGAGCCGCGACTAATTCCGCTCTTCCATTCCCATTTACGCCGTTTTATCTATAAATCCGCACAACAATCACTATTTCTCCTTTCCGCATAATTGTATTGACCATTGAGCCAACATATTTTGGAATATATTTCGCCAAAAATTAAATACAACTAGAGAATTCATATGAATACTAACATGAATTCAGTCATATTTACCTACGTTTAAGTTATTGGATAAAATCCTCACAAGAATGAAAAAAATGTTGCTTAGGAAAAATTATAGTATTATTTTAACTTGACTTGAGAGGCAAGTCTGACACTGCCATTTGATATACCTACAATAGGCATAGTAATTGTCAGAAGATCAGGCCAGATACATTTTTCTTCAAATATCGATACAATAAAATGGGTTCAGTTAAATTATTACATAAATTATCAGAGCGCCAAACCTTGGCAAGCAAGAGAGATAATACAAAAGGATTGGCAGAAGAAGTGAGACGTAGGGGCTTGATTTTGGTATTATGTAACAGAGGAAGGTGAAGGGAAAACCTGTCCGCAGAGTTTAATGTAACGAGAAACGCGTCTCGAAGAGGCAAAAGAATTCCTCGTCCCCACCAAACCGCATGGCAATGGAGAATGGACGGCAGAGGGTAGAGGAACTTAGAACTTATGACCACCCTTGAACCGCCCGCTGCAGTTCAAACTTATTGGAGCGAACGCTGAAAAAGAGGGTGCTTGAGTAACCGTTGAGAAACTATTTTGGAAGTCGCATACTACACCGCGCGAAGTACTTGCGCAGCAAAACCCAGGCGACATTTCAGTCAAGGTTGTGGCTATCTATCCAAGTACCCATGTTTTTTACAAAAAAAGCATCACCATTGTGAAACTTTAACTTAAAAGCATACGAACAGATAACGCTCTGGTAAATTTTTCCGGAATCCTAAACCTTTTAGCTCCTCTTTCCTCTAACGGGGGAAAAGTCCTGAATACAGAAATTAGGATTCAAATTAAATGAGTCCCTGATTTAATTTTAGGACGGCAGGATGTGTGAATAGGCTTTGGCATTCATTTTCGCAACTGAATTTAAATTAAAAAATTTCACCCCACTCAATGAATAATTCATGAACGATTAAGTGAACGTCAATACACTCTGAATATCTATCGATCGTAAATGGATACATTAAAACGGCAGAAAATCCAGGCTAATTATTAACCATCAATATTCAAAGCTATTGGATTAAAAAATAAAAACAAAATTGAATCACCATTAACAGGGGCACTGAATGTTCCTAAATTGCCAATGAAAAAATGTTACGAGTCCTTTCAGGCAATTGAGCAGAACCAGGAGGAAGGAAAGCAATCTGCCTTCTTGAAGTTTTTCAACCTAGATAAAACTTGAATACTCCATTTTGAAAATTAACTTAATTGTCCAAAATATAAAAGTTAAAAGTGTGTTTTGAATTGAATTGTATAAAAGCTAACAACAGTAGCATGAGTTCATAAGGTATCTTGCTTGTAGCATGTAGTATTTAAAATTTCTTGTAAATTGGATTTCATGACGGCGTAGTATATTGGTAAATTTTGCACTCACAAATTTAAAGGCATTGGTTTTGCTACTTGAGTAAAGAAAGTACGTGGATTAACTCACTACATATGCTCAAAGGTTAAAATTATCATCCCTGGGCATTAAAACTATTTTTATTAAAAATTAGGAACTACAGTGGAAAGAGCCATATATAATGAGTTGTTGTCGGGGTACTGAAACTCATCCTGCTCCATGAAGTAGGTACTAAATAAACTCATAAAGAAAGGGAAAAAGATTGAGTCTAGAAGAACCTCTCCTTCGGCTTTAGGTTTTATCTCACATAACAAGAAAAAACCCAGTAAATGCATTTGTATGGATGAGAATATGAATGCTCATTAATATTTCACATCTTTAGAATTTCTTTCGTGCAATGCTGGAGCTTGATGTTCTATTTCTGCTTATATTTAACACCGTAAAAATTAAGTAAATAATTTTTAAATAGTAACTGATTAACTTTATTTCCCGTTTTGAAGGCTATAGGGCTCCGGTTTTCTTGGCAATTTTTATCCCATCATAACTGACTAATCTCAACAAACTTTCGTTGATAGGCAGGCAAAAAGTATTTGGGTAAACTATAAAAAACATTACTAGGAGAATTTGGAAATGATATTTTTAACGCAGAGAATATAGCTCTCTGCGGATTAATTCGTAATATATATATATGTTGCTCCTGGAATCCAATATTCGGATTTCAGAGTCCCTGAGGTATTCCTACTGTACAGAAGTTTGGATTCAAATTTTGGATTCTAATTTCTGTACAGTAGGAAGTATTATGCAGATCATCTAACGAAACGAAGAAAATGAGAACCTAGTTGGGAGCGAAACCTGGGATTTACTTAGGGCTAGGACGGCACCTGATAAAACTTGGTGGTTAAACTTTTGATGTAAATACGTGCATTATCAGGTGATACATCCTTCCAACTATCCCTTCAATGTAGACATGATGATGTTATATACATACATTGAAAACTAGGTCGCTGTTGATTTTTCATCAATTTGTGGCAAAAAGCCCATGCTCCCATCATCGTGCTCTAAATCCACGCCATATCGCCGGAATCTTCTGAACATTTTTTTCGCTATCGTTCTCAAGATTATGTTGCGACGCAAAATGTTCCCTACCAGTTTGATCACTTTGTCTCTTTTTCTCAGAGTTTTCATCATGTATCTTTTCTCTTGGTACGACTTCTTCTTTCACTCTATGTCAATGTTATCTTGATTAGTTCTCGATGACAATTATTACCATTGCTTCCGATCTCTTTTTTACTTCAGTTTCTATTTTACAGGTTTCACTGTGATGAGAGAATAAGAGAGAATGAATTCACTATGAGAGAATGCTCCAAATATATGTGTTAATAAAGCGCTTCCTTACTTCCAGGCTTACTTTACTAGCTGTCATTAAGCTTATCTTCTTCATTCTAGAATATATAACAAAATAGAATACCTTCTTTACTTGGTCTATTCTGCTCCCTATATCTTTCTTGCTTCTTCCACCAGAGTCAATTTTTACTTCTTACAATCTCTCAGAATGTTTTTTATTCAGACTTCACTGCCATACAAAACAGTAACCAAAATATTAATCATAATATAAAGGCAAAAAAAAAACACTTGGTAATGTGACACCTCCTGCCTCGCGCCCCGAGGGAGATTTTCGTGGCACCACGTTGATGCAGATTATACTTCCTACATCAGCCGTGGACGGAATCAATTTCAGCAGCCCGTGTAGGGTGAGAGAAGGAGAGGCGAGAGAGTGAGTGCGTGAAATAGGGGAATGTGACGCTTCCTCTTGGGATCCTGAAGGCGACAGGCGACGATATCAACTGGGGGCCATTTCCAGCGGGGCTATCTCTCTCCCCCTCCCTTTTTCTCCTACCCTCTCTCTCTCTAGGGGGCCTTAAAGATGCAAAGCATTTCGAAATGGCGAGAGAGACTACAGGACGGGAGCTCTCTTGACTTATTGTCGGGACGAAGAAAAATAAATCCCATTTTTCCGCCGAGAAACAGAGTTGTATAAGGTCAAAAATTAGCACATTTTATTTTTATCTTATGATTTCATTCGATTATTTTCATGAGTGAAACATTTTTCGGTTCACTCTAAGAGACTACAGGCATTAACTGGCCGCCCAGATAAAAAAAACAAAATTAATCACTAAGCTGAGGACATTGCCTAAAATGCCTATTTTTTCTTTTACTCAGGAAAGCAATTTTATGAAGTTATAAGTTCATTTAGGATCATTTATGGCGAAATTAAGGCAATTTGTTACTGCCTAAAAATGTCTATTTTACCTGTTTATGCCTTTTTCTGCTGATATCGCCTATTTAAGGGCCTAAAAAAGCAATATTCATCTCAACGTTACCAAACTTATCTTTAGTGCGGAGCTAGTCTGTTATTTAAGTTTCTTTTTTAATCTATCAAGGTTAAAATAATGTCATTAAACATGCATTTAGAAAAGTCATCCAGAATGCAATTATACAAAGAGTAAAAAACATCTATGGTAATTTTACGTGATGCGTACATGCGATGGTTTCAATTGCCAAAAACTGGCTTTTGAAGGCACCACTTAGTATTGCTGAGTTTAAAGGGATAACACACGAAGTTGCTCTGCCTTCAAGGCATATTATGGGGAACATGGCTAAATACTGCATTATACCTGTAGATAAATTTATTGAAATATGTGAGGTATGTGACAGGAATAATGTGCGCCTCCGATACATCAGTTGGAACGTCTTTTTCATCCACTTAAAGGTACACTATTGTAACCGATTTCGCTTATATTTTATACTGTGTCAATTCTGTCTATAAGAAAATTAAGCCATCATGGCGCATGAGTAGGCTTTCTGCAGGCAACAGAATATCTGGATGAAGAAGAATCAAACTGCATTCTCGAATCCATAGCAGGAGAGTTGAATCTTGATGTCGATGCAGATCCTACGTTTATCAGATGTAGTTTTGGTTAACTACCATCAATCATGTCATCGCTGGAGGCAAGAGAACTATTTCTGGCAACGGTTACAGAGAAAATCTGAACTGTGAAGGGTGACCTTTTTGATATACCAAGTGATGTGGGAAAATCCATTGCTCAAGAATTTAATACATTATACAGAGAAACCCTGGATGGGAATACATTAATAAGGTTGAAGACTTATGAAGAAATTACATGAGATTATATTTTTGCTGAGATGTATTACCAAAAGTTTAATTTTTCTTATTAGGGAAATGCATTTTAACGAAGCTAGAAATCAATTCAGAGCTATTTATAACGAAAAATGTCAAGTTGTTACTCCATTTAAATGCCAATTTAATCGTTTTGTGCCTTTTTATATTGCCGATGTGAATTTCTTAAATTGCAAGAATCGCTTATCGTCCCGAATTTTTATTTCCGCGTCTACATAAGTTATTTTAATTTGTTAATTCGTCGCATTGTTGCCCATTTTTCTTTCTGACCGGTGCAAAAGAGCTCTCAAATTTGATTGTTTTTACTTATAAATGAGCAGTTAAATGAGGCACTTGACGTATCGCGCGTCGTATCACTACAATGTGCACTCGAATGTCGCAGGGGCAAATATCGTGCCGCGCAACCTCCATCAAGTAGTTACAGTGTAGGACGTTGTATCCCTCTGGTGAGCACACCGCCTAGTTGCCACTGAGAGTTCTACCAGAACGACAAAGACATGGCCATTTATAACATGCTATTTTAGTAAAATACTATCCACAATTCAATCGCTGGAGGAATAAGAACTTACTCCTAGCGGCAGCTGTGGAAAAAATTCGAAAGGTGGAAAGTGAACTTATTAATATACCAACTGATGTGGGAGAAGCCTTGATTTGAAAATTCAAGAAAGTTATGTAAAGGAACCCTGGTTGGGAAGGTGTCGATAAAATTGCAGACATTTCATCAGGGACTTCGGTTGCTCCAGGACTAAAGATGACAGCAGAATAGCTTGTATCATTTAAGTATTGCCCTATCACCTCGCGTGAGGTTGAGAGGTCATTTTCATGCAATAGAAATAACGTGACTGACTCTCGGCATCAGTTTACAGGAGAACATTTAGAGAAATATGTTATTGTAAATTGTAATGTAACTTGAAATAAGTAAACCTTTTGAATTTTGTTTCTTCAATTTATAAGCTAATTTTATTTGAAGTTTTATCCTCGTTCCTCTCCATCAATTTTACTGAAAAGTATTCGTGTATTTCAGCCCAAGCTTTCAATTTCAGATGCTTCTTTGTGGCAATAAGCCGCATTATGTTTATAGCCGGCCACGGTGGTGGTGGGGTAAAGTCTTCGCCTGCTAGTCTTGGATTATGGGTTCAAGTCCCGGCTTGGTGGATATTTCACCACCCAAGGTGTAGATGTATGTCAAGTTTTGTTTGTATGGTCCCTGTAAAACCTGATTACAGGCTTAGCCTTTTGGGATTCCAGGACCGACAGAATCGTCCAAAATGCCAAAAATATTTTAAGCGCCTATTTTAAGTGCCTATTTTGAAATTTTTAGTGCCTATTTAGGCTGCCTATTTCTTCATTTTTAGTGCCTAAATGTCCTCAGCTTATTAATCACGTAGATTCTGCGCAATGCTGCATTTTTCACGTTACTTTTTCATTACACAATCGGTCGGAAATGAAATAAATTTTCCGATGCTAATCCCACAGTTTTTCACGTTGTATCCACTACTACTCCATTCTGCGTACTATCCTTTCTACTATTTTTTTTTCTGCATAGCGATTATAGAGCTGAGTACAATGTTAGATGCGTGATTCATGAAGTCCATTGACCTGTGATCATAACCGAAGTAGGTGGAATGTTCATTTACTGGGAATAATATACTGGGTATAATACCATTTAGAGTATTAAACTGACTATGACCTTTGACATATATGTGAATGATGGCCAGGATATTATTACTGGTTTCAGACTTGATATTGCATGAAAATAAGATTGTTCATTTTTTCTGCGTAGATTAAGAAAAACACATAGGTATTTATAAGGATTCAAAGCGATACAACCATATCCAATTTACTTATTGAATACACATCGGCTGAATAGCAGATATATTTGTCAATATTAATCCCATATTATTAAATATAATACATCACCATTTTTACTATTTTCCCTCACACGCATTCTTAAGTGACAAGAATTGTTTACTATATTTATGATGATATCTCATCGTGGTATTTCTTAATTAGGGCAATTAAATTTCTCAAGACTAAATCACTTATGTATCTTAACAACTTAGGGGGTTAATTATTGCAAAGTCAATAAGTTTTTTACTGAATGCATATCGAGATAATTTTCAAACCATATTCTACAGAATCCAGGCACCGACAATTTTCCAGGTAAAAAAAAACCTCAATCGGAGGTTTTTATTTCCTGGTTTAATTTTTAAATTTACCGCTCATTATTACTATATGCTATGATACTCGCGTAAATTAACTAGCAAATAGTTACAGGCTTCTGTATTTTCTTTTCTAAGAATGTAAAGTAGAATGATTTATGGATGACTTTCTTTGGGTTGGAAATGACTTATGAAAAGTCATTTCCAACCCAATGGACAAAGGGCTTTGTTTAGCAATTTGAACGGCCACCGATGAATTTTGTGAAACCGCAGGATTAACACAAGATTCATATCAATGTTTCATTGAAAGCAATTCATTTAATCAACATTTCTAGCAATCATAATGATATAGCACATTTCATACAGTTTTTTCAATTTGTTTATGAGGTTTTTTTAGAGATTTTTTATGTACTTAACCAATACTTAAACACCCATTTATTTGGAGTATTAACTTCATTGTGATTGCTTCTCGGAATCACATCTGTTGCTAATTATTACATTATACTACTGAAAAATGAGGCTTATATGGCATTAATTTTTGCAATCTGAAGGCTTAAAATCTTTTTCGACGATTTATGATATTTCGAGCGAATATCGTTATTGTCATTTTACAAATGTGCTGTAAATTCCACATGATTGATGATGCTGGGTTAATGCTTTCATTTCGCTTATTTATCAGAAAGGGCAAGGGATTCACATGTCAAGCCGTACTCTTTTCAGAAAATTGTTGTAAAAAATTGGCTGATCATATTTCTATTTTTGGATAAATAAAATGCTTTTTCACCAAACACATTTTCGTGATACAACAGTTATATGAAATTTGTAAGAAAATGTTATTATCTTCTGGAGCTTCTTCAGTGAACACCACACAATCACTGAAATAATGAAAACCACTCTTTCCGATACTGCAATGCCGTAATAATATGGTTCTCAGGCATTTTTCCTATTCTAATTACCCAACACCGTCAAAAATTTAAAAGCGCGTTCAACAACGCGTTTATTAACATAAGGTGCTATTTTGAAGCATTGTACTGAGTTAAATAATTTGCCGGCCTCGGTGGCGGCGGGGTAACGTCCTCGCCTGCCAATCTGAAGGTCGTGGGTTCGAGTCCCGCCTGGGGAGGATTTATCACCTCCCAGGGCATGGTTGTGTGCGCTGTGCTATATTTACAAGTTATTTTATAGCTCAGAATAAAGTGATTATTATTATAATTTATTATAAATATTCTTAACTATTACGCATAATTCCCTAGGTATTATAATACGTGAACCGCATGATCAAAGCGAGTTTTATGAAAGTAGAATATTGGCAATTAGAATAAAAATTACATTTGTCCACCTTTTTCGGATCCGGACCACTGCGCGACGGGTCGCGTGGACAACTGTTAAGGAGGGAAAGTACGTGCTGATTGTAGTGAAAACTAAGAATTTTGATTCGACGATACTTCAAAAAAGTGGTATAGACACAGTGTCAAGAGTAACAAAAATATCTTATGTAAGATGATCTTGAACTCTTACACCCTCCAAAGTAAGATGCGGTAAATAGGTTCCAACCCAGCTCCCTCCCTAAAACCAACACACATGATACTTGTTCGGTCCGTTAAGTACATTGAAAAGGAAAGTGCGAGGAAGGAATCTACGGCTTCAATTACTGATGATGAAAAACAAATCATACATACATTCCAAGACCATTGCTGGAGTATAGCCAACTACTGGATGAAGTTGATTCCTTGATAAATCCGTTCTAAGAGCAAAACATTCCCTATGATTCCAGAAGACTTAAATAATAGCATGATCATAACCACCATTAAAAAACGAAGGTAAAGATGGAGCCACAAGCCGAAATACCATCGAAAAAAAGAGAACAGGTAATATTTCTATCATAAAACTAGAAGGAATAGAAAAGTTACGGAAATGATTGTCCAAAAGTCTACCAGACAGCTGGTTTGGTACTAGTAGGTAGTGGCTACGATGAGTTAAAAAGTTAAAACGAGAGGAACACGCCTCAATCCGGGAAGCCGGAGGTTTAAAAAATTACCATCCAATTCCGGGATTCTCCCGGAAAATCCGTGAGGGTTGGCAATCCAACTCTCACCACGAGGGTGGCCGAGCCTGTACGAAAAGGAAGCAGGAAAGACGAGGGGGAGGAAGGGGATTGGGGAGGGGCTAAAGGGGTGGGGGCTTGGAGAGGGAAGAATGAGCAGAGTGGGGGGGGGGTTTCGGGAAAGACAGAAGGAGAGAGAGAGCGAAAAGACAGAAGGGGGAGCGGATGGGAGTGGCAACGCTGAGAACGTCAGATAACACGTTTTACGATTCCAAGAGAGAGATCGGAAGAGAAATATGAAAGGGCAGATGGTCGCGAATAGCGCGCGGGGTTTTTGGAGGGGGACTAACAGGGGGCGGGCGGAAGGGAGGCCAGTAGGCCACCTACCCCCTTCCCGTAAACCACCCACGACCTCTCCGCAAAACCTCCGTTCCCAACCTCTGCTACAACCTCCCTTCTCCCAAAGCACTATTCCCTTTTCCCTCCTTCCTCATCCCACACTCCTTGGAACATCTTTAAGGACTCGGTTGGGAAGAAAGATTAATTCCGAAGAGGTCGTACTCTCGTTTGTAAATAAATAAGTAAACAGTACACAGCACCTACATTTTCAATGCCCTTTATGTACCACCGCGGAGGCATGTGGCAGGAGGTATTAGGTACCCCAGCCATCGAAAGGGTAGGGAATAGAGATGGGTAGTTAGCGAACGAACGATCCATTTTGAACTATTCACTTGAGTGAACTATTCACTAGTCCGTTAGTAAATACTGGATGTAGAGGAAATGAGCTAATAACATGGATTTATTCATTTCGAGAAGATACTACAGACCAGGCTGAAGTGATGAAACAAAAGGACATGGAAAATATGATTATCACGCAAATAAGCTATGCCTTAAGACTGAGTTTGAAAGAGGAGAGTTATAAAAACTATGGGAGCTACAAATTACTATTCCATATTTTCGGCAGCTAGCAGTTAAGCTAGAGGTTCTGATGAAACCTTAGGGGTGCAGAAAGACTAAGAGAGTTATAATATCACAATTTTATATCTTTTGCTGATTCAACTCAATAAATTGCCCATTGGTCAGCGAGAAAGGTAAAAAACTAAGTGAATCCTGCTTAAAAATCTCAAGCACTCACAGTATTGATGCATCTGGTTGATGAGTTTACTTTCGGCGTAGTAAGTATACGACCCTAAGTTTAAAGCCCATTATCCACCGAATGCCAGGATCGATTTTTATTTAACGGACTGCGAAAATAAGCTTTTTTCAATCTAATTTATTGAAAAACAAGCAATTTTTAATAATGCTAAGTTTTTGTCTTCCTTCAGCATTCGTTGAGTCGTTGATTTCGAGGTAGGGGCTCTCTGAACTTACTTTCTTCTTCCGTTTCCTCGTGGTGTCGCTACACAATACACCTTCACTTCCATACATTTGAAAATACTTGAACCGTAGTTCTGAACTCACAACAAAGTCTTTCGTGTTACGCGAATCTCTCTCCAAGGTGTAAGAAAGGAGATAAAGTTGTTCCGCGAGATTGAAGACAGCATTTAAACTAATAAATTTATAACTCTAAAACTTGAGAAAAACAAAAAAGGTTGGAGCACTACTTTTCCGCGAAAGTGAAGACATCCTTTAAATAATTAATGTTATAAGTCTAAAACTTGATAATAACGCAAAAACGATTGTAGCATTGTTGTATTAAAGTTTGACTGTCGTCAAACTCACATTATTTGCGTAGTAATCCCCGAAAGTTTGGTATTGCTTCTCGGGGGTCAAAAAATGGGCTCATTTCTCGTCTTCACCCTAAACACAAACTTTATATCCAAAGTTTTTGAGTTGAAAAAGTTTGCTTGTAATCAATTAACTAACGCCCATGCCCAATGTAAAGAATAGGGAAAGGCAATTTGAAAAGGGAAAGGATGAAAAATGAATTGTATGTTAACAGAATATCTTAGTGTGTCGCTTTGCTTTTGTTGTAATCGTTAATTAAAGTGGGAAGAAGGGATTTTTGTACTTATTTGTTCTGCAGTGTGTATTTTCTCTTTTATGTCGCTTCCATTAGTTCTAAAGACATACCGTGGGGCAAAACAATATTCTCCCGTCATACTGAGACATGTTCTGAAATTTTCAAGTAATCTAAGCGTACGAAGGAGCCTTCGTGTTTCCAGCAGCCCCCAGTCAAGTCCTTTCAAGTTTTTACACCCTCTGTTCGCTTGTAGCAGATTTTAACGAAACTTTCCTTTGTATTTTGCTTTGCGTATAGAAGCTTTCTACGCAGGGTCTCAAATAAACGCGGCATACTCAAGATGTGGCCTAACCAGAGCAAAATAGCCTCTTTCCAATTTTCATCCGACGACCTTCCTATCTTTTTCTTGGTAAATCCTAGTCTAACGCCGCAACTATTTAGCACCTTTTTTCCATACGATAGGTCTGAAGTAATTCCCAAGTATTTCACTGCAACTACCACCTATATATTTTCTCATCCCATTTTAATGATAAAGCGTTGCTGTGAGTAGTTTTAAGTAGTGTATCGCAGTGCATTTAATAACTTTATGCACCCCAACTCATGCAAATATTCTATTAGTTAACGTAGTTAATATCAGATGAGAGAGATCTCTAGGTCTACTATAGTTGCAACTTCTCGGTAGATGACCACATTCTCATCAAAAAATTTAATTGAACTTCTAACTTAATGTCGTTTATAATACAAAGAGTGGTAAGGGGGTCTATCACGTTCCTAAGCGGGACGCCTCACCATGACCATGTCGAAAGTAGTGCCGTGGTTTACAACTTTTTGCTTGCTATTAATTACAAAGTCACGCATCCAATTCACCATACTTTCGTGTAACATAAGTATGCATGAACATTCTTCTACTTGCACCTAGAGACGCCCTGCCGCTGTAGACTCGAAGATTTCACACATACTTAAGCAAAGAAAATTAGGAAGCAGATTTTTCCAGTTGACTCGGAGGGAAGGAATTCCGGATTGCTTAAAGGTGAAGAGTTACGGATTTTTGAAGCTTCGAAATAGAAGAAAGAGTAGTCACTAAGTCACAGTAAATCAATGTAGTCACATGTACGAATGTAAATAATAATAACTTTACTTATTTTGCCTCCCATCATTGTAAAATTAAAAATGTAAAAGAACTTACCACAGGTCACCCGGCATTCATAACATTATTTAAGGAGGTGCCGCACGCTTTCATGTGAGAAGCAGATTTTACATCAGATACATTACTGGCCTATGCGGATATCGGACGACCGATGATTTCACATTAAAAACTTTTACTTATACATTCATTGTCTCCAATATTGCAAAAGTAATGTAATAAAATGGTGTTATGGACAAAGATACGAGATACTTTCCCGTTAAATGTATAATTTCCCGTATGAGAACATAGATGGTCGTGTCTATTGTTTCAAGTAAAACGTATTTGGAGTAATATCCCTGAAAAATATAGAAATATAGTTTGGAATATAGCTTGGATATATTGTCTTAAATACATGAGGTGATCGCTTATCTCCATCTGATGACTAATAAATGCTGGTTATTACTTGGTGGTGATTATATATTTGTGTCTTGTTTGCTTGCAAGTTTGTTTATTGAGCATTTCTTTTTTTCACAGGTAAGTCATCTGATTCCTTCTATTCCCGAGAAATACACGACCTTGGTGAGTGGAATGATCTCTATCCTTGTCTCTATCACTCTGAACCCACTTCTCAAATTATCTTGTTGGACAAAGACTACTGTATACCATTAAGATCTGATGGAATGATTGATAGTTACCTCAGCCGTTGCTGATAATACATTTAATGGTAAGTTCATAATGATATTTGAAGTTTTCTAGAGGAGGTTAAGAGGAGGTACAAATGGGCGAAGGACTGCTGTAGCCCTTGATTGAGGGATGCTGGGGAGGCGGGAAAAGGAGAAGAAAAAGAATTGGTTGTGTGGACACAATGGAGGTGGTAGGAGGTATGCTGAGGTAAAGAAAGAAATTATACGAGGAGATATTACCCTGCACCTGTAAACAACTAGAAGACGTATATACTCTCTTCCATTTAAACTTACCTCAATCGTTATATTACCATAATAATAAAAAATAATGGTTCGGAAATAATGTTTTTAAACCTGAGATACCCAAGTATTCAGTTGCTTGTGTGGATTAAGATACAAGATGGTTATTATATTAAATTCTCAATATTTCAGCCCTTACTACACATATTTTTAGCGTTGCTTGATATCTGAAAATTTAATAAATGATTGTTTCAAAGTTATCGCGGAAATGTCTATTGCTAAGGTACAGTATTTTCTTTAGAGGGCACTCAAATCATTTATTTCATGTCTCTTATGTTATTTTGAACTCCGTCTAAGTCTCCATTTAAGGTGAGGAGGGAGATGGTTCAGTGGTCTGTAGGATAAGATTGTCTTTTGAGGGAATTAATGGTTTGGAAGCTAGAGAAGCCATCAATGCATTCACTAAGGATGAGGTCCGGCCGGAAACATAGCCTCCTAACCTCTCGACCTCTCCTACCTTTCACTATATTTCTTTAGCAAAATCGTCTTAGTGACGCAGCATTATTATTCAAAGGGAGCATCAGAAGAGTGCAAGAGGTTTTCACAATTTTATATTCAGTTCCAAAAAATTTCATTTTTTTATACATACCTATTATACTGTCCTTTACTGTCCTTACTGTGCTGTACTATACACCTTTCCGGGCAGTCAGAATTTAAAAACGTTTAACTCTCGGTGATAGGCATGTGAAACTGACTCTGGTTTAAAAACTGATCCATTCTTGCATGCATATTTTGCTTCCGTTACAATCATAAATTGCTTCATAAACCCTCTCCTAAGCTCCAAGAGGCTACTACTCTAGCTACTACTCTCTAAATATTCCTTCAATTAGGGGTAGGGTGTAAGTATTACACCGGATCCTTGGTTTAAGTTCACGATTGTGATGGGGGGGGGAGGAGATCGTGGAACAGGAAGAGCCTGCGAAATCCATTCCCAACGGTGAAAGAGTTCGTGGTCAGAGACCCCACCCTCCCTTCCTCCATCTCTTTCTTATTTATTTTTTTCATCCGATGAATATTCTACACGGAGCAGCACTACCGGCCGCAGCGAGCTTCGGATGTGTGGAAGAGAGTTTTGTTTATAATTCAATTTTTTTGCAGGTAAAATTGAATTCAATCCTGTAGCCTACTTCAGACTATCAGATAACAGAATTTATAAAATTTTAAGGATTTTGCCTTGTAATTCGTAATCTCATTTGCGCTGCAACGATGGTGCGTTCCGATGGGCAATTCATGCTGATACCAAATATACCGTACATCGATGGCTACTTATAACACGAGAACTTAGGCCATTTATATATAATGAATAATAACGCTTCCTTGTTGGACGCCGGATGTCACTCTTACCATATAAGAGATATTACCGTCAATAACTACTTTTTGCTTGCGATCACTTAGAAAGTCACGAATCCAATTCACTATTATTTTGTTTAACCCGCATGACTGTATTTTAAATGTAAGTTTTCTGTGAGGAACCTTGTCAAATTCTTTCTCAAAATTGAGGAATAACGCGTCAACTTGCTTGTTTCATCTGATTTTTTGAATTTCATTGGGGAAGAGCGCAAACTGTGTTTTGCAATATCTACCCTTCCAGAATCCGGCGTGTCTGCCGTGTAAGAAGTTTTCACTGTCCAAAAAGGCCATAATATTTATAACAATAACGTGTTCGAGAATCTTGTATTAAAGCGATGTTAAAGATATAGGCCGGTAATTTCCTGGGTCATGTTTGTTTCTTTTTTTTAATATTGGCGTGACGGTTGTAAATCCATAAATAAATTGTTTCAGGACCACTGCACGCAAATAGGCGCACATACTGTTATGAATAACTAGAATTGTAGCCAATAAGAAGAAAAATGCGAATATTTTAACGCAGTAATTGGGTATGTGCCGTTTGTCACAAATGCAATTTACGACTAAGATTTTTGAATTGGTTTCTTCACCCTTGGGACTGAAATGCTTGCCATTCCTTAACTAAAACCAAATAAATTAACGAATGGCCGACTAAATGTCACTGAAATGTGACTACATCATTCCCGTCACTAGGGAATTATGTAGGATCTTGTGATTCCCAAAAAGTTCATTTTACTCATTTACGCTAAGGCATCATTTTTCATGTTTCTTTATTATTACATTTCACTTACTAAAATGAAATATTTTTTTCGTTGAATGGTAATATTTTATGGCAGTTATGCCAGTAGAAGTTTGAGCGAGATGCTGCTGGTAATAAAACTAAATTCTATTTTTCCTCATTATAAAGAAAAAAACTCACCTATGTAATGGCGCTGTGAAATTGTAAGAAAACTAATAAAATACTGTCACTAACAGAACTGCTTTTTTAGATAAATTAATCCTTTTCAATGGGATATGGTACGGCTGTGTGCTCCACAGAGAAATTATTAAAAGTTAAGTAAATATTGACAAGCTGATCGCATCAGAATTGCAACTGAGTAAAATTTGTAGTTTTTTTCAATTTCAGAAATAAGACTTATCACTATAATTCTTGTAAAAATGCTTTAAAAAACTTCCATTGACTTTGGGTTATCAGCGTAAGGCGTGAGAAACAAATAAGACAAGTTGAAGCCTCTAATATCTATATTTGCTTAATTACTGCGAGGTTCAGCAACAAAACAAAGCGTTTGGTTCATTGATATTAATTAAATTTACCTCATCCTCCTTGAAAATGTATAAATTTTAAAATAAAAGTGGTGTTTGGTCTCTACAGAGAAAAATTTCACTCTAGCAATCTGTAGTTATTTTAGCTTCGTAAAAGGCTTCGAAGAAGGGGAAAGTGTATCCTGTGGCGTTGACTAGTCCCTTAGGGGAGTGGAGATCAGGAAGCAGGAAGAGCCTTCAATGTCATTCCCCTTGGGATAATAACTGGCGGCTGAAACTTCTTTCACTTACATTTTCACAGTAACATTCCGCGAGAACCATCACTACCGGCTCAAGTGAGTTTCACTTGTGGAAGGAAAATTTGTTTTATCATTTTCCTTTATTTATAAAGATATATTTGTTATTTCTTCCCTTTATATCGCGCTTATCTAATTTCTTGATTGAATATGTCCTGGGAGGTATTTGGCCTCACTAACCCTAATCGTGTTCACTCATCGTGCTCATGTCCCGCTTAACCTGGTCTTTCCATCGTTTTATTGGCATTCCTGGAAGTCATCTGGGTTTGTTTCCAGATTTTCTTTATTATACCATCAACTAGATATCTGATGGCATGGCCTGCCAAACTTAGTCTCCTGCTTTGGCTCAGACCACTATCTCAGGTGCTATGTGTAAATCACCAACGTTTCAACTATAAACTTATTTTTTTTTAATTATTGCCCTCCCTATTTGGTCCAAATACCATTCTTATTACTTTTCTATGATATCTATGAATATAATATATCCCGGTAATTATAGCTTTGAGACTTTGAGAAGAGAAAGAGATAGCTACTCTCGATCTTTAACCATAGCCAACCATTAATATGTGATCATCCCTGAAGTTGAGAATTTATAATGGTCCCTAGTATTACCCAAACGCGTATCTATTTTATTCTTTCAACTGGATTTATAAAGTTGCTCTCATGTAATAAAATTCCACGCTATCTATGAGTGAAGGCTTCCACAGATTCGTGTACATTATGACGGGTTTTAGAATATTTTATTTCCCGTTGATCCGTGGACGAGCCAGCGTTCCAGATACCGTTTTTAGGTCCTAAGTAACTTCATATTGAAGAACGCTTGTTAATTCATATCTCAAGAAATTATAGTTGAATCGCTGGCTAGGCTATTGTTTAAGGATATAGATCAACACAGACGGAAACCCGAAAATATTTCTCTGTTCTGAATTGCGTCTAAACGAGACATAAAAACAGACCCATTAGTATTATCGCAGAGTGCATGTAAAAAGGTCAATTTGGTTTTTTATTTTACTTTTTTATTTAGTGACTGTTGCAGTCATTCAACACGTTGCTAGCTAGTTCTTTAGTCGCAAAGCTTAAATTCATAGCCGTACGCTCAGTCATTTTAGATGGATTTTGTATGTTTGACAGTGGTTCGTAGGGAAAATTGTGTAAATTGTTCATTCACACCTAACTTAAAGCAAAGAAAAGGAGATAACTCCGCTTTAAAGAGAAAACTGGAAAATATAAAAACCCGTCAATATTTAAGGGAAAAGAATAATTTTCTTGATTATAACCTCTTCACGTGAGAGAAATATGAAGGTAAAATTGGGAAGGAAGGAAATCTATTTTATCATCTAATACCAAAACACTCATTTAAACACAAATGGACAACGCATTTTTTTTCATTGATCTTGGTTTGGAGTAAACAAATATATTATAATTAAACTAAAAAATATGAAAATTAGATACCATGATCACTTGGACATTACTTTTCCCTAAAAAATATAATATATTAATGTTTTCCCTTCCCTTTTTCTCTCAGTGTTCACCAGTACTAACTTGCCTACTGGCCGGGAAGGAACTAGCTAAGAACATGGGAGATAGTGTAAAAAATATATTACAGCCACTGTCGCTTTTGGTCTATCTATATCTACCCTTTAGAAATGTTCCGTATTTTGCGAAAGCGCACCACTTACCGAGGAGCTATGTTTTCTTTGGCGCATAATCAATGCAATTTATTCTTGTCACTTACGATATATTCGCTCCATAAAAGCTTCTGCATGAGAAGAGGAGCACTGTGTCGCATCCGGTGGACTAAGTTCGCCATTACGGGAGTTGAACCAGAGAGTAAGAGGCGACGTCTATGCGCAAAGAGAGAGAGAAAGAGAGAGAGAGAGAGAGAGAATCAGCGGTCAAGAGCCACAACTTCCACTTCTCTCGTTTCCTTCTTTTTTTTCGTTAAAAAGTCCACTTGACGTAGCACTACCGGGAGAAGCTAAGTATCGGATGTGGTGGAAAAAGTTTTTTTTTTTTAAGTTTTGCATTCATTCATTTCCTTTCGTTCCGTTATTTTTTGGTATTTCTTTTTGTTCCAAGCACACATGCGATGGCATTCGTACACAAAAGGTTGTCTCATCGGACGCGAGATTCAAGAGATAATCTCGTTTTTTGCAGCGCGGTCGATTTTTTTCTGCTCTCACACAATGTTAAAACCTTAAGCAGAGGCACGGGGTGTTGACAACAAACAGCTCATGGCCATTCCCTCGAATGTAGTTTGCAAAACGGATGCTGTAGAATGTTCAAACCTTTACTGAACCTCCCTGCATTGTTCTAGTGTTTGTCCGCCAACGACTATAGTCGTCTAATGCACTTTTGGCGATTAACACAGTAGGTAGTTTTCTGATGGAGTTTCTCACGTCTCCCATGTGAATGAGTGAAGGTCTTTTCGTGGAGCCCTAGTTTTTGCGTGGTTTGAAAAAACAACGCTGAATATTTTTCTAGGAGATAAACATTTAAGTATAGATTTTTTCAAAATACACGAAAAAATACTTCATGAAACTAAAAATAATGAATAACGGATATTTAGGAACACATGTACAGAATTTTGGCATAATTTCCATGGTATAGACTAATATTTTTTGTGGTGAGCTCAGTGAAATTGAATGAAATTCACATTCAATGATCATATCATATCAATTATGACAATCAATGTATTTTTTTACCTTGAATGACTGAGGATTCTATTGAACCCTACGGCGGAATCGCCTTCAGTATCATGTACTTTCAGTTAGTACAGTGTAGATGATTGTAAAGTATGTAAAATTTAAGACGTTCATAACATAGGAAATATCATTTTAGAGCGGAAATGAGGAGAGAGTTCAAATGGAAATTATAAAACAAAACTAATGCCAAGAATAGAAAACGTTTTCTGATGCATACTGTATTTTGATGTTACTATCACCTCATATGCCTCACCTTACAGTATGACTTGCGAAAGGAGGATTACATTTTAGCTTATCTCAAAAAGCTTTTTTTTTAGCTTATCTTTCCTGGCTGGGTTTAAAAACGAGAAGAAAATTTAAAATGGCCTGTTTCATGTATTTCCTATCGAAACAAAATGAGACCCGAATTTAATCGAAGTTTTTCCCAAGAGAGTAAAATCTCTAAATATGGAAACCAGAGCTCATCTAGATTATCTTTTTGTTCCTCAACTTTGCATATCCACTTTTCGTATTACGTGTCTAGAATAACTTGCTTAAGAATCTAAAACACTTTTTCCGTGAATATTTCAAGATGTAACTCAGGTTAATGGATGATACTCTTATTTTGTGGTAGTGTGCTCATTATAACATTACTCTCAACAAGCTAATATTTATTGCTAGTATCACGAGGCAATTTATATGCATGAAAATTGTATCCAATTTTATGTAAATAATTTCTGATTCACACATGAATTTACTTCACTGAGTTGTATATATGTAGGTATGGTATCTTATAACTGTTTAGCTCTGATATCTAAATACGTAACTTGTGTTTGTTCATAGTGGATGTACAAATTCAAAATCAACAAATATTATTACCTATTAGTAATAGTAACATGCTTTGTGAAACTTTTTTGAATAATGCCTATGGAATATATTCGGCCGGGAGAAGTGTTAGGAAGCAGGAATACGTCCTAGCAACTTAATGGGTGGCTTGAAGTGCTTTCAAAGAGGCATCGATTTCACGCGGACCGTGACACGTCACTGCATTTGTGTACACGTCGAGAATTTCTATTCGCTCCTATGCAAAAAGCCTAAACTCGGAAGCCAAGCGTTTCCACCTACCCGCGCCGGGTGCGAACGCAAATTTACCTTGACAATCGATAGACCGCAAACAACCGCCAACAGCAGCTAAATATTCGCCAATGCTCGCGAACGTTGAGCACCTGCTTTCGTCGCAAAAAGTTTTTATTGGCACGCTCGAGCTAATGAGAACAAATATCGCCTCCACTTCATGTGAAACCAGGCTGTAGTCCCTGCACTCCATAGAGTTAAAACGAAGGCTGCAGCTGTGAATGCATATTGCGGGGACGTGTCAACATAATTCCCGGCATAATTGTTCGCCACAGCTTAGTTAAAACACGTTAGCACATCGAATTGTTTGGAGAACGCAGAGAAATCATTACATTTTTATTTTATTGCAATTATGGAGATGAGGAGATTATAAATCAAGCGTGAGATTTAATTTTCTTTGGTATTTGAAGCAATGAGAGACACAGGAATCACTTTGACATAAATGTCAACTGCACAGCGAGGTCCTCGTGTGCTAATCCTATGGTTGCGGATTTGAGTCCCCCTTGGGTAGATATTCCCTTTCTAAAGCAATTGGCTTGGTGTCAATTGCTGGAAAAGATTTTCCAGTGCTAAATTTGTTCATTTAAGTAGACAATATATCTTAAATTTGATGTATTTATTTTAAAATCTTCTCCACAATAAGGTCATATTATCCTCTATGACTTCAATTGTATGCTCTAACCAGATAGTGTAATAGGTAATTTTACAGTAATTGGTTAGAAAAAATCGTCAAGATATTAATTTGGAAGACCAAATTTCCGTCACGATCTGAGCTAGACTAAGGCAGTATTCACGTTGCTTATTAAAAGGACCATAATCAGCGAAGGATAGAGGACAAATGTTTTACTAATTTTTGTTCTGCTCTCTTTCTTTCTGTGTCAATAAAGTCGCTAATCGTGGTGAGAACATTCTCCTTTTATATTTATTTGATTATATTCATCTCTGTAATCTTCAACCATTCTCAACTCTTCGCGAATGCAAGTCTTATCTCGTGTCGAATGTAGGCCACGAAAAAAAGAATTGGATTGACCTCGAATTTCAAGGAAGGACATCCTCCGTTTGTCAACGTGAGTGAACTGCAGATTAGCCCGGTTATTTATGACCGGTCGCTTTGCAGCGTAATCGCTTTAAATCTCCTGCGGTCGGCGAAGACTTGCGGGAGTAATTGCCGGAGCAGGTCGCAGGAAATAAATCGAATCTCGATCGTATAGGATTTCGATGGGATCGCGCGATATATCTCGGTCACCATTTCCTGTCTTCTCTCGTGCTTGCCCGTGAAATAATGCATCAAAGGGAAATGCTATGAAAAAAATCCAAAGAGATTTCTTCTTTAAATCATCTGCATAATGCCATTTCACCGTATTTCCGTATCAAATCGTATTCCTTTCGTACTGATTTGCAAATATAAAACATTTAAGAAACCTTAAGGCCGATGCCTGTGCCGATCATCATTTTGTCCTCTTTCAATTGATAGGTACGTTTTATAGGCAGTCTTTCAGTGATCTATCCTATATCTTTGAGCATTCTCACCCCAATATTTTTTAATTTTCCGCCAATATGTTTCTTTGTCTGACAAACTCAGTGGCGTACGCAGGATTGACTTCTGGTGAGGGGGGGGGGGTTGAATTCCAGGGGGCGGGGGTTCCTTAATATTTATGTGCTTCATCATAAAATGATATTTAGATTATTATTCACTAAAAAATAATTAAATTAACATTCTATTTTCGTGAAGACAATTCAACTATATTTTCCAGTCGAATAAGCAAATTCTAAACGCAAACTAAGGCAAAATAACGAAAATGAATTCAGGTAAACATGTTTTTGGGTTTAACCCCTAACCCCCCACCCCCCACCCCCGTCCCTACGCCACTGGACAAACATACTGCTTCCTATCATACCAACCAAAAGATCTATTTCTCTTCTTCCTCTTCTGTGCCTGCACAACAATCTCCTTACTGCCACCCCTTAAACATCCCAATCCCTCATATTTTCGAATTGAAGCGCTCAATTAATTTGGTCAGAGAATAAGTGACCAAAATTTATAATTCTGATTTAATCATTCTGTTCACTTTGCACGTGATTGAAATCACCATTGACTTTGACTGAAAGCAATAGATGTAGCTCAACTACTTCTGACTCAGTTGCTAAATCCATAGCTTGCCTAAACTAAGAATGATTAATAATTAGATCTTCATCCAATTGCTCACTAGTATAATCGGCTCATGCTTGACCAAACAGGGCTTTTTTAGACGGAGCTAGTGATTTCTGAATCAAAATACAGATGAAAATTCACCTTTTAGTTTTAAAATTACCAAAGTTTTGGGATATTTTCTGCATGGAAACAGTAAAAAAAGTTACAAAAGGTTGGAGGTTGATTCGTCAATAAAAAAGCACCACATCAATATTTAATATTCCATATTTCCGTATTCTGTTTATACCAACTTTGTGCTTAATAGAAATTAGTCGATAACTGCTGGTGGCCTTGAGTAAGCAACTATTTTACATTAGCGGAGCATACAAAATTCACCGTCCCTCAGGCGTACAAATCCACCAAACTAAACGTGAGTATGAATTTCCTACGTTGAACTTGTCATCGTTTTGATACTCTCTGTCCCTCATGACCGGGCGTTATTTATCCTCGTATCCATTGCAGCAGCATAGAAGAAACTTAAGTGCCCATCGGTGCCATTAGAACACGAAATGACCAAGTAGATGCGCTGATTAGTTGAGTTGCGGCCAAAGAAAATAAGAAAAAATATAACGCTGGGGATATAAGGAGGAACTGGCTATGGTGAGAAGACTGCTTTTACGGCTATTTCTCGTTGCCTCTTGATTCACAAGGGCAGAAAGAGAGGAGAATATCGACGTTTATATGGCTATGCCCAGCTAGAACATCACCGCGTGACGTCACGAGCGTCCATTGACGGTTGATTGAGTGTTAACATAGAAATGCCCCTGCCTGCGTCACACTTCCTTTCCATGGGCCGCTTTCGTGAGAAGTATTATCCCAGGGCCCGATCTAGCCATTTAGCCGCTCCGGGCAAAATAATATTCGCCGCCCTTTACTTTAACACTGTTTGCCAAAGATGGGATGTTGTATACATGATACTGTTGAAATTGTATAATATTCACATATGTTACCTACTAGGCCTTCTGAACAAGTAGTGTGTATATATATATGTATGTTTTTAAGCAAAAATGTATGTATGTCTGTAAAAGATTTTCTAAGAAACCACTAAATGGATTGAAAATTTTTTCATCGACAAATATGTAGGTATTTTTCACTTCATCATCATCATCAACCTGTTTCGACTCACTGCTGCGAAAAGGCCTCTTTTCCCTTGTGTCATTATTCCCTGTCTTGGGATAATCTTGTCTAAGAATGACCTTTTAACTTAAGGAACAATAAACATTTTTCATCAAAATAGTTTCAGAATTTAAAAAGATTAGGACCAAGCTTTTAAGGAAGTCGGTTCAAACGTATTTAAGTTACAACATTTAAGAGGTAATATACGTTAAGTATAAAAAAACCAAAATAAATGAATTGTTTTAAATTTTAATGCAAAAAAAACACTTAGTTATGTAACGCTACAAAACTAATCAGTCATTCTTTAAAAAAATCAACTAATAATTATCCTTAAATACAATACTACTATCTAATAATATACCTATGTCTATGCCTATTTATTTCTACCAATATATCTTGAACATATATCGATATTCATGTGTAATGGGGCCTACAGTTTTTTGGCGGCCCACAAATGTCAGAGAAATTCAGCACCATCAGATGCATCTACACTAAATGCAGCATCAGATGATCCGGCATTATGACGAAACTTGGTCTTGAAAAATACAAGTTAAATGTGGAACTACAATGTTCTCTTTACCTTTATTTTTCATATTTAAAGATACAAAGGAAATTTCGGATCTAGGAAAATATCAGTGTGAGAAAGTGTCATGTTGCTCAATTCATTCAACAATTTTCTGATTCATCGTTAAAATTATTCCGGTTGTATTTAAAAAAATTACAGACATCATAGGGATTAAAGTCATAGGGATTAAAGTCATAGGGATTAAAGTCAATAGGTTTTCATATCTTTTTAACGCAGTTCTCTAAAACGAAAAATGTTCTCTCAACCCAATTTATGTTCATACCTCTTTCTCAAGGTTTTTACTATTTATGGTGATCTCTGGGTTTCTAAGGAGATGAATATTTTTATCCATGCATCATTTTTTTGGCACATGCAGAAAAGTGTGCCAAAATTTTAATCACTAATTGGACTTAAGGCTTGCTTATTCCTCGATGAAATAACTACAGACCTCGGCGAATTTAATTTCTGTGGATTTTGCTGTCCATTGATTTATTTTTTCGACGTAACTACAACATTTTCTCGAGAATCACTATTATTCCGAAATTTATTTTTTTTTATTTGATGTTACTCGGGCTTACACATGTGATTGGTAAATTTTAATATTTATAATTTCTAAACATTTCAATAACAAATTTTTCCACTGTTGTTATTCGTTAAATTATTAATTTGAAATAAATTTATTTTAATAGATAATATTTATTTGATTACAAATATTTTAATGAGATCTCGCGCAAAAGAGTATATAATACTACGAAGCTCAAACTTTACTGTGGAAATCCCCACCCTTCTACCAAAAAATAGAAATATTTCCTCGGATAATGTGGTTGGACGTGATTCACGAAAATACACAAAAACACGGTTTGATAATGGAATTCGTGCCTGAGTTTTGACAGTTTTTTTCTTAAAGCGAGTTTTTTCACACGCTCTCTACTTGGGACGTGCGCTTTTCCAATTCCAATTTTCCAAATTATTTTTCTTTCCCCAATTTCTCTCCATGCTTGGTTTTTAGTGAAAATTAAGTCTAAAAGAGCGTTTTTTTAAGGCAAGAGGGCATGAAAAAGAACATCTTTCTAAAGTCAAGAAATCCTTTCAAAATTGATAAAATATTTGTTTATGTATACATATTCTCACACTTCGTCATTGTGCATTTATTGAAAGCTGAATTATTTTCAAAAGAAACAAAATTCATTCAAATCGAATGCATCTTTTTTGTCAGTTTTACATTTTCTTGATTTTATACATTATAACGCTGAGAGAACTGAGACAACCTCAGGTAATCAGAATCTCAGATGATACGGAAAATTCACGAGTGAGCAAAACTTGCGAAAAAATATGATGCTTATGCGGTTTCGCAAGAGTTAATTTGTGCTGTGAATCCCAATGTACATGAACATCAAATCCCTCGGCGAATTTTAACTTTGGTTTGCATGAGCTGAACTGGCTTGCAACAGCCGCAACTTGAGCGTCCTTACTACGGGTAGCAGGGAACTCGGATATTCTACATTTTGCTGTATCCCAAACGGGAATAAAATATCTTTTTAGTTCCTTTTTTATAAACTGACCTTTAGTTTTCAATGCACATCCGATAGCTGAAGATTTTTCGGGTGGAATTACGATCGACGTTTCTAGACGAGACGGAAACGAACGGTGGTGTTCGCGGAGCTTGGTGTTTGGATGTAGGGGAACCCATTAATGCGGCCAAACGTTTATGCCAGCTACAACGGTCAATAAGTGAGGTTGGGATTACGATCGACGATTCTTGACGTGATGGAAACGGATTGTGGCATTCGCGAAAATTGTTGATTGTGATATAGAGGAAGGAACCTGTTACAATGACTGAACGTTGACGGCGAACATCAATGGACGATGAGAGAACTTTATCAAAGTCAAACTTTTCCGTCACGCCATGTTACTGGAAGCCAATCAGAGGAGAGCTTAATCTTTCAATATTTACTAAATTTCATTTTCAAAATTTCATCACTTTACAATGAAACATGATTGACCTTCTTGAACCATTATTTGTCATTATTTTTAGCGGAGTCTTTATACGAGGGTAAGTCAATAAATAAGTCGCAAACGTTACACAAACGTTACGTTAAGCTGTTACGAACATTTCATTGGGAACGCTGTACAGTCCCGACTTAGCCCCCAGTGAGCCCCCGAGCCGAGCCCCTAAAAAAATCATTTGGGTGGCCGACGTTTTGAAAATGATGACGCCGTAGCTCACGAGGTTACTCGTTGGCTGCGACAGCAACCAACAAACTTCTTTGCTGCCGGCTATCAAGGACTTGTTAAGAGATGGGACAAGTGACTGAATGCACTGGGTGAATGAGTAGATAAGTGAAATATATTTCAGGAAGTTACTTTGATTATTATTGCTTATATCCAGTTTTGTGACTTATTTATTGACTTACCCTCGTATATATATTTTTTAATTGAAAATAAACAGTCACTTTACAACCAATTGCTAACCCATTTGCAATAACAATAAACAACTGGCATTGATAATTCTCTCAATCGTAATACACTCCTCTCCTGACGGGAAAATGACGGGAAACTGAAATCCACCGTCCGTTAACGTCACGTCAAAAATTGTCGGCCGTTATCTTGCCGTGTACCCTGTCAAATCCTAACGTACAGCCTTTTTTAAAAATATTTTCAAATTTTCATTTATATACAGGTTGTCCATCTTAATTTTAAACTTTACAAGGAAACATAACAAACATCCAAGGAGCAATATTTGTTATTTATATTTGCTCTTACTTTGATTATAAAATATTAAAATGAACAGATTATTAGCAATCTTTTAATACTCCATTCTCCAAAACGGCCCACAACTGGGGCTGATACTCCCGTCAATCGTAATACACTCCTCCTTGATGGGAGGCCGATGAAATATTGAACGCAGCCGTCCGTTTCCATCACGTCAGAATACGTCGACCGTAATCTCGCCGTTATTGCTTCGGATGCTGCCGGAATCATCAAGAGGGTAGGTACAGTACATCCTGGAAGGGATCCAAGCACGTTCCAGACGCTATATATACCCCCCTCCGTCTTAAGACAGTTGGAATATAAATTCTTGCACAGCCGACGCGTGAAAGACAGATTAATCACTTACTATTTCTAAAATTGTGTGAACCTACTTCTTCCTTATCTTTATTTTCCGCGGGAAATAAAAGGGAAATAAATTTAATCCTCAAATGAGACGATTAAGACGTGCTGGGCTACTGAGAACCTCCTTTTTCCCGCCAACATTTTTATTATAACGATGGAACGCTTCTTCACGTTTTTTCCCTCCTATGCTAAAAATATTCTCGTGTTTGTTGAGTTGATTTACAAGCGAGCGATTCACAAGGAAGCCGATCCCAAGTCGTCGCGGAGCAACACGAAAACTAGCCGAGTGGTGAAATTTTCACTCATTTTCGAGATAGCCTGCAAAAGGATGGGATTGAAAACTTTTCTATGACGAGCACTAGAATATGTGACACAGAAAGAAGTGTCATTACAGGGTGATAGGTTTTAAAGATAATATCACACATCTTTCGGGGCTTAAACATTTTGGCGAGGTGATTAACTCTTCAGCACTTTCCGTGTGTTGGACGTTCTTGTGTATTATTTCTGTCGTTTTAAAGGTATTCGTAACCACTCAATAGTGTTCTAAAAGTGTGTAGTTTTATTGGAATTATTATTTTTATAATGGAAATACACCGGTTAAGGCAGGTAGACTATTTTAGGAAAACAATATCTTGTTCGGTTACAGTCGTTACAGTAAGTCACTTAAAAATGTATCCTCATAATATTTAAAAAAACAGTAGTCTGTAAATTTTATCAACTCAATGAAGTTTTTTTTAATTTAGGTTTTTCTATTATTGAATTAGAAAAATTAATAATGAGTTACCTTTTAAAGAGAGGAAGAAGTGATGAGCTACCATTAACTTTAAGAATTTCGAAAAAAGCAACTTGACAAATGTAAAATGCTAAGGTGTAGATATTGGAGATAATCTCACATTAAGGACACTTACGTAGTTTTCAGTATGTTTTATAGTATTTTTATTATTAGGGTGGTCTACCGTCTAGGCTTTAGTAGAAGAGAGCAAAAAAACAAGGTAGGGTAAACCTTACAGTTATTGGCCGTATGGTACTTTGAAGAGCATAGTAAGAGTGCAGTTGGACAAAATTTACAATTATCACAATTGTCAAATTTGCTATGATTATTGGAAATTTTTTCCAACTGTCCTCTTACACTGCTCTTCAAAATACCATGTGGCAAATAACTGTAGGGTGGCCAATAACTGTACGATTTACCCTACTCGACTTTCACGGACGCAGGCCCTTTTCTCCTCAGACGATCTCTTTTTTTAGCTCGGTATATTTCCCACCCCACATCATCCCGTTTATAAAGCCTATTCTCATCCATCCCAATCCCATTTATTTAGTTGCATTCTTATGTCTCATTATTAAATTATTTATTCAACATGTTGACTGTTGCGTTTTCAGAGTCTCTCTACAATATTTTCGCACACTAGGGTTCATCTTTTGACTGTCTACTCATAAAAACTGTCGCCCCCGCCATGAAATCTATCCATAGTTACTCATCATACCTTCTTGTGTTGTCCCAATTCCTATTTCCGCTAACCAAGCATATGACATAAGAATAACTAAGACATTATTATTTAGTGATATTTTTCTGCACTGTTTGATAATACGCATAGGAGCAAGGAAGTGGGAGTTTAACTTAGCGAAAGGGTTCGTGCGTCATCTCCGGAGTATCTTTAGTTTTCAACCTTGACTTATAATTTAATATTGAAAGGTGCGAAATGAGCTCAGTCGTAGGCGAACCATAATATCAAGTCTACTTCGATTGCAGTTCAATTCACGCAAAACGTATTGCTAAAAGGTGGCTCTGGCCGTGAATTCTCTCTCCCTCTCTCTCTCTCTCTGTGGGGAATGTATCGAGGGCTCCATCCGTTCGGTCTTTGACCAACACCGAGGACGTCCTCACTCCACTACTGGATACGGTCAGCCTTCCACCTTCCCCCGGCACTTCCCGTGACAAATGACCCATAGCCATTTGTCGCGCTAAACCCCGCCCGCCCTTGACAACGCCCGGTCGCGAAGCACTTGCACCCAACCACAGAGACAGCGCGTTTTATTCCGCGGCTCTTCTCGTTCGTCTTTTTTTTTATTATTATTATTCCCGCTGAGTCGTCGCTCGGGAGATGGCGAGTGTTATTGCGGTCACGGGGAAAAAGGATGGCTGGACGAAAGGTCTCCCTTATATTAACACCGTTCTGTTCCTCGCCGATGGATCGGAGTATTGACGACTTACTTAAGGGATCGGCCAACCCCACGAGAGGAGGCTTGAAGGTGTTTGAAAAGAGTGGCGATCGTAATTGAGTCACGTACACTTTTATGGAACGAAAATATTACGTAGAGGACGAGAATAAAATGCAATGACTTTGCGCCAGAGAAAAAAAGTGCCAATACAATAAAAATGGACTCTTAGAAAATGAAAACATGAAGGATCTGGAAGAGCTCAGTAATTTACACTGACGCATACTTAAAAGTTATAAAAGTCGTGGCTAACTGCAATGATTATAATTCTATTCCCTGACAAAACAACCGTCATCATAAACATATTTTATACAATCAACCGTCATTTGAAAATATTTACCTTGAAAATAATCACTATCCTGTTGAAACAATGGTCAATGGGTCAAATTTAAGTTCAGATCAATCATTATAGTGATTTTTCATTAACTTTCAGAGTAAAGATCCCAGAAAATTATTTATGGCTAATTTTTTTATAGTCCTAATTGATATAATGCTAGAAGGAGAAGTGTCCTTGATTCATTCATTGCGGTACTTTTGCCTCGATAATAAAATGTTCTTCAATTAAAGCAAGGAGTAAAGTGAAGACAAGAGCTTGGATGATAAAAATTGATCGTCTTGACATAGCCGTTAATCACTTCCCAGCAATAAGGATGACTTCATTTTGAATTATATTTGTAAATGTAAAAAACAGCATTTAACTGAAGAATTTTTACGATTGTTAATATTGCAATTCGATAGTGATTACGGTCAACGGAAATCATTCCTCATTTTTTTAGCTGCGTCCATTTTTAATTTCTCTGTGCTGAGAAATTGAAATTTTTGAATTTAGATTTAAAAAACAAACTTAAAACATACAAACACCCTGTGTTACAAGGAATGCGGATTCGAGTATCAACCTCTAAAATGTAAGACTGGACTGAAGAAATAATTGAGTAACTCAACTTCCGAGTAGTATAATTTTCACCGGTCGGGAAATTTCAATTATTTGAGCCGAATATGAAAAATGAAACGCTATGGTAAAATGATATTTCAGCAAACAAAGTTACGTTATTAAGAAAACACGGGGCTTAATCTATACCCAACACATTAGCAATACTAGTGTCCTAAAACCTTTCAATACACGCCACTGTCTCGGCTATCAATGGATACCAATCAAGTCGTCCTCGTCTTAAATATTCATCACTCGAACGCAACCAATCACTGCCTGTAGCTATTTTGAGCACAAACCTAGCCCGTAGACTAATTGGATACCCCACTTCTGCTGCTCAGGAAAGCAAGAATAGTAGATCAAGAGATCGATTTTCAGAGGAAGCTTCGAAATTCATAGGCAACGCTATAGATATGCTTAGGCCAAGGATTATCTAGACTTTCTCCAAGAGGCACTTCTTTCGCCTCAACGTCAAGTATGGGGAATTTCAGCAAAAAAAATTAGCTTTACCAGAATGACATGCGTAAGGACAGGATGCGGAAGCTTTACGATGCTTATAAAAATCCCATAATGTGGAAATCTGTTAGCAACTTAGTAAGGGATCGAGGCTTGATTGAATATGGATGAGGAACGTTGCCAAAATGCTTTCCGAAGAGACATGTTACGAAGCCCGACACAATATAAATTCGTAAGCAGTCGTAATGGCGTCAATTATCTCGTGGTGGCTTGAATTGATGTCAAATCGAAGGTTGAGCTCCCTTCCCCACCATGGTCTGATATACCATTCAGCTCCACGCAATTTGAATTTTTAAAGGGATATCTTCCAATGAGATCCCAACTAACCCCTGCATTAGCATGAATTACCGAGGAACTTCTAGCTTCACAATGCCGAGATTTTTTATCATGATTACTATACGGGGTACTTAAAAATGTGGCAGTGTGATGCAGAAAAATAAATTTTCAATCCAGTCCTGCAACATATTATTGATATGCGTCCGTAATTGCAAGCAGGCCATCACGATTATTCTCCCAGCTGGTAAGTGGGTGTTTGGACAGTAGGTTGGCTCTTATTTTTCAAAATTGAGAAAAGTTATGTTTTCTACCCCTCAAAATGATCAAAGTGCGGTGTGATTTCATGCGTTAAAATTCTGTCTCCCTCAGTTATCGGGATCCCGTGCCCCAAGGGCCCTATATACTTCGATACTAAATATTAATATTTTTGGTCAGCAAAAACGTATATCCTTAGTAAAATGCAAATGTAAAGTTCTTTAGGGCCGTAATTTCGTTAGTTTATACGTATCTTGATGCGTTTCTGAGATATCGGCCCTTGCATTTCGAGCGACCCCAGGGCGCCACCAAGCGCCGCTGCACCACCGACCCCATTCACTTCCTCTCCGAGATTCTACCCCAACACCCCCTCCAGGTACCGGAGCATCGTGGGACCCTCCCTCCCAGCTTGCGTCCAGTGGCATTATTTCACTTCTTCCTCCTCAGTAAGGGGGAATAGTACGCTACAAGTACGAGTCCTTGGGGAATTGCGCTTAACGAGAGAAAAACTGATGTGTTCAGTTTTCGAAAGTAAAATGAAAAGTTAAGTGTACAAACATTTTACTTCACACATGGATTAACTTCTCTAAATACCATAGTAAGCAAATAATGTAGTTAACAGGCAATTATAAATAAAAACCTTTATACACACTCCCTTGTTACGCTAGTCTCCCTCTGGAAATCCATATTTTCAATTAAAGTCCCCTTGCGCACGTTATGAGTTGTACTCCGATGAAAATTAACATTTAATAACAAATTTTGATATCTTTCTCCCTTCTTGGTAACTGATTAGTTAAAATCTTGGAGTAGTTTCACTCCTCTCTCTGCGTAATCATTTACTACTTCAAGATGTGCAGCAACTTGCAAGCCGTTTATGTAATCAGAATGGATATCCCATTCTCGCACTGGTACATCGAAGAACCCTGTGCGTATCTCCAGATATTTGAACAGCTTTCTCGAATTCATGGTGGTGAAATCCACGAAAGACAACGCCAAAAGGGTGTCCAGTTGGGGTGAGGCTTTCATAGGTGGTTCATCGCTTCATTTACGCGTCCATAAATGTTTAATGATATGTTCTCTTTCAAGACCCGGAAGAGAACTGTCAAATATTGAGAGCCCAACGACCTCTTCACTAGTTGTAAGGTACCATAAATGGTTTAAAAACTTCTTCTAAGCATCTTTTGAAATGGTAGTACTAATGGTCTCATACTTAATGAGTCTTTTCAAAAACTGAAAATCACTGTTTGGAGCACAGGGAGCGGAAAACTCGCAACTTTCCAACATTTTAGTCCAACATTTTAGTACACCTTAGATGATAGAAGAATGAGTACTTCTCTCACTGTGGGTAGCTTGGATTCCAATAATTCTTCAATTTCTTTTCCTATTGAGGGAATTTCCGAATTTCCTCTTAGTTTAACCCCTTGCTCTAGCTGCCGATTCCGAATCGGACGACTCTGTTTATCCATATTAAATTTAAGAGATATTTCTTAAATAATTGCACTTTTTCCTCTTTTACACTTTAGGCACTTCCTAACACTATTCGCTAGTGTTGGAAGCCAAACTGAACTATATAGAAACTGTAAGTAAGGATAGTATTCAGAAAGAAAAGCAAACTATGTAACGTAAGCGTCAAGATACCTTGATCATCAGCTTCAGGTATGATTAAGTTGAATATCTCAGGAATTACATTGTAAAACTTTGCGATGTTCACCAGGACAATTCCACACTTATTTTAAGCTCTAAAATATTTCCAAAGAACCGATCCCCTCACATGACCTCCTGAAAAGTGATGCCTCCCGTGATGTCTCCTCCAGACCTTGACATTATTTCTTATTCACTCCTCTCCCTTTCTTGTCCATCACTTATTCCAAATGTAAATCTCTCCAACTGTCCTTGAGCTTATGCTCACCAAGTATTTGCGTCGGTATAGGGACATAAAAAACTATTTTTATTCTATTGCACATCTAAAATGACGCGCTGGAGTTTGAAATCGGTAGATCAATAAAATAAGGCTGAGACTACTATATCTTTGCATAGCCGTTAATATTTGACTATTATCACTAATTGCAGAAAATTTTAGATAATTTACAATTGCTCGAGTGGAAATCGGTAGGCGATCGTTCTCCTGGACGCAAGCTGGGAGGAAGGGTCCCACGATTCTCCGGAACGTGGAGGGGGTGTAGGGGTAGAATCTCGGAGGGGAAGTGAATGGTTAGGGCTTAGGGTCGGTGGTACAGCGGCGCTTGGTGGCGCCTTGGGGGGCCGCTCGGAATGCAAGGGCCCATATCTCTGAAACGCATCAAGATACGTAAAAACTAACGAAATTTCGGCCCTAAAGAACTTTACCTATGCATTTACTAAGGATATACGTTTTTTCTGACCAAAAATATTATATTTAGTATCAAAGTATATAGGGCCCTTGGGGCACGGGATCCCGATAACTAAGGGAGACAGAATTTTAACACATGAAATCACACCCCACTTTGATCATTTTGAGGGGTAGAAAACATAACTTTTCTCAATTTTGAAAAATAAGAGCCACCCTATTGGATCTAACTTCCCCATTTATGGAACATATTTCTGCTTTCCTGCACAGTACTTCCTCACTATCGGATATCTCTTTATGTTCCTCAAGCTTCTGACTCCTCTAATTTCCTCCAAAATTCCTGACCTTTATCTTCCTCATCCACTCTTTCACTGCTTTTACCCTCTATCACCCTCTACAACAATGCCCTGAACTCTCAGCATTCGTCCATCCACCCAATCTTCCTTCTCCGAATATCCGCCATCCTTTACTACCCAACCATATCCAACACATCCTCGCTCGCTTTCCTTGGTACCCAGCTCACCCTCTTCATTCTTCTGCTAAACCATATCTCAAATGTCTCCAGTCTGTCCACATCCAAATTTGAAGACCAAGTTTCCGACACTTTGCAAGGCAGGTAATGTATTTCTTTTATATCGCAATTTAAAGGTCTATCACAATGCCGTATATCATTGATCCACACTCTCCAAATACAAAAACAAATACATATTAGTAATTTCATGAGCATACATGTTTTAAATTCGAGAAGAATCACCATTATTGTTCTAACGGTGGTGGTTAGTTCTGATATATTTCGTCTACTTCCCATTACCGTACCTAGGATTGCACTGCTTCCTCACCAGATTTATCCCATCAATTCAACATAATTTCTGCTTCTCTTGTTACATAAAAAATGAATGTACCTATCCTTCAAATTATTCTCTTTTCCATTTACCTTCTAAAAGGTTCTCGTATTACACCTGTATTCCATCCCCTCCAGTCTGATTTGGGGGAAGAGTGCTGGAGTGGAGAAAGTTACGAAAAAAATCAGAACAATGCCCTATTATCGCGCCATATTTATGGAAACGTTTCTCTGCGCAATTTAGGTGTTGTACATTTGGATTAAAAAGCCACCGCATAAAGCCAACTAACTTATTTCAGCGGGAAACGTGATTAAAGTTCACCTGAAGACCATTTATTAGGATTCTGGATATTTTTACGGGGATTACAGGTTCTTCTGAAGACAGGTAAATGTTGCGACACCGACAAAGTTGCAAATATGCGACGTTAATCCAGTTGCTGCAACCAATAAGAAAATGCATCAACTCTGTTATTCTTGAAAATAATTTTTTTTTTAATTTTATTGCCACAATTGAACATATACCTATTTAGATTGAATTTGAAAAAGGCAAAGCCGACTTCTAACAAAGAGTTCTTGACCTCGAGGCATCAATGAATATATTTCGCTCTATGCTGTTACTTTGCCGTCATATTGAAAAAATTCCAGATTTTATCGTTCACGAACTTTCATTACAGCGTTGGCGTTTCGTTGGGTTTTGGAAAGGTCGTCATGGATTACAAAACTGTGTTTCTCCATTGTTTGAAACGTAAACTGATTTCTCGCGTGAAAACAGACGAGAAGCATTATCATATTTGTGTCTCCCGTAATTTCATCACGAAACTTTTCTTACGTCAGCAGTGGCCAACCTACCGTTGTCCAATACCAAATTTTAAAATCCCAAAGAGAACATATTCACAAAATAGATATTTCTTAGCAAATTTATGAGCCGCCAAACGAAGTTGCGAGAAAGTCCACCTTTATGTGATCCCACTGAGTGTGTTTTCATGCTGGTTCGGTAAAAAAAACGTTTAATCCACGCAACTCCAAAAAAGCGTTAAGCTCGAAAGCGCATTTATAATTAATCGATTCGGGAAAAGTTTTTAAGCTCCTCCGGTAGTTCAAAGAGAAATTTCAAAATCGGATCAAGCTCATTCAAAATGCCAGCTCACATTAATATCCAATGGCGGCTATATAGAAATTTGAAGGATCAATTACGAAATACCGTAGCTACAAAATAATAGCCTCACGGTAGGATATCATTTAGCCAGGTAAACATACTAAGTTCAGTGCAGGAAACAGTAAGTAAAAGGACTTTTTAAGAGGCATTAGTCACTCAATCTTAATACTTGTTGACTTTAGCCTTCCATTTTACTCTGTCTTCTTCTACATCCTTAGTACCCTTGTAGGTGTTGTATTTCTTATCCCGTTCTATCAATCCTATGCATATGTTCCTCAATATTCCTTGTGGAGCCTTACCTTTTTTCCCTTCTTTACATTTAAATTCTTTTTAAAAAATCATAGCAATACATAATGTCTTATAATTAGTCAATCCACCTTGGACCTTGCCTTCCTGATAGTGGCCCATATAGCTTTCTCCTTTTCTATTCTTCAGTGGATACACTTCTTCATTTATGATCTTTTCAGCCCATTCAATCTTCATCACCTGCTTCCAGCTCCAAGTTTCTAAAGGCTCTATGCTCTTAGGTTTCATCTTTCTAATATTACATGTTCCCGAGCAATAAAGCGTAACACTCCATACAAATGTTTTCAGGTACTGCTTTCTTATTGGTAATCGTATTTTATTTCAGCGCAACATTTGCTTTTGTATCAAGAATGCTTTTTTGCCATGGGCTATTTTAAGCTATATATTTACTCTTTAAAATGAGTTACATAAGGAGAACCATTTCACTGTGAAATATGATTACTAAGGCAGCCATGATGTCGTGATCAGAAGAAGCCACCTTTGTCTTATGTATTTAAACCAAAATCATAAACCAGTAGCTAAAATATTATGACTACGCTTGCTAAATGTTCCCTCCAAACATGATTACATAGAACTCTCGTTCAAGAGTGTTATAATTAAGTCAATAGAATTGGCATATATTGTCCAAGTCCTGAGATAAGTTAAAACTGAATGCGTTCTCGTTATCCACACCTCCATCGAGTTTTCTCATAACAAAAATTTTATTTTGTTTGAATAGACACAAATTCGGCTTAGGAATATGAAATTACGATCCTTAACAATTTAAAAGCAAGAAAAATAACTGGCAAATCATTATTTAATGGATGAATGTGATAATCGTAATCCTTTCTAACGATAAGAAGATACATGTTACCAAATCTGAAGTGTTTTATTACATTTCTATGTTTCTTTGTCAGGCAGTTGAACTGGCCATTTTTTGAGAGCTCAAATTAGCTGCAGCCTATCTATAATGGAAAGACCATGCCAATCCAGTTTACGGTTACCAAGCAACAGAAAAAAGAGCGATGAGATATAAGACTGATTCGGGGGTCTAGCAGTTATTTTTATCCTATTGATAAGGATAGATACCATTACATAATCCCGGGATCTACCTGAAGTTGAATTCGGAGTTAAAAATGTCCAGGATTCATTGTTATATCTCACAATACGTTCAAGAAAGCTCCATAATTGAAATATCGTTCGCAAAACCATCAATTACTGTCTTCCGGAAAAGTTTACCAAACTCCATTTTCCATCACCGATTCCGCAGAGAATGGCTCATTACGTTTGCACACACGCACACACGATACAGGGAAATTGAAGTGGAGGGGTTTGAGTGATATTGAAAAGTTTTCCCTCTGCACTGATTAGACATGGACTCATTTACGAAACTTTCCATCGAATCTTAATTTTTCAAACCAAGACTCTCTCTCCCCACTTTACGCTATCACTACAAGTCCTTGCCCTCCATCATTGTCTCACGATCGAATCCTTAATGCAAATCGGGGAAAATCGACTCCGGAGACGCTAATGCGTTTATGGAACGGTCGGAGGGAGGGGAAAATAAGAGTGAGGATAAATAGGATAGGGAGGAGGTAATGGAGGGAGGGGAAATAAAGAAGAAGAATTTTGAAGGGTTTCGATCGTTCGTTAATGGCGGTAAGTGGAAAATTCGTTTCCCCCGGATCGAGACTTGAATGGCAAAAACGAGATTGGCGAGGAGATTTGAAACGCTTCAGCCTTCCCCCCTACACTCAACGCAAACTCATTCCCAGGGGACGAAAAACACGGCAACCGAACGTTGCCCCAATTCTGAATTATTCATTCCCAGGAAGCGCGAAGCCCGCCTTACGTGCCGCGCAAAATCCTGCCATCAACCAAAATATGCCACATCTTCTACAAGGCCTGTTTGCTCCCATGAAATATTAGGAAGGGTATCTTTTCGCGTCTAAAAGATGCGGCACACAGTATGTATTAGTACCATTAGGACTGAATACTCCAACGAGTGGCTAATTTGGCATTCAAGGGTATGGATACCAAAGAGTAATTACCCAAACGAGTTCAATTGAAGAGAAATGAATAAGACAACCGGTTTGTATGCACATAGGTAGTGGCAGACTAGCATAGTCTTTGGCCTCCTTGTCTAATCTATACCTCAAGTAATAATTATCCGAGGTTAAAATAGAACTATGGATTGTAGAGATCAGGGATGAATTTTTTAACAAAAAAGGTAGTGCATTTTTGGAAATAATTCCCATTTTGCATATTTCTTGAGTAATAATACTGGTACGGCGAAATTTTCACTATTAAAACAATGTTTTGGGCGTATTAACTGAACAGACCCACTCAATATGACCGATTACGCATTTTAATGACTTAAAATTCCCCTGTTCTATCGAACCGTATGACTTCATCTATGCTCTTCCTTAATAAATGGCGCTTCAGAGTGATATAAGTGAAGTGGAGCGAGGCCTGCCGACCGATCTCAGTGCAGGCATGTGCTCCTCCAAAGATTATTCCGATGATCAAGGCCAACCTAAAAATCCGGTAGCATTAGGCTCAGGAAAAATCACTGTTCCGTTTTTGCCCCTGCCTAACAACCACAACTGCGGGGTTGGTGGATTAGAGTAAAAAACGCTCCACTCTGAACCAGATAGCTCTTTCTAAAGCCTCTGCTCCAAATTAGTGAGCCTTTTCGCATATTTCCGTATCTTCGCTACATCCCTAATCAGCAACCTTAAACAACGTTCAAGTACCGAAAAGGTCTCGTACTCACCAATCGGACCTGCGTGGACTAATATGCGCGGTTGGTAAGCCTGCGTTTCTCAAATAGCACTATATATGCATTACCAGTGCCGGCCCAAGGCGTGGACAATGTAGGCAAAAGCCACAGGCGGCCGGTCGTAGGGGCGGCCAGAGAAAATGCTACTAATTTCCTGCATGTGTGATCACCCAAATGATCTTCAATGGGATATCGTAAAAGTGAATGACACTCGTTCCTATGCAGATGAATTAATTAACCAGTGAATTAATTAACTGGTGAATCTATTTTTAGAATCCTTACACATGGTACACACTATTCATTGAAGTTTAATATTTAGTTTACGAACAACTTTCGTTAGAAACGGTAGGTACTATCAGGAAAAAATGGAAATAACAATATAATAATATGTTTCGATAACTCGGAATGAATAAGAAAATCGCTGAAATTCATGACTGTCTGTGATATATCAATACATTTTCCAAGTGATAATTTCCTAGAAAATAATTTCTCCTGTGAGATATAGAAATATTAAAAGGTCATACAATGCTTTTAAAACAGTATACAAGCCTATATTTGTATACGTCAATAACGCGTAGTTTGAGAAACCACAATCGGTAAAGAAAATCTTTATTAATAGCGGCCAAATTAAAATGTTGCCTACACTTTTGAAAGAGCATGAGTCGGCCCTGTATATTACCGATAAGACTCCGGCTTGCGCGGACCTACTCAGATTTTGAGGATACCGGGACTAGTATTATCTTTACGGAGTCAACCTCATGTGCACATAAGTGAGAAATTCCATACAGCTAGAGTCCACAGGAAAGGAGGATGCCCTGGCCGCTTGACAGTCTAAAGTACTCGGCGAGATATTGAGGGATCCGGGTTCGAATCTCGGTCAAAGCGAATAACTTTTCCTCTGTGGAATTTCGCACTTTAGGACCTACTTAATTTCTTCTAGTCCATGCAGGTCCGATTCCGAAGTTGAATTTAAACATGGGTGCGAAAAAATCAGTCTTGAGAGGTTTTAAGTCAGCCTGAGTACGCCAGATTCAAAACATTGTAGCTCACCTTCACGTGGAGCGGAGAGGAGAGATTCGGAGAGAATGCGTGTCGCTCCGGAAAAAAAATCCGCTGGACTCCGGCTCAATTCCCTTCCTCCATTCCCCAAGAAATCCTTCCTTACCATTTCATCCAAAATGGCGCAAACGTCCCAAACAGTCGTTCGCCTCCTCCAAGTAACCAACTAACGTATGGATTCGAATTTCAATTAATAATTTCCACCGCGATGGAATTAGAACCCGGATTCTCTAGATGAGAAGACACCACAATAAACCGATTCCCCCACTTCTAGTCGTGACGTAGAGAGATGACAAGTTGCTCATGGTTTTTAGAGTCTTTACATCTTTTTATTTGGAGACCATTCCTTCACCCCCGCCTCACAATAGAAGCCGCTTCCTCAAAACTCAATCTCATCGACTCCGTCTAACGGGCACGCCATAGAGATAACCCCTTCATCCTCATGACTACGAAATGATGGAGCCGAGGGCCGACTTCATTCATCGTCGTCTCGAAAGAGGCCGGAGACAGCGACAGCAGGGACAGAAATTTTGCCTGTCTAGAGCGTATACGACGAGAAACGGAAGGATGGGAACATAAGGTATAAACACCCTATATATGTCTCCCTACACGTGTTCAATGTATATCATCAATCGTAATACTTAATGCTAGTATCTTTTTGTTGAAGATAAATTCGAATAGCCAGAAGAGTGCAAAATACAATTGGTGAGTTCAATCGTAGGCTTCAGTGGCGTTGATGCAAGGATTACTGCATTTTCCGGGTATTCACCATGTTGGTTTTATCTGCTGGCAACAGATTCGCCTGTGTTCCAACGGGCGTCTTTAGGTTGAAGTGGCCATTTCAATTTGAAGTCCCTCCCAATACGGAAAATCGTCAATTGGCAGGGCTAATGTAGTGTTTATTATATACTAGAGTAGTATTTTTCTTCTTTTGGACACTAATACTCTAACCAAAAAAAACTAGGGATGTGAATCATTCTACCAAGGAAGATGAAACTCAAACGAAGGCGGCGATAGACGGAGAGCAGAGACCATAGTTTAAAAATTGTTAAGGCAAGAAAATTTCACGGTTTGCAAAATGCTCGATGCCCTATGAGATTCTGAAATTCCACTCGTCAGCGTCTGCTGTATATTTTAAAGACTTAAAAAATTAAACGTAACGTAATTAAACGTAAAATAAAAACAAAAAAATTTTTCCATGTTTTTCTACCTTGGCCTTTCAAAGAAAAGTTTGAAACAAGAGGACAGATAGAATAAATGCTATTGCTCATCTGAGTCATTCTGTAGACGCTGGATAATTTATAGAGGAAGAATACAAAGATGCTTGACTGCGGAATTTGGAGGGAGTAGGAAGGAGGAAGTAGCATAGATTTTTTCGGAATAAAGTTAATTCGTAGCGGGATTTCAGACTTCCTTGTCGTATTGAGAAACTTGCAATCCGTGAAATATTTCTCCCTCATCATTTTGAAATTATGGGCACAGCTATACTTGACTTAAACCTTTTTGCTGTCTTACCAATTCTGACGTCACACGCTCGAGAGTAGCTGTTGAAGGCTACTTTCCCTGCAGAGGGCGCCTCTAGTCTGCATGTTCCCGAAAGGATGGGACTGCTTATGCGAGCTCTCTTGGGAGAGAGCCAGGGAACTATTCAGCTGCCGGATCTGGTCGAGCGGAGGGAAATTGAATTGTGGATGTGCGGGTGTCACATGAGGACGACTTACCACCGGAGCTTCTTTTCCCTCTGGAACTCCTATTACAGCGACCAGGGCCGGGATCCCCCGTGGAGTGCGCGGTGCCTCCCTCACGACGATGGTTGGATCGAAGGAACGAAATTCATGCCATTCGTAGGAACTGCAGAAAAAATAATCCAAATATCAATTTTTGCCGGTAAAATTTAATATTTATGCAGTATTGAATAAAAATACGCATTAATATCTACCTATTACGTCATTTTAGAATGTTACCGTAAACTAGGAACTTTTATTTTCATGAGCTATCCGGTGAAAATCTTAATTTATCACGAATAAACTTGTGCTGTAAAATAGGGGCCTTCACACATTAACATCTAGAGGATTTTTTCTCCATTTCATTTATATCTACGTGAAACCGATAGATAATCCGTTCAGAGACTTCACATGCAATGCGGCTTTTAACCAACATTCTCCTCATACGGGATAGAAACTGCACTTATACATCATGGGGGACATTTTTCAGAGTTCATTCCTGCTGACATTCAAAAATTATTTCAAAATTACAGATACATAGCACATGAAATTATTTAACCAACAGAAAATGTGTGCCAAAAAAAACTAAAGCAAAACATAGAAACCACGTAACCTGTCGTTACCACTAACATTATTGGAGATAGCGATAATCGATATTGCTGTTCATAACTGTGTGCGGAAAGCTGCGTTTCATTTCTGCATAAGTCTTCATTTCAACGTCCCTCATAATTTGCTGAAGTCCATTCAATCCTTGATCTTACCCATACAATTCCCCCATTTATTTCTCTTAGCTGTAGGTATCTACTGTTTTTTAGAGACTGCTGCGTCGTAATACGAGACCAATAGGTCTGATTCTTCTACTTTGCAGAGCTCTCTTGTAAAATATTATTTTTCTGCAACTATTCGTAGGATTCTTCGTAAGACCGGTAGGTAGCATAGGAATGCATATCTCATGCGTATTCTTCCCAGCGCTAAGGGGCACCCAGAGTCGCTCGCGGGCTGAAATGTTGCATTCACTGCCTCCAATGTCTCCAATCGTCCATTCCGAACACGTCCCAGATATTGAATTTCGATTTCGGATTCCCAACGGAAAATCTTTCTGCATTGATTCTTATCCGTTCCCTTTCCTATCATCACCTACATAACCGTTTCACTCTACTCATCCATTTATGAATCTTGTCAGTTGAGTTCCAAGGATTTCGGACTTCCTTGAATATTATTACCACCTCGGATGGAAATTTGAAGTGGAAAGATTCGCCTTACGGCTGAGAGTCTTTTTTTTTTTTCCCCGCTCTTACCCGTAGACCACAAGGAATTCTCGCTAGAAGAGTACTCAAGTACTTCTTCCCGTTGGGAATATGTACCTATATTTCTATCTACTACACGAATCATAGCTTGAGGATCGTGTAATCGCTCCGGATCCACAGTTTCCCACAATTTTCTCACATTTTCATTCACTTACTAACATAAAATATTTACCGTAAAATCATATGACTGAATCTGCTCTAAAATTTCTCAAGTATCGTTTTCTGCTGATTTCTTCATAAATGAGGTGAACATTTTATCGTTAAAGAATGGTAAATGTGTAGTAGCACTATAGAACAATATTTCTCCACCTCTTTCGGAACGTTTCAAAGGATTATTTTTGCTCCAATTATTCATTTTAAACATCTTCATTCCTTCCCTAAGGTTGTAGAAAAAATGAGCTTTTCAATCAACAAGTTTTCGCAGATTTTTCACACCTATTCACATCTTGAGTGGATGTTTTCCTGCCGTGGGCTTTGTTCGGCAATGATGTAAGCCTAATAATTCCTATGTTTTTCCCACAATCTTGCATATATTTATAGCACTATTTAGTGGCATACAAAATATGGTGTTATATTATGAATTTAAAACGATACCACTTGGTACCTAAGTATTTTATTCAGGAAGCATCTAAATGTTTTTTACGACGTGTTATTATTTAATTTCATGAGTACTTCAACTAGGAGGCTCTTAGCAAATTAAAATGAATTTGGAGATTCTTCAGTGAAAAAATTATTTAAAATCAGATTATCTGTGATTCTTTACGTTTACACTATATTTATAACGTGAATTCACTATGCTTTTCCAGTTTTCTCCGCTAAAAATGTGGCAACTGGCAATCGCATCTGCAGCTTTGACTATCTTGAGTAGTACGTATATGGGTAGAGCATATCCTTTCAGGATTTCCGTTTTTCCTGCATCGTGAGAGAAATGTTCAATCAATTTTGATCTTGACATTTTTTTAAGAACACACGGCCCCCACCGTAATACGAAATCGAAAAAGCGAAAAACACTCTCTTACATTTGGTCCAAGATTCTCAGCCTGGAGAATCATTACTCCCTAGCGATTCGGTTTCCCCATTTCCTTTCTCCTCGCGAGAAAAAAAAAATATGGTTCGAACTTCGGTTAAAAGACCGAGTTCCCCATATTGGAATCCCTTGCGGAACATCCGTCCTGCTACAGTGCCGACATTAATATGCACTGCAGGTCGCATATCTCGCGATGGATTCAATGAAGCTTCGGTTATGCGCTACAATATGAAAATGTTCGACAGGACGTTCGAAATGACAGGAAATACGGGATAAATTAATGATCGGACAAGGACGCGCATGGTCGATATCGGTACCCACGCATATGTAATGCTAAGGGAGCAGTCATAGTTCGGTGGGAGCTTTCATATTTGAACTTCTCAGCTTTTCTTTTTCCACATCCTGATAAATGGAAATTACTCTGTTTTATTCCAGCAATTTTATAATACTTCATTATTTTCCCATCCACTTCAAACGTAAATTTTTAAGAGGATCGTTTCCAAACATTTTTTTGCAAGTACCTTCCTCTTTCCTTCATATTTACACTATTGGGTTCCTGCATGCAACATGCTTTCTGAATTAAAAAAAGGTCACTTGAATTCGTTCTACACTAGGGACCTTTCAGGTATTACATATAAGGTTTTTTTAGGGGAAGAGGGCGTGGCTCTTCTTAAATTGGCTTTCGTAGGGGCTTGGGGTCGAAACTCATCTTATGCAGAATTTATTCACTCGTGATATAATGTTTTTACAAGTAATGTCAGACAAAAAATCTTGCAGCACTGTAAGGATCTCGCCGTTTCCCAAAAGGAAAGGTTCGCAAAAGTGTGCGGATGCTCTCAGTTAATTTGCAGCTACGTAAAGTAGACAGCATTTTTCCTAGATAAGGGCTCTAAAAAGATAAGCTATAGCTGAATACGGATCAATCTTTTATACACTCTCCTGCAACAAATAAAATACCCAGTTGTATTAAGCGTAAATAATATCTAACAATAATGACTTTCATAGTCTTAGCATAAATCGATTTAACATAATAATAATACTAGAAAAGTGTGATATCGAACAGCCTTTGTCAGTTACCGCTGTTACAGACCGTAGGTATACAAAAACACATTCTGCGTTCGTCGATAGGATGAGTTGATTTAAGCATTACCAACTGCCTAATGTTTCCATGTTGGCAGATGGGAACGTTTGTCCACTGTCGTGCTGGTTAAACAATAATTCCATGACCTTGTGAATAATGTTCACATGGATAACCGAAAGAACGCAAAATATCGCGCATCGAAGTGTTTATATATGCGCATGCTTCCAAAAGTCAAAGACAACTTACGTATGACTGAAAGGGAAGGGTTTTACGTTGCCTTACAGACGGGAAGGGGGAGGGATTTATAAAGCGGAAAAAATCGCCTAACGTACCTGTGCCTTGAAATGGCTCCTTATTCGAACTACTCATGGAAATTTTAGCTCCATCCTAATAAATTGGTTTTCCTGTTTTTATTTTTGAAGGAACAAAATCAGGAGAAATTTTTATGATTTCATGTTTGCGGCTTGATGATCGTATTGCGGTGATCTGTTTATTTCTGTGATGATGATTCTTCTCTCACTTATGTTTGAAAGTGTTGGGGGAGCAATGGTTCGTTAAAATTTATTGTTAATTTTATAAAGTTGATAGGTTTGTTATAGCTGCAGTAAGAGTTTAATATATGTGCCTCAAAATTAAAACTCTGTTTTTTAGCTGAGCCTTCAGTAAATACAAGCCTTGAACTCGCATAGATACCGTTAGTGAATGGGAGTTCATGCATGTATTTAAGGGACGTTATTGTCGCAGGGACATGATGCACCCTCGCGATAACGCATATCCTTCGGGACAGCTCAGGCAGTTCGGTGACCGGAGCCACTGAGCGGGCTGCCTGCGACTCACCCCGCTCCGGGATGATTAGCGTGTTGACAGTCCTAACCTTTGGATCCGTAAAGTTGGATATAAGCGCTAACCCTCCTCGGTGTATGGCAGTGCTTCGCTACCGTGTCGGGAAGGATCATACGCTCTGGCTCGTCGCTACCTTGCGGCGACCGACGATTGACCACCGCGACCGGGATCGGACGCAGAGAGGGAACGTAGTCTCTAGAGTAAGCAGATCAGAGTATGTAATGTGTGTCCTACTGTTTAATATATCTACTTGAACCAAAAATTGAGAGAATGTTTCCTTTCCTTCCCAGCACCTATGTCCATACGACATTATTTTTACTCGCAACTGAGTCATATCTAACTGATAGTGATGGACCTCTCTGCTAAGATCTATCAAAATTCACTTTCAATCAACATGAAAGGTGCAGTATGCAGAAAGGTGCAGTATGCAGAAAGGTGCATGAAAGGTGCAGCATTACTTTTGGCTATATACTTATTCAAGAACGTGAATTTAAGACAACTGTTGTTTTCATCGGGGTACAATTCGACAATATCCACCGGCTTATATTCAGGAAAGTACAATATTTTTACCCAAATAAGCTTATTGCGTTTCAGGTTTCATTAAACTTCAAAACTACCGACTGATAAATTCAGTTTTAACTCAGAAAGGCACCAGCATAAATGATAATGTAGCCAGTCTCAAGTTCTGATTTTTAAAAGAACAATGAATTGGGACGACACATAAATGGAATGCCACATCGATGGGAAACTTAAATGAAATAAAACTGAAAATAATGAAGCTAATTACACATGATATTGGAACTGAAACTAATATTCATTATGTGGAATGAAAATATGTATTAATTTTTAAAGCTTCACAGTTTTTTTTCAATACAACTACATGATTAAACCGAGCGAAGTTACCAGATTTCTCTCAAATGCATCAAAAAGCGGCTTTAGCGCAGTGAAAATATTCCCTCTGTGATTAAGTGTGGAAGAAGAGACAGGTATATTTATTCTCGTCAAAGACTACTATTTACTTGTTTTTGTGACAGGAAAAAGATTTTTTCATAAGAAAATAATCCTGTTTGATTGCTATTATCAAAATTTTGAAAAACGGATTAGTACGATAATTTTTGTCACCGCGAGCGTCATGCTCGCTTTTACAAAAGCTTTATCAGGCTTCCGCGTTTGTTTTAAACTGTAATTTTTAATTTTTCGGAACGTAAACACGTGATATTATGTTCTGGAAACACTCTTGAAATAAAAGGAAGTGATTGGCCTGGTGTTTGAATTTCCGCTACGGATAACCACCAATTGGAGCAGCATAAATTAGTGCCGGGGAAAAAAAATATACAAAATTGTGCGGAATGCTGAAAAAATATCGGAATAACTTTATTGCCTCGCAAAGGATACTCTTTTGCTCAGACGCTTTTACAATCAAAACAGCAAATCTAGTATTGCGGCTGAGCAACTTTAGGGGATTGATTATTTTATATTTAAACTAAGAAAATTCAAAGAATTTTTTAAATTGTGCTCACCATGAGGGTGCTCACACATACTCTCCAAGCCCATTATTGCTAATCTTCAGAGGATATTAAACACGTAGTTTTTAGTCTCAATCAAATGCCTAAAACATTCATTAGTCCGCTATATCTGCTGGTATTTGAAAAATTTTGAGAATAGCGGGACTAGCAATGGTATTACCTTTACAGCGTCACCTGCATATGCACATAAGTGCGTAATCATTGGGAGGTGCGAAGAAAAATCATTATCTTTAACCGGGACTCCCTCGATATCGTGCCAAGTGCTTTAGCCAGTTAAGCCACCGAGGCGTCCTCCTTCCCTATGGCATTTTTAGGACTCTAAAGGAACAATTTGTGAACAAGGCGAATGAGTTTTTCGGTGCAATTTCGCATTTATGTGCACATGCGAGTGAATTCGTAAAGGTTTTACCGTGGCTAGAACCGCAAAATCCGTCAAAAAGAGCGAACACCACCCTGTGTTCCATGTTTGGCTTTAACTTCGCGGACGGTGGCGCTAAGCGCACGCTTTAGACTGCTTATGTAACATCATTGGTCCGGAAATCCTGAACAACTTGCACCTTTAAAACGCTAAAAAAATTCCAGAGGGGAGGAGGACGCCTCGGTAGCTTAACTGGCTAAAGTACTTGGCGCGACATTGAGTGATCCGGGTTCGAGTCCCGGTTTAAGGCGAATGATTCTTCTTCTGTGGAATTTCGCACTGCTGGTATTTCCTTAAATATCATACCCACCACAATGTTTCGGGAAAACCGCAGTTTCTCCTCCTCATGCTTCGCTTTCTAATTTTATCCTGAGACAATACTTAAACAATTTTAGAATAAAGTTAGCGGAATTTCATGTGAAACGCTTCGAGAGCATTGCAATATTTCCGAATGAACTATTATTTCCGAATAAAAATACACCAGAGCCAAAACACACAATAGTGGAGTACCAAGACCTAGGTCGAGAAAGGTCTCCAACTATGCAAATGGTCTTAAGGAAGTTGACAAGGTTAAATAATAAAATCTAGAAAACACTTCGATGGAGGAGACTTTCTTCCGGGATTCCCACCCTTAATTACGAGCACCCTAATCAAAGTCACCTCGAAACCCCAGAATGAGCGATAATCACGAAAGATACCGCGGACGCGACGCAATCTTCGGTGGATGGAATTCGAAACACATTTGGAGAGCTCGCGATGTGAATCGTTAAAAAAAACACGAAAGCATCGGTCCTGGAAAAAAACATCCACGACATCTACTAATCTCACTCTTTATGAATCATAAAGCCTAATGGATCCATTTCAAAGCATCATCAGTTCCGTTCGAACGACGTCATCCACCAAACCCCACACCCTGCCCCACTCCCCTCCTCCTCGTCATCCAAACTCCCCACTCTTTATCTCGCTCTTCCACATTGTCAACCTTAATTTCGCATTAGCTGCTGCCGGCGCGGGAAGTGGCCACGTGGGTGAGTGAAGCACCCACCCCCTCTTCGGCTGGCTCGTCTTCCTTATTTTTTTTCTTTTTTTTATTATTTGGACAGCAAAGGTCACTCTCATATTCCTCCGGTAGATTTTTATCAGCGACCGTAGTGTCAGAGGAGATGGACGAGAAGGATATTTTCAGCCGCACGGCCCGAAAGGGATTAGTTCTTTTAGAAGGTTTAGACGCAAAATGAAAGTTGCGTCCCTTTATTTTGGAAAAAAGTGTTCTCTTCCATTTTACGTCCAGATGTATGCCTTAATGTTGCGTCCTGTGTGTGTCTTGGCTTTATTTTTTCGAAGATCTAGGTTCGAATATCAGAAATATCGGATGCATATGCGTTGAAACATTCTATGAAAATCACATGGAAAAAATAGAATCCTTTGAAGAATTTTGAAATTACCAGGACTAGCCACGGCATTACCTTTACTCAGTCACCCGCATATGGACAAAAGTGCGAAATTCCGCAGAGGAAAAATCAGTCTAAAGAGTGAACACTCCACTTTGTTCCACGTTCGGCTTTAACCTCGCGGCCGGTGGTGCTAAGCGCACACCTAGGACTGCTTCCGTGGCATAATGCGTCCGGCAGTCCTGAACGACTTGTTTCTTTTAAAAACCTCAAAAATTCACAGGGGATAGCATCTCCTGGGTAACAGGCTTAGTAACTTAACAGGCTAAAGCACTCGGCGCGATATCTAGGGATCCGGGTTCGAGTCCCGATCAAGGCAAATCTTCCTCTGTGGAGAAGGAAAATCTTTTCATATTTGCCTAAGATGTTAAAGGCAGAAGTCTGAAGGCAAAATCTAGAACAAATAGAAAATTTAGCTATCTGGGTGGGATCACCTGCTTTAGCATTTTGCATTTTCGGTGGCCGATGGTTCTTGATAGACGAGAAGAGGTAAAAGTGGGGAGCTTGATGTGTAGATTGGTTTTTTACGGTTCTGAAACTTGGAAGTTAAGGGAGAGGTGAATGTCAGGGTTTCAAGTGAGTGAATTTCAGAATTCTGTGATGGAAGGGAGGATTTTGGGTAAGAGAGGTAGAGATGGAGATATGAGGCATTATAAATGTTATAAAAATTTGTAAAATAAACAATGAACCGAAGAAAAAATTGCGGAAGAAATAAGGTAATGTAAACCATAGCGTAACGTAAACCATAGCGGAAGCTTATGATTATTTGAATGATAAATAAAAGCATTTGAATGCTCAATACGGTTGATTACTCTAAATGATATCTTTTCATATTTCATTATAACCATCAATTGATAATATGGTCGCGCGTTGTTCTCGGAAATACGATAGTTGCTCCAAAAATATTGTCTCCAGTTTATTTCCATGAAAACTAAAACAGTTACACGGTGGACTGGTTGATAGCACAAAGTGTAAGCATGAATGTAAGCAGTGGTTCCAGCATTGGCACCACCATTGGATACGCATTTTCTCCTGTAATGAACAAGAGCTTTCATGTTTCTAGTAAGAGTTGTAGACATTAGCTCAAGCGGAAAGCAACCACTGTTTCACAGCTGTGATGACGCAGCTTATGTAAGAAAATTGTAGCCCATCCAGTCACTACTGCATCGGCCCAAAGGGATGTAAGACTGAAGGAACCATATTGATATTTTAATGCTTCTAACATTACTCCCAACGTATTAAAGCACGATATGGAACACAGTACACGATTCATTGATCCCGATCCGTGGAGAAGCGCGAATTAGCTGATCAAGATGCTCGGGGTGACAACTGCGCGTGGCTACCCTGACCGAGACTTGTCCATCAAGTCGCTGTTGACATTAATGTAGAGAGTCACCCCTCACCTCCCCGTGCTAATATCCACTCTCTGGGCTCCGTGAACTTTCAGCAAGCGTCGGCAAATGTCAATGGTGCAAATTTTTCCGCGTGAATGAATTCATTTGATCAACTTCGCTTTATAAACACCTTCATGTCATTCAACATTTTCACTCACTGTCACTCGCCTGTTAACAATCGAATCGAAGCACGGCTAAGAAAGAACAGATGGGGAGGTGGAAACACGATTCCCTTAAATGCAATTCCCTCAAAGTCGAATTCTTGTATCGTGAATCAGCATAATAAAATGGATGATTTATGGAGTGCCCCTGGTATATTAAAAGAACCAAGGACCTTATTGTGAATAAATTCTTCACGGGTTTCCCACCACGTGAGATGTTCAGCCAAAGCCGACGTTTCAATGGCTAACTCTGCCATCGTCCTCTGGGCGTTGAGTGCCGGGTCAAAATTCGTCCGGGTTTATAAATCTTCCGGCCGTGGGTCATGTCGTTTCTGATTGGCCGTCGTCGATCCGGCGCGAAAAAACAACTACAGGATCGACGACGGCCAATCAGAAACGACCTGACACACGGCCGGAAGATTTATGAACCCAGACGAATATTTACTCTTCACTCAACGCCCTGAGGACGATGGCAGAGTTAGCCATTGAACATCTCACCTGGTGGGAAACCCGTGAAGAATTTATTCACATTGTGCGCCAGGAAAGCACCAAGTCTTATAATTTAGCAATTTCTTGAGTCATCAGGAAATTAATGAAATCATTTCAGGCAAAATGCATATGTTTATTAGAGACGGCGTCAATGTAAAAGGTTGAATCTATCTTTAGAGTTAAACTTTTACTGTTTTAGTGCTCCAAGCGAGTTGTCAGCGGCGATGGTCATTTTTGAACATACATATAGTTTTGGATGTAATTATGAGAGGTACAAAATATGCTGTACCGATATGAAAGATTGTGCGAAAAAAGAAGTTCGGTGTAGAAAGATAGTTTGGAGAGTAACAATTATTCATACTTAACCCTCAGAATATTTACTAATTATAGAGGTTAATATAAAGATTAAACGTCACAACTTTGTAAACCCTCACAGTCACTCGCAAGCCTTAGCTGCTTCCCATTCAGCTAGCGCACACCAGCACAGAAAAGGCCAGATTTGCAAGCAATACCAGAAATAAGCCGTTGCGTACGCATGCAGTAGCGTTGATAGAGTACTCACTACTATAATTATTAACTCACGATTAAAAAAACAATATCTTACTCTACCAAAAAATCAAATAACTCATAATCTCGCCAAAGTAAGAACTTTGGCTGTGAGGTGATAACAACCGATTTCGTTCAGATTGAAGTCGAGTCACATACGTTCCCGTCACGTAGCGAACTTTGCGGGTCGAACTTAGCGGAGTGAAAGGTTTTGCAATAAGAAGCGAAGCGTAGAGGAAACTAGCTGAAAACGTGTTTTGAAGTGCGCTGCATTTGCGCTAGGTAAAACATCGAATGGAACACGATGTCCTCTAATCTGCGCTGATGCATTAATGTGGAAAGCACCCCTTCTGAAGTGGAAGGAAGGAATGTTTTTCTCGGAGGTTGGGGTTATAAGCATGGTGGATGCGAAAGAAGTGATACTTGATGGGGTTAGGGAGGAATGTTCGACAGGACGGTCGGTCACCGTGGGGAATGGCCACCCTTAACCATGCTTGAGGTACAAGAAAAGAGCTCCGACATCGAGTTTTGAGGCTCGTTCCGGAGGCTATTACAATGCTCTTGATACGGCACATCAAAAATTGCCATCAAGTCAGGAAACGACGACATTTGTTATTTTTTTTACAAGCTTCCGTCATTGATCCGCGGGAGCGCAACAGATTTCTCCAGCGGAGTCACGAAGATGGGATGCGTGCAAGGCGTTTTTCGAGATATTTCTTGGTAAAAGATGCTTTCGCCTCTTTAAAGTCTTCCTCTGAAATCAAGAGTTTCACTTCGAATTTTAGCTGTGGAACTCTGAGAGCAAAGTTAAATACACAAAGGTGATACTTTCACAGAACAAAAATCATTCAGTTGGACCATGACTCAGAGACCACAAATTCGCAAATTTGAGTATTTTTCCAACTGCACACTACCTAGTAAAGGTGATTCATACGGTCGACACTTAGAAGCGTTCTAATTAGCTATGAAGGACAAAGATTGAACAAGACTACGCATTCCTCATGCATGCACTATTCGTCAAGAAAATGCAGCCAAGCATTCTCTAAAATGGCCGTATGACTTCAATAAATACAACATTCACACATACCAATCACTCCACTCATTTTCAGGGTAAGAACAGTCAAAAAGCTAATGTTTTGCTTTTAGGCCTAGGGTAGGTACTGACTTTCCTTTAACGATTTACCTCCATAATAGTCTAGCCTGGCATACCTCATTCGCTTGGATTAAATTAATGATCTACTTCATACGTGCCCCCCTGTTCTTAAGACTCCTAATAGATCTTATTTTAAGAGTATCTTCCTCCACGTTCACCGTTAACTATCTTGGTATACCCCTTCATTTCACTCCAACCACTCCTCTGTTAAAATCTGTCCTTTAATTCCACTCTCATCCATTCTCTTGACGTGGCCTAAGCAAAAGAATGCATACCTTTAGGGTATGTCCACTACAGAAGCAACCATTACACATTCTTTAATGATCCATACATTCTTAACCTACCAATCCCTTCTACTTTTACCGGATAACATTTGTCGGATAATATGAAATTACTGATATACAGCAAAATCACACAGAACTCGTAAATAATGGATAAACATAGAAACTCCTCATTCCTTTTCAAAGGATAGTCGCAGAAAAATCTGCGTTACCGTTTAATCTGTTGTCACCGCAGAAATCTTTGCCACAGCACAATGGCTTATGCATTTCTCAGTCAAGATTATTAATTCATCCAACTGTGATGCTTTGGAACAAAATAAATGCCCTAGAACTCAGCCGATGGAAAAAGATCAGTTTTCTCTCCGCCTCTTTCTCTCTCGCTGCTGGCAGGAATTAATGTCTATATAAAAAGTGAACCTTTACCGGGGGAATGTTAAAATACATTTAGTAAAAATACATATATTTATCAAAAATTAAAAAAATAATATATAGGTTGCCGAAAAGATCTTTATAGTTTCATGAAAAGGACGCAGAGAGATTACCTCCTAATATCCCGGATAAACTTTTCATCAATTACTTTCTTCTTTGAAAGATGCCAGGAAATTTATTAGAAAGTAAGCACAATACATTTAAACAAACGTTTTGGGCACAAAGTTTTTGTGTAATATGGCCTTGCCTTCGGATAAAATGAATGAAATTCATGAGATTGTCTTTTATACACATATATCATAAATATTATCCTACTGAATGGTATCATTAATCGTAATAACACATTACAATACTAATGCATATGTGGAATCAAATTGTATGTATCAAATTGTATGGGTTGACGAACGTATTCTTTGCAACCCTAAACGGTTACCAGTACACTACCTGTGAAATGCTTCCTAGCGCCAAGGAGGAGGTAACATAAACCTTTTTACCATTTAATATAACCAATAGCACAATGGACACATTAAGCCATCACAGGACGTGAGCTATCCTGCATAGTGTGACAACTGACGGAAAAGGAAAAAAATATGTGTACATAGTCTGGGAATACATATGTTAATATTTACCAGCGTGCTTACAATACATGTTGGAGGCTTCTCCTTATATCACATAGTCACCGACCTCAAACATTCCTTCAAAATTAGTTTATTATCTTGGCGAGCTGGACATGAAAAATATTTTTCAGAGGTATGGAAATTATGCTTTTTGACAGATTATCAAGATAAAGAGCCATGGAGAATTTTTGCTCTAAATTAATGACTGCGAAACGGAATAAAAATTAGATATCATTTGTGGATAGTAGCACGTTAATTATTCAACATTTTTCGCTGCATGGGATTGTTCATTTTTTATTAATGCCTTACGGGTGTGTAATTTTAATTAAGTCGATGGGCTCGGTTGTAACTCCATAAACATTTACAGCAGTAAAACATTGACTGAGTAATTTTTATTTCCACCTGTATAATTCATTTACGCGATTAAAGACGTGCCATTAATATATTATCCTCTTGGTTCTGAAATTTTGAGGCAGATGATCTTTGGTGACAGCACATATTATGGCTTAAACAAAACCAACTTCCAAGCTAATTCCCGGCCATTAGCAATAAAATATAAATAGCTAATGCCATTTTACATGACGACCGTAATTTTTCGATAGGGCTATGTAATGATTTTACTCATTTACGTTGGGTACGGCAAAACCTTAGTTAGGTGACGCTTTCAGGTTTGCAATCGTTAGAATTTGTTAGACTTCTGCCATCATAGCTCAAATAAAAAAACAAAGTGGACACTACTTAATTTATTAGTCCCAGTGGAAATTACTGTCTGCTTCTGTGTAACTACTACTTAAATGATTCCTTGCTTCTTCATCTTTCTCTTTCTTTCTTTCTTGAATCTTTCTTGAAATCCCGCGGATTTCAAGAATGTTTCCGGATTAAAATAGTGAGAATGAGATATCACTACCCACAAAATGCCTTGAATTGTGCTTCAGAATAAATAAAATGATCTCAGTGATAATGATACAAAAATATCAGCCATTTGTTGAAACGCATGCCAAGATAATTGCAAAAATAAATCAGTCTTACCAGGGATATGGTACGGAAGTGAGATCCATGGAGACATAAAAAATTGAGGGAGTTCTCACCTAAATTTCTCGTCAGAAAAGTATCGATGCTTAATACGCGCAGTGTATTAATTATATTAAAAAATACATTTACTACTCATTTAAAAAACATGCATTATAAAATCGCAAAAAAACTTGGGTACTGAAGGCGTTTTTAACATTTGGCTTGAAAAAAAGTTAAAGCCTAAAATATATATATTTTATTACTTAATGTGAAGTTTACTCATAAAAACATAACTGAAGCTTCATTAAAATTGATACATTTCCTTCATGTCTCTTGCAACTGTCTTCATTTAAGAATAAATTTCGAGTCATCGTCATCATCGATCGTTCCATCCTAAGATTGGTTGACTGCAGCCCTCCATCCTTCCCTTTCTAATGCTAGTTCCCTCACTCCCTAGCAGTTCATCTTATGTACATACTTTATTCTTATTTTGGTCTATGTATTTATCCCTTTCCCTTCTTCTTGGGACTTTTCCTTCACTTACATTTTTTACAAGTCCATTGTAACTCAGGGTGTGCCCAATTCATCTAGTTGTTCTTACTGTAGAGTATTCCATATACTCTTCCTTTCCATCCCTTTCCTCTTCAACTATTATGTAAACTTCTTTATTTCTTATTTTATCCGTTATTTGATCTTCTGGTTCCGCCTCCAACACCGTGATTCGAATGCTTCTAATCTTTCTGGCCTGCTATTCCAATCGTTATATTTTCCAGTCTGCTGTTCCAATGGTCGAAATTCGAATGTAACCTCTATTACGAGATAGATAATCTCTCTTAAACTACCTTAACGCCCGGTTTTATAACCTCTGGTTACATATTTTCTGGGTATGGAAACCGATGCTAATGCGTCCTCTTATTGTTAGCGCCCACGTCAACTAACCGCCGGTCTGATACTTATGCAAAACCCGAGGTCTAAGTTAATATCACGTTAACGTATATTCTGCGTCATCTTGCGGTTAACGTTAACAAGGCGTTATAAATACGGGCCTAAAGCTGATGATTATGCGTAATGTGTGATGGGCCTTCTCCAGTGTCTCGATTTCCAGTAGGCTAGCCGGGATTGGTTGTACTGTTGGGGGTGGAAGGGTGGGTGAGGGAAACGAAATCGGTGCCGTCCATTAAAGAAACCTTATCGTGGTCACGTGACACTCGATACAGTGTGGGACGGGAAGCGAAAGGGCTCGCGTAAAAGCAATCGCTCCTCCTCGCTTATCGATTCCGGCGCCAAGGTAACGACCGCGTCTCTGGATTCATCAACTTCGAGCATATACACACTATAGAGATGGCACTCAGAGTGAATACATCGCATTAACCTCAGGGCCAGAGCAAGGTGGTGATAGATACGTCAGATATGTTTAAAAATTTCGGTATTTACGTAGTGGGTCTCGAAGACCTCCTGGAATATCAGAAAAAATCACTTCTAGAACTGTGGTGAAGAAGCTAAATTTAAAACATTAAAATTCTGCTATACTCTTCCCAATTCGATTGCTAATTGAAAGAAAAAAAATCTGGCCGGTTGGTTCACAGTTTTATGAGACATACACTGCATATCTGAAACGTGTTTTCCTTTTTTTAAACAGCCACGTATGTGAACTTAAGGCAACAAAGATGTTTGATCAAGTGGACTCCACTACTTACCCTGGAAGCTGGGATTGAATGGAAGATGATCATCGGATATCAATCATATATTAGCTCATGCTGAGAAAGCATTCATGATGAACAATCTGTTATGTTCAGAGTAAATAGGAATACCAACCAGGAAGAAGTACCTTAGTATAGAGTGTTGCACTATACGGCTCAGAGAAATGGACCATGGACCGAAGCTGGATCAGAAGAGAATAGAGCCTTTCTATATTTTGGTGGTAGGTGCAGATTCTGAGCAAAACATAGACGGATAAAGACTATGGGAAATGCGGAAGCGCACAGAAAAATTGAAGAATATAAACCAAAAAGGAGCAATATCAGAAAGCGAAAGTTAATTTTAATAGGTCACTCTTTGAGACAACAAATCTGTAATTAACATAATATAAGGTGAACTAGAGAGGAAAGCCCATTGAGTAAGAAGGAGGGACAAAGAAATGGCTCAACTAAAACGAAATTGAAAGAAATGTTTCCAGTACATAATGGAGTTAACAAGGGGCAGGGTGGAATGTAAGGCTGCCATCGATAAATCTTAGGATTTGAAAGACTAATGGCGTTCATGACTTGTTGCAAATGTTTTCCAAAATGACGCAGGTAATTTCAAAAATCAAGAAGAACCATAAATTTAGACTGTCTTGGCACTATACTGGCAGTTTTACCGTGTCTGACGTAACACTCCGTAGCATTGCACTGGAGAAAAAATGTTCCCGGACGTCTCTAGCCTTTGCATGCTAGAAGTTAGTCACACAGAAGAGAAAAAAACACCTCAGTCAATCCGACCACCCATCCACCCACGCAAACGAGAAGCGGAGCGAACCGGAAAAGCGGCGGAAAGAGATTAAACCCTTTCGCGGACATCGCCAGGAGACTCTCTCTACTCCCCTCCCCACACACACACACGACCGAATCAAAAGACCGTTTAATCAAGCCTGGGCAAACCCGCGTGAGAGCCAAAGTGGCCGGTGCATTCAATCAACTCTATTGCGGTGCGTGTGGTGCAGGAGGAAGAAGGAGGAGAAGAGCAGTTGGGATACTCTCCGTCTTTAGGTCGGCGCACACAGCACGGGAAGGAATGAGGTAGATTACGACGAAGGAGGAGGAGGAGGTGTTCCTCGCGGTGGTTTTGGATTAAAAGAGTGAGTGGAGGCGCATGCAGACGTGAGTCGGTCGTAAAAACTCCGGAGTCGACGCCTATCTTTCGTGTACGAAGTGTGAAAGAATTGAGTCAGTCCATCAGTCTAACGAGTGATCGTTTGATGCGGCGACATCGACAGGGAGATCAACTCGGTTCGGAATTCAATCAGCGATCACAGGTATGTGCATTGTCCTCTCGTACCCTTTTGATCAATCTAATACCCTGCGAGGCGCCGCGGCGCGTCGTAGAGGCGTGGGGCAGGGGGTGTTAAGGCACCAGCCATGGGATCTACATCTACATACTACCCCGCAAGCCGCCGCAATAGGCGTGTGGCGGGGGGTGTTAGGACACCAGCCGTTTACATATAAAAAGGAAACGCTCTAATGAAATTACGCCTAGCATTTATTTAAGTCCCTTATTGTTCGGGGGAAAAACGAATTCCCATACCTATCCGTTCGACAAAATATCTCTCTTAATTTATCGTTTCTGTCGGATCTGGAAATATAGTGGGGTTCTAATATGATGTTCTCCGTGTCGCTCTTAAAGATATCTATTCTTAATCGCTCAAGTAATCTAAGCCTAGCGCGCAGCCTCCGAGTCTCTAGCGGCTCCCAGCCTAATTCGTTTAACATCTGTGTAACGCTGTCTGTACGCCCGTAGCAGTTTTTGACGAATCGAGCAGCTTTCCTTTGTATTTTATTAAGTTCCCGGATTAAGTCTTTCTGCACCGGATCCCATATGCTCGCTGCATATTCAAGGTGTGGCCGGACGAATGCGAAATAGCACTTCTCTTTCACTTTTTCATCCGAAAATCTTCCCACAATACGCTTGACGAATCCTAGCTTCTTCAGAGCTCTGCCACAAATATTTCTTATATGTGTTCCCCACGATAGGTCCGAAGTTATCGTAACTCCTAGATACTTCACTTCATCTGTCGCCTTTATGTTTACACCATGGGATGGGGAAGGAGTAGGAAAAAGAGATAGAAAGAGACGGAATACTAAAGTGAATTGCTTGTTAACGAAGTGTCTTAGTATTTCCACAGTCTATAGACTGTGGTATTTCCCTCAATAGCAGCTAATGATGCGTAGGAAGAAAAATGTTTCCTATCCATTAGTTCGGCAGTTTAGCTCTCTTAATTAGTTCACTCTAAAAATTCTACAGATATAGCGCAGGAGTTAAATAATATCCTTAATACCATAACAAATCTCGTATGATCTGAATGTTTCATGTAACTTAAGACTACTCCGCAAATTGCGGTTCGCGAGCCACATGTAGCTCTTTGGTTAAGTGAATGTGGCGAAGTAAAATTTGCATTGCAAATAAAACTATTTTAGTTAATTTTTATACTTTCAAATAGTTAAATGAACGTAATATTGATTTTTTTTCTTCATTCAATTAATATATAGTCAATATTATAACTTGCACTAAAATATATCTTTAAGAATTCTCCAGATTTATAAAAATATATAATAATGACTCTCGAGTCCTATTTATGTTGTTTTAAGCGTGTTTCATCTAAAATGATTTTCGACCGTTGGACTAGGTGTTATAAAACTGACTAGGTGATGTATAACTGAGGAGAGGTGAAAAATAAAATTAATAGCTAGCATTTCACTGTGCTTTGCTGGAGGAGGCCATAGACCTACTTGTTGATGCATTAAAAAGAGTAATGGCTTGCTTTTTTCATCCAGCCGTACGCCAAGTACTTGACGTGGTGTCAATAGTGAGATCAACTTGGTTTGAAATTCAATCAGCGATCACAGGAATGTTGATTCTTTGGTCCATTCACAATCAACCATTGAAGGCTGGAGCCTCGGAAATGTAAACCGATCAACAGTTTCGAGCCCAATCTCGGGCAGAGGAAGGTGTATACTGGTGATTCGAAGTGATGTCACGGTGAGTGGAACTGTGGTTTCATTATCCTCACATTTGTTCAGTGTGGCCAGACCTCCGAAACCATAACGCACAACGAGCCATATCGAAGTACATACAATGCCCTTTAGTGCCTAATATCTGGAGCTCGAGCATTGATCGGATTTTAATTATTCTAATCGCGCGTTTGTGAAGAAATCACAATTCCTGAGCAAATACTTTTTTTGTAACTCTCATTTTTCGTCAAAATAGCTCAAATAGTTTTCGAAATAAATTTAAAATACATCCATACGAGTCTCCACCTATCTACAAGTTGATAAGCGCATTTTCATACAGCATTGTTTAGATCGTAAAAATTGTCTTGAGACATGCTCCTGACACTTTCCCGCACCCTCCCCCCCCAAAGTTAATACTGTTATGCCGTCAGCGCTCGCTGCCTGCCATATGCTACCCTCTCCCCTTCGCTCATTTGGATCTCTCTTCCACACAAGTCATTCCCTTCTTAACTACAAATTTCACGCAGGTGATTGCCACCTCGTTTCGCTACCACTATAAAATCCACTTAACCATTAAAAATCAATAATTGATTTTTTTAAATTTAAAATTGCACGAAAACAATACCCTTTCACTGAGAATGGAGTAAGGAGGAGCCCTAGCTCATGCGAAGGGCTGTCATATTTTTCCGCGTACGAACAGCTCGCGGCAAGATTCCACGATTTCACTTTCCTCGCCTCCTCCTTTCCATTTAGTCCGACACGATGCCCGCACGGGGGTGTCCCATTCGTGCGCACGGCATTGAATTCGCTGTTCCCCTCGCGGGGGATACGCACCCTTAATTGGAAATTTCGTCCATTCTCCTCGGTGGCAGAGCACGCCTCCGTTCCTGCATCCCCGTCTCCTCCAAACCTCCGCATCACCAAGGGAAGGGAAATCCTAACTCCGCCCGTCCTTCCTAATACCATCCTTCCAATTCTTAAGTTTAAGCATGCCTCTATAAATTATATTACAATTTGAAACAATTCTGCCTTAGTTCTTTGTTTCAAGGAAGTTGAAGGGGAGTTGATACTACTTCGAAAAGGGCGTTTTCAGACGGCTTGGGTTTTCATCTCCAAAGGATCGCATGCTATCGTGCGTTCCACGATTTCAGTCTAACACAGCGCTTATGTCAGGAATAGAAGAATTAAAACTGCAACTCCATATGGTAATAGATATATTGACCTGAAGATGCTGCTCTGCGGCGAAATCGGTCGTGTCAATAACTGTATTACCATATGACATTGGAGTGTTAATTCTTCTATTCCTGATATCAAGGAATTCCACCAAGTGAGGTTCGAAACCATCATCTACAGCGCTTATGGATAACAGTGTGGCCGGTACTAGGTGATTCTCTCTCTCTCTCTCTCTCTCTCTCTTTCTTATCCCTCCTTGTTCCTTGAAAATGTAAAAAATGAGAACTTATCTGAGTAGAAAATTTATTAACAATCTTGAACTATTTCTGGAATGGGGATGTGTTTTCTAAGTACATACGTTGTTAAGTCTTTACCATTCATGTAGTGAACATTTAATAATATTTTATATCTAGAAACACTGTGCTTGAAGCACCATATGGTATCTTATGCAGCGGATAACGCTATGAGAGCTCAGTGTAAATTTAAAACTTAGGCATTACAACGAACAAAAATCAAATTGTCACCATTTTGGAGTTTCAAATATGGAGCAATGGGGCAAATGTTCGATCGCGGAGTTGATAATAATCATTAAAAAAATATTTTTAAAAATCGCCATAGATAGACCATTTTTAACCTAGCAGTACTCGGTAATAAGGAGTGATACTAAAACTAACTACAGTATTCGTCATGCAATGATTATTCATGTTTGAATTCAGACATTTTTCTCTCATGTAAGCATAAAATGTTTTCAATCCTGATAATCGAGGAGGATATCCTACGATTTCATTGTGAGCTACTGCGCCGTTATCCCACTAGAGCCCCGCAGTCTATCCAAATGATTTCTCTTCTTTAATTACCTATGCTTCATTCAAAGGATGAAACACTGAGTAACCAGTGCTATCTTTAGCCTCCTCTAACTTCCCAATCGGAAATCAATGAGTGTAGTCTCAATTGCGAGAACGATCATTCCAATTGACGCACGTTCTGATCATCTCTGCAGAGGCAACCGTCGTGATTGGTGATTTTCCCATCAGTTTCCGTCCAATGGTTCATCCATTCTCGCCCTCCGGCATGGCCCGTGATCATGAACTTCGAGATAGACGGCGAGCGGAGGCGTTAAATCTGCCTAATTGACTCTAGATACGGAGCGAATACCTGAAAGTGCGACCCTATTGTGAGGGCGAGTAGCTTACAAATTCCTCCATACACGGAGCTGAAAATAAACTCCCAAATTGTGATGCTTGAAAATAAATTTAAATCTCCCTGCACTTATAACGCGCAATCACAACATATTTTGATCCATTATTTTAGTTTTCCTTCAAATATTATTATTTGAGGGTCTTAGGGTATATAATTTGGTAACAAAAAATATTTTTCCAATAAGTTAGAAAAAAAATTAAAATTAAATGGCCTTCAAATGAAAAAAAGGAATATATGCCATGATCCTCAAATTTTTATAATAACAATGAAGGAAATAGAATAATTTAAGGGTTATTAAAATATTTAACGACCTTCCTCAGTGCAGTTATATTTATTATATTGAGTTATCGAGATCAAAAATAATAAAACTTTACTCGTTATAGAAGTAAGAAAATTTGTAAAAATATACTATGCGTTTAAGGAGTTCGTTATGCATTGAAAATTTTAATTTAAAAGAAGAGTGAAATCAGAGCTGCAATGAACATCTAAAATGTTAAAGAGAGTTTATGTAAATTGTTTTTTTGAGAGCTTCCAGATGACCCTATAAATGGCTCAGGAGCACTACAATACGAATTAAAAATGGCCAAATAAATACTCACTAAACATGTATTTAAATAGATACTCTGCCTTAAAAAAGAGAGACTAAAAAGAGCGCAAGACTGAGTAAGTAGTTTCTAAATTGTGACAATTCGGCTTGATCGTTTTAGTGACATGAATTAAGGCCTATCAACGCCTGAATCTGATTAATTTCACGCAAAACATCTTTGATTCTGATTAATCTAACACAGTACGATTGACGCATCAAAATCCTATGATTACAGGAAGTGATTCGCAGATACAATTGCTACGAACCCAGTATTCTTCAATTTAATGCAGCGATAGTATTTACGAAACACACTTAAAACGCAAAATTCAAATCAATATGAGAGAAACTTATTTACCCCTTCTTGTGACAAATTTGTTTATTGAGAATTTTTTTTCTCATTATCATTAAACAATGGAGGTTAAAGAAAAATATTAGAACTGCTATAAAGGATGTTTTACAATTAGTTTATAATATTTTCTTTTACCGAATTTGGCGCAAAGGGCATTCGTAAATGAGATGAGATGACTCCTAGAGGTATGCGCCGAATTCGGCACACATAACATTTAAAGCTAATGGTAAGAAGGTAATGTGAAATCATTCATTTTATAGGGAACAGATGTGATACTACGAAATAGGTAGCGAGTGAAAGTGAGACAATAACAACTATGTAGTACATACATACACACCCATGACGTCATTTCCTTTCCATGCCGACTCTTGAAAGAGCTTAGTCATTATTGTTAGCTATAGGAAACTGACTATATTGCAATAACTTCCTCCTAAGTGCTCTATTCCTGTTACCTCTTCCTCGTCTCTTACATAAGAGTATTAATTCATACACGCTATCCTATTCTTAATAATCCTAATATTCCTCTTCTCTATAGTCTCTTCCACCATATTCAACCATGACTTTTTCGGTCTTCCTCTTCCTCTCTAATCATTTATTCCTCCATCGTAAATATATCTCGTTATTCCACTCTATTCCATTCTCTCAATTTTTGTCAGGCCAACGACGCACGCTCCTACCATATAGGACAGCTGAGCTGTCACGTAAAACCTAGAAGCTATGTCACTATAAATCCCCTTTTACTACTCCTCGCACATAGGGTATAACGTATGATTTGAGCCAGACATTCTCTAGTTCTTAGGTAACTACTGCTCTCTCAGCCCCCTATCCCTTCTCTCTAATACGTTAATCTAGAATAATTCGATTTAACTGCGATGTGTGGTAGGGTATACGCGATTATCAACTTTTATTATAATCAAGTAACCATGTTGATGGAGGAAAAAGTTACTATCTGTTATCGGATAATAAGACGCCATATAGCTTCCTTTAACTTAATCCATTTATGGCTGCAATAGTCTTCCCGAACGGGTAGCATTTCGATAAGCGATGAATGAACCCAGCTAATACCGTCTACTGGAGAAAATAAGCTTGATGGAGAGGAAGGTAAACAAAGAAGCGATATCTACGGTATCGGAAGAAAGTAAATTGGTGGGAGAATTGAAGGGGTCAGAAAAAGAATTGAAGGGGTGAATGTAGGACATAGAAAGAGATAGCAGGACGTTGAAAGCCATGAACGCAGGAATATTGCTTGTGCAAGCAGGGAAGATAGAGAGATATATGAGTGCAATGGGTGACATAAATGTCATGAACATTATAACTGTGACATATAACCCGTCAATAGTCGTAATACATTTAAGCAATGATACAGTCTATTAGTAAAATATTAACTCAACGGACAAGAAGTGTCCAAAGACTTGATTTGATTGGAAATATCGCCATTATATTTGAAAAATTTTGTGCTTTTATTAGGCGTGAAATGATTGGAGTCTTCATGGGTCCTTCTCTGGACAGAATATTCAGCTGCAAAAAACCTTTCGATGGATAACTCTGTCATTCCGTAATAGTGATGTCGGCAAAGCCGAGCATCTGTACCACTGGTACTCCCAAATACATTTATCTCAGCATATGATCATTAATGATCGATCAACCATAGGTAAAACTTTGAACAGTACCATTCCTATGTATACACCTAGTTGATTATTTGAATATTCCGAAATTTCCTTTCGAAATATTCTATCCCTGTTTTTTTAATAAAAACACGGGTAAAATTTTTAAATTTTATTTTTAAATACAAATGTTGTTTTAGTTCTCAGCGTTCCTTTTTTCAAGAAATACAGGTATATATGTTTCAACAATTTGGCTATCAAACATTTCCACGAAGAAAAATTACTTCTTAAACTAACCCCTGAACGAAGATCTTGATTATAGGAAGTAAAATAGAAGCTCCTCATAAAAATTATCTGATGTCATCACTCCACAACGTTAGGAGTTGTTAACTTCTGCCGAAAATTACGCCCTAAGGTCTACGGTTCGCGATCCAGATGTTTTTATCCCATGACAATTTCGACTCTACCCTTTCGTCTTACGCCCACTTCTTTGAATTTTTCCGCAAAAATTTTATCCTCATTTACCATTCCAACGCCTTTTTATTTGCTTTCCACACTCTCCAGCACGCTCTTTATCCGTACTTCTCTCAAATCGAGTTGACAGACTGGCCGATGAATGAATGAACACTATTTTACCCGCTAAATCCACGAGTTCGTTAAACGAGGCGATCCGCGGCATGGTGAGTGAAACTTGAATGGGGTAGATTAATCCCCTCCGCGCGGGTGGCCCCATTCAATAGTATACCGGCTCTCTCTCATCTCCTCTTCTTTGAGACCCTTTCCCCCGAGGGATGGTCAGCCGTGGAGGGACGGGCCGGGGGCGGGGGGAGGTGGAAGTGGGCCTTTCTCGCAAAAACCACAGAAAGCCGCTCTCGCCCACTCGGACGACGACGAGTCCGGGAACAAACAAGACGGCATATACGGGTCCCCCCCCCTACACCCACTCCCTAGGTGAAAGGCTGTGGGTGGTGGCGTCGGTCTATTCCTCCCTTCTGACTTCAAACCCTTTTTTACGACCATATCCTCCGTGCCATGGTCTAAAAGTGTACTCACCCTCTCTGTCTCCACCTCTCTTCTTCCTCTCTCTTTCTGGATCAAACCGACGAGTCTTTTCTCCGACTCCATGTGGGAAGGATGGAACGCGAAGGGACGTTGAACCCTTTCCTTGCTAAGGTGTTGACCAGCCTAAATCTATTCCCTGCTCTTAAAAGATAATTTTTTTCACAAAACATTCCAAAGAGCATTGGGAAGGATATTTTTGGGAAAATTTGAGATAGTAATATATAAAAATATTGATAGTATAGTGGAGGTGAAACTTGGTAGAAGTCGTCTGCTAGGGATGTGTAATGGAGGAGGGGAATGCTCGGGTTGAAGGGTTGGGTAAAGATGCGGAGGGGAGAGATGAGTACATGGTGGGAAACCCTACCAACATAACCGCAGATATATGGAAATGTGAGCTGCGCGTTTTGCGACTACCCTGTTCCACAAGTCATGACGGCTGGTCTTGAATGGTCTGGTGTACCGTACACATTTCCAGCTAATCACAGAAAAGAGGCATGGGATGTCTTTTGGGGGGAACTCAGTCTTTATCCAACTGCCGTGAGTTTCACTTCGGTCTCGTATTATCCGTGTTGCCAAATATACTGCGTGCGGATTGCCTGGTACTCGTGTTGGCGATTTTTTTTAACTTTACCAGTGCTGATCCAACGCCCGAATTAAAAAGAAGGATGGGGAATATTAGGCTTAATTGGTTTAGGCTCAAAATCAGTGGATAACGCGACTCCTCGCAGCCAAACGCGCATTTATTCGTAGTAGCTGAAAACGGCCGCCGGGAGCCAGAAACTGAGGTGGAAGGGGAAACACCTTTCATAGGCTACTCGCTCTGTGACGTCCAGACACTATAAGTTGGGAAAAAGGGTATATAAAAAAAACGGAGCAGGATCAACATACGCAGATAGTGTTTTTGAGCTATTGGAGTAGCCAATCTTAACTGTAAAATTGACTTGGATGACAATTTCAGCATTTGGATGATAGTTACGAAGGTTTACGACCTATGGAACATTGGTAGTCCACCGAGGAGACAAACTCACTCCTCGGTAAGGAACTAGTTCGCAGGCAATGCAATCTTCCACTGAACAGGGTCTTCTGCCAACCAACCGCTTCGCTACCAATATTAAACCCATCATGGCTTGCTAGGTTTTCCACGGGACGTCCTATTCACTCAAAGGTAAAGGGTATGAATCTCGATCATGAAATATAATTATTGATAGTCTTCGGATCAAACTCTTAGGTTAGGAAGAAAAGTGAATGGTGTTCGAGCTACGATGGTAAATATTTTGATAGGTAGCAGAAATAGCAAGTTTTCCATTAGTACACATGGATATAACTCATTAGTCAAAGAAATATGGAAACGCACCAGAAAATACCAAATCGTTCCCAAAATTATGTGTCAAAAATGAATAACTTCTTTATGGCATTAGCAATAGTGGCTTCTTAAAAGAATGTCCCTCGATATTTATTATTGATAAAACTTGTAAAGATGGACAATTGAACGTTTTTCAACTTTTGAGCACTTGAAAGGAATATTTGCCTTAAATTGCGATATTTAAACGACACAGAAATACGAGCAGTGATAATTTGTATCCTAGTTCATTTCCAATCCTGTAACGTCGCTCTAAAACGTGAGGCACTAATTTTTATTCAAAAACAGCTGGCAGAAGCCTTCTGATTATTCTGCCACCTTACACAGCCTCTGAGATATTGAAAGTGTGAGATTTTCAAAAGTTTCTACATTTCAGAAAAAATTCCTAGTACCCTACAAAACCAGAACGTCAACTCCTACTGAAAGACTTTATACGATGGTGGATCAAGTAATGATTATAAAAAGCCCTGAATGACATCCAGGGAAGTATCCAAATATTTCCGGAGCAACAGCGACTCAAAGCGACGGACGAGACAGCACGAACTATAATCAAATGTTAGAAGGAAGCCTAACGCATTCAACACCTACAGTAATGCCGCTGCCTATTTCTTTTTCAGACCATTTCCCAAACCTAATCAGCCTCTTCAGTTCTTCACAGATGCCTCTTTGGGATGCTCAGAAAGTCTAATCTTTATAAAAAAATTGGAATACCAAATACTCTTAAAAGATTAATACATATCCTTTGGAGGGAAATTCCCCCGAATAGAAATTAGGGCTACAATAATCGGTAGGGCAGAGGAAATATATGGCCAAAATAGCAATCCGATGCTCACAAGCCAATATTCCTGAACGAAATTGACAAAATGAAATATTACAATCTCTTTTGAGAAATACATGTTGGTATTTGAGAGAAAACGACATGGCTAAATGGTTATCGAAAAATTAATTCAGATGCCATCGAGATCTTAAAATCAAGGGTAATAGGACATCAGGCTTAAGTTTTTACCTGAATTTTCCTCTGCCTGATTAAAAAGCAGTTACCCCATTACCCCCATCACAAACACTTGTTTTCTTCAAGACGTAGCCTTAAATATTCCAATTCCAACAACCATTCTAACCCAATATATGGAATTTCTGTGGGTTTTTATGGATTAAAAGCAATATACACGGTGCCCATCTCACAGATGTGTTGCATCATACATCACTCTCATATAAGAATATCAGATAACAGGAAAATTAAAATTGCGAACTTAGGTACACCTGCACCTTGGTTATTTTCTCAGATCAGTCGTATAACTATCGATAGGTACTATTACGCCACGGCTAACGCTGAAAATGCTTTGGATTACCCGGGATACAACTATTAATTGACTCACCGATGTGTTTTATGCGTATGAAGTATGAGAGTACAAAAGAAAGTTGTGCATCAGATCCCCTAACCTTACTATAAAAGTTTACCTAAATCTCATTTAACTAATTGCATAATACCCAAATCAAACACTACGGAAGCATTTAACGATTAACATTTAAAGAGTGAGAATCCGTTCTTCTGTCCCATTAGCACTGCTAAATTGGCCACAAAGCGTAGTATATTCAATTGAGTATTCAATATTTCTAGTGTATTAGGTACAACCTTTCTAATCAATTAATTAATTCGCTATGAATTTTTAGTTTGACGTGAGGGATAAAATAAGGTTTTTGTTAGTTTAGAAAGCACGTATCCTGGAAATATCCGTGTTGTGGTGACATCCAAGTGCATTAGCATTATTTTATTCATTAGTTTTTCAAGGCGTGACATTCAATCTATAAGCAAGGCTAATTCTAATGAAGATGTTAAAATTTCCTCAAAGCTGAAGCAATCACACAGCGATCCGTGCATCTCAATGTATGAACTAATTACTGGTATCCTTTGGGGCCACTCCTCGACTCGCTTGACTCTTAACAGGATCTTTTGTGCCTAACTCAATTTATGAGATATTTTATTAATAATTAATACTTGAAAATATTCAAGAGGAGTAATCCCAGCTAAAATTTATTATTGGAGAGCAAATAAATATTGAGTATTTTCAAGTTGAACATTGCACTGGGCGAAGCGCAATTTCAGTTATAATGGCGTACTGGTTATATTTCAGTGGCTAACTATCCCTTTCTCCCACGTGATTTGCGAGTGTCATTTGAGGAAGTATAAATATGCCGGACGCATATTGGCTGGCGACGATCCCCAGTGGACAGCCAAGTTTTCCAAATGAACGAGGAACTCGGAAAGGCGCGCAATGTAATTTTGCTCGGATGTCGAATCGTCCCCATGCAACGGGCGTGTCGGGACACCAGCGTCGTGGAACCGAAGGCCGAATGGAAATGGAATAGTCCATTTAATTCCTCCGGACTAATATCCTTCCCTTTCCCGGTCTTCTTTGCCAGCGGGTACTCTCAAGCGGATTCCATCATCTTCCTCCTCTCCCCTCCATAGATAACCTCGTATGTCGTTAAGGAAAAACAATAGAAACAACGTTTCGCAGACGCAAGTGCGTGATCAGAATTCAGCCAGGCACGGAGTATACTCGTATATCCGTGGAATGAAAGGGTTATTTGTATACCTACGTAAAAGCAACTACATCATATACCGTCTCGTGCAATCTGCAATTGAAGCCAACATTCAAAAGGTATACTATATAAATAACAACTGTAGTTAATCGAAGCAGTATTATTTGTAACAAATCTAACTGGTAGAAATCAGCTTTAATTTAAAATTAATTCATAAATGACCATTTGTGATCGGAGAAATGAGCGATCAGAGAAATTAATACAGTCGTCGATGCATCGACGCATCCAAATAATCAGTAATATAATGCATAACACTGATGAAGGCCTTTGTGGAAACGCTTCGTAATAAAGGAAAAGATATTTTTTCATTAATCGGTGATACTAAAGTTGAGAGAAATTAGGACTTTTCCAATTTTGCATTTTATGACAAATATGTTGTGTGAAGGTAAATAAAAATAATTTCTCGTCCACAAATGAAGATTTTTTTTCAATCAACAAAAATCCATTACATTCCTCGAGCGGATCCACCTATGTCTATGCTTAGTGTTAACTTCCCTCTTTTATGGAAACATTACGCATTTGAAATGCAAATATGCTTTAAAAATAGAATGACGCCTTTACCTCGAAGACACATCATGGAAATAGTTGCCGGAATACCTTGAGAAATAGTTTCCGGATAACAGTAGAGAACACTTTGGATCTATATACTGTCAAATATATTGCAGGCCGCAGGATAGGCTGGATAAAACACAAGAGAGGCTTTTGCAATGGTATATATAATCTTTTCCCAAAATGTTATAAGGAGTTCAAGAAGAGACTTCGCCTCACAAAAATTAAGCAAACCAACTCATAATTTTTATGTGAAATTTTACTTATTAATTATTTTGTGTGAATTGAGTATTGGAGTGATACATGAACCATTACCACCAGGAAAATGCGTAATATAATGTAATGTAATGGGTTTAATAAATAAAAAATTATATTTTAAAAAACCCTGCATTAAACATGATCACGAAATTCTTTACGCCACGTGAAGTGCTTTATCACAAAAAAATAAAATAAACAGTAATTGATGAAAAAGAATTTATTGCAAAAGTCGAGAATTCATCCAAATTTAAACGCATGGGACGGCAGGTGACGAAAACAGCAAGTGCTCTAAGGTTTGATACTTTTCATACGCATATGGTATTTTTTCAGTTATTAGAATGAATAGAAATAAAAATTTTCAAATAATGGCTATTTCAATAAATCCTAAGAACTGAAAATAAATAAATTTGCTATCCATACAGAAAATATAGGAGCTAATATGTGGAAATTTTGAGTTTACGCTTTGCGCTAATTAAACATGTCACATACAGGACAAAGGTACTAGAGATATAGACATTTTCATAACTAAAATAAGATATGAGCGCCGCATTTCTTTTAAAGCAATGGAGTTTTAATACACAAATTCTCCCTAAGAGCGTGTGTCAAGTTCGTCAGGGGCTTAACAAGAAAATATTTGTATTCCTACAGTCATATTATGCTACTGCACAAATAATTACTCCATTTATTTTAGTTTGGGATGGAGGATATACAAGATGGGTGGTAAGTTTGCGGCTATAAATGCAAAACCATCGCAAACTTCTCTTCGCCAAACTCTTCGGGCATGGAGCCAGGCGTCAATGCCAAATGGGTCAAACAGACACTCCAAGCAAGCCTCTCCATAGTTTTTCATTTCCTACGGAGCAGTTATTTTCACCATGGACACTTCTTACTTGGATGAAGCGTATTGGTTTGGCACCGACTTCCGCAATAGTGTTAGAACACCTGCTTAAAAGCAAGTTAAACTCTATTTGTCACAGATTTGATTAATACTATGGAAATGAAATTGAATACCAACAGGTATTGTCAACATGTGTATAAGACGCATTAATTCAACTTCATTAATCCAGTAACATCTCGATGAGCAAAACCACATGTAGTAACATCAGCATTGACTCAGCCAAGATATTATCAGAACATGTGAAACGAAGAAGATCTCATTAAACTATAATTTTGAATTTCAATGGTCTCCTATATTGAACTCAAAATCGGATCTGGAAGGTAAAAACACAAATCTAAGACCGAGCCTGCGCGTGCAAAGCAAAAAATTGGCTTGAAAAGACCACACTAACTCCACACCGGCGCAAGCGTTGGAAAACTAAACTGATAGACAGACGATGATATCAATTTCATCCCTGAGTGTTTTTCACAACTTGTGACGTGCAACTCCTGTCATCATTATTTCTTTCTCTTCTCAGTTTCAATCAGTCAGTCAAACGATCGGTAAGCCGTAAAACTAGGACTTTGGCCATTATCAACTTTTCAATTATGCACTAAATGCATGCATTATGTGTTTATTGTATATACATGTGTTATGTGTAAATTGACTTTAGGTACTATAGATGTGGGTGTAGTTGCGGATGTAATTAGTCTATGAAAAGATAGGAATACATATGAATAAGTAGGAACTTGACACGGTGAAAGAAGGAAGAAAACTTCTGTATTAGGGTTTTGGGAGGCTTTACAGGTTGATAAAGTGACGTTAGACAATAACACAGAGGGTTGTTTAGGAGGGAGCACTAGAAAAGCAATGGTAAAGGAGATCAAAGACAGAAATGTTGGATTAGATGCAGGAAGGCAGAAATTACGGCAGAGATAAATACAGAGTAAGAAAATAGTCATCTAGAGATGAAAATTCTGCATGGCAACGGTCACACAACCGTACAATTTCCGGCCAAATTCTGGCTATAATAGTAATGGTCTCACACATGAAAAAGTAGAGAAGTATTTTTGAAATAAAACTCACTGGACAAAATTGAAATGATGTAGGATTTAAGTCTTTCCCGGCGAATGCTAAGGATGAATAGTTCTCGGGTTAGTTTCGGGTAATGGTGTTAAACTGCACCGACGTTTCAATGGCCTGCCATCGTCATCAGGGTTAATTTATTATTATTTAAAGAGGCGTGAAATTGAAATGAGTTATCCTTTCCAAGCCGTTAGTAAACTGGAGTCGATTGTGCAAAAAAACTGCCACTTTATTTTTTCCAGGGCTAAGATAGTTTAAGCGAGATATCACAGCACACAAAAATGCATGAGTTTGGGAAAATTATTAATAAAAACATCATATCTCGCTAAAGATACCAAAACTGCACCCAATTATTGTATTTGTCGGCCTCGGTGGCGGCGGGGTAACGTCCTCGCCTGCCAACCCAAAGGTCGCGGGTTCGAGTCCCGCCACTGGAGGATTTTTCTCCTCCCTGGACATGGTTGTGTGTGTTGTCCTTTGTTATTGTTACAACGCCTGATGTAAAATGGCCCTCGAGGCTGTATTCAGGTTGATGAAATAAATAAAATAAATAAAATAAAAATAAAATAAATTTCAAAATATTTTCCACAACATAAAAATCAAGTTCCATTGAATATGGTACGAACATTTGCTCTAGAGAGATTCTATTTTAAAAAGAAAATGAGGAAGTTCTGAGGCACATATTATGCCATATAAATAACGGTTTAATTTTAATATTTTTTCTCAATTATTTATACAAAGCAATTTATTACTCACCAAGATACGTTTTATAAAATCGAAAATAACACTTGCGGCTGTGAAGACAACCACATTTGCGGCATCGGTGGTGAGGAAAGAGGAATTCGATATATATATATATATACATTCCACTCTTGCAATTTCTTTTTCCCACCTGTTACACCGAAAAGCGCGCAGCCTTCGTAAACTTATTGTGGCGTGATTTGATGGAAGGCTTACATCTCGGATGATTGCTTCAACCATTGCTTCACTTCCATACCCTTCCTATCATTCTTTTCGTCTTCTTTGCCCTGATTTCCATTCCAGAATCTACCTTCTCATGCTCTCTCACCACCCATTTACGTTCATCCAGGGAGCCTGCCACCAATTCCGGGTCGAATAAATCTTCGCTTTTTTTATGAAGCGAGAATACAGAGGCGCCGACGCCCCAGGAGACTCATCTCAGAGCGCCTGTCTCCATTAGACGTCACTCCCGTGTCTTCGTTCAAATACCTCCTAGATGGTTTGATAGTCACACGACCTATTTTAAAATGCTCCCCTTAATGGTCTTCCTTCGTTTAATCGACTTGCAAATTGCCTGGACTGCCTACGAAAAGAGCAATTAGGTTTCTCTAGACGCCATGAATCACTCGTTGAATGTCATCGTTAAACGTTATTTTAGCGAGACATCACGAAGTAAAATAGAGAAGCCAAATGCCATAGGTGGGAAATATCATTCGCACGACTGTATTACTTCATCCATGGAATTCTTTCAATTTTTACCTCCAGCGATGCCCCTGGAAATTAAACCTAGTTTCATCTAAATGTCATATATTTAATTCTATCAATTACTTGCGAGGTTTTCTTAATAATACAGTTTGGATAAGTAAATACCTAAGTCAAGAAACTAAATCCAGATTTTATAAAAGAAGTGTAAGACCAACTATCACATATAGAGCAGAGACGAGACCATACACATTCAATACTAGAAGACTATCAGAGACCACAAAGATGAAAATAATTCTAAGGACTGAAGGAAAAACGCTGTTGGACAGAATGAAAGTCAAAATATATGGATATTATGTAAAATATAAAATGTAACTGACTGGGTCCTTAAACGAAAAAAAGAATGGAACGAACACACCAGCAGAACGTCAAGCGACAGATTAGCACGTTTCGCGAGAGATAAACTGCCCTCGAGTAGAAGGAAGGTCGGTTGGCCAAGAAAAAGGTAGTACGGCAACTTAAACTAGTGAAGGCTGTAATTGAAGAAGAAAACGGCCACAGGAACCTAGTGTAAAGGAAGGAAAAGAAGACTTGCGGGGAATTTGACAGACCTCTGGAAGTGAATTAGTATTGGCTGCTTGATTAATTGGAAAGGCGACTAAGGTCAATGGCGCCACCTGGGCTGATGGGGACGGTTACTAAGGAAGAAGATTGCTAGGGAATGGTGGCAGAGTGGAGAGGAACTCGGCGTCGTCGCTAGTCTGCACACAACGAAAGTTGCAAAGGGGTCTACAGTTTATCGTCCCATCCGGTGGACTGAGTTCTCCTCTTGAAGTGCTCTCCACATAGCTCCCAAGTAGGAATCGGGATTCCGCTGAAAAATCTCATCTACAACCGGGATTCAAATCCAGAACCTCGGGGAGTCAGTACTATAGCCACCAAACCAATCCGATATCCGTCAATTTTGATTATTTTGTCTTATTTTAAGACATTTAAGCGTTCATTTAATTTCCACAAACAACACCACCGCTGCAAGAAATGCAGCCCTAGCAGTCAAATATAAATTTTATATGAGTTTGAAAGACCAGAGTATTGCAAATCAGCGTGAATTATGATCTGAAGGTTTATAAAGTCAAATTAGAGAGTGAACCACGGTTAAAAACTGCACAAATGGACGAGTTTCGCGTCGCTAAATGTCATTTGGTGCTCATCAAACGTCCAAATTTTAGTAATAACTCTGAAAACGGGTATTAGAGTTACTAATGCAAAATATTAGAAATTTACTTGAAACCTGCTGAGATGAACGAACGCTTGGGAGTTGAGGTAAAGGACACCCTATGTTTTGATCCTCAATTAAACTGCAAATTCTAGGGGGATTTCCCAAGGTAACAAAATGGAGATATTTTTCTAATCTTTACGTTACATAAGAAAGAACATGATGCTTCACCTTATCCAGCACCTATTAAATGTTCTTGTCTTATAGTAACTGAAAGAATGCAACAACTGTTCTTGAGAGAAACAAATTTGGTATAATACATAAGAACTCATTACGAAAAAGAGTATAACCTGGATGGAAACTCACGTTGCAATTTTTGCTCTTCATATCAAAACGAAATATGGCTCTCTAAAAGTTATCAACTCTATTAATGATTTAATAAATGCTAATATTTATATATCTACTATTTAGAAATGTTTTCAAAGCATCATAAATAGGATATAGCATTTATCTTTTATCGAAAAGTAGATGATACCGATAAATACACATTGAACGAAAAGAACAAAATTTAAATAATGTGTCCTGGCACAAATAAAATATAATTGTATAATGCCATAGTAAAAAGGGCTAATTTCAGAAAGTGCTAATCGATATAAGCTTTTTGATATTATCGTGATGTTCATTAAATTTCACATTTCTACTCTTACTCTACCAATTCTTTTACCTAAATAAAATACTACTTCTTTTCATTTTGTTTTTTAGCATAACCGACTTGTGTTAATGAAAATTTATAATATATTTCATCGCAATGTGCTGACTTTTGTGAACACGCTTAGCTATTAAAGAGGGAGTCATTGAGTCTCATTGAGATTTTCCGCAAGAGTCAACTTTGGTGCAAAATATTGCACTGAAAAATTATAAAACATGCAAAATAAAATCCAACTATTGGCGTGGAATTGGAGTATGGTAGAAAAAATCCCATTTTGTGAACCAAAGAAAATGCCTAAATATTCTCATTGATTGGTTATAAAACACGATATATCGCAAACTGAGCTCAAATTATGTTACGTTCTTCTTAAGTTAGGTCACTCTGTTCATTGCTATCCCTCTAACCCCGCCGCTTCTCCTCGAACTTGTAGGAGCATTAGGTAAAAAGGCGATCCTCTTGAGCGGAGTTCTCCTCTCTTAGTTTTACGGCCCGAGGATCGTTCGAGCAAAGGAACGGGAGACTCGTTTTAATATCGCGGAATGATTCCACCACGTACGCCGCCGCTCTGGCCGAGAGAAGGCGCGAGATGATCCGCCTCTTTTTAGCCGACGAGCTGAGATTCATTTAACTGCCGAATCGAATGGCCTAGCGAGCAGAGGTTCGCTCTGACGATCTTCCCTTTCAATTTGATTAGCGCGAGGGATGCTTTCAGTGGGATAGAAGATCTCCTGCGGTTTCAATCGGGTAGCTTGGGCCCGTGAAATACTCGTGGAAGCATTCATTTGCATAGATATTTCCGAATGCATCGAGCGGTGCATTTCATTTTTGTTTTTTTTTAAATGTTCCACGCCAAAGATTCGAACACTCTATGGGTGACTACGGAAAATAAATAATTGAAATTTTCTTAGAATACCGCAGGAGATGTGAGTAATTCGCCGTGAAAGAGTCATTCTCCCGAATTGGTAGGAGTTAACCTAACGAGACGTTTTCACGCACGCACAGTCCTTAAAGTAGGTTGAGCGAGATATCACCTCACTTAGAATTTGATGAATTTGACCACAATTTAAAGAAAAAAACTCATCTATCCAACCTTTTGCCCAATTACTTTTCGATCAATCTGCCTAAAAATATAAGCTGTTTTACATGGCATAGATTTAGACTGTGCGCTCCAGAGGGAAAACATTGAAAAAAACTAGAAATTTCCAACACCTAGAATTCGTAAAAAAAAACTAAGTGTACGTTTATGCGTTTTCGCAACTATTCATAAAAAATATTCAATTACTCACCGTAGTGATATTTACAGAATCACAGAGAAAACCCTGTTGTGAAGGCGTTTTCACCGTACGGCGTGAAAAAATGAGTCAAGTTCCTCTAGAATATATGGGCATAATTATTAAATAACTTAGAACTATTGACATATTAAATGACTACATTTTTGCGCCATGTATATTACAATATTTACTTTATTCTTCTTCAAGACGCTGAAATAAAAAAAATTCGAATGTGGTCTTCATTATGACTAGGGAAATAATAAAATATGCCTAGGGATATAATAAAAAATGTACTCGATGACTTACATGGAGTTAGGCATAGGGCTGCTTATAGACATGCAGAATTTACTAGCAGTTTTAAATGACGTTTTTAACATTTTTCAGGTGAGAATAAACGCTGAAACAGATTAAGTTTGTTTTGCAAATTGACAGTAAATCGCCAATAGTTCTGGAAAGGTTAGAATGCTCAATTTAAAAATACCTACTGATTTATTGCGAATTTTCCCTCAAAAGAGTTCTAGTAATATTCTATAAGTAATAACTCACAGTCAGTCACTTCATGTTACGAAGATTTTATTAGCATAATTTACGCAATGAAAGGGGAAACTCGCGCGTCTTACATCAGAGCTGAGCAGATGGAAAAGCAAAGAAAAACGCTACCATCTTCCGGGGCCAGAAATCCTTTTTTAGGTCACCTAATAAAACAAAAAAGGCTCCTTTGGAGCTGGCGCCGCAAATTATTGATTATGACAATTGACGTTTCAATCTGCCTCTCTCCTGAACGCACACGGAGATCTCGGAGAAAATCAAATGAAGCATCTTCATTTTATTTTACTGTTGTCTCCTCTCTAAAACGTTTTATCAGAATAAAATTGTCACTTCAATCAAACTCGTACTTTGTTATTTTCGTCATAGATTAAAGATGCTAGTTTTTTACTATCCACGTAAACGTAAATATTCCTTGAGTTTTTTTTCGTAGTTAATAGGCAATGAAGTTTTAACAACACTTAATTTTGGATGTGAAAGCAATGGAATTCTGAGTTAATGTTTTTCTTATCACTCACAGAAAACCAACAAAACAAGGACTAGTGAATCTCGGAAGTCCCGGCAGATCGATACAATTCGTGCTGACTTCGGTGAAAAACTTAAATAGCAATACTCTTAAAAAGCAATCGAAAACGTCAATCTTGAACTCTTTTTAACCATCTTGAGGAATACATGAACCTTTGTGTCATCCATAATGCATACGCATTTGGCAATCGGTTATTTTCAAATAATTGATATAAATTTGAGGGCTGCACAAGGGCTGCTTGGATTTTTGAGTCACTTCAGCTATCCTGAACAACGAATGATGCATCGTGACGATCACCATTGACGAAATTCAGGTCAGCGGCTATGTTTACTAGTTTGATCTCAATTATATTATCTTACTACGAACGAACTTTTAAGTCCTACGCATATTTGAAAGAAATATTCCGACTCTCATTTTGAATAAAGCAGAAAATATATACTTGAACCCATTGAAAAAATATCGTCATCAGCGAGCTACTTATTGGAACTCATATAAGGACAATCAATAGACTCAACAGTAGTTAAATTCACTAGTACATTAGAATGGCGATAAAATCTAATTTTTCAAAGCGAAAAGTGGGTAATCTTGTAATGGATTATAATGAAAGGGCAAAGGAAAACCCGACGCGAGCAACAGGACCATTAACAATAGACATAAGTCTAAGAAGTACCTTGATTAAATCCTCAAATTGTCCATTTATTCTGTAAAGGCCCAAGAACGGAACTCCATAAAATTAAAATTAATAGTTAAATCACCCAATAACTATTAGCATACTACTGGTTTAAAAGCCATCCTTAAAGCTAACAGTACGTAGTTGTAATGTATTTCAAAAATATTATCATTATAAATAAAATATTAATTGTAAATTTGAATCGTAGTTATCACTGAGTCACATGTCTTAAAGGTACATAATTGTATTGCATGAAGATTCATTGTCTAAAAACATAAATTTACGATGCATTAATATTTTTTTCCTTTCTTTCAGGTAAGTTACACAATGAGGCACTGGATATAGATGGGGATAGGATCAACCCATCAGAAAATCCAAACCGCAGTGCTTAAGTACATTTTAAAATCACATTTATATCTATAATACAGCCGGTTTCTATATTTTTCTCTAAGACCCGTGATATTTCATAAAATACGCCAAACAGCTTCGAATAATGTAAATGTTTTCAGCAACTAGTAAAAAAATGTTTTGACGAATACAGTCGTAACAACGGAATGTTTATGGTTATGTAATAACATTTTGTTATTAATTAATTTTTTAACTAACATTGTAACTTGATTAGCACCACTTTATACCTAATTCTATATTTTTCATCTATTATAATTAACACGGGAATAGTCCCTTGATCTTTCTGGAGGACCATTCCCTATTTATTGCCTACCTTATGCCACCACGCTGTTGACGAACTCATTTTTCTATTTGAGCGTCCAATTTACAGTTTCTCTATTTTTCGTAGGTACGTAATTACTCATTTAAACAGGCTTTCTCTCTATTATAGTTTGGTATACTTCATTTTTCTAATTTTGTGTCCAAGACTGAGGAAATATTCGACCTCCATATTCACGAAAGGGGGAAAGAGAATCTTCCCTTGAACAAAGAACAATTGCTATTCTCTATTTCAGCGGTGCCAAAACTTTATTGTCATGGGAGTAACCTTAAAGTTTGAAAATGTTTTCGCGACCCACCTAATGTATATAAATCGCTACATTCTACTAGTATTAATGCCCACCTTGTTTTCCATAAAACACGTGAGTTACACATAATTGTATATAAATTTATTTTTTCAATATATTGTTGTTTAAAGTAGTTAAATGTGTTTGTTATAGATGTACTTAAAAATGACAAAATTATAAATATAATTTTGTAGACCTGACTGGTCGTTCCAGTTTCTATCATCAGGTCACGATTCATAGTTTGAGAGCCACTGAATTAGATACATAGGAATGAGTGCAAGGACTTCGAGATTCGAAAGCAGGAATAGTGTCAGTCAAAATAATAGCCATAGCTCAAGCGAATCATGCATAAAACAACGAAACAAGAACAGGAAGGAGGAGAGGAAATTATATGTTTGGAAATTAAAAGTCCGATAATTTCGAGTCTGGTCTTCAAAAGAGAAAATATAATTTTATATAAGAATACAAGGTGCTCGCATCAAAGTAAAGAAGAAAGTAAATTCAGATCAGGTGATGATGTTAAAAGATTGAAATCTTGGATGGAATTAAAGTTGAATATTAATGAAAAATTGCACATATTTTATCCATTTAAATATAATAAAACACTAAAATTCAATTGAATCGCAAATGAAATTGTTAAAAAATATCATTTCATCCAAGAAATCTTGTTCAATTTTCATCGGAGATTCTTATATCTTACGGTGCCCACTAAAGCAACATAAAAATAGTTACGACTGGTGAAATAAAATTGGCATGTCCAAGGACACATTAATTATTAAAGGTGACTCTCTTGATAAAAGTAGGTGAATATTTATTTCTCATCCCTACTCTCATCAAGATGCTTGAAGCGAAATGGGTGAAACGCTTCATTTTTAACCATCAGGATAATTGGTAAGCGTCTAAGACGACGATAAAAATGTTGATTTACATAAGCTATAAAAATGTTCAAAACTGGATTGTATTGCAATCATGCTCAGGTTGTATGATCTGATGCTTTCCCGGCGTACTTGCATGAATTCTTCTCGGGTTCTTCACCGGGTTTGACTCTTCATTCTGGCCAACGTTTCGATGCCCGACTGTGCATCGTCCTCAGGGCTGTTGAGTGAGGACGATGTATGCTGTCTCTTGTCACTGACTGTATCTCTTTCACTCAAAAACATGAGGAAGATTCACTATACGGGCATCGAAACGTCGGCCAGTATGGAGAGCCTAACCCGGTGGAAAACATGAGAAGAATTCGTACATCATGTCCTGGTTGTTTGTGCGAGATATCACTTCTCATAGAGGTAATTGAATTTGGCATCATTGTATAGAAAAAATTGCGGATTTCAATTGAAACTAAAATATCATACACTTACCGCAATCTTAGTCGAGATATTTAAATAAGAAACAGTTTTCCATGGGAAAAGGAACGACTAGGGTTGTACGCTCCAGAGAAACTAATAAAAAATAAGGAATTCCTGGCGAAAAGATAGGGCTGAATAATTAAATGATGTGCAGTGTCGTTTGTAAGTATTCTCAATTATTTTGAATTTTTTTTACAAATGAATTAATTAGTCAACATAATATTTCTTTGGAATCGCAAATAAAAACCTTAGGTTATGAAGAAATGTTCAGCGTACGGCGTGAAATTAATGAGTCAACTCAAGCCGAATATATTCTCATGGAATTGCCAAGAATTCAATGCATGTAGAAAAGATTTTGTGCGTCATCTATATTACTATATCTACTATACATATTTAATGCTTATTACAACTGCCTAAATTGTAAAATAAACGTGGGCTATGGTCTGTTTTATGACTAGAAAAAAAGTCTCGTTTAAACTTCCCTAAAGGTAATGTTCGCTTTAAAGTCTTGAGCTCTCCCTTGACGACAGAATAACTCCACCTATAATTCATGGCCAATTGGACTGGCCTCTCCAGGGACTCCGCCACTTGACTACAGAATAACACTCCCTTCTTAGCTCAAGCCATCCTCCCCCACATTCACCCATTACCCCCCCTTCTTCTTTCAAACGCCTCCTCACTTCCACCCCGTTTCCTCGTCCTCACACCTCCTCTACCTACCAGCCTCATTAAGCAAGAGAATCCCTACGAATATCTCGGTCGTTTGAAAAAAAAAAATAATAAAATATGAAGTGAGGGAAAAGAGAGGTCGTGACCCGAGATTTCGCCGTTGCCACAGCAACCGATAAACAAAGGAGTGGGTGGAGATGATCTCATTGGCAGAGGTAGAATGATGCCAAGACTCTGCTCCTTAGGACTCTGAAGTATTGGCTTACATAGAAGGCAAATATACCCGACAAGTTACGCGTAGTGTTAATGCTGGGATCCACCCCATAAAATGGGCAAGTACTTGCTCATTTATCCCAAGATTGCAAGTCAAATATTGGTTTTGTACGTCACGGGCGTGTTATTATCGGAGTATTACCATTGAAGGCAACTTCACTGGACTCCATAAAAATATTAATTATACTGATAATATATGGCAAAGGGATGTATAAAATACTCAATGTTACCACGCCTAACTCTAGCTAAGAGAATAATTCTATATTCTCCCTGAGATTTTTTTATATCAGCTTTACATAATGAGGGAAGGTAATTTGCAGTCAAGTTAAGAATAATAAGTCCTCAAAAGTATTTTTATTAATTACATTCCCATGCTTTGAATTACACCCTGATCCTGAGCGTAGGAGATTTCATCCCTTAGTCTGTAGAGCAAGCGTTTTATCAACGCAACACACACAGAGTAGTTTTTAAATATTACATATTTTATGAATACTCTTTGTTAATATGCGAATATATTGTATGGTGTTGGCGTGGATTGAATATTTGATTCTTCATGACGTATGTGACTAATATGCCATCTTGCAGAACCATTGCGAAAGCATTTCGGAATAATGAGCCCGTTTACTACACCTGCATACGTGCATTTAGAAGTTTACATTATTATAGCCGGTTAATTTCAAATGAACCGTCTTGGTATACACAAATGCTTGAAAAACATAGAAAAACGTAAAAAGGACACTTACACGTGTTTCAATGATTTTCAAGTGTATCTGTATATGTTATTTATGCATGTGCATCGTCGCAGAGAGCGTTTGCTACCAAAAGATTATATATATGCATATAATCTTTTGGATGTGCTTGGTGTTATTTCTTCTTATGAAAAATGGCACAACATTGACTGCAGAGGTACTCTAAAAATGTAGACCAAATTTAGTATTTTCTTGGACTGGTGAAGATATTTTTAAAAACGCTAACCACCTAAAATAAAACTAATATTTAGTTTATTTCATAGGCTGAAGTTGTTTCAGCCACTACCGAATCAGTCTATGCTATATACAATTATTAGTATATATATGTCGACAGTCTGTTCTGACATGAGAGCTTAGAATAAGTGGCCATTTTCAAGTGACAAATTTTAAAGGGTATTTAGGCAAACATTCCCACTGGAATGGAAAGTAATTTTTATCATACGAAGAAAGAACGCTCCTTTACGCTGGCCTAGATTTGACATCAATTGTTGATGGCAATTAAAAATATCACTATGCGACACGGAAAATAATTAACTCTGACGTCACTGTATGACCATCACACCCATGGAGAGGTCACAAATTTTGATTCTTATGATCACCGCTCAAGGTATTTCATAACATAAAACAAAGATCATTACCTCATTGGGTGGGCTAACGAGAAAGTTTCCAAATCTACTTCCACCATCCATCCTTATGGATTTCGACACTTCCATTAGGCCACAGAGTTTGAATTGGTGGCTCAACAACCAGACGGCGTGCAGGAGAAAATTGGGGAGATGAAAAGAGGAGCATGGATGATCGCTTTTGCCATTCACCGCATTAAAACGCGACGTTTGAAGAGTTTCGTAGCGTCAATGCGACCGCAGGCATTGAATTGAAGGTATTGAATAGGGCATCGGCGGCCATAGATCCAAGCGAGAGACGGGGTCGATTCTATCGCCCGAGCGAGCGGACCAACACACGCAGCCCAGCGACGGACGGACTCGGCCAAATTCCACGGTCGAACGGTCTCCGACCGCCGCCCCACCGTTGGAAGAGAACAAGCGCGGAAACAAAAGAATCCAATTAGGCGAAGGGTTTTGCCGATAAGGGGTGGTGTGGGGAGGGTTGCGGGCTATTAAAGCAGTCGAATCAAGTGAAGAAAGGGTAATGTAAGCACGAAAGGGGAGATTTTTCGGTCGGGGCCAATATTTATGGATAATTAAATGCCGCTGTCCTTCCACCTAAAAGGCGTTGAGGCAGTTTTTCAATGCTTTAATACAGAGGGGCCAAAGACGAATCACTATTCAGACATATTTCGGATTTCAAATTCGTTGATGGGAAAACTAAACGCACTGCAATTGAACAAGAAGTGGGGCATCACCGATAAATTAATTTACGTTTAGAAAGAGTATTTTGGCATGCATCTAATCTACATGTCTTTCAAGTGACTTGTCTAATTCAAGTATTTGTTTTGGCTCTTGGACGAGATTTTTCAATAATTTCTTTTTCACCTATTTTTCTTGCCATTCTCGCCTTCATTAGATTAAGGCAATAATCAATATGATTTGAATACTTGACAGGTTCTAATAAAATTTTCACTCTTTTGCATAGAAGCGAATATCATGAATTTTCATTAAGCTTATCTGCATTAAAATGAGGAGAATATAAGGCTTTTCCCCTTTGTGTAGCCAAAAACATGCTCCTATTCAGTTTTAGTAATAGCAAGTACTTTACATCGCGGTATAATGTCGTTGGCTATTTGTAGAGGAGTGATAGATGCTAGGGATGTTCCGAGAGTACCTACTTAGGATGAAACTTGCTGAGTAACCAATAGCATTGAGCATATTGCTGATGATGATAGTCCCAACGTCTAACTCTAGCCATGCTCTACGATTGAACATATACGGGACATATTTCCGTAACACATTTCGTGTTGCACGAATAAGCAAGGAGCAAGAAAGCATAACGGCTCTGGTACTACGAATGGGGAGGTCCCATCGAAAGAGGTCAACTGTTCTGCTTGGATAAATAAATAAAATGAATTCCGGTTGATCGACAAAGGATGAAGACTGCGAAAAGAAAAGCATATCTTGCGATGGTGCCACAGAAAATTCAGTAAAAGGTATAATGGTTCTAGAACAATTTCCATTAAAAACCCATAACATATTAAAATGATTTGAATTGCAAATGCGGTGAGATAGTTTGACCGAGATTTTTCCAATTACCGGACTTTCTAACGGAGACCGAATTCAAATTTCATTTATAAGATTTAAGCAGTCGTGAGAAAGCATGAAGTCAGCACAGTAGTGTTTAAGACGCAAAACCTTTGCTCAATATGACTAAACTCCTCACTGATGAGTTTACTCATCGGCACCATGAGCTATTGATACCTCTGAGGAAAAACACAAGAGAAGCTACAGTAAAACGGGCAACAGTTGCGGCATTCGAAAGCATGTAACGCGTGATCGGTAAGGTGTGGTCGCTGTAGTAATAGGGCTAGAATGATCTCAGTAGTCGTCGATTCTTTTAAGGTGATTCTTATCGTAAAATTCCTAAAATATCGTTTTTATCATAATCTAGCGACACTTGGAAAAACCTGACCTTTGTTTGGCATGAAAAATATAATCATATCTTTCCAATCTATACTCTCCTGACATTGAATTTGAAATCAAATAATTTTAAAGGTAAGAGTGGGTATAAATGGTGAAAAGTAGTACCTACATTTCTATCTAATATCAACGCCATTTCCCCTGAAAAGAAAACATTTTCACGACGTGTATTCTCACAGAAAATTGTACGATAATAAGAAGAAATTGATTTGAAATAAGATTGCATTTCGAGTTATTGGCAAAAAACTATTAGAACGATAATTCAACAGAAGTAGCGCTACAATCAGCTCATTTTTCCGGAAAAAAATACTCATTAAAAATAAATTCGAGGACTAATCTACATATTTGGTACCATAATTTAGTTTTTTTTTGTTGGCGTATATGGCATGTCATCGGTAAAAGCAGTGTTTTTTTAACAAAAAACGAAGAGGAATTCAGTATTTGCTTTGACTCACGCGGTCGAGGATGACAGCTCCTTTATTTCGAGGGTGAAAGTTTTATTCCGAACCCTTCTTGGGTCCTATATGGAGAACATCTCAAGTGCTATGCTCCATCCGTCGGATATAACGTAAAAATAAAGGTCTCTCTGCACCTTTCCTTAAAAAGTAGACTAATACCGACGCCGACCTGCCCTTCATACTTCCTCCATCCCCCAAATTAACCTTCCTTCAGCGTCAAACCGACCTTAAATCAATGCTGCAAATGAACCCAGTTGCCAGCCACCTTCCCTTACAACTAACTATTCAGTTATTAACATAATATGATATTCAAGGTAATTTCAATCTAATATATACTTTACGTTTATCACTAAGAAGCAAAGCACTAAGTTCCATAGCAATATGCTATCATCCTATGATCCTATTTCAATCAATTCAGTGATTTGATACTCCATTTTTCTCGTTTGTTCTGTAATTTTACTTCCTACTCCGTCAACTTATACCCCAAATTTGATACTTGTCTTCAAAAATAATTACTCCAAAATAACGTTCGCGTACTTTGAATACGCCTCTACTGCCTTTGTAGAAACGGCAGCGTTTACTGAACTAACAACGTGATAAAGCGCGAGTTAAGACATTAATGAAGGATTGCGTCGAATTAGAATTAGCATGAAATTTACTGGTGCCTGCCACAATTGTTTATGGACTCATTGATTTTTTGTCATTGACAGTCATATTTGAGTACATTGTGAGATAAATTCACGAACAGAGCATATAACAAAGATTCGTTTCCAATGACCTAGCAAAGAATGACTACTATTTGAAACATCACGGACGATGCACGCCAAGAATTTGGCATTACTTCCGTATATGTGAACGGATGGAGGCTAGTTTCCACAAATTATATAATCAATGCTATCAATCATGTACTTAAACTTCACGCTAAATGCTTAAAAGTCAATTTATCGTAAATTTTCTATAAACTTATTAGGACGTGTTTTTACTCGCTTAAACGTTTTGACTGACAGGAGAAGGAATTATATCTCTTTATCTCTGAAAAACTTCAACCAAATTTTTCATTTTCTTTCTGCAGCAAATGCGCCAATCATTCCGTACTTTTTATGCCTTGAAAACGACTCCAAAGAGTCATAACTGGGGTCATCGGAATTTAAAAAAACATAACCCAGGTTTCACGATATATAGGCACTTTATGGATTTGCTGGACCTGAATCTTCTTTTACTACATAAATTGACCATCTCCCTGTTTTTTTAACGTGGCAGAGAAGTCGTTAAAGAACGCAAGAGAAATGTCATTAGAGAGGTGAAGTATTAAATTGGGCATTATTGTTGACGGACAAAATCGTTCCATATTTTTTCGCTAAAGCAGGTGTGGTTATCCTTTTCTTCTAACCTAAGAGAGTTCCATAGTAACTGATTCTGCACAGTCATCCACATTACGCAAGGACTAAAAACCTTAAGGTAACCTATGCAAGTATTTTACAGGGCAAATGACTTGAAAATTATTTCGCGCTTACATGGAAGCCACTTACGACCTCAAAGCGACGGTTTTTACGTGGGAACGCGGTAACTACGTATAAATTGGCTTATAATTTGAGGCATAAAAATTGACGGATGCAAACAAGGAAGTCAAAAAGCGAAATCACTCGAATACTTCACAGGAGGAAGTTTTGACAAGACGATTCCGTTGATTGTTACTCTGTCAGGAATACGATAGATTTTCCTGTCAAGCTCTCACCTAAGTGGCTGGTTACTTAACTGCATATTCAAAGCCGGAAAATACTGGGATAAAAATGTCCCAAAATTGACGTACCTAAAGAGAGGAAACGGTTACCATTGAGGGAGTCCTTAATACTAGGGATGCAAGTAATCTAGTACATTAATCGATTATTATTTAAACCAAGTAAATCGATTATGGAAGGTCCGATTATAATCGGTCATTGATCAGTTGGTACCGATTAATTATTACCAAATGTTCGTGGGTTGCCATATTTTAAGAAGTAAGAAAACAATTTTATAATGCTTTGAGTTCCTGATAATAAGGAGTTACTTTTTAAATAAACGTCATAGTAGTATTTACAGGATATTTTAGATTCTTCTATTTTATAGATAGAATAATCGCGGGTATGCAAGTACATAAAGGTCGCGGGTTCGAGTCCCGCCTGGGGAGGATCTTTCGCCTCCCAGGGCATGGTTGTGTGTGTTGTCTTATATTTACGAGCTAAATGTAGCTCAGAATTAAGGGTCATTATTATTATTATTATTATTATAAAATACATGACTTGCTGACATCACTTGCATGTTGCGTGGGTAATTTATTACGCTCGTAATGTGAACGCGAGTAGTTGCTAACCACTGTATTACATATCTGAACTATTTCCTGAATAGTCAGATACAAAAAATGTTATAACATTAGTAATGTGAGCAATTATGATTGAACGTTTCCGAAAGAATACTTTATTGTTGGAATTGACATGGAAAGACGCTGTTCAGTTAAAAAAAATTCCACTTATATTCAGTTATCCGACAAATATGCAAGATACAATTTCAATTGGTAACTTAGAGAGGATGACGAGTTACCATTAAAATATCCCTGATAAGCTTCTAGAGTGTTTAAAATTGAATTGCCACACACTATGCCAGAAAATCACACGAACAAACGACGTAAATAATACGTTAATCGATTATTTAGCCCCCGGTCAATTGGTTTACTCGATTTATGAACTTTCGATTACAATCTATTACAAGTAACTAATCGATTACATGAAATAAATTACAGGTAATCGATTGCTGAGTGAAAAGTTGGCATCCCTGCTTAATACACTATTAACTGATTTATCTGACAGAATGTAGACATAGTAGTGATTATGTCCCACAATTGTTTCGCATACAAGACAAAGGTCGGAAATCGGACTTTTTAGAAATATTGGAAATCGTGATCCCGTACAAAGAGTCTGTGCTCGGGGCCAATTTATATGATGTCCATTCCACTCGGAAGTCACTCACTTTCTTAGTGAAAGCGAGGAGGTGATTGACGTCTGCCGCTTTAGTGACTCCCTGTTCCCTTACCCTCCCTGCTCCCTCATATCATCGTCACCCTACCCTTAACGTACTCACGGCCAAGGTGTATATATATAGCCACATGCTTCTGCACTTCACTTGAAACTATAAAATGGAAACTAGTCGCTGAAAGCATGGTCGGAAATAAAGTTTAAGCGTGAATAAATACGAAGTTATCGTTTAATTGAAATGACATGGTCCACAATGTTAGGCATTTATCAGTAACCTGCTCTTTGCTTTGGTTTTAAATCATGTTACCTACTGCTTCCAATGTATTATTCTTCTTTCTGACATACGTCATTATCCCACCCACCTTTTCATTCACTCTACTTTCATTTCAATGTAATTATTCAACATTCATTATCAATTTTAAACTCAATTACACTTGATCTTCCTGTCCATCATAGTATATGAGCCTTGATCCCTTACAAAATTCTTTGATCTATACAAATTATGCGCCCACATTCGCCGAACAAGTGTCTAGTATTATATTTTACCCATCTTTTTTTCTTTATTCTTTGGAATGAAAGTTCAAAAGATACCACTGTCATTAATAGAACGTAGGTGGAAAATTAGGAGGATTATCAAGTCGATACGAAAAAGCAGTTGGGCGCAAGGACAGGGGGTGGTCAAAAATAAGTGAAAGGGATGCCACTGAATACGACCCATAAGAGAGGAGAAATCTTAACGAAAAAAATATACGTGGGGGAGTTGAAGGAAACATGAAGAATTTCATCGTCTGTAGAGTATAAAGGAGTATAAGTAGAACAGCTTGGAGGAGCCTCACAAGTAAAAAAACGAAGTTTCTATATTGAGGCCTATTACTAACGCAGGGCTTTTGATTTTGTCAAAACTTTTCTGAATGGAGCATGCAAACGAATACTACGGAGGAGTCTTTACATACCTTATTAAACTTTAATACAAGGAAAAGTGATACTTTGATCAGATGAAAGTCGTCGGTACGAAAGTTTTATCTGTAAACTCCATAAAATTTCTGTTCGTCAATTTACACTCCAAACGCAGAAAAATCAATAATATTGTAGATCAATTGCGACCCTTAGCCACAATCCCAGTTCACCCAAACGCTGTGTGACAACCTTAAATTGTTCGTACGGTTTTTTATCAGACGAGCAACTTATATACTTCTGTATGAACCCTTCCTTGAAAGCACCATTAAAATATCGATTAGCAGAGAATTTTCGATCAATGCTACCGAACACTGTACGTTACCCACCCAAGGTAATTAACTTCGCCCCCTAAGTTCATTCCTTATTCATCCCAGCTTTGCTTACGCCGAGGGAGTAACATAGTAGAGGTCAAAGCAGCGGCACGGACTCTCGTCACCTTTTCCCGAAACAAGGAGATTTTGAGACTAAACTCGGCCAGTTGGCCAATTCACATTCAGGCTACTCAAAGAACAACCCGTATTCTGTTTTATGTGAACATTAAAATAATTGCTTTCATTGCTACATATTTCGCAAATTGAATTTTAAATTATGTCCATGTTGTTCAATGCAATATTGGGTGAAACACGGGAGGAATAGTGTTTTATATTTTAGTTACATTCTGGCGTAATACTGCCAATTAGAGACAAATTTTCCAATTTAAATGAAACTGAATGTTGATGAACTTAAGGCACGCAAACATTGTCATTTATGAGGTACCGGTAACTATAATAAATGTAGTCGATATAGGTTAATTCAATAAAAAGGGCGCTAGAGTCACCTTCTATGGCTGGAAAAAGTGTCCATTGAAAAAATATAATCTTCAAATAATCTATATATTTTATATCTTATTATTATTATTTTAATAGGTAAGACATGCCATCATTGAAATCAGTGTCTACTTATCAAGCAATACAAAATAAATTGTAGATTTTAGAACTTATTTGGACTCACAAGATTCGCGGTGGCTCCTTAACAGCGAATCTTTCCCATTCTGTCGCATTTGCCTGTTCTGCTGATGTAGTCTGGGTCTTAAATAACATATTCTGTATCAAACTGAAACTGGTGCGGCCTCGTATTATTAACCTTGCGTGTGGCCTTCAGCTTCAAACCCAAGTCCATCCAATAGTTTTATCACAATTTCTCCCTGGTTCTCAGCATTTTTTAATAAAAAAACTTTATATTAACTTACTTAAAACTGATTTTCAACTCATACACAGCACTTTGAACCCAACCATTGACTGCCCTGACCTAATTTCCTTCATTAAATTCAGAATACCTACCCGACCAGCCAGGACTTACTTAATGTTCCATATCCCTACTCGCAGATTATCTCTCACCGAGCGCTCCCTTATTTTCCGCCTCTCTTCTCTCCTAAATTCCCTTCCTGACAACATTGACCCTTTCTCCTTATCTTCCAACGTCTTCGCTAACCATATTTCATTCCCAAATAAAATAATACTTTCTCTCTCGCCATGTTGGAATATTAATATTAACCTTTTTCTTGTTAATGCATTTGCGTATGTGTGCTTTTTCGTTTGTTGTTTGTATCACTATGAAATAGAACATGATGTATGTGGTCTATTTTTAAATAAATAAATGGTAGGATTTAGATTTGTCCAAAGGCTCCAAAGTAATACCCACGGTAATTATCTCTCCCCTCCTATCTTATCCCTAATTCCTACAGTAATGTAGACGCATTGGAGGAGGAATTTTATAGAGGTGAGTTGCTCACGTTTTCCCCAGACAAATACGATTACAACACAGACACTACCAGTTGAGGAATTCAGGTGAAGTGAAAAAGGGTCCAAAAAAGAAGCATTTTTGAAATAGTAGTAATTTCTGTTTTAGTCGTGAGTGGTACTTGGTAAGAAAACATAACTTTACCTTTCGTTTCGAGAGTGCATCTATCTCATTCTTTCGCTACTATCTGTTCTAAAGCTATAGCATGGGCTAAAAATCTGTTAACCTGACACTAGTGAGGTTAGAATTTCCTTTCAAGTAACCTTAAGTTGGGCATTACCACCCAAGTCCTTTCGGTTTAAACACAGTCCCTTAGTTGATTGCGTCACTTTACTTCACGCTCTTTATAGTTTTTAAAATGTAAAATGTACGTTAGAAGAACAAAGATAAAACCAACGTAACACACACAGTCACGATAATTATCGCCTCTCTGACATCCCTAATTCCTAAAACATTATAAATGTGCTGGAGGAGAAACTTCATTGAGATTAGAGTTTCTGCGGCACGGAATTTCGTCACCATTCTCCGATCCAAAGAGGATTTGAACTCAGACACTGCCAGTTTGGGTATTCCGGCGAGGTGAAAAAGGGTACAAAAAAAGTGAGACAGGAGATAGGATAAGAGTGGGTGGAGGAGAAAGATGACGCAAACGCGGAGAGGGGTGTGTTGTGGATGCAATCGCTTCACGAAGAGTAGTGTATAGAGAGTGGGCAGGGATTACAGCGTGTGGAGGCCATCTTTTTCGCTTTTCGCATTTCGGCCTCAGTCGCGGCCCGAATAAAGGGATTTTTTTGCTCCTCTTACACGCTTTTCAGCAGTATTACGAGCGGTCTTAAGTTCTTAGCATCTCACGTCGTCGTCTGTGCCCACCCACACAACCTCATACCACAGCAATAGCAGTGGACTATGGCACGACCTCCGATGCCTATATTTTCCTCCAGGATACTATTTCCTCCTTAACTACGGCAATATCCATACAATAACTGCAGGACGTCACAACTCAGAGAGCATCAATGAAGATCATAGGAATCTCTCTAGGATTTTATTTTTGATTCAATCGGTCAAGCTTTTCAATTTGTACAGTAGGTGTACAGAGAGTAAATGCAAACATTCTCCCTTATATTATTTAGTGTAATTACTTGAAAATGAGTTTTAGGATCAAATACGAGGAAAATTTCTAGGGTTTTACTCTTCATCCAATCAGTCATGATATGCAATTCGTTCCATGGTAGCTCAGAGAACGAAGATAAACATTCTCCCTTCTATCATTCAACGCAGGTACTTTTCAGTAGCCGCAGGATAATATCCTACGTGAAGCCTCTTGAAGCTACCACAAAAATAAAAGTATACGGGTAGAAGGTTGGTGTGGTGGCACTTGTAGTGCTAGCGGTACACTTCGAAAAAGGGCAAAACGTTGCGTTTGATGAGGCAAGCATGAAACTTTGTAGAATACAGTTGTTCCTTGGACCAATCTAAGCGATTATGCCCGAAGTACAATCCATAGGGGTCGATTTCAGGGGGGTGGTGTGAGAGGGGGGTAATTATCAACAATTATTTTTTTAACATAATATTACTGGCCTGAGCTTGTCCAAGGTGTCATTTCCGAACAACTCAAGCCCCGCGGAAACTGTGGTGAAGCTCAAATTTCACTCCAACGACCGGAAGTAGCGAAAATGGCGCCATGTTTAAAGATGGTGTCCATTTTGGCGAATGGACATTTTAACGCTTACGTTTAGCTGTGAGGTGTCGTTTCTGATGTTTTCGGAGTCGCTGAACACATTTTTAATGTCAAAAATACGTTATCTGCATTTTTATAGGCCATTGTGTCATGTGTTACAGGGACCATTCGCTTCCCAAAACGGAGGAAGCGTGAAATTTTGAAATAAACAGTATGACGAAAGATATCTTTGTCAGAAACAGCTCGGTATGGTGTACAATATATCACGGATTTAGAAAGTTAGCCATTTATAAATAATATAACGAGCCACCATTGAAAAATTAAGTTACAGCTTCCAGACCTCCAACTGTATTTTGATTTTTTTCCTCTAGGTCATAGCGTATCCTGGAGTGTATAGTAGCGCAAATTAGAGGTATGAGTGGTTACAGTAGTACAATTTAGACGTATGAGTGATTTTAGTCTTATTTTTATTTTGCATTGAAACCGTACCTCTTATTAGAGCATTTTTGTTTGCACTTTTAACAAACTAAAATGCATGACAATATATGCCTGCGACAAATACACCTCTGTGTCTCACACCCAGTTGCATAGCCACACTTATTAAGTGCCCTACAGACAGACTACACCTCTTCTACTTGAACTGTCCAAGTAGGAATCCACTTGTCTCCAACCCTCTTCCAACCCCAGTCACTGGGTGAGAATGTTTGCATTTACTCTCTGTACTCCCATTGTACAAATTGAAAAGCTTGACCGATTGCATCAAAAATAAAATCCTAGAGAGATTCCTATGATCTTCATTGATGCTCTCTGAGTTGTGACGTCCTGCGGTTATTGTACGGATATTGCCGTAGTTAAGGAGGAAATAGTATCCTGGAGGAAAATATAGGCATCGGAGGTCGTGCCATAGTCCACTGTTATTGCTGTGGTTTGAGGTTATGTGGGTGGGCACAGTCGACGACGTGAGATGCTAAGAACTTAAGACCCCTCGTAATACTGCTGAAAAGCGTGTAAGAGGAGCAAAAAAATCCCTTTATTCGGGCCGCGACTGAGGCCGAAATGCGAAACGCGAAAAAGATGGCCTCCACACGCTGTAATCCCTACCCACTCTCTATACACTACCTACTCTTCGTGAAGCGATTGCATCCACAACCCACCCCACTCCGCGTCTGCGTCATCTTTCTCCTCCACCCACTCTTATCCTTTCTCCTGTCTCACTTTTTTTGTATCCTTTTTCATCTCCCCGGAATACCCAAACTGGCAGTGTCTAAATATACGAGTTGGGGAACGAATGTACTACGAAAACTTCCACGGCTAATTCGTAATTATCCCAGAAATAAAATATGTCTCCAAGCAGCGCACGATTTCCTCCTCGGTGGAATCAGTATCATCTTTCAAAAGGTTAGTAGAACATCGTAAACGTATCACCTGTTGCTCGATGCCGATCATCCATCGTGGTCTTCAACATTTTTACCCATAACGATTAGGTATATATTTTTACGTTAGGAGAATTTGGCCATTTAGACCCCCCCCCACTTGCTTCCGGGCGGGTCACCGCAAGATTGCATGAACCCTCGCTTCTCAATTCTTCGCGAGTCGTCATAGTTTTTTGGAAAAAATATCGTGTCTTGGGGACAACTGTTAAGGAGGGACACTCTATGCAGTTTGCTGCAAACAAACCAGTTTTTCATCCTACAATTATTCAAAAAGTGATACAGATACGATCTCACACATGACCTAATATTTCGTAAGATGATTTAAAATCCTCACACCCCCCTCCCCACAATTATAGAAGAAGATTAAAGAAGAGTCAATTAAAGAAGACCCCAAACTCCCTTTTCTCCCCTGTAAATATTTGACACAACATTAAGTCTCCCCCTAATCTAGACTGAGTTCAATTACAGCCCATTCTCACAAACGAAAAAGCAATCTAATAATATAACTTTTAGGGCAAGCAACGATTTGATCATTTGCAGCACTGTAACAAGTAATCTTGACCAAATATTTAGGAGAAAACTCTGTCGATGGGAACTCATATCTTTGTCAAAATCTTCAAATTCAAAGTTCTCGTTCTTCTTTTTATGTGAATGAGATAAGTTTTTCATGGAGATTTAATTACTCGCCCTATCACGGTGGGCTCATCCCCAGGTATATCCAGCACATGCGTGCGTCCCGGTGCCTGTAAAAATCTGTATTTTATTATATCTTATGGTCAATTATTAAGGTACCTATATCTAGAAAATATTTAAAAAAGAACTGCGAAAACCTAGAAATGATGTTAAGTAAAATAATAAACTCATTTACGAAGGTAAATACCAATATGGTGAAATAGGTAACTGGCACGAATATAAGAAAACTTCATTCCACTTTTAATGAAGAATCGGGAAATTAAAAGGAGAAAAGTAGCTGGGTCATTCCATGTCAACTCGACCGGGTGATTGCCGTTAGGGAAGTCGATTTTGACCAAATTTGGCATATCGTCCTAATTTCATAGCATATTGAAAACCCCGAAGCTGTTTTCTAATACATGCAACCGTTTAAGAGATATTGCAACGTCGCAAAATTTGAATTTTACAAAATTGTCTACACATTTCACGGCATAATATGCGACAGAATATTGAAGCGAAAAATGAACAAAAAAGCATATTTAAAAGGAAATGAAATAGGACTTATAATAACGGATTATATTACAAAATTTAAACAATTTAATTAAGTCTATAACAACTTTAAAATTTCAAATCGATTTTTGACGATCTACCTATGCCTTCGATTTTTCTAATTTTTTATATCCTATAGATACAACCCTCCTTTACAAATAAAAAAGTTTGGTAAGGGTAATATTTCATTTAAAAAAGAAAAAAGAATCAGCGTAGGCGTAACGTTGCGCCTGAAGGAAGGAAGACTATAAGCTTCCTTTGAAAGGTGTGAAATGTAGTGACGTTGTACTCCATATAGTCTGAAATAACAACCAGACTGAGAGGTATGACTTGATCGCTCGTATTTCTGTGGTAACATAAAAACGGATGTACTGTAGTCTGGCAGGTACTCCAGTGCACACCTTGTACTGAATCTTGGTACAGAAACCAAAAATTCTCCGAGAAATCCGCCACGACCATATCATCGCATGATTTCAGATTGTGTCTGACTTCCAAGTAATATGCAGTTTGCATACAAGGAATGTAGTCATGCCTACGTACCACAATAAATTTCTCAGCGAATGTCTCGTAGAAACTATCTACATCCTTAATTTGAGTTGTTAAGGTACAGCGATTTTCCTGAGTCCATTGTTTGAAGCGTACCTCATCGGCACAATTTTACCTAAAGTACGATGAAATAATCTTTTTTATTCTATCTCTACCCCGACATTTTCCAATGACGTCATCGCCGTTTTCGTCATCTCCCCCAGGCAATTTTTCTGAGCGCTCACCCAGGAAGTACATTTCTGACGGAGGGCTACAGATAGGGGTGATCGTCAATTTTTTTTCGAATTTCAGGGAGCTTGGGGTCGGAAAAGTTGTCTTTGAGACTTAATATAAGGCACGATTTTTTTCAGATTTTTTGTCAACTGTCCTAAGTTTTCGCCAAGCTATTGAAGTTTAAATATTTTAGGCCATTTTGGTAAAAATTTGAAATGAGCGGAAAATCGTGCCCTACCTTATTTTTTCTTGAAAAATGCTTACAAACTGTCAGAAGGTAAGTATAAAAGGGTTTAGCAGTAGTTCAATGAGTGAAAAACAGCAGTAAACAATGAAAATTGTATAAACAAATTTAACAAGTTTTGTTTATAATTTTTTCATTGTTTATTCCTGTTTTGCACTCATTGACCTGCTGCAAAACTCTTTTCTCCTTACCTTCTGACAGTTTTTAAGCATTTTAATGAAAAAATAAGGTAGGGCACGATCTTCCGATTATTTCTCATTTGTACCAAAATGGCCTAAAATATTTAACTTCAAACTCTGGGCAAAAGCTCAGCACTATTGACAAAAAATCTTTAAAAAATCATGCGTTATATGAAGTCCCAAATAAAAATTTTCTGACCCCAAGCTCCCTAAAATTCGAAAAAAAAACATTTTGACGATCACACCTACTGCAGAGTGAGAATTCCTAGCAGTCCCGATAACTGTTGAACTCTGGATTTCCGTTCTTCAACTTTATTTGTTCTAATCCGGCACCGAGGAACGGCAGCTTGAAATTCTGGTGGATCATACAAACGAATTTGGTGTGTGTGCCAGGTGCATCAGCCAAAACACACTCAGGAGGCTTCAAATCTTCAAATTTGGAGAAACCAATTCTTAAATCAGGAATTTTCACTTTGATAGCTTCGTAGGCTTCCTTCAGATTGCACAGGATTAACCTTTTCTGCTTTGTTCCTCGCTAATTTCCCTCTTTCGGCCATATCTCTACTAATTTCTGGTTCACAGTAGAACTCGATGACTTTCTGGTCGGTTTCCTTCAAGAGGGATTTGCTTCGTTTTGCGTTAGCAGAGCAGATAATTATTTGCCCAGATACATATTGCGTCATCTTTTTCACCAAATATGTCCAGGTTTGAAATTCCTGCTGTATCTTTGAAATACTCCAAGATTTAGGTAAGACAGATAAAATTAAAAAATATTCGCTATTTTTGTGGAGTTGTCGAACTTATCCTTCAGCTGCATAATCATTTCTCTACCCGCCTGGTCAAAGTTAACTTCTTGTTCTTCAGATGCTGGAATGCTTTCTTGAATTTTTACCTCTTCACCAGTCACCTTCTGAAGAGATAATCGCAAAGCAGTGGTAGCTGTTTTCAATTTTTTTAACCTCATATTTACTTGATCTATGCGGAGGTCGGCGCGCCCCGGACGCCGCGGCGAGCGGCCAGCGGCGTAATATGTATTATATAACGGCTTCGGGATTTTCAATATGCTATAAAATTAGGATGATATGCCAAATTTGGTCAAAATTAGTTACCCTAAGGGTCATTTTTGCCGATTTTCCGGTCGAATTTACGAGGAATGACCCAGCTATAAAATTGATGTCACTATAATGAAAAAGATAGTATAATTACGATTTAGGCTGAGAGAGAATATGCCGCTGTATTGGTTATCATGGTTGAAAAGATCATCCACCATCTTGATGAGTGAAGCCATAGAGCACCACGACCGTTCACGACCCAGAGGAAAAATGAATCTGCACAAAGACGGGGCTAACTTAGAAGATAGATATAAGAAGAAGATATATACTCAGAAGAAAGAGCCAGCATAAGAGTGCGCCATGAGGATACTAACAATATTTAATGAGAAGGTTGGGTAGATTAGCCATAATAGTTACCCGTAAAAACGTGACCTATACATGACTCTACTCAATGCATAATGATTTTAATTTTGTTAATATAATTGTCAAGTGACAGCCTATCAAATGCATATCTGTACCTTTATCTATTCTCATAACCATTAATTTTGTGTCTAAATCGTTTGTATCCATATATTGGTATAAATGTATTTGTATTCATCTATATGTAACTTTATATCTGTATCCTTATTATTTTGTATTTATTTATTAGTATTCTTAAGAATTCATATTGGTATCAATTTATTTGTATTTATATATGTGTAACTTTATACTTGTATCCTTATAATTTTGAATCTACATATCAGTATTCTTAAGGAATCATATTGTACTCCAACATTTTCTGAGCCAAATTCAGTTTGCTGTAGCATTTGCTCCAAGGGTGATGCCCAGAGCATAATAAATATATATTCTATTCTAAAATGTACCTCAGTTCAATTTTAATAGTAACCAGCATTATGTATCCAAAGAAGATGTTATGTTAATAAAAACCTATTTTCGTGCGTAGCAAATCTTAATTGAATTATCGGCAGTAATCCAATATTTATCCTAGCTTAACGCAATAAAGGATTGTGAAACTGACTCGTTTCAACGGGAACAATGACCCTCGAACACGTTGCAGAGAAACCACTTAACGTCATTCCAGTCACAGAGAGAAGATTAGGGTTTCAAATCACGGGGTAATTGAAAATTTCAATGAGATTCCCCAGGGGAGGAAATGGGGCTCGGTGGAGCAAACCGAGTTAATGGCGTATAAAACAAATTAATGGCGTTAATTTACAATTTCTAGTTTGTTATTTCCTTAACGAATCCAAGGAAATCCCACCAGGTGTCCTCGCGAAGCAATTTAGTTTCTTCTTCATCTTTTCACTTAGAGCACAAACCCGTCCCTCTCCTGACCCAATGAGGACCACCTCATTATGCCTTGCGCCCTCCCGTACTTTCACACTTCTCAGACTTCGTCAACCCAGCCGGTTTCTCGCACAAAAGTTTTAACGACTTCCATCCCATGCAAATTAAACATAAGACAATTCATCACACTAGCAAATAAATTAGTTGAACCCCTAACCTAGGAAGCTTATTATATATACTCCCCTAGCTCTATATTTTCCCAGTAAATGAACAAACTAGACTAAATCCTCAGGATTTCAACAATGTGACTAAACAGATTGCATACATTGAATTCTTTTGTAAAAATATACGTATAGATTAATTACTTATTGACCATGTATTTTCAATAAGTTGAGCCAGACACAACGGAGTTTATCTTATTTGCTATTTTTAACATTGAGTTAAAAAAAAGCTCAACATATTAACAATTTATAAATGTTCTAGAAAAATATTTTAAATATGAAAGTTGGGACTGGTAAAATGGTACAAGAACACGTAAGATAGAGCAAATTCTTGTATGGTTTTACAAAGATGCAAAGAACCTTTTACTTGGAACTCAGAAGATTAGCAGATACCAGTGTTATTAGAAGGATGTTACCAATAGTTAAATGAATCTAATCACTCTGGTAGGTACCAACAAATTCGCGTTATTAGGTAATAAAATATTGTTGATCGATTTTTACCCAAAAAATATGACAAATTTGGGAATTGTGAGCTATCATGCTGAGTGCTGTGAATTCCTTCAGGGACATCCGAGTCGTTAGTTGTACTCATTTTCCTCTACAGTGAGTTTGCTAACTTAAACTGTGCCCAAATACTTTATTTATAATCCTTAAAATGAAAATTGGATTTGAGATTCTAATGATTATCATAGGAAGACGCTGAGACACACGTATTATAGCACGTTATACCTAAGCTTAAATAAAATATATTGCCGTACACATGATTTATGCCAGAGGAAAATACGAAACTATGATAAAACTCCAAGAAGCAAAGTCTTAAGACGCAAAGTGGGGCTAGCTTGTCGACATCTGGTTCCGACTCAATAAATATTTTTCATTGGAATGCGACATTCTAAACAACGCAAAGGTCTGACTATTCGCCCGAAAAATAAAGATCCCGAAGTTATGGCTTCACAAAGATGTAAAATATAGAAATCGCATTAAATATTTCTCAGTGTAAAATTACTGTTTCATCTTTCGTGATGCATACGTTCTACTACATCATTCATGAGAGAACATTCTTAATAAGTAGGTAGGTTGATTAGAGGAAGATTTTAAGAGAAACCCGGTGTCTGAATTATTCTACACTTTGCGAAAGGAGCCATAGGGTCCTTAGCTTAACGCTTTATTCGATTGGACAGATCAGTACACTTAAGAGTGCTCTCCACATGGCGGCCAAGTAGGAATAGGGGTTCCTCTGAAAAATCTTGGACACTGCCGGGTTTCGAAGTGAGTTCTTACTCTAGCCACCCGACCAACCCGACCAATGGTCAAACAGGGAATCGCACTAACTCACCTAGAGGCAGTATCGTTTGCCATAAAGTGCGTTCTTTATCCATTGTCATTGTTGTCAACATAACCTCCAAAAACAGACAGAAAACCAGAGACTCAAGGTTCGAATTCCAGTCCATGAAAACTTTTTACCCTCTCTAGTAGTGACCTCACTCTCCTCTCACTTTCTCCATTTCTTTTCCTACTCACGTTGTATTCACCATCTTCCCCGAAAAATTCGGCGTCGGTTGGGGAATTCCCTCTCTTCCCATTGATGGACATTCGTGACGACTGGAACCGAAATGGAACAGTCTGCCCACCCACTCCCGCTCCACCGACCAATCTTCTCCGCACCACTCCTCGGGTCTTTTCCCCTTGTCTACAAGTCGCAGATGCCGGAAAGGCCTTTAATGAGATTGGATTCCAGGGATGCGGGCGGGGCCTGTCTCAATGTCAGACGGGGCCGGGATGTACGATTCCATTCTTCCTGACCTCTCTCGCTCTCCTCGTTGGGGAGAGGGAACGTATGCACGAAGCGCGACGCTATAATTTTATTATTACCCGGGCGAGGTTTCCCTGCTTTTATGTTTCGTTCATGAGTAATCGTAAAAGTACTTCTTCATTAGCACCTCTTGAAACCTCTTTCCATGATTATGCCTCGCCATTTCAGAAACTAGACCCTCTCACTATCAGGGAGGTTAATTTATGTTATCTATGATTCTAGAAGAGAGAAATTGACAATTCAATTTAAATTAAACATTAATCCACATTGACAATAAAACAGAGGAATTTATACTCCTATGCATGCATTTCGGTAATCCTGGTGACCATCTACAGGGAGTGTTTACATCTTGTAGACAGGTACGTGTTGTTTAAGGGTCAATTTTCTTATGTGGCACACTTGACGTGGAGAGTTAAAAACTAACTGTCGATGATCACCTGGATGACCGAAATGCATGCATAGGAGTATAAATTATTCTGCTTGGATTGACAATTTGGAATTATCTTTAACTTATATACTGTAGTTTACAGTCTCCATCCTGTAGTCAACAGTCTCTTTGCAACAAAATAGTGTGGATATTAAGGTAAATACTTTCCGCTTGGTCTAAGAAATTACGTTTTTATTCCAAGGGGGCAGGTGTGAGTACTCTTGCTGACCGTCGACAAAGGTTAATGGTCACCCATGCAGCATTTATCATAGCTGGTGAGTCTGTACGCTTCGCTCTTCTCGACATTCGATTTTTTTGTGATGTCGACAATTTAATAAGCGACTATGGATACTTATTTTACATAAAATCGCTTACCAATACCAAGAGCTTAGTTGCAAACGTTGCTGAAATTGCCAAAAGTCGATAGAAATGAGGTTTGTAAACTCGCCAATGTCCATTCCGTTGGCTAGGAAGACAATTGAAGTTTTTCGACGGGCTGCAAAGATTAGAATATTGTCCTCCTGTTAGGATATTATTGATTTAGACATTTTTTTCCTTTGCACAGGCTCAAATACAAATACGAAAATAGATTTTACAGAAAAATTGGAAGAGGACGCTTAAATGAGGGAAATGAAAAACGTTTGAGCCCGTCACGACTCATTTTCCACATTGACTTGTTCATAATGAACTGATTTGGCTAATCATTAAGTAATGAAAAATAACTTTTTAGAGGCCATGTGTGTGGCTTTCATTTGCTCAAAAGCATAAAATACTCGGTAGCATTTACTCAACTTTGAACGAATGACCCTGGCAGTAGGGCACACGCAACAGTTCGTCTGCAACCTGTTGGCGAACGGAACAGGGAGTAGGTTGAGGTGGTCTGGGAAAGCCCTTCAAGGTGAGATCAGATGGAGGAGATTGGGAATTAAATTGAAATCACTGTAAGTAATCACATACGATGGTGTAACTAATTGAGGGCCATTTCAGCAGGTTATAATTTCAAGAAGTTTTCCCTGAAGTTTGTTTTCCCATAATTCGAAAAAAAAACTGTTTGTTGCGGAAGTTGGGCGCAGAATCAGAGAGGCATTGGGAATTGACTCATAAAAGAACCTGTTGAATGTTTGAGAGGACAAACCCCAAAGCCAGATATATTTTAGGATGGTCTGTCGCTCGTAAATTTTTCGCACAGGGACGCATTAAATATTCATACTCTGCCGCATACTCTAAGATTCATGAGAATGTCAGTTTATCATCGCGTTTTAAATACACGCGAAAAGCTAAGACGTTTGAAAACTAGAAACTTTTATTTTTCCAGGAAACATCGCCTCACGTAAGATACTTGCATGCATAGTTTATTCATAAGAGAGCATTCTTGAAGTGTCGGCGTAGCCATAAGACAGATCTAGTTCTCATTTTTAACCCTGGTTTACTCATAGGAATAACATTTTTGGTGTTTTTAAAGTACAAATAAAATTGCACATTAATAAAAAATGGTCTCAAAGCATAAAACGGCAAGAATGTGAACAAGCCTGAGCATTTTCAAACTTTGTGGCAAGATTCACAAATAGAAATTCAAAGATAGTAATTTTTGATAAGTACGCAACTAATTCTTTTTGTGAAAACCATTTCTTTAGCTTTATTTAGCTATTAAATAAATAATATCATTTGGTAACAACCGGTTCACGTTGGGTCCTAACTATTTTTGAAATAGACTAAAAACTTTGAATTTTTTTATGCCTAAAAAAAAATTATGATATTCTTTAGTCCTTTATTGGGTAATGAAGTCCTCCAAACAGTTGAATATTCCTTAATTTATACTAAGGCAAATAATGGCCATACCTAATTGTAAAATAGTTCAGATGACTTTTCGGCTATCCCTAAAACTCATTCAGCTTGTCGAAACCAAACTCGTAAAAATATGGAATATAACTAATACATTGCATTCTTTTAAATTCACAACTAATTGTTTCCATCAGTTACCCATCAATATTGGGTATTTTACCAGCTGTTTAGCAGGTTTTTGGACAGACATTTACGTACGCTTTACATACCCGTTTCTGGGACATTATTTCACTTTCCTGCCCATTACTAATTAATTGGAGGGGAGCGTGGTAGCCTAGTGGGTAGAGTGCTTGGCTACTGATCGAATGGTCCCGGGTTCAAATCCGGGTGAAGCCTTTGGGCACCCCTGAACAAAAAATCGTCGTAGTGCAAAGGGAAAGGAACTGGCCCCCTATCCTGAATGTGTGAAATTCACACGCCTGTGGCTTAGTCCGGGGTGAGCTCCACCCTCACCTATCCAAACCAACCTTCGGGTTGAATCACTGAGTGAGTGAGACTAATTAATTAACAATATTCTTCCTTTGGTACAATAGATAGGTTAAATTGGATAAAAACCTGATAATACTCCCACTACTTTAAGAATTAAACAAGCGGGGAATTCAATACTTCCTTATCAGAGCACTTTGCACTCTTTGAATCAAGATGGTCACACTCAGTGACTGCCTTGATTTCAATCACTAAACATACTGGCTCCACGTTTGTGTTGAAGAACTGAGATTTAAGAGCGCGAAGACGAGATAGACATTGAAAATCTTTTTCAAATATATATTAGATCCAGCATGTTAGATAAAATACTTTTTTAATAATAAATAATAATTTAAAAATATTTTTATTCTACACTTTTAACTTGTAAAAACCTGTGGAATAGAACAGTCTTTTAGTTGACATGTTTGAAGCGAAAGTATTTCACAAAAAGACGCCGAAAGATACCCAGGTAATGGAGTAAACCCATTGGTGGAGTGAGAGAAAAGGTGGTGTATTGGCTCACGAAAGCGAAGACAGTTGTTTTTAGATTAAATGAAGAAATACTGACAAAATCTGTATAGAAAAGACGTTAAATAAAAACTCAAATTATTACAAGAGGCAAATTTCATACAAAAAAGTAAGGACCTATTTAGTATTATCCGATAAATATTTAAGAATTATCTTAATTTTCAATCGGATCGGTGGTAGAGTAGCGGATTCGGATAGACTTCACATCCTGTGGATAATGGCATTAAATGCAGCAGATCTTTCAGTAAAACCCCGATCCCTAATTGGTTACCACGAGGGGTGATCTTCAAACTGTGTACTTTGTCCGCCGAATGGTCAGATAAGCAGTGGACGCGTTGTCGCCATTCGCTAAGGATGAGATAATCCTGACATCAGGTTTCTATCCATCCTTGCTCCATTGCCAAATTATCATTCCCATACCTCCATTAAATTACTCACTAATCATCAAATGGTTAAAGTGTTCCGAGTTCGTTGGCCCACGAAAATAACCAAGTAACTCCGTTTGCGTATTGTCTGCAGAACTGATTACCTTTTCAATTTTCGGCGTATTGTCTGCAGAACTGACTATCTTAATTATGTTCCCGGAAGCAATCAAAATGGCTTCAATTTCCCCATGCAAGATAATTCACCGATTGGCTCAATGTCACATCTCGTTCAATTCTCGCCTGAAGCATTTACCAATTAACGACAGTGCTTTAGAGAAGAGATGGATAAGAGATGGAACGGGGAACACTGCACTTGAAAACGAGAGGACCTATTTTGATTCCTCCGAGGTAATTCTTGGGCGGCAACATCAAGGGAAAGGAGAACACGTTGATATGCATGCGGCAGATTAGGGCGGTGAGATAGAGTGCTTGTAAAAACAAGGGAATTTCCACCGCCTCTATTCTTTGCGCAAGGGGGAGCCTCAGTGACGAGAGGATGAGTTTCGCGTAAAGTGTGGGATCAGTCCCCGAGACTCAAGCCTCTAGGGCAGCGTGTAGTAGCGTTTGGATGGAATGTGTCTCAGTATGTCTTTGTATAAGTTGTGCGCGCTAAAATAAGTAATTATGGAAGAAATCTGTTCATATACATTTACATAGTATCCTGCAAGCCTAACCTACAAGGGTATGTGGCAGGGGGTGCTTTTTCATCAAAATGCGCTACACTTTATTCCACAAAAGGTTATGAAACTACGGAAATAGATACACTATCAAGAAATTGCAAATACCTATGAGGAGGTGAAACCTCACCTGCAAGTACTACTCAATATGATTTAAATGCTATAAAAGCTACGAGTAACTATTCATATATTTTGAAACTACCTTACTGTACAGTGATACGAGAGCTATACAGGAAGTATATGAGACGTGCAGTTAGTGCAACGTAGTAAATAGAGGCAAAAGCATTTAAATTAAATATTTCGAAACTCCACCCATCGAAAAACCTAACAATAAAGTATCAGTGGTAGCCAATAGGGCTTGCGGCTTATGGACTTCTATGGCTTGCAGAAAAAATAACATTTTAAACCTATGCGCTCCGCAATTTCCCTGATTTTATGCTCATGATCAAATCTACCATAGTATATTGAGTTTCGACATTGCTTTTTTTGTCAATAGATGTCTGATGATGGTGATGACAACATAGCCACCATGCGAAAAATGTAAAACAACGTTAAAATAAATTGTAATGCATTTTTGAAGTATTTTCAGCAAAATTATATAGATCAATTATCATTGTAACGCGTCAAATCAAACTTGAAGCTATGCCACTGCTTTCGGCCAACTGGCTACATAACAGATTAACCCAACAAGATACAATGGGCGATCATAATAATTATCATCAATTACTCACTGAGGTATTTCACAGTGCGGTGGAGTCAATTGCCTTGATTATCCCACTGACAACACCGTTCGTCAATTCACGGCATTACTTCATAGATAAGATGGAAGAGAGAGGTATTTACAAGCATTTCACTTGAAAGCGTTACGTGCTACTATGGATCTCCCGCAGTGTACGCGCGTACTCAAGAAATGCACGTAAAACATCAAGGGGACCAAGAATATTCTGAAGCACACAAACAGATTGAACAGGGAAGATAAAGCGCTTGGGAAAAACAAGGAAATTTCCCCGGTTTCCCTTCTTTGCAAAAGGGTGAGCCTAAAAAAAAGGGATAAGCCTCGAGAAATGCGGGGTTCCGGTCGGAAAACAAGCAATCTTTATCCGCGACGAAACAAGGTAACGCCTTTCACCGTTGGTACACCACAACCAGCTCGTTACCGAATTCCCTTTCCCCCCAACAGATGAATTTCTTATCTGCCATCCACTCCCGGCGGCGCCTTATCCCCCGGAATTGTCTCTCCTTAAACACTTCCCATCCCGTACAGGTTCGTTCAACCGCTTTCCACCTTTTCCCAAACCATCCAACCACAAGAAGCCCATGAGCTCACGTGCTTCCCTCAACGTGTATACCGCATAATACCTCAACCGTATAATGATTAAAATGTCGGTTTTTCATATTCTGGCCGCTTAAATAAAAATAAAGCGTTCCTTATTTTATTTTCATAATCATCGAAAACGTTCATATTTTAGGGAAATTAACGAATTACTAAGGATCAAAGGACGAGTAAGCACACACCTTGAGTGGTGAAATTTCCACCCAGGCGGGACTCGAACCCGCAACCCTTGGATTAGAAGACGAGTTTTATACTCCACTGAAGTGGCATTTGATGCAAATAAATAGGATATACCATTTCATAGAAGAATAGTGCTTAATTCTATGTATATGTCATTGTCGGAAAAAACTATCAATACGAAGCAATTTCCATAATGGGTAGGTAGGTACTTTTACATCTCACTTTTACTGTAGTATAATATTTGCATTGAAATTAGCGTCAAGAGTAAATATAAATGATAAATAAATATAGATGAGATTCTGGAATGTGCTTATTAAAAATGCATTAGTCGAATATAATGGTGGTTTAATGTACCTAATTTTGTTTTTATAACAACTTATACGCAACGTCTGTAAACACAGTATTTCTTTGTAAACAATGCAAACAAATAGGTTTGGTTTCTGTATTTGTTTTGGCTCAATCAGTGGTGGTGAAACCCCCTTCAACCGGGATACCCGTATCGCGACGCAATATCCCCCGTAGCGCACTCTGTTGGGGGTTTCTGGGAGTGTGAGAGGGAGGGCCCCATCTCCGTTCGTTAACTCACGTCCTAATCTCCATGCTAATTGGTCGCAAAAGACAGGAGCCGTCTCACACCATTCTGTCTTCCTTCCGCTGTGATTTAAATCCGTAATCCGCGGGTCCTCCTTGCCACATTTTCGCTCGAGAAAACCCGTACCCTGCTCAAACCTATCTATCCCCTATTCCCCCCCAACACCTCGGGGCAGACGAAGACTTCATAGAGGACCGAAGAGGGACGGAGAATAAATTGGATAGGGCGTGTGACGCGACACGTGAGACGCACGAAAGATGTCGAGTGAGATTGTGGAGAGGTGGAATTATATGGACCGGAGAAAGACTGACGAGGATTAGATACGGAATGGCGCGGGAGAAAAGGAGATCGATGCAGTAAATCTGTCGGAAGCAGAGCAAGTGGGAAGGGTAGGTTTTTACAGTTGACAATCACAGAAAGAGAGTCGTAGATGTGTGAAAAATAATAAAAAGGAATTTTAGATGGCGGTAAAAGTGATATACAAGGTGTTTCAGGCAGGACCTGTGTGTTAGCGAACCCTAGAAAAGACCTTGATCCATGTAGGGATATATGTGCCTCTTACAACGAAACCATGATTAGTGGTGTATTGGTGAAGAGGATGTATGGCAAAGCAAGAGAGGTATTTTGCGTGCGAATGAGAATTGATACTATCCTTTCCTTTACCCAGGAGTTTCCAAACCTAGGTTTGTAAGTTCCACAAGCACCTCTATTATATAGTATTCACAGCTGCACTCGATAGAGCATTATCAGCTATACTAATGAGATCAAATAAATGCCTTTTGAAGCAATACCTGGATTAGAGAAGTCCTTGGATAAGGTTACAGATAGGATAATATCTTTTCTCAATTAAACCCCAAAAAATACATTTCTTACTGTGAAGCACGTCCTCTCCACCACTACACCATCTCAACCATGTTTATATTGTAAATGCACTGATTTTCCTGCGTGAATCAAGTTATATCCTAGGGTTCTCTAACTCGAGAAGCTGACTGCCCTTGTGGAGTTAATTGCTTGTTTAAATGACCTTAGAAAATGTCCTTGTTGAGTTCATGGTTTTCTTTCAATATTAAGTGAGATTTTATTTACCAACATAGAAGACGTAAATGAATATTGATGTTATTGAGAGGAAACGACCATTTGAAGGGGATACCAGATACCTGGGGGGTTGTGTTTGAATCGCTCGAGATTATTTAGAACACGTAGCTAAGGGGTCACGTGACACAATAACGAAAGTTTCGAGCTTATGGTGTGTTTAAAACATTTAAATAGATATATTGAGCGTCTAATATGTTGATTATTGCGAATAGAATCGAGATATTCGACTCCATCAACGATATACCGGTGAAAAATCCAATCGCGAAGGCTGTATAAGAATTCTACGAATGGTTTAAATACGCTAAACTCTCGAACCTTTAGTGATTGTACCACGTGACTCCTTAGTTACTTTATCGCAATTGTCCAGAACGTTTCAAACACAACCCCCCTGGATAAGCATTATAGATAAGTGAGAAAAATGCAAGGGATCATTGGTAACATGAAAGGTGACTAATGCTCACAAGTGGAAATCCGCATTGCGAGAATTTTCACACCCAAGTAAACTTAGGAGCGCTAAAGCCGGTAAATAGTGGCAATTTTCCCAAAACTTGTACTCCAGTGAAAGAAATTATATCAAATGTAATAAGCACTTCCAGTGAAATTCGCCCACCTAATACCCATAAGCGTGGAAAAGAACCAACCGACACTCAATCGACAAAATATGACATTAACTTTATAGTAGTTAATTGCCGTAGCGTTAAAAACAAGCGCGCTGAAATCGAGCATATATTTCAGGACGCAGACGTGGTCATAGGAACGGAGAGCTGGCTTACTGAGGATTTAAGCGACAGCGAAGTTTTTCCTCCAGGATATAAAATCTACAGATGCGATCGAAGCGATAGGGCAGGTGGCGGAGTTTTTCTAGCAGTTAAATCACATTTACATAGCACCACCCACGAAATAACTGACAATGAAATAGAAAGCGTGTGGTGTACAATTAAACAACGAAACAAAAGGAGTATACATGTTTGCTCTTTCTATAGACCTCCAAACTCCAAAATTGATGTTATTTACCAATTAGATAATCAAATATCCGCATTTACTGTGAGAGACAGTAAAAGTGTAATAATTATTGGGGGAGATTTTAATCTGCCATCTATAAATTGGGATTCTTACACTGTAAAACCGAATTCTAGGAATAGGGAAATCAGCGAGATCTTACTCAACACACTTGCTAATCACTCACTTTCCCAAGTAGTTGACAAGCCTACGAGAGGAAATAAAATATTAGACCTTTTTGCAGTAAGCCATCCTAAGTTGATAAAACAGCTCGATATTATTGACGGCATAAGTGATCACAGAGTAATTTTTGCAACCTTAAAAATTGAAGTAGAGTCAGCTGTAAAACCGAAACGCAATATTTATTTATTTGATAAATGCAACTTCATCAAATTTGGCGAGATGCTTAATGATTCGTACACGGATTTCGTAGCTAAAACTGAGGATAAAAGCACTGACGAATCATGGAAATATTTCTTAAAAATTCTACGACGGGGAATCAACGAATATATTCCGCAAAAATTGAAATGTGACAGTAAAGAACCTCGCTGGTATAACAACGATGTTAGGAGGGACCTTAAGAGACAGAGAAAATTGTACAACTTGGTTAAAAAGTTCACTACGGTAGGTGACAAATCGAAGGAACTTGAAGCAAAAGAAAGTTACGCTGCGCAACGCTCAAAAACTAAGAAGTCAATGCGTTCTGCATTGCTAAATTTCAAGAAAAAAGTACTTGGTGAATTACTCGAAGAAAATCCGAAATCTTTTTGGTCATATGCGAGAGAGCTTCAGGGAAAATCTTCAACCGTAGATTCGTTATTTGATAAAGATGGCAAACTTGTCACCGAAAATATTGACAAAGCTAACACGTTAAATTCCCACTTCAAAAGTGTATTCACCATAGACGATACTGCATGTAATTGTGAAATACAATTCACTGAGGAACCGATGAAAGAAATCACTATTCAACGTGATGGGATAACTAAACAGCTGCAGTCGATAAAAAATAGTAAATCTCCGGGTCCAGAGGGAATACCCGCGCGTGTCCTCAAGGAGTTGGCGCCACAGATCGCACCGTTCTTAGACATAATATTCAAGAAGTCATTGTCTGAAGGAAAGATACCAATAGACTGGAAAATTGCAAATGTTACACCGATATTCAAAAAGGGAAACAGACACGACCCAGGGAACTATCGACCAATTTCATTAACGTCGATTATAGGCAAGATACTCGAACATATCGTCGTTAGCAATATCATGACGTTCCTGGACAGTCGTAACGTCCTCCATGGCTGTCAGCACGGCTTCCGGAAAGGTAGATCATGTGAAACACAACTCGCGCTCTTTCTTCATGACGTTCTAAAATCTGGTGAATCGAAAAGACAAGTTGACGCATTATTTCTAGATTTTAAGAAAGCTTTCGACACGGTACCTCATAACAAACTTTTATACAAATTACAGTCAAGCGGCCTAAACGAAACAGTAGTAAACTGGATACGCGACTTTCTGAGTGATCGTAAGCAAAAGGTAGTTCTTGACGGAATTAGCTCTGATGTCGTTAAAGTGACATCAGGTGTCCCGCAAGGAAGCGTGATCGGACCCCTTTTGTTCATTATATACATAAATGATCTATGCTCTCGAATTAGCAGTAAAATACGTTTATTTGCCGACGACGCTGTCATCTATCGTGAAATTAGTGATCACTCTGACTTTGAAACCTTATCATCGGATTTAAACAACGTTCATGAGTGGAGCCAAGAGTGGGGACTCGAACTTAATCTAAGCAAATGCACGGCGGTACAATTCTTGCGGAGGTCGTCCAACTATTCCCATGTATATGGCTGTGGATGGTGTTAACATAAAGGCGACAGATGAAGTGAAGTATCTAGGAGTTACGATAACTTCGGACCTATCGTGGGGAGCACATATAAGAAATATTTGTGGCAGAGCTCTGAAGAAGCTAGGATTCGTCAAGCGTATTGTGGGAAGATTTTCGGATGAAAAAGTAAAAGAGAGGTGCTATTTCGCACTCGTCCGGCCACACCTTGAATATGCAGCGAGCATATGGGATCCGGTGCAGAAAGACTTAATCCGGGAACTTAATAAAATACAAAGGAAAGCTGCGCGATTCGTCAAAAACAGCTACGGGCGTACTGACAGCGTTACACAGATGTTAAACGAATTAGGCTGGGAACCGCTAGAGACTCGGAGGCTACGCGCTAGGCTTAGATTGCTTGAACAATTGAAAATAGATATCTTTCAGAGCGACACGGAGAACATCATATTAGAACCCCACTATATTTCCAGGTCCGACAGAAACGATAAATTAAGAGAGATATTTTGCCGAACGGATAGGTATGGGAATTCGTTTTTCCCCCGAACAATAAGGGACTTTAATAAATTCAAAACTTAATTTCATTAGAACGTTTCCTTTTTATCTTTAAACGGCTGGTGTCCTAACACCCCCCGCCACACGCCTATTGAGGCGGCTTGCGGGGTAATATGTAGATGTAGATGTAGATGAAGTGACGTCATGCAGGGTAAATTGAACCTTCGAGAAAAAAATATAGGAAAAACACAGTAACTGGGATAATAAAGTCAGTGAATATCGGTAAACAAAAAGGTTATTCGATTAAAAACTAAAAGGTACAATATTGAAGGAAACCTATGTAACATGGTGAACGAAGGAAATAAAAAATAACCATGTGAACTCTTGTGAATTCAAGAACTATTGAAATGACCCGGGTTCGACTTTAAACAATGTGTCGAAATCCTGGTTGTTTCTGAAACAATTTCTGAAAGTGGAGCTCGGAGAGCCATATTTCATATTCTCCGTGATAGAAACTAACTCAAAATACAACTGCACCTATAAATATAACAAATTAACTATAACAAAATAAAGCCTTACACCGATTTCTCTTTTCATACTGTGAACTTTAATTTGCATTTTATAACCTCCTGATAAGCCAGAACCACACCCAGGAGGGTTATTACTGACATTAACTTGTATATTTTACTTTTTTGAGATATTAATGTCTTTTTCCCCCTTTTCTCTACGTATATGTAACAATCTATCCTGTGTCTTTCAGCTGTAGTATGGGCCTGTATATCTACCATGATCATCACATATTTATGAACATTGTGTAAACAGAAGTAATGCGAATAAATGTTGATTTTTATTAATAATTTAAATTTATTAATATTTAATTGATAATAATTCAAAAAGCTATATTTAAACTTTTAAATACATTGCAAAAAGACAAGAACTATAAGGTTTTCCAAGGAGTGACATTTATTTTCCCACTTGATACACATCCTAAGTTTCCACTGCTAATCGTACAAATCGCAATACTCATTAGATGACAAATGAAGTTCACGAAAATGGAAAGGTTCACTCAGAACAATGGGACAAAGAAAGGAGTGTTGGTTTACTGCATAGGCCTCAGTTAACTCTCTACAGAAGGGCGTCTGGAAGTTCTCAGATAAAAGCGCCCGCAGTGTACAAACCCGCTAATGATAATCTGACATGTATCCCGTATTCCGATCTGTAATCTATATGTACGCACATTACGGAAATCGCTGGGCCAAATATTCCCTGAGGGACTCGATCAGTTAATTGGATTTGAAATGCGATTAAGTTCTTGCCTCATTTCCTGCCTCCATTTTAAACGCAACTCCTGTTTCATTGCCGAAGATTCTTGAAATTGATTCGATTTTCCAGCCCAAGCTTTCCATTCAAGGCCTCACGACTTCGTGATTTCAATTAAATATTTAATTGAACATTGATTTCCTTTACTTTTTCTTCAACCTTCGTTATTATTTCACCCAAAGAAAATGCATGCTTAAGAAAATTTTCCAAGGTAATCCCAGCTTATATCAAATTGTTTACCCGTAGAAAATTCAATAGAATGTCATTTGTCCAAATTATATATATATATATATATATATATATATATCTAATATATAAAATAAATATTTCGTTCAGACAGATGGTGAAAGAAAGAGGATAGGAAGCACATAAAATTGGACAATACAATGGTGATGTGAAGATGGAATGATGGCCGATTCCAAGTGAGAAAAAATGTATATACATATATATATATATAGAAGGAATATTTACAAGAAATTAGTAATTAATATTGGTATCAAACAAAGATACGATCTTAAATTAGACAGAAGAATTTTCATAATCCTTTTAGAAGATTTCCTTATCACATCCCTCTAAAAATTGAAAGGTGAAAAAAACTTCATTGAGCGTAAAGGATCTCTTATCGGTTTGATTTCTGATGAGAGGTTATAGGTTAAGCTGACGAATTTAGTAGAAAAAAAAGGAAATGGATAAGATTGAAATCGATAAAGACCACAATGCGCACTCCCTAATTGGCGGGTTGCGATTAAGTACCGTCGAAAGGCCGTCGCCCGTCCACTCTCTGAACGAGTAGGTGTGTCCTCCGACCCCAACCTCCGGGATTGTCATCTGCCGAATCCCAAATTCGATCTTCCCCTCTCCCCCATTCACCCTCGCGCCTCCGTCCGAAAGGTATCCACTTTCCCGCCCCCGTCCCCCACCGGGACGTTTCCCCAGAGAGAGACAGAGACGGTGAGGGCTCCAATTTGCGCCCCCCTCCCCCAGCATTGCTACGCGACGCCTCCGGGCAGAATGGGTCACAGCCCTCGAATTGCCTCCAAATCCCCTCACCCCTCCCAAACCCAACCCGGGGCCCCCTTCCCCCACCCCCAACCGCTCATAACTACACAGAAACACAAATCGTGTCCCGTTCTAACGGAGCTCTCCGGTTTATACGCTGTCTCTTTCTCATCGTAGACAAAACGATGGCACCACCCGACGCCTTCTCTCCTCCTCGCACATGGTTACACCACCCTTCCTAAGTGTCGTGTGAAAAGCAACCGCAAGCCTACGGGTGGCGTTTTCCGATATCGCTTTCAAGATTGTCGCAGAAAAATCTTGATACCCGTCAACAGCGACTGGGACGCGATCGCGGTTCTCCATAACGCGTGCGCTTGCGTTATCGTTGTTTTTCAATGGCGCTCATGCTAGCGAAAACGTGATCGTCATCCTTCAAAAATTTACAGGTGCTTTAATGTGGTTGGAGAAATATTTATTTATTTACAGATTTGCCTGAAACTTTGCATGCGTGCTCTCATTAGTGATATCTATAAATAAAAGTGAATAAAATGCAACATACTGATTTTTTGTTTGGCAATTCAATGCTATTTTAATACGTAGTCTTATAGCGCATGACATATATTCCGTAATAATCCGATTGCGTATGCACAGATTTTCTTCTAAACACGATATATTTAATAAAATATAAACTATTATTAATTAAAATATATTAAACAATATATTTTATCACAATTTTTAATGGAAATTATTTTTGCAAAGATCACTTAACTACACATCTAACACGACCCGAGTTTCAACGATCAATCGTCATCATCAGGTGTTTTTTTCGGGTCAACGCCTGATGAATAAACCATAAGAAAAAACATCTGATGATGAAAATTAATCGTTGAAACCCGGGTCGTGTTAGATGTGTTGTTAAGTGGTCTTTGTAAAAGTTATTTACATTAAAAATTGTAAAAATATGAGGTTCCACCAAGTAACTAAAGAGAGAGTTTTATTTAATGCATTTTATATTATTATAGTGACAGCTAAAAACATCAAGGTGTCATGCCGGGTATAATATTCGACAAAATAATTAATATAATTTCGTCTAAATTTCGAACAGCCAGCCAGTCCGGAAACATTCACTAGCGACCTTTAAGGATTGGCTGTGTATGCCCGATGCAGAACTCTGTGCCCAACGCTCAAAACACAGTAAAACTCAAAATGTATCCTTTAAAATACGAATCTCTACGAAAGCCTAAGATCTCCATGACGTGGTCCGTCGATTGTAAATTTTCAGGAATTAATTTTCCTAATGAGCAAAGTACTATAGAGTGGAGCACGGGTTTTCTCCCTTCATATCTTTTTCTTCCCAGTTCATTCGTTATCTTTCTTTTTCGAGGGAAGTTCTTTATTGACGGGGAATACACTTTCGCACACCTTTCAAACCGGCGCTTTCTTTTCATTCATAGGATTTTAAACTGTGGCTTCATCGTCTTTATTCACATTACGAGTTTGAAGTCTCACATGAATAATTTAAGATGGGAATAGCACACGACATACGCAGTGATTCAATGAAGTGAAGCATAAAAGAAAGGCTTGTGAAATCACAATAAGAAGCGGAGAAGCGAATTCCTCAGAAACTTATCCTTTGCGAAAAGAATGTTCGGGTGGGGATGGAGAAAAGGGTATTATGGAAGGCTAATGAGGAATTAAAAGTCATTTATTGCCGGGCTAATTCACAGAGCACTACGCTCAACAGGATTGTCGATTTAAGTGGCAATTTTAGGAAGGCTTAAGGGAAATACGACAAAGATAGCGACATGGTTACGAGTGTGATAGAGGGGATAGAGTTGGGCAAGCTTGGGAAAGGAAAGAATAGGAGAGGAAATATTGACGATTTGAAAGAAGGAAAATATACGTGGGCTTTATTACGGGATTTCATATAAAAGCAACGGATAATTTTGAGAGGCAACGTTAGAAATCCCTCCATTCATTCAACTAAATAATAGGCTGGGCTCGGTTCTTAAACACTTCTTACGAAACGTATCACATCAGTGCGTTCTGGCATGCAAATTAGATGTTGAAAGCCTCTATAAGGTTATAATGTAACACGTTCATAGAATTATGTACGCTGGTTGGCGGACCATCCTCAGCACCAGATTATAAAAGAAGTTACTCTTTTATATGCTTGCAAAACATAAGCAAAATCTGCACGAAGATTGGACTGCCAACGTGATGGACGTAGCATACGAAGAATTTTACGATTTTTTTTTCAATACTTTAGCTGAGTTGTTAGTCACTCCATCTAACATTAGAAAGATAAATTGTTTAAAGCACTTAGTGGGAATTAGAAATATCTGGTTTACATACTAAGTCCAGGAAATTGATTATTTAAATGGAGGAAACTTTGAATAATCCAAAGAACCATTTTCATTTCACTTGCAGACCAAATTTTCGACTTATGAAGTTATGATCAACTTGATAGTGACTTATTAAGTCGGAACCTTGGTCGGCAAGAGAAATAAAAAAATATATTTTTTTTAAAGTGAAATGTCCAGAACTAGAAAGTTCGCCGGCATATACAAACGTCGAACACCTAAAAACTTAAGAGAGAGCTTGGTCTTGGCATTACAGTTTGTTTCACTGCCACGAATTAATAAGACACGCTTTATGAAGATGGACTGTTTCTTTTCACTCTTTTGGGCACACATACTCAGTCAAATGAAAAAAAAACCGGGGTGGCAAATGATTTTAGACAGTCACTTAAAACGGAGAGTTTTCGGGCTATATTGGCTGACTCTAGTGTCTGATGTCACTAGCCTCGCAGGAGCTGTGGAGACATCTTTCTTCGCTGATGGCGCATCTAGGCTATATATGGTCTAATAGAAGAATGATAAAAATGAGTTTATTTCTTATGATACATTACAAAAATATACCATATAAAATGTTAAAAATATAGACACCCCTGAGGAACTATGGTCCTGTTACTATGGAATTGCCGGCTCTTTGAAAATGAACAAATTCATGTCAAAAGTGGTCAATGTGTTACATTTCATTTTGTATGTACCATTTGAATGCTGACACATAATAAATCAAAATAGAAAAGGAAATGTTGGCAAATTATAAAGTTCATGCATTAATTTATGATCTTTCATGCAAAATATGTACATAAAATAGATTATTTTAGGATAATATATTTATTTTTACGTAGTGAGCAAAAATTTAACTTCCTAATTTTCGAATAACCAAATATCGATTGCTTTCCTACATTTCCATTCACTTTCACATTTAAATGTATCTGGCGGCAATGAACAGAATATTTAATGGCCCAAATAATTGTAACGCTATCCAAATAATTCATTTTTGGCTCTTTATATCGTAATACACAAGCTCTATGCTTAATCTGTTCACCATAAATTCTCCTAATCAACGTTAAAATAATTTTCAGAAGTTTAGTTAAAAAAGGACCTTATAGGTAAAATATTAATGATTTTCTAATATATATGATGAATTTCTTTTTTCTCTTGCTCATCCCCCAATTTCATCTAACCCAAATCCACATCGGGAGAAAATCCTCTTCTGACTCATTCCTAAAAGCTCCACAGCCATACTGCCTTCATCCCTTTGGTCTGAGAACAAGGGGACACTGACTTGTAGCGGTCCTTCCTTCTCTCTCACACACCCCTTACGCATCTCTTCAGCTTATTCAAAAATCCCAAACCACCCCTCTCTTCCTCGTCCACTTCCCCAACTCTAACTCCCGACGACAGATAACCACTCCAGCACGACTAGCTGGGGTGTTTCTCTTCATTTGCGAAGGCAAGGAAGCAAGGGAGGAAGGAAGCCCTATCACCGTCCTTCATCCTCCAGGGCCGGGCCTCGCCACTTCACAAAGCAATCTCCCTCTCTGTTGAGCAGCACACATGGCGTCAAACCCCAAGGAAGGAAAACCCCTTGCTCTATCCGTCTCCTGCCAAAACAAGGGCCTTCCTTTCATCGTCGTCCGAGAATCCCACCTCTTCCCTTCCTTCCCGTTTCCTCCAGAATTTCACTGCGGTGATCCCCCTAACATTTTGAGCCTATTCTCTACAAATATCCCGCCTTGAAATTGAATCGCGATTTTGTTGGTGATTACTCACCCCCTGCCGCACACCCTTGAGGTGGCTTGTAGGGTATTTTGTAGATGTAGATGTACCTGAAATTAATTCTCAGCTAATATTTGAAATGGGGTTCCTAAATCCCTTAGAACAAAATAAATCTTACAATGCTACTCCGTATTTTTTAAATTAACTTTTTCATTATTTACATATCTATTTATGCATACACACGCATCACGCGTTTTGAATTCATGGTAGGCAGAGTAAAAAAATTAAATTCTCGGTGATAGGCCTACAAATCTAACTCTATATTTATTATTTCCTCCATACTGTCGTATCCTTGCATACCTCTTTTGCTTCACTTACTCTCTAACACAGCTTCAAACAAGCCCTCCTGTTCTTAATACTCAGAAATTTCCTCCGTTTAAGAGTTTATTCTGTCACACTTACCCACGACTTTCTTGTTCCACCACATCCTCTCAAACCATTACTCTGGTTAAAAAACAGCGCTCGCTCAATTAAATTCGACATTCGGGCATTAATGTAATAACTTTGATGAGTTGGTTATTGACCACTTTAAATAATGTAGGTATGTGTATTTTATTGAGAGTTGGTCACTGTTTTTTTTTTAAATCTCAACTTTCTCTAGTCAAAGTTTCGCTCTTTTATTAAAGCATCATCAGAGCTATAACAAAATTCAAGGAAAACAATGTACAGTTAGTATTAGTTATAATTATATAAATATAAAAGAGTTTATACTCATAAATTTAGTACCTTAAGGTGAGAACATTTTCTTGTCATGACAGTGATAACAAAGATTTCTTCTTGGTAACAAAATCAAAATGAATAAAAAAAGAATCCAAAATAGAAACACAGTGCTTAAATTTTGGTAAAAAAATGTAATAAGTAAAATTAATAATAATTAAATAGCCCCGCTTTAATAAAAGATCGAAACGTTGGGAAAAGGAAGTTGAGATTTAAAAAAAAACAGAGACCAACTCTCAATAAAATACGCATACATTAATGTAATAGAGAACACGTGCGTTATCTCAGCAATATATTGTTTTTGAGGCAAGAGCAACCTGGTACATGTGACGTCACACATGGGAACCCACTGAGCTGTTTAAGCGCTGGAGCACGGAGACCGCATTTATTTAGGGAGCATTCATCACAAGCCTGTTTTCCCTGAATTACTTCTACCAATTGCAATGCGGCGATCGTAGGAAAAGTAATATTGTAAGGTAAGCATAGTAAAGAGTATTTAGGTAGAATGAAAGTACACTAAGTTCGTAACTTAACCTATGATGTTAAAAAAAAAACTAGCAGATAGAAACTCATTCAAGGTCATTTTCCCTGAGACTACTACCCATTGATTAAATCATCAAATGTCCGGTGATATCAGTCGCCATCAATCACCCGTACACGACGCGTAAAACTCCCGGAGCGAATGAACCGAAAACAGAAGAAAATCGATAGGGCGACAGAATCCAAGCGCTAAGGAAGAGACTATTGTGACGCTGACATATGGGGTTCAGTTAATGAGTGATCCTGCGCGCACAATCACACGGCGTTGTGCAAAGAGAGATATTCAAGGAGAGATGCAACTTTTTGGAGAGTTAAATGTGCATAAATAAATTCACGTTTATGAGGTGTAAAATTTTTAAGCTGCTATTTTGGTACAACACCGAAATAACTTGTATTTTAAGCTTGGTATGTGCACACCAAAAGCCTTTTGGCTATAAATTCATGCTTTTATTCAGAAAAAAAATAATTTCTTTTTGGTTCACCCATGTCTCCCAGAATACTATTCTTCGCTGAATGTAAGAATAACTATTAGGAAACAAAATATTTGCCACGCCTACCCCGTTTTTAGATAAGCAGCCGTCTTCATGAACATAGATAAAATTTTGGTAAATAAACTCAGTAGGTCTTTCAAATCACATGCATTATGAATAAGATTATCGAATATCTTCTAAGGTAATGAAGATAAAAATTGCAATTTTACACTGGATAAAGCTTTATTGCGAACTAGATTTCGATGTACTAAATCATCAACAGGTCATCAATATCTATCCAATGCAAAATTGCTATTTCTATATTGATTAAGTTGAAATTTCACCATTCAACGCCTGATCCTTCTCCTTTTCTTCTTAAGTATACATCGTTTCTTTCAAAGACATTTGATAAAACTGTATCGTAATTTTAAAATTCCATTCATCAACTGATATTTGTTGTAAATTAAAATATCGTGGAAGATATTTTTCAAGCAGGAAAGTATTAAGCATATGTACCTAATTGAAAGCAAAAAACACCAAAAGACACCGATGAATCAATAAATCACTTACTATGCAATGTATATCAATTAAATTGAACTAAACACCTGGATTACTACTGACAAATAGAAACATTTTTAATGAAGTATCTGCGGCTGCAGCCTGGCTTTGATCCTAAGCTATCGGTAGACATTTAATTTTCGTTAGTGAAAGTTTGGTTTCAATGTCCGTCTTATGGCGAAAATGCCTTTCTCCGTGGCTGTCAAATGCTAATTCCATTTTGCTATGCCTCTGGGGTTGCTGCTCATCACTCTTTTGTTTGACTTTCGGGAAAAGTTCATCGCTTAAGCTCCTACTGTATTTTCAATATCCCCATCTTTGGTGACATGCATGCCGAAAGCATACATATTTTGAAAACAAGAGGAACGTCACCGGTGATGGTTACTGACTGCGTTGATCGTTTACGTCTGCTAGTGTAATATTATGAGAAGGACGTCAAACCCTTGCTTTGAAATGCCATGACGCGAAAGACTGCATAGGAGATTACCTTGAGAGACTTGATTGCGCCGTCCAATATTTAAAACCGATCCATTGGGCGTTTCATATAAATTGTCGCTTCACCCTCTTCCGACAATGTGCCTCCCGCCTTTCATTTACACCCAAATTTCATTAATTTTTCCGTGGAGAAAAAAATATCCAAGCCAAATTCCTTCGAAGGGCAAAGTATCGCGCGTCAGGTCGACAAGGCAGCCGTTCAAGATGGATTCCTTGAATCCCTCTATTACTCACCCGCGTCTGACGCTCAGACATCTTGGGCCAGTCACGTAGGCTATGATTCATTCTGCTCAACGACTTCCTTTTGACCGAGGAAACAGCCGCTTTGCTTAGGCGTCAATGCTGCATTTGACTTATCACTCGCTCAATCACTGGAGTATTCGGATGTTTGGACACCTCCAGTGAGATTGCCACGAGTTTGGAATTTGGTCGGTAAAATGATTTTGTCCAACAGTCATCAAGAGAATTGAATTTTTCCGGAAACGTGGGCAGAGTTTGAGCCCAGAAAAGATGTTTGACCCCAAACAGGAGTACCGAGAATTGAAGGGAAATTAAAGGCAGGATATTTAATTTACTAAATAAAAAACCTATTCCAACAACGATTAGATTGAATTATGGCTGAAAAACAAAAAATGTACCTATTTATTTATTATTATGCGACCGATTTCAATTCACTGGACAATGAATTGAGAAGCTTCAGTACTAATACTATATTTAACTTATTCTTAATCCTTCCTTTTAAGATTTGAACAATGGATACGACCTTTCCAGGCGTCGAGCATGGGAAAAAATGTTTACAAGCGCATGTTGTATTACTTTGGATACTGATGTCGCAACAGTATACAAAGGGATTTAATGAGAAAATGAACGAATCTATGACGTGAATGATTGTAGAAGTTTATTGGAAAATATCTTTTATCCCTTACATAATTATCATCCAATGTAAGAATCCCACTTTGCTCACTTTGCTTGATGAATGCAAGTACCTTCTACTAGTCATTAAAAACAGCATTTTGCCATCGATACATCATGGACAAAGGACATAGGATACTTTCTCTGGCTCTACTTGTTGGAATGCCTTCAAAATCATTATGAAATATAACCATACACACATATTTCCTTTATTATTCCACGATAGATTCACTATGATGAATTTATTTCATTGATGAATTGAGAGACTCGCCAGAGATATTATCAGTAAATAAACCAGTAGTTAAATCTGCCCTTTTATGTTTACCAAGTTTATTTCTCCAAGAAGCATGCAAAATTCTCAAGCCTAGAAAGTACGGTAGACATAAAAAACCACAAACGAGGTATTAATTTATATGGTATAGGGTGAATACAAGACTCTTGAGATTAAAAAAAGGCGGAGAAGTAGGCAAATAATGCTACTTGGTTAACTTGGGGAGTATTCTGGACGAAAATGGACGTACTTCAAAGGATATTGTGAGAATTGGGCTAGGAAAGATGCGTTAATAGGATAATTTACATTCACATCGCAGTGGTGTCTAATTTGCAACTCAAAAGAGCAGTTGCCTACTGTTCGTTTCAGGCCATGCGCACTAGGCACCGCTCGCACTTCGAAAACGATCGGGAGCGGAGTCGATGTGCGTTAGAGAATAAAATAACTTCAGTAATCACATCAACGATTATTATTATTGTGTTGATTTTCATTAAAGGTGTCAAACGTAGATAATGTGAAGTTTTATTATAGCTATCAAGTACAAAGACTATGTTTTGAACTGTAAAGTATCAACGAGTTCGTTGACTATTACTCACATTTTATAAAACACTATAGAAGAAGTTACCCGTTTCAATTCAACGGGAAGAAGAGAAAAATTCAAAAGTTCCATTGCAATAAAAGAATCCTCCTATGTGGCATTCAGAGTACATAAACCATATATCATTCATTAACCACAAATGAAGAGGTTGGGTTGATGTATTATCCAACTAAAACATCGCAGTATTTCTGTCATGTATTAATTATTTAACCATAAATATAAGTGCGATATTGCGGGTGACTCCGCAAAGGTAACTACCGTGGCTAGTCCAATAAATCCTCAAAAGTAGATAAATATAAGTTTCTCAGGTATTAGTTCCCATTACAACCCTTTGCTGCGGTTTCCAAGAAAATAAAAATTTCTATTGTTGGAGTATGTAGTGCCTACATTTACGCTTTTGGAGCCCAAAACTCAAATTTTAGGAAACAACGAAGCGTAAATGAAAATCGAATAGAAGAGTTATATAATTTTTCTTTTCTTTCATCTAACACTACGAATTTCAAACGTAATATATCATGAGTGCAAGTAAATAAAACAAATAAAATAAAACCTCCGTACCAAATGTAATGCTTTTCTTATGAAAGTAATAAATTTATATCTATAAAACGAAGTTGAAGAAGAATAAAAAGAAGTTGGTTAATTAATGGTCCAGATAGGGGCCCCTGGACCTTAATAATATAATCTATTAATCCTGAAGGTCGTAAGGAGCATGTGTTCCAAAATTTCTGTGAATCCACCAACGAGATTGGAAGTCTATAGCGTTCAAGAAAAAGAATGTCAGTTTTATAGATATAAATTTGGCCGAGATTTTTCTGTACCCCAAGGATGGTACTTCCTACCGGCGGGTTACCCAATTTTTAGCCCATGAACATCGTCAAATTCATCACATTTCATGTGCGCTGAAGCGTGTTGCTATCTGCGCTAACTCCAAACACCTCGAATAGAAAACTCCCATTAATAGGAGAGTATTGATGACTTTAGTCTTTAGTGGAAACATTTAGGAAAGGATCGCAAGGAGTTTGTTATGGAGTGCGGTGCTGAAAGACAGCAAAACTTGAAACTTGGTGAAAGGGGTTGAGAAGACATCGTAGGCGTCCGAACTGCGGGTGTGAATTGGAGGACGGAGAATGTACGATGAATGGAAAGGAAGGCAAACGATGAAGTCCTTAGAAAGACCTGGGGAGGAGTTTGTCAAGTCAAGTTACTTGAGGTATCAATGTGGAGCAAAGGGATGACATGGCATCAAGTTGTACCTTGAGGATAGATGCTGAAGGCCATTTTGTATCGTCGAATGCCAGGAAAGGGAGATGAGGTAGTACCCTGGCCGGTAGAATACCAAATAATAATAGTGAAAACTATAAAGTCACTAAGAGCGGCAGTTGGTAGAGACAGTAGTGAAAAATGGAACACTAACTCAAATTAATTTCAAAATTTTCGGCCAGTATACCGCTGGCCTTCCTCAAGGGAAATTATAATAATGATTGCCATCCTACGAAAACGTTTTCGAATGATAACACATCGTCTATAACTTGAGCCACGTCAAAGTTGTTATTATTATTATTAAGGTATATAATCTAACGGCTAAGGTGGGTTTAAATAGAAGTGAGTAAAAATGTTCTAGACTTTTACTGGCGCAGGCCGCTGTCTTCTAAAACTATTTCTTCAGCTCGGCGTACACCCTATATCTCTTCATCCCGTCCAGAAAGTATTATTTTTCTTCTCGTAAAATATAGATAGGTTAAATTGCAAGGCAGTTATGAGGAAAATGGGAAGTTAGAGAGGCATTGGTATGGTGGAGAGAGCAACTGATTTAACGGAATGGAACTAATTTAGGGATTTTAATATAAGACAATGTAATGTGTAATAAGATGCACCAGGTTATTCGATGCAGATAACTGGACTCCAGGATGAGAGGGTAAGAGAAGAATAGAGGTGTTTGGAGATTTGATTGAGAAGAAGGATGAAAAAAGTAGGGTGGATTAAGAGAAGATAGGCAAAGAAGAGCTGGACATTGTAAGAATGGGAAGGAGATGGAAGCTGTCAGAAGATCATAGAGCAGGTAGATGGGGCGGGCAATTGGGGGATATGGGATGCCGAAGGCCGTGATACAAGGTAGGATATTAGGAAACAATGGAATGGGTGAGAATGAGAATTATATTTAAGGATGGAATGAAGAGAGATGTGTATATCTCAATAATGCAATGGTGCTAAAAGATAAATTCTAAGCATTTTAATATTATTTCCAATCTACCTTGAACATTATTCTATCACCTTTGATAATCTAATTTCTACTCCCATTCGCCATGTATCAAAAATTTTAATGAATAGAACTCTGTGACCCTTTGTGTTTCACCGATGAAAATCGACGTTTATTTGGCTTAATGGATTTGCAGGGCTGTGCGCTGCTGCTCAGTGTGTTTACCTTTGAGAGTAGAATAGAATCAATTCGAGTAAATGGACATGAGGCAGGGGTCTAAAGAAGTGAAGCATTAATTAATCACAAGGTGGGATTAACTGTGGCCTCCAAACGGCCATTTCAAAATACAGGCGAGATATCTAAATTGCTCACGATAGCTCAACCGTAAGTTGTAACGTATGAAAGCACCGCTGTACGCGTGTTTGTAATGAAGTTGCTCTGTAAATGGAATAATGGTAAATGTTTTTGTTTAAATTTATTGCCACTTATTGGAAAATGGAACTTCTATCTGGAAAGATTAGCAAAATGTTACCCTCGCTGCCATTCTTAAAAGCTTATTTAAATTGAAATTACAAGTGTTGAAAGAAAAAAATCGGTGGAACCGAAAATTGCTGCATGCATTCTGCGCGTTATATTGGCCACAGAAATTTCCTCCACCCGTTAGATTTTAACAGGCTTACTCTTCTTCTCTTCTTTAACAGGTATATAATTTATACTAGTTCGTCAATATCTGTCCGTCTGTCTTGTCTGCCAAGAACAACCACTTAAGGGAATTCCAGGCAACCTAGGAAGACTAAATTTGGTATGAATAGATTTCCTAACTCACGTTGGACCAGAAATAATGTAGAAACCAAGCACAACAATTTAAAGGGTTTTGCTATCCCATATTTACTAACTTTGAAATCCATAAAGAAAACATTGAATTCGATGCTGCGGTCTCTTATATTTGCTTTAAAAATTGCTTCCAATCTTGCATAAGGCTGAATTTTCCACTTTTGGATGCCTAGAATAATGGCAATATAATATCAGCATTTGATTTTCCTTTACTCTTGTTTCTGCCTACAACTTACCTTTTAGCTCCAAAATGGGTCATTTTGTGACTGATTCAAAAAAAGATATTTAAACTTGTTTGGTAACGGCACCATAGAAATTCAATGAGAACTTATGCCTTATGACTTAATGGCATAGGTTAAATGAACAATACGAATGTCTTTTCAATCAAAACGACAATAACAGTGAGATTTTAGCTAGGGTATTTTCCCTCTCGTAATGATCCAAGTGTGGTTAATGACTACTATATGGTATATGCATTAAGCACGTCCCATTGAAAAATTTCTTTTAACACTATGCAATCAGTTCAACTCTTCTGCTTTCAAATGAATTTCAACGGGCTCCTTCACCTAGTTTATTGCAACTTGCCATTTTTTTAAAGCGGTTTGTATTATTTTTCATTCATTTATCCAAAGTCCAACTCCATGTGACGCGGAGCTATAATTTTCTCATGCTTCGGCTCGGGGTTTAAAATAATTAGAGGACGTCTTTGTAGTAAGGTTGAGTGTGAGTGACGGGCGTCACTTGACGCCAACAGATAAAAATAATGGGGGGGGGGGACTGGTTGGGAAGGAGTTGTGCGCCGGGAACATAATGGAGGAGGGGCAAGTAGGCGGTGGGGGAGGACGGTTTTAGTGATGAGGGTCGTGGGATGGGGTTAGGGGTGAGGCCGCGGGAGAGGGCAGGGAGAGGTGGGGTTAAAAATGGTGGGACGCGAAGGCAGGCGTATCTTTTTGAAGCGAGTATTGCTCGAAAGCACTTTAGAATAAAAAAAATTGAATTCCTGAGCGACGTGCTCTGAAAGGCCATTGTGATCTTCATTTTATCCTCGCCTGAGAAGACGCAGGGTGGCTGTGCTCATTTTCCAAAAAAATGAAACCTTCCACGGAGATTGAACATGCGAAAAAATTAAACAAATGAAGGAAAAAATGCATAAGATATGATATTTCCCGAGCCGCAGCAAGTCATTGCAAGGATCGTGAAGCATGTTTACATAGATGCATCACTTTTGCGTTGTTTTGTTCTTAGCAGAGGGACGACTTCGTAGATTCTTGCGTTTTGTATCAAGTATCCCATGTATATGTTTTACTATCGGGCATTGTACAGTTAGTTGAGAGTACACGCTCTTATGGAGATTTGATTCTTGCGTAAATTTCTACAAGGCCGGATGTGCGATCTTGCTGATAACAGTAGGATACCTAACACATAGCTATACACTAAGCTAACTGCACAAGGGTTCTTCCCAAATGCTAATATTAATACCAAAAGGAACTTATTTAAAGCTAGTGCGAAGTTAGAAATGGTTAGCTACGTTGGTGAACACATGAAGCGTAAGTTTGACAACAACGTACTCCATACTAGCCCTACTGTCAACTTAAGGTTGTGTACTTATTACATTAAAAAGGTCAGGCGACGTTGTTTCCAGGGAGGTGGTCGTAGGCTTTACGTCTTTATGAATACTTTATGAATACGTCTGCCATTGCGGGTAATGTGATGGATGCGTCATTTTAAAACTATTATCTACGCGTATCTAACTATCTTTCATTCCAAAATATGCAATAAATAAACTGTGTCGACAAAAATCTTGTTTTGTGAAAAGATTTCCTGTGTAAAATTTCGCACGCTTGGCGGAATCAAAAAACTACGCCTTAAATAACCATGCAGATGACTTCACCAAACGGTACAGGCAGCAGTGTTATTACGTATTTTCACGAGTACTTCCGCTGTTTTATGAGTAACTAGCTAAACCCAGCCACGCTTCGCTGTGGCTCAGTCTGATATGAAATGAATGGGAAAGTAAATAAAAGTATTCTAACGAACATAGATTCACCGAGAAAACACATCATTCAATTCAACACCCTGCCTTGCGTTGCTGTGGCTATGTTGTGGAATGAAAGGAAATGAAGAAAATAGATGTTTTTCACAGTAAATAAGTTTTTATGGTAAAGCTAGTTGATTGACTACGTTTATCGTTTATCCGTTTTCTGCATAAACGTAAAGATCAGACGGTTTACCGACTCTGGAGAATGCGACGTATAATTTCCCATGAGAGAAGCAATCGTATTTTAAATTTAAACCGCTTACTTGCAAATATTGCCCTTGTGCTTCATTGATTGTCACAGCGAACGCAAGGTGTATTGGAAATTGAAGTCGTTTGAACTCGAACGCTGCACCGTGTCGGTCGGAATGAATGGTATTCGTGAAAGTAGTACATCTTTACCTTTATGAGGTCCAATCAGAATTGTTGCTTCAATTAGATTGTTCATTAATGTTTTAACTACTAATCGTTTGCCATTGCATATAATACTCATCGTTGATATGTGATTTAAACGTTTTCGATAAAAGTGGTGAATATGGTACAACCCAACGATTATCGACTTCAATGCAATTTCCTCTCACTTTCAGAGCAATTGCTATTCCATTATCTTCTGTACTTCTTCGTCGAAATAGTGGGTAACCATAATTGTCAGTATTTGTGTCTTTTAACAACTCTCGCGCTGTGCCCGGCATGGGTTGCAATGCCTTTTTTCTTTCAAGGTAGGCACACGTATACAAAGTAAACACATTTACATGTAAAAAATAAATGAAAGCATAATTTTTTCTGTATTAAATTAAAGTTGAATAAACGTGTTCAAGTGCTTTGGGATTTACAATATTTTTGCTCTCAAAGCGCTCTGCAAAAAAAATCAATTTTGCAGAGCCTGTCCCACTCGTGAGCATGCAAAGTACATATAATTGACCTAGTGAAAATCATGGATTTTCCAGATTTAATCGACACACTTGAAGCTATTGACCTTGTTTGATAAGGCAAGGTGAAAGGGGAACTCTAGTCGTTTGACTACAACTATCAAATTTGCCACTGAACCTGGCCTTTAAATGCTGCTGGCGTGAATAGCCATTCATTAAATCACTATTGAATGGATATTCACTCCTGGTTGCCAAGGAAATTTCTATTGTTGAATAGGAAGAAAAATTGATGAATTTAGAGATGAAAACGCAATAATTGAACAAAAACGACGCGTATACGAAAATTGAATGAAAGAATTATATACCGCGTTCTTTTATGCGTTCTATGATAAAAATTTCCATCCGATATCTTGAGTGCAATTAATTTAAAAAAGCAAATAAAGAAACACCTGCACCGAATTCAATGCTTTTCTTATGGGAGTAAATTTCAATGATATTTGGGTAAAAACAACCCCATTATATGCAATTTTATAATTTATAAACCTTTTTGGGCGCGCAAAACAACTCCCCAAAGTTTCAAGTCAATCGACTGACTACATTTCGAGTTTTGCGGTCACTAACATAACCAGGCTGAATTTTTATATATAAGAAGATTTGACAAAATAATCGTTTTTGTTTCTTATATGAAGAAAGTTTGATAGCAATCTTCCTGCACTATAATACATTCTGAGTAAAGAAGCAATATCGTGCGATGACTTCAAACGATGGAAATGCCGTTTTGGATCAGACCTTGGTCTTGGATCACTTTTTTTGCATAGTTTAACACTTTATGTAAAGGCAATATGTTATGTCAGTTGCTGACGCACATTCATATAGGTCAGGGTTGTCCAACTTGCAAGGCCTCAAGGGCCACAACTTAACCTTTAATGTAGTTGCGGGCCATGTAGCCATAAATTATTATTTTTTAAAGTAACAATAAGAAACAGCATAAGGCATAAAAATAAATTTCGGAATGTTTGGCTAGTAGCCTTTCGCGGGCCACAATAAGTGGCACCGCGGGCCTCAGTTGGACAAGCCTGATAAAGATTATATATCTGATTTTTTTAGATAAATTCCTATCAGTTGCACTGATAAAATATGAGGAACATATTTTATTGTGCTTAACTGCCGTCGTTTGCGATTCTCACCGCGTCGATTTTCTGCGACGTACCCGAAACCGTCTCACTCGCTCCGCCACGGGCAACCTGGTATTGATAGATTGCTAATTATACCTTACCTTACCAATGACATGCGTTTACCTGCATTTTATCTCGGTAGGCATGGGCCGCTTATATAATTATACTTTAACTCCATTATTTATCTCTATTTATCACTGAAAATTTGAGCCAAGTCAGTGTTCGGCTAAATTCGACACGACTGGATGATTTTTTCATTCGGTCTCAAAATCAGCGCACTAGCCCATTAGTGGCGCGGGAACAACTGCGCGGAAATTTTTCCTACACGCAAAATGGTCGCCAGTCACCGACCGTGGGCCCCAACCCGCGCCTTGTATAAGTGCGGAGCCATATTGAGGCTATGCTCGCTTAGTCATCGTAAGCCACACCGAAAAAGACTATGCGATGGTGGGTGGCGTAACATGGTGGAACTCCTTCATGATGCACAAAGGGTAAGAAAAAGACTTTGCTGTTCCACAAAATAAAATATATTTGCGACCGGTTTCGATACGGCGTATCATCATCTGGCCAGATGATGATACGCCGTATCGAAACCGGTCGCAAATATATTTTATTTTGTGGAACAGCAAAGTCTTTTTCTTACCCTTTGTGCATCGAAAAAGACTATACTTATTTCAATCTTGTGATTGGTCACGAAGTTAAATAGTCAGAATGTATCACCCTGAAAACGTGACATCGCCATTTCCGTCCAAATACCCTATTTTATCAAAATTGTTTTAACATTTTCACGTCAAAAATTAGGTTAAGCGCGGCATATGGATAGTGTTTATGTTGAGGAAGATGATAGATGACCGTTTAATGGAGTTAATTAAGTAGAACTCGCCTAAATGCCTACCAGTCAATTGATAGAACCCATGAATGATGATCATGAACGTGAAGTGAGGTGGAAGGGCTTACTAGTTTCCGATGATACCTGGCGCTAGACTGGCAGGAGAAATGATAATACTCGTGGTCTACAGTCGCCCATGAAGTTAATTAAGTAAGGCCCATCTGGAAACGTATTAATCAACTGGCAGAGTGCCAGGTGAATTGACACCGACTATATTACGTTGATGTATATGAACAATGTAGTTCGAACCTGCAGTTTTATACATTGCGATGAACATGTTAATTAAGTGCAATCAAGACGCCACCATTTATCAGCCTCGGATGAGTAGGTGAAAGAAAATTATCTCCGATGTGTACGTACATTTCACCTGTTTTTGTGCCACTTGCTATCACTCCAGACGAAGGGTTAAACCGCCTTCGGCAACGATTTCACCCTCGTGAGAGGATCACACTGGAGTGATAATGAGCGATTGCTTCAAGCTGGGAAAGCGCGACGCCCACTGATGCTATCCTCCCCCGTCGCGTCGCTTCAAGTGACTTGAGGGATTCATAACTCCATTCGGGAAAGAAATTGTGAAAGAGAACGGAGGCGGGAGCGTGGGAGGGTGGGCTTGGATGGTTCTGGGCAGGGTGTGAGGGGAGGCACGGGGAAGGTGATCCCGTCTCTCCCTTGTGACGGGTCGACCTTTCTCAATTGGGTAGCAGAAGGGATTTATCACGCGGCTGAGGGATACTTGGGAGATGTCAGTTTTTGAGAGAGTCTAGAGGTCGCGATATTGAGAGACACGAAGGGAAGAAGCGCCGCCGGAGGGGAGGGGTGTTGGGGTTGGGTTTTGCGCGAAGTGTTGAGGACAGAGGTGGGTGTGGAAGGGAAGGATCGATTGGAGAGGGGGGAGATGGAAAGGATTCAGAAGACATTAAACGTATTTGGCACAGCCTTAAAGAAACTAGTATTTATCAAGCATATATTAGTAGGAAGGTTCTCGGATGAAAAAGTGAAAGAGAGGTGCTATTTTGCCCTGGTTAGGCCACGCCTAGAATACGCCGCGAGCATTTGGGACCTTGGACAGAAAGGTTTGATTCGAAAAATAAATTAAATACAAAGAAAAGCTGTGCGCTTTGTTATAACTGATACGAGCAATCAAAGAGTGTTCCTCTGCTTTTTGAGGGATTAGGTTGGGAACCACATGAGACTCGGAGGCTACACGCTAGGCTTAGTTTGCTTGAGACATTCTGAACAGGTGTGTTTCAATGTGACAGAGAGAATATAATTTTGACGCCGCACTACATCTCTAGGTCGGTCAGGAAAGATAAAATAAGAGAGACACATTTGCTGAACAAATAGGTTGTAACATTTGTTCTTCCCATGCATAATAAGTGACCATAATAAAAACTGAGATCCACTGAAAACGCTGCCGAAATACACTTCACCTTTTCACCTACCTATAACATTCTCTTTCACACATTTACGCGGCTGGTGTCCTAACACCCTCTGCCACACGCCCATGCGGCGGCTCACAGGATAGTATGTAGATGCAAAGGGGTATTACGTTGTCTTGCGGGAGGGCGGGAGACATGGTATCGTGGGGCTTTGAAGCAAATTCCATTGTTTAGTGAAATTTATGTAGGGTATCAGGTTAGTAAGGGTGACCAGAGTACTGGCTTCCCGTCCAGAGACCCTGGGTTTGAATCCTCGTAGTGGCTTATTATTTTAGTGGAATCACGTCCTACTTGGATGCAATATAGAGAGAATTTCAAATGTAGTGTTGTATTAGTCAGATGGGACGTAAAACTGTGGTCCTCTTGTCCTCTTTCGCTAAGAGTAAGCCGATTCTTACGCAGGGTTTCTACACACACATTTTCCTTTCCCCAAATTATTCTTCCAAATTACCAGCAAAGCTAATTATTACCAACCTACCCTCCTGTAACTAGGGAGATAACAAGATTAATCTGAAGATTTATTATTTACTAGAATTATTAATATGATCATGTGTTATCAGCGATACTGGATGTCAGTTGATGAATTTTACCTGCGGCACAAAATATTTTTAATCTTCACAAGTCATGACTCATCCCCGATGTGGTAATACTACATACCTTAAGACGAAAGTGAAGGCTTTTGACGATGAAGGTGGGATTCAAGAGTATTTTGTGATGGAGGGAGATGAGCCCTTGTGTTGCTGTGGAACCCTTAAATGATCTTCTTCCTTTCTCCCTCCCTAATGCTGTCGCATTTCCTTTTGATCGAACATTTGACGTCATAACGCAAAACGTCTTGTCTTTCCTGAAAGCGGAGAATTTAATTAAAGAGATCGTGTTATGTTTTAATGAGAAGGGAAGACTCTGCGGGAATTATGAGACTCGTGTCTCTCCTGCGGGAATTATGAGCCATTTATACAACTAAGTCTGATTTCACTAGCTATTTTATGGGTATGTTTATTGACTACAGTCTATTTTCGAGATTGGTGAGATTGCGGTTTATATTTAATGCCTCTTTTTGGATTTTTTCACCCCTGGTATATGCCACATAAAATTGGACTGTCCCAAGGTATGCCCAGGGTAGTATTGGTATAAATGGACAGGTTTTCTTCAAAATGTAAGAAAGTATGTTGACAATTAATTATAATGCCAATAATTTCTACCTAATTTCATTTGAATATGAATAGTTTTCATTCGTTTACTTCCTTTAATATGAAAATAGAAATTTAAATTTTTAGGCTTATGCGATGCTTTTACACTAACTAATTACCCATCGCCTGTCTCTTTATATTATTTTCCATTTGTAAATTAAATATACTTTCATTTGACGGTTGACTATGAGCGATATTATTTCATTTATTTATTATTCATTGACCGCGAAAATAACTAGTATGGCTTTTAAAATCGGGTTTTACTATCGACTATTCCTTAGGCGGAGAACTATCAACCTAGGCGTGCCTCGAACCCGTGCCCATTGGCTTGTCAAGCGAGGATTAAACCCCCCCGCAACTTAAGCACTACCCTCTGAAGTATCGATAATTTTCGATAAGGCTGGTAAATAGTTTGACGCGGAGTATTACTATATATGCTGCAGATGCATGTATACTGAATAGAGGGAGGAAGGAGTAGCATGAGTTTGTTTCAGATGTGGGACGGAAGACTTTGGAAGAAAGTAATATAGACTGACAAAATGATGCACGATGTAGTGGTCTGTTTGGTAGGTGATAACTGTGATCTATAAAAATTTTCTTTACCATAAAACTTTACTAGCAAATGATATCATGTTTAAAATCTGTTAAGTCATAATAATTCGGCCCTGGTGGCGGTGGGGTTAAGTCCTGATCTGCTAATCTTTCGGTCGTGGGTTCGAGTCCCTCCTGGTAGGTCACCATACGACTCTGGGTCAGATTTTATGTGCTTTCTGTATTTTACTTGATAAATATCCCTGTGTAAAAGGCAGATGCGAGCTACATTCAGTGGTTGTTGGTTCAGTGGAGAAAATAAATGAATAAATATAGATTGTCGCCCCATGATACTGAGTAAATTTCGAAGAAGATACGATATTTTGTCTCTTTGAATTCATTAAATTGACCCTGCAGGTCAGCATATTTCGTAGCAATTACGTTCAACACTAATTTAAAGTTATATACATTAGGGTGTTTGACACATTGCCACCAACTACCCCTTACTTCAAGAACTTTAAATAAAAAAACAAAAACATATACTGCCGTACTTTCTCCGCCACATAAAATAAATATAATTAAAACAAACGTCTTACGGTACAAAATAATTTTAAAAATCAATTCGGAACTAGGAGTAAATGGAAAGTCGTAGTAAATTCTGCCAATTATCGCCTATCGCAGAACGTCAAACTTTCATTTATGCCGTCGATTCCACCATAATTAATATCACAATTAACTGAGATAATGAAATAGAGCCATCAAAGACAAACAATTACCATTAAACACGGGTCAATAGTAACTTTGAAAGTAGGCATTTCAAAGGTTGATGTGGAATCATCAAAAGAATACGCATAAATTTACAGCAATGGTTGATGCTCCTGGTTTGTCCTGAGCTGGCAATTTAGCAATATTTATTCGCTTTTGTTTCAGACACTCAAATATAAAAAAATTTAAATGATGCTGTGCCTTGAATAACTTTCTCATTTGCATAAAATAATATCCATGTTGAAGTATGTTGACGGCGAGACCAAGCTTCACTAGGTTTTTACTTAGATGGCCCAAACTCCCGAGAAAATATTTGCTGTCATTTCTTATGCATTTAAGTTAGGTTTTCATCCATTCTAAACCATGTACTCAGAACAGTTATTTATTAATTTACGCATTATGACTAAAGGTTATACTTTACATTGAGAACTAGTTAAGGCTATAAAAACTTCAGTTTTAATATCGAGAAAATATTTAACCAACATTTACAAAACTGGACCTGATAAAGCTTTTAGGATCAAATTACCAATTCTGAAAATAGATAATATTTACTATATTATATCATGATATAATATACGAAACACTTTAGATATTAGAAAATACATATTAGAAATTCGATCTAGATGGTGCAAAAACTGAGCTTGAAGTATAGAATGGTTCCCTATCCTGATTAAAGAGATGGATAAATATCCTGATCAAATGAGTCCGTTTTCAGATGAATCGATAGTTTCTAAGCAATCGTCAATGCTAAATAAAAAAGGAAGCAAGGGATGACAAGGAAAGATAAATAATAACCACCTGAACGACGTAAAGGCAACCATGGTGCATATTACGTGATTTTTCTATGAATAGATGTCGAGTGTTACGAGGTCGCCACATTTCGCACATCACTTATTCTGACTGTTGACTAGGGTGGAGTGAAAAAAGTCAATATTTTTTTTCGGAAACAGGAACCCTTCAATGACTGTGTATGAGACCTAGTAACAATTCTGTATAATATTTAATTTTTACGACGTCGTCTTGAGTCTGCACATTTGGCTTAAAGTTTGAAATTTTTTAAAAAATTTTACTTTTTTACAATTTTTTTTTAACATTACTTGAAACAAAAAAAACCCTCACTGGTAGTGACTAAATAGTTGAACAAGGCCTTAAATAAAGGCAGGATTTAAAAAAATATTTTTAGGCAGTGGTTTTAGTCTGCAAATGAGGCTTAAACGTATCCAAATATTCGTAAATTTCTGATACTTTTAACGTTTTATAATTTCTGATATCCTCTTACAATATTATTAAAACTTGTTTATATAGCTTTCGTTAATCAACATTGCATTGTGCAACTCTTCGCCAGTTCATATTAAACTACCAAGGACACACCACGGGGAGGTGGTTGCACTTCGAGTCCCACCTATGCCCTCCCAACCACCCAACCATGAGAGCATGTATTTACATCTTTAAGAAAAGTCTTCAACAGGTAAATTGTTTCTTTGTGTCATATATTGGACGGATATTTCTATCAAACATTCTACTTTTGATTAAGTTTTCTCTTTTCTTTTGATCACAGACCAATTTTGAGGAAGCAGTGACTTCTTTGACGGCTTTTTCTACCGCTTGAGTGTGTGATGGGAGTTCAAAAAGAGTGCACTCAGAAGCTATGTTTACACTCTCGGTTTCCAGTATCCTTTGAAAATCCTGATTTGTCAAATGACTTGTGAGTGGTGTTTCTGTCACTTCTACATTATTACGAACAATCATATCGACATACTCTGATGCTCCAAAATTTATTTTCGGGATTTCAAACCGTGTTAGTGCTTTACTGGCTTGTTCTCTAGATCGAGCCTTGATGATACGTCTTAAAGCCAGTTTCTTTATATGATCTCTCTTATCAACCAACATAGCTATGAGCATGTTTTCATGGTGAGCAAAGTATCCATTGTCTTGGATACATTTCTGTACAATTTTCCGATTTTCCTCAGATAGGTAAGTGCAACTCTTTATGGTATCCCACAAGTTTTGAGCTCCAATATAAGCTTTTGGATTACACTTGATCCTGAACCAGCTAGGTGCATAAACTTTCACGATGAAGGTTGCCAACTCTTTTAATGTCTGCGATGGAGTTTTTGTAGCTGTGTATAATCTTAAAATTCTATTAGCTGTAATCAACCATCTCGTATGGGAGAGCTTTCCTGGACTTCTGTTTTCTAAGTCTTGAGATATTTTCCCACTCGAAACAGCCTTACAAATATCATAAAGGCATTGTTGGTCAGTACTCAAACCCTTTTCATCACCAGGATCGATTATATCAGTAATAAACTCTATGGACTCAAACTGAACTATTTTCAATGAATGACATGTTCCAAAACTTTGACCGACAGGTCCAACAAATCCCTTTGTAATAGTTTCAGAGGTTATGCATGGGATCGAAGCTTTTCTGTTTAACTTGTCAACAACAATCTTGGACACTTCTAAAAAACTAGGGTTTTTGCCATTTTGCTTAATTTTGTTCCAAATATAAATGTAGTATTTTAACTCATCTCTACGGGTAGGAAGCAAAGACTCGCCCATATCTTGACCATTACCTATGATAGGATGAGGTAAATCCTTGTCACGAGTCCTAGGGAACACCATAACGCAGTGATAAACACACAAAGCACAGTAACACACAGTACTATAACACTGAACTAGAACAGTAAAACGTATATAACTCGACGACTAGATATAATATCACCGAGATCGATCGATAATACCACCTATCACTCTCGCTGTTAAAACTCGACTAATTCCATCAGAGAGGCGAGGGGAAGGGAGAATCAAATCGCCACGTGTCTGTCTTACCAAGATCAACGCTCCTGGATGAAGCGCTGCAATGCAAAATGATTCACACCAGGCCCGTCACTTTCGTTACTACACGTACACAACACAGTTTACATGTCTTTCTAGTTTTGTGAAAAAGCTTATAATAAGCTTGGATACTGATTATAAAAACGTGACTTGATGATACATGCATGCTATTTTAAAATATTACTGATTATATAAATAGTTGTAAATATCGGAAATTTCGGACAATTTGGCGAACTTTAGGCCTAATGCGCAGACTGAAACCACCACCTAAAAATGTTTTTTAAAATCCTGTGTTTATTTAAGGCCTTGTTCAATTATTTAATGATTACCCATCAGGGTTTCTTTTGTTTCAAGTACTTAAAAAAAATTGTAAAAATGTAAAAAAATTCAAAAATTTTCAAACTTTAAGCCAAATGTGCAGACTCAAGATGACGTCATAAAAATTAAATATTTTACAGAATTGTTACTAGGTCTCATACAGAGTCATTGAAGGGTACCCGTTTCCGAAAAAAAAATATTGACTTTTTTCACTCCACCCTACTGTTGACCATTGATGACGATAAAAAAGTGGCAACAAATGTGGGAGTGGCCATAAATCTGGATGTATATCTATTGGATAGTACCATAATGTCTACCTAGGGGGACGTGATTTCCCATCAAAGAAACAATTCCATTAAAAAAACTGTCTCTATCAAAATGTAGCATTTCCAATTGTTTTCCAATCAAAAACGACTGAAATATGCATTGTGTTCCGCGGATTCAAAGGTTATGAAAGTGGATTCTAACCCAAGATCCAATCTGGAAAGATTCAAATGGAACAGGAGCGAGAAAATTCAACCTTGGCTTGCAATTGCGAAGTATAGAGAGACAGAAATGTTTGTGCCCGGTTGGTATTCTAACGAGTTTCAAACTCATTTTGTACTGAATCCCTTGATTAAATTTAAAAGCGCCTTTACGTGGTCATAAAACTCTTCTGGCCATTGGTGCATACTTAATAAGTTACGAAGAATAGGATTTCGACAGATACTTCTAACAGGAGAAAAACTACATTTAAAACCTTTCGCAATGAAATATTTGCAACTCCTGCAATGTAGGAAGGATAGATACTCCTGCATTATTTTCCTACAATTCTTAGCTAAATATCCTTAGGTAGTAGTTCTCTCCCAAATTTTATGGAAAACTATCATTCCAGATAAATCAATTATATAGAAGAGAATTTCCAATTAGTATTTAGGTATATCCATTAGCAGTATTGTGTTTGCCGCTGAATAAAAACTTGAACATTATTATATTTCCACCTTAACAGTGAAAACGTCATTCGTCTAGACTGGGATCACAGCCATGAAGGCTGAGTTTTCCCCAAAAGAATTACATGTATTCGTGTGTCTCTTTATAATGTTCCAAAATGGTGGAAGTAGTTTTAATGTATCAGTGAGAATAAAAAATATAAACATATTTCTAATGCCATAGGTACAATATTTAGTAATGGATGACCAAATACAGAAAAGTTGGCAACCGCTGCCCTAATGGGAGACTTCCGCTTGTTTGAGTTCTTGGCTAGGGAAATGTAAGGGTGAATTTTCTCTTTAAAAATTTTTTAAAATCATTTGGCAAGGGAAACTAATAAGTAAATCTTTCAGCTTCAATACTCACCTAAAATAGAGTTTTTTGTCTTTACAACTGCTTATAAAGAACATTAATAATTTGTGGATCAATTCTAAATTTTTATCCTATACCCTATTGAGACTTAATTCGAATTCTATTTCTTAAATCAAGCTGTTATAACAAACATGAAGAACATAGAGTTCCCAATATTAATTTCGCAAAACCTTTGTTTTTATGATTGAAATCCTCAGTACATAGCAAGTAAATATACATATTTGAGGCCTTAGCTTGACTGACTTATTTCACACCATCCGTTTAAAACGCATGTTCGAGGTTTTCTAAATTATTTATAAATAATATTTTTTTTTATATCGAGGATTGTTTTGCATATTTTTCAAAATAATTACTGCAAATTGATGAAACATGAACTGTAATTCATTAAATGTCTGCCCCGGCATCATGTGTGCCAGGTTTGCTTATTTTCTAATATCGTCTCGGTAAAGTATATAGCCATTACAAATCCAGTGAAAAAGGCACATTATACAAATATTTCGAAATATGTTCTGAACTAATGCCCTATCGTGGTACTATTAGAAAAATGAATATACCTTTTTATTATGAGGCCAAATGCACTGAATAAAATGCATACTGATATCTTGCTCTGCAATAAGCGGCCGCAGTAAACCCCAGGCAGCGATGAACGGAGCCGACGCATATGAATATTCCAGTTAATTTCCCCACTCACAGACGACAAAGGAGTCACTGAATCTCGAAGAGCAATAACACCCACTCACTTAGGATATCGCTTGTTACCTTCAAGCCTCCAAACAAATCTTTTCATCTTCAGAAGGGCGGACAGAGTCTTTAACCTCCGATCGACTGACTTAATAAAAAAGTAAACTCTCTTAAAAAAGCCTTCCCGTGTTCGTCCGAGGATTCTTACGGAGAACAGGACAATCGCTTTCGTTTTTTTCGCAAAGTTCCGTTCGTGCGGCCAAAAGAAAAAAAGACGAGTTCACTCAACTCGATCGCTCATTATTCAGGTTGAATATTTGAATTTGAATAAAAAGGGAGGTGAGGTTGGAAACGAACTGGTGTGACGGAGTAGGGATAAGGATCCTGGATCTTTTAAGGGCCCTTTTCCCCTACAAAAACCCAATTAGAAGGACGTTGGTCTCTCCTTACAAGTCTCGGGTATCGCTCCATTCCTTCTCATACTCCTTTCTTCTCAAACTTTTTAACGCCTCCACACTCAGGCAGTAAGAAACGTTCAGATTTTTTTTCTTCGGTGGAAAAGCTGACAGGCGAAAACAGGAGATGTTAAAGAGGCGTGGGTATACGGAAAAAATATAAGAATTTTTCGAGATAAAAATATTAAAATAAGAATAAGAAATAAATGAGAGGTTTTTGAGTCTGTTACCTCCCACTCATTTGAGTGATCCAGAGGGCTGTGTGTTATTCCTTTCTTGGTATGGGGCACCCTTGAAAGATACTTAGCTAAAACTTCTTCAAGAGTTGACGAAAATAAAAAAATTATAAAAAATCGTTCCCCATGCCTAACAGCCTGTCAGCCATCGCAGGGTGGTGACACTCCTACCATGCACTCCTACCATGACACTCCTACCATGCAAGAAAAAAAATAAGTAAATGGATGTCGAGAGGTCGACGGGTGTTACTCCCGTCGACCTCGCGACATCCATTTACTTATTTTTTTTCTTTTTAATCCACCTCTTCCCTTTACCGCACTGCCCCCTCCCCCCGGTTCCAATCCTCTTAACCAATCCGCGTGAGGGCTTTGTCTCCCCGCTTCATCCCCCAGACTTCCCCTCGAAAGACCCCGTAAATCCAACCCTCACTGATTTATCCAGTTCACTTTCACCCTGCTTAATCTCAGCAGGATTTTTTAAATGACTCTTTCTCTCTCAGAATCTTATGACTCTAATAATTTGTGCCAAATTTTCTCGTCAAATTTTTACTTTAAACTCAGATAAATGATCAGGGTTGACAAAAGATAGGTGAGGTGGGATAGATAAAAACTTTTGCTCGCAAAATGCTGATGATCTCAAATCCCAATAGTAAAAATAAAATACTAGGTACATGGAATCCCAACTTACGCAAGAATTAGCACAAGTGATCTTTCTACTAAATTTTGTGTAATTTTTTCACTGAAAAATATTTCCTTGAAAGCATTTGAACTGACAATATGCAACTGTCCGTCAGTTCTCTCTATTTGAAAAATTTTTTTTACTTGTAATGGTTCTCTGACGTGACAGTTTTTTAAATCTCTGGGCGGTTAAGAGATCCGTGATGGAAATATATTTAAGGGGTATTTTATAATGCATGATTTTTCTCGATTTTGTATCATCCCAAATCACTCCTAGGGCGCAAACGTTAGAAAAAATATGCTGGCCAGGGTGGACTCGTCTTGGGAGCCACACCGGGTTATATTACGCAGCACGAAATTGGCTGGTGCCCAAGGACTCCCTAACTCACGCAATTATGGCTGCCCGCGGGTACATTGTAGACATTGATCAAGTCCGTCTAATATAATTAAGTTCTTTAGACAGTTGCTAAGATCCATGAATGGGGTTGGGAAGAGCAAATTGTATCCCTGGAGGTTAAAAACCAAGGGTTGAACCCAAGACTCTCAGTATAATACCCAGAATGATTAACCCTCACTGTAATTTTTACGATTTTATAAATTAACGCCAATACTTTCCAGAAAATAGTATCCTTTCCTGGTGTATTTTCAGTTGTTGATGCATTTACAAAACGATTCCCCTGTAAGTATTAAACCCGGTCATAAATATTGACCTGCTCAAAAATTATCGGGGCTTCTGATGGCAATTGCGTTATATTTATAAATATTTACTTGAGCGACTACCAAAAGCTCTTGCTACAATGAATAAAAATACTAATATGATGGCCTTTTACTCGATTTTAAGAAATGCAAGGTTTTAAAATCCATTTTATGCTGCTCTTCTTCATCTTTCAATATGAATTATATGCTGATCTTAGATTATGGTCACACCAACAGACTTTTGGTATTATCCATTTTATTATTACTTCAGCTAACGGAGGTTCTAATCTTTCAATCTTTTAGACTGAAAGTGATTAATATGATGGCTTTAAACTTTCCAGTAAGTATGCAAAATTTTATAAAAGTCCCTTTTATTGTTCCCTACTTTTTCTTTCAATATAGAGTGCGTATTGATCACTGACCTGGCTCGCACCCACAGAATTTTGGAATTACACAAATAAGGTTGCCACTGATCGAACAAATATACCGTTAATCGTTTCGGCTACGGTGTGATTTTTTCGCCAAAGGGCATTATGCAATAAACAGTATTCGGCAGATTGTCTGCTACTCGTTTTCAAAAGGTTATTAATTATACACGATGCTGTGCGAGGCTGGTCGCTGAGTCATTGAAGAATTGTTATTAAGTTTATAAAATATAGTTAATAGTGTTCATGTTATACTAGACTTGTCAATAATTATCCGGCAATCGAGCGAATTGAATTTTTATGTAAGGAGCACAGCTAGTGAGTGCACACTATCCGCTTTTAGCTACTACTTAAGCTTAGTTTCAACCTTGTACGCTTCGCTCTAAAAATATCTTCTGTACCAATGACAATCAGACGTAAAAGCTAATAGTTCTTTGCAAGTTATCTCATACTTGAATCCCTATTAATAGCTTAGAAATAGGTATGATACGTGACCTGTGTCAAAGCGCACTAAAGTATTCAGTCGCAATAAATCAAAGTTATGAATGTGAAACTAAAGTTTAGGCATAATTATTACAACAAGTTATTGGGACAAGCAAATTTTTTCTGGACGAATCAAAATAGCTTATTAATCTTTAAATAAATAAACAGGCAAACAAAGTCATCACTTTTTTTAGCTTTCTTTCATATCGCATAATATATAGGTACCTACCCTATTTGTCCTGCAAGTAAATTTACCGGGAAATGTAGACGCAATTGCTTAAAATATCAGCTAAACTAAAACTCAAAGGGCATGCTTAAGTGCAGCCGAAATGTATGTAGAAGTACGTACTAAGGCCTGGTTATATGTCTGGTAAACTCTAACGGCAAGATGACGTAGCCTTTTCGATAACTTGATGTTTACTGAGAGGGTGTAGTAATTTGCATCGAACTGTCGTGACGTGAGAGTTTTCGATGGGAGAATGCATTTACGTCGGTTTTCATTACTAGATACCATTTTAGCAGGGAAAACAATATTGGGCTTGACCGCTATGCTAATTGGAGGAACACCTTCTATGACGATAATTCATTAGAGCTATTCAAGACCGATAGATGTTCACTAAAAGCTATTGGAAACATTTTAAAAGAGAAGTTATGACAATTAATGCAGAAAAAGTTGGGCAACATCTGATATAAAAGAGCACATAGAACAAAAGAACATAGAGGCAGGATTCTCGATGTTTGCAAACTACGATTATGCAGTCAGACATGATTACGTAGCAAAGATAGTTAACCAAGGGATAGCAATCAAAATCGATAACATAGTCACAAAAATGACATATAAATCCTATTATTTTAATTTACTACAAATACTAGCAAACAGAAACTACAAATTCTATTGTAATTCGTGTATTACAACTGGTAGAGTTTAAACTCTGATTTACCTAAAAAACAAAACGACATGAGAGCAATTATATTAGACATAGTTGTACCTTTTAATCATAATATTCAAGTAACCTACTTACCTTAGATAAATAATAATACATAATTAGTATCAGAAGTAAAATAAACCTATATAAATAAAGACATTAAAGAAAAAAGTACTTATTTTTATCGAAAACAACCATAGTTTCCAAATTACGGATAATAAATATGGAATGCTTGTTCACTAATAATGAAATTTTTAGGACACCTCATGAGACATACTAGATCTTTTACCAATGTGATGGAGGGAAAGGTGTTCGGCAAGAAAGGAAGAGGAAGGCCAAGGATACAGTAACTGAACAGGGCAAAAGAATTGATGGAGACTGAGAACTACTGGCATTTCAAGAGATCTGCAGAAAACAGGATCATTTGGTTGCAGCGACAAGACGAAGCCATTAGTTAAAGAAGAAGAAGAATGAAATATCGCAATCGAAAAGGTCGGTCACATTAGATACATCTACATGTCATGTCGTAAGAAGATTCCTTGCAACAGAACGAGCATAATCCCTTTGGTATTACAATATCCGGGATCAGTAAACGTTTCCGGCACTGAGAGAAGTCAAAATCGAATAAAAATGAAAATTTGAAAAGTAGGCTCCCGAAGAATGCCTTGGATTGGACAGGTCTTCCGGGTTCTCGTCCGCGTGTATTTATCCTAGTGGACGTGGAATGAGAAATTCGTCTCCCATCGTGAAACCGTGGAAAATACATTTACAAGCGCTGGAGAGCGTGTATCTATCTTATCAAAACTCAATTTTTATTCATTCTTTTTTATCTCAAAATCCTTTCTAATTATTCTATGAAAAGTAGCTTCTTTCCTTAACAATTAAGGTGGTGAAAGCGATATGTCACTTAACCTAAAATTGGATGAATTTGGCCACATAATAAATGAAAAGACTCTCCATTGAAAACAAAACATCAGCCACGTAACACGCTGTTCTTTTAGAGTTATTTTCCAAAGAAATATCAGTCATTAAAATGAAGAATTTCTAAAGCGTAAATATCCTCGTAAATGTAATAGTGCGTAGTTTGTACTCATTTTCAACTATTTTCAAAGGTAAATCAAAGACCGCACTTATTATTACAGAATCCCGAAAAAAACGTCCATTGCGAAGGCGTTTTCACTGTACTGCGAGAAAAAAATGAGTCAGGTAAAAGACTTATCTGTGAATTTGAAGTTATTTACTGATAATTTCAGTTATATTTAACAATATTTTTGCACCAATTGTATTATAATATTTACTACATGCTCCTAAAAGCTGTTGCCATTGAAAAAACTTGAATAATGTCTCTATTATTACGAGGGAAAAATTTCGCTCAAAACACCTTAATTCGATAAATAAAAAAAACAATTTGATGATCCCGACGTGAAATTCGTTCTCTCCATCCGTTTCTCGTTCTCGTCAAATCTATTTGCGGGTGCTGTAATATCGCATCCTACCGGACTCACCGAAGCACATCCTTCCCGACGTCACTTGTTTCCCCTTCGCCTAAAGCCCCGAGGTCCCCACGCCGCCACAGGCCATCCACCCCTCCCCGCCAACGCTCAATATGCCTGCGGCCCTTCCGATCCCTCGCTTGTACCCTTACCACCCGCCCCCAGCCTTATCTCTCTCGCTCTCTTTCTCCCTTCACTCTCTCCTCCCGCATTCCCGACTGGTGGAGGTGGAGAAATAAAAGGCACCATGGAAAAATTCACGAGCATAAAAAAAACAATGTCTTGGAGTGAAATGAAAAACAAATTCACTGAAAGAAATACTACATATGTACAGTAAACACCATATGTAAATGTGTGATGTTCAGTCACGCCACGATTCGGACCGAACTACAAGGAAAGAAGATTGGAAAAATTGATTCAATACACTTTCATGCAGCTAAAGGAAGCACATATGAAACAAGAAACCCTTATTGGCATGTAAAATCTAGATTATATTATTATTTGATGATAACATGTCAAAAATGACGGGCTACAAGCCCAGCCATGCAAACATTATTAGTATAGATTTTATGTATGTGTTTTGAGTAGTTTATTCCACTTTGGATAGTCTAATATCTGGATGCCGTTACTAATGTTTACAAATTATAAACATCTGTGCTAAATTGCAACTGTGTTGATGGTAGCTAAGTGGTTGCTGTGAAAATTTAACATGGGGGCTTATGAGTTTGAGTCAAGGTGAGTTTATTTTTTTATTCAATTTAAAATTTATCTGGACTCCAAAACCAACTAAATCGGTTCAGCCGTTGTCTCCGTCATCAGCATCTCCCGCCTGGACATTGGCATTCATTAGTATCTTATTAGTATTCGTATAGATAAACGTAGTTTTAGTCATACATTTGAAAAGCTCTCTGCCTTTACTTTTGCCGTGGATTGTACATAGTACTCAGTGAATGCATGTAGAAATGGGGTGTTGGGGCACAATCCCTATAGGATTTCGACCAATTGCATCTTAAGGGTCTAGTCCGGTCTTTCATTTCCCAGGTCCATTGAAGAGTTTTGTGCGAACTTTACTAATTAAGCCTATCGATTTTCCACTGTTAAATACCTGAAAACTACTCAAATTTCTATCCTTTCATTATAACGACCTTTCATAATTATAAAAAGCAGACATTTATTGCCGCACTATTTTCAATGAAGCCTTATTTCCCAGTTATTACACTTTTCACTATTTAATCAGCAATGTATTCGAAAATTAGCAAAACTGTGCTCCTGGAGGTTAATTTATCTAACGCTTTGGCATAATTTCACTACATACTGTGTTTTTTACTTGACAACTCTATCAAAAACCTTGCAAATTTGCGCTTTCATTACACATACTTAAATTTGCCCTGTAAGACAAGATAAAGTTTCAGGCTTTTATCTGTGGAGTTGAATCACATTAAATTATGTCCCATATTGTTATTTACTCACTTTTTCATTCTGAACCACCATGGAGCAACATACAATTTCATTATCAAGGTTCCTTAACTAAGACACTGTATGTAGAAATAACTAACTAATACTTGTCTCACAAAGTGATGCATCCTACACAGCATTCACTCTTCTGCCCTACCACTCTGTCAACGACACTACCCACCATTCTTCCAACCCCTTTCTCCTCCTCTTACCAAAACGCTCGGCAAACCCCAACCGTTCTCGGAAAGGTGGTGCATGGAAGGGGGTGCCCATTGGGAGATGGTTTCCCATTCCAACGAGAGAACGTCGCGTCGTCTCGCTTCATTTGTCAGCCACTCGATCAGCCCCGGGATCGCTTAAGAAGTAGAGGAGCGAGATATAAGAGAGATGAGGGTGGTAGAGGAAAGAGGAGACGGCATGCCTTGAGGCCTTGGCCTCACACATCATCCCCTGTCATGCATATTTCTTCCTCTTCTTTACCAAACCGGCTCACGCTCTCTCGCCCACATAAGCGAACGCGCCCGAAAACTGCATCGCCCGCCTAATGTCTCGCTTTATCGCGGCTTTCCCTTCCGATGAGTCGTATTGTCGCATTAGTTTCGGGTTTCACCGCAAAAAGGGAGTGTGCGCGGGGGAGGGATGGTGGTGAGGGTGAGGAAGGGGTCAGGGAGTTGTTTACAGACCTCCTACCCAGCCTCGCAGCGTGAGGGCAAACTACTATCACCACGACCCTTAACGTTTAAAATTCGCCACCGCACCCTCTAGTCCACCATGCCTGCGTCGGCCGCTCCTCTTCCACCCTCTCCCCCGCAGTCGTTTTTGGGTGTAAAGGGATCCTCTGTTGAAAAGTGGCCAGTTGGACGAGAGGTAACGAGGGGTTAAGGTTAGAGGTCACTGGCATAGCCTTCATTTGAGGGGAGCATAGTGTATTTCACGGGATCGATTCGCTTGGAATTTTCGTTTTGAAATATTCCTGCAGTTGAAGTGTCCTGAATAAAAATTGATCAACTCAGGCGTAACATTTTTAGAACTTGACTTTGTTCATCATGCTGAAGAAAACTAATACCGGTTGATTTCAACGTCTATAGCACATTTATCAAGTACAATGATCTTCTTGCTGGTCTTCTAAAATGATTTCTTACTCCTAGTTCAAATTTACTTCCGTCATAATGAAACTTCTCTTCGTTTATCCATAAATCTTCATGCACGTACTCCTACGAGTACGACAGGTGACGATACTAAAAAAATTAATGGAGTGTATTATAATGGCATTTTACTTGTTTCTAGCGGTGACAATTATTTCTTCAATACTATGACCATGAGTGAGCAACCACAATTTAAAAAAATAAACCATATGATTAGAGAAATTTGATTCCGGACCAAAATGCAGTGCGTCGTTTAAAAGGGGCGATTCTGAAAATCAAAGATTTCCCTCCACATCAATTGACAATCTCTACGAACAACATCTCATTTAATTTGATCAACAAAACAGAATTTCTTGCATAAACAGTTTTATTTACGACGCGATGGAGAGAACTCAGAGAAACGAAATATTTGCGTCAAATTTCTAACGGGTAAGTTCAAAACGATAGCTTTAGATTGTATTCCCCTTGATTTCCTAGTAAATTCACAATCATGTGTAGTCGGCGCACATGATGAATTGAATTTTGCTTACAATCCCATTAGAATCTTTGAAAAGAAATATTTGATGTAATTCTTGCCCGTTGGCATAGAAAAAACTCAACCATTAAGTGAATTAAAAACGCCCAAGGCCGAATACTGCCAAGAGAAAACAGAAAACTGCCTCTTGAAATTCTTTTCAAGGAAATAATTGTTATCGAATCCAAAGCTTTAGAGTATGATAAAACAAGTGAACGTCTATTAAACCATCATTCCTCCTTGGCAATCGATCTTTCTTCCTTAAAGGGAGCTACGTTCGACGAATATCAAAAGAGCCATGTCACTGGAGTTCATTAATATCTGCACGCCAGTTAGTTACTACCAATACGTTCAAAAATGTTTCCAGTCCGATTATTTTTATTTAACCATTATTCTTACCCATTGAATTGCCTTTCGTTTATTCTAGCCGGGCCTTTTCTCAGAACGATCTGATTCTGGAAAGAAAGAGAGTGATTAATAATGAACTTCCGGTTCGACTCAAAAGGACAGGCAGGCGCACCCAGTGTCGTTCGACGTCCCTTCCTCGACCTTAGAACGCAATATCCCCTTTGCCAAGACGAATCCATCTCTCTCGTCCTCTTCTGCTCCTCCATTTGTTCCAGACATCCATTTCCTTCCCTGGGTCACTTCTTATTCCAAGAAATCGGGGTCCTCCCTACTAACTCCCGAAAACCTCAGAATCTATCATCCACCTCCTCCACTAGGAGTCCTTCCAAAGGGCAAAAAGGAGTAGAGCCACTCCTTGCCATTACCCTTTGCCAGAATATATATTCCTCCTCCTTCCCCTGCGTCATTTCTCTTTCCGTTTGGGTCTCGGACCCTCCGTGATTTCCGGCTTCCTCCCTTTCCCTTAATCCTCGAGCCCTGACCAAAGGTATGGCCACTTCCGTTCTGATCTGCTTTGCATATCCAACTTTGAGAACCTTAACCTGCATACGCGTACACCATGGACCATGCTCTGAGGTGGGATATAAATGATTTCCACATTACATTTCATTACACTATGCTTACGTCGTCTGTGATTGAGACAATTTAACATTTCGCAGTCTAAATCCATGGCTTGTTCTTTATCGAAAATGTAGAATAATGGTATAAAGTTACATACGTTTGTATTTGAATGGTGATCGCCAGACGTTGGACGAGCAAAAGTTAAAGTTACGCTTTGCTATGAATTACTTTACTATCTTAATAAACATCCCTGGCCATCCTAGTCGTATCGTATTTATTAAAATGTAATTGTTCCAAAAAGTTAGGCATGAATTATTCTCTCAAATTTTACAATCATTAACATCGGTATGCAACCGATTACGGTACGATTTGGACGGATCATTTGTGGTTCACTGTGTCGTTTTTAGAGCACGAAAAATTGCCGAGAGGAACTTTGCTGAGCAATCGAATTCTATTGTACCCTGGCAGACTTACGTTTTCAACGAAAACGTAATGAAAATGAGTTAAAAATCTTCCGTCACTTAAATTTTACAAGGTTTACTTTACTATACTAGCTATTATGGCTCACCCTAGGCACATATAGACTCGAAAATTAAGCCAAATATCCTCACAGAGTGACTGAGAAAGATGTACACCTAACGATACCGAGGTCTTAAATTTATATGCTGGATTAGACAATAATCTTTCAAGCTACTGACATAGTATGCTTCTTTAATCAGATTTTTAAACAGAATTTTCTATGATAAGATTAATGACTCTATAATAATAGAAACTATTTACGAAATACTACCTTTTGGAGCCAATTAAACGTAAAAATATTTTGGGATTCAAAGGTATTGACTTTCAGGATCGCTGGCACTTGTCCTCCTTTCAAGGAAAGCCTTTATTCTCCTTATATTTTGTGAAAGGCAAACGCTTTTTATAGGAGTATATATAAGAACTTCACGTGAAATTCATGTTTCTCTCTTTGATACTTAAAAAAATCTCTTTTTGAGTTATTCGAAGTAGCCGAGTAATACAATCAACAGATTTCTCACGTTATATAAGAGGGAAGGTTCCACTTTTCCGAGAAAAACATTCTCATTCAAACCTCAAAACTTTCTGTTTTTATATCGGTCTTCCCAGAGGTGCTCTAAAATAATTATAATATCAACCTTTGATATCAACGGTGACTTTGGATTGCGAGCGATTGAGAATTCACAAAAGAGAACGATCAAAGGATTTATGATGAAAAAGCCGAGGAAGCTCACAATGTGTAATCGTGTGACGGACCGTAATTGCCAAACGAAGCCGTACTTATCGGTAAACGGCACCGACGTGTAATCCTGGTGAATATTCATGGAAAAAAGAAATCACATAATAATTCGGTTTAAAAAAACAGATAAAGAATTTCTCTTCCTTTGAGAAAGCTCTTCAACCCTCACACTGGGGTCCAGCGGACCCCAAGATAGTTATTGTTTTTTATTTTGCCAATTTACTTTGTTTTTGTAGCGAATATGGTGTACATAATTACTCTGGAGCCTTTAAAATATCAATGCATTGAAATATTTATATTTAACGATATTTAATTTGAATTTAAAATTACTTTTTTGCAATGGAGTATTAGAAAATATCGTCGAAAGTGATGAAATCGAATTTTATTTTATGACGCTACTTTTTTTAACATACCGAGATGTTCTTTTAACAGGTTACGCACAACACTACAAGGTTCAGTTAAAACAATTCTATGAAATCTTTTCTTTAAAGAATACGTTTATTACGACATTTGAAATTAGCGATAAATTTAAATCCAAATTTTCTAAGATTTTTTTTATATTTTTTTTTAATTCTTATGTTCCAGTTAAAATGGTTTAATGCATATGTTTTCAAGTGAAATTCATAAAAATTGCCAAATTAAAATTTAACACTGCATATATTTAATTACTCACTCCACTATAGGCAGTACACAGGGTACTCCTGTGCTCGTCACACATGGCAGAGCCGCATGATGAGCATAGGAGTCGAATTTTTCTATCCCTTTCCCTGGGGCAAAAGCTGCATCGAATATTCCTTTGTAGAGGTTCATGTTGCTGCACTAGAGGATCTTCAATGCGTACAATTTCCTGAATTGAGTGCCTTATTGATGCACGCAACGTTGTCTCCAATACACGCTGCCGCAAAAATAGTTCAATGAGTGATAATGCCAAATTCTTCAAACATGTTCTGCGTTTCACATTTTCATTATAGTCATTAGAGCAATAGCTTTCACACCAGCCTAGTCCAGTATTCCGTAGAAAACTCGCAGAGGCCATCGAAGGGTTTTTCTTGCTGAGGTGTATTCACGGCAGAGTTGGTGGAATGTGTCTGTCCCTCCTTTAGTTGAGTTGTAAGTCGTGATGATCTCAGGCTTTCCACTGTCTTCAACGATGGCCCCATTCATCCCAAGTTTTTCACTTTTTTTCCCATCCCAAGTTATAGGTTCACTTTTTTCAGTAGCATATATATATATATATATATATATATAACAGTGATCAAACAAATTATTTAACTAAATAAAGATAAATAATTTAAACATCATGTATTCAATACAAAAAAACACATAAGTTATTATTCAATAACCTTACAGCATACCCCGCTTTTTGAGTCATAATAGCTAACTTTTTCTCTAACACGGAATAACTATTGTAATTAGGTTGGTTACTTGTTTATTCGTTGCTTAATATAATGTTTCTTTCATTTTACAGGTAAGTCAACTGAAACATTGTAGTTTCCTGCCTGATATGGAAACCGGTACGTTTTTTTACGTTTATTTCTCTTTCCATTAATTTCCTTGTGTAGAGTGTTCACTAATTCAACCATATAGTTATGTTTCATCGTTAGCGAATTGATTAATAGGAATTCATGGCAAAGCTTGTTAAAGAACAAGTTAATATTGGCGTATTGGACGTTTTTTAGTGTGACTTGAAGTGTATTTGTTAGTGTAAAATAAATGACAACTGTTAGTATGAAGTATAACTGTATTTTTATTTGCGAGTTTAAGTATATTCTAATATTAGGATAGCAGCTGATAAAACCTGTTGCTTGAACACATTTTAATATAATTATAAAATATCTATTCATACATCCAAAGGCTTTAGCTTTATGCATAAGACATGCATTGGAAACCAGCGCATGAAAAATGGAATGAAGATAAGCCATAAGGAAGTTTAAGCAATGATATTTGCTACGGCAAAGAAGGCGAGGCTGATCATAAAAGTAGGAGGGAAAAACTGAAGAAGGCAGAACATTTAAATGACTTAATAAGACGAGTAGCGAAGATTTATGAAGTGCAATAGCGTTGGTTGAAAGAGGCTTTCATTGATAGGGTAATCACTAAAAGTATTGATTACGTGGATCTTGCGTGAAATGCAAAGAAAAGACTGGTTAAGAGTTTACATTGGAATTCAGCGTTGTATGGTGCAGAAACATGGATTCCGAGGAAAAACGGCGAGAATAGGCTGCATGCATTTGAGTTGCGGGTATGGAGGATGATAATAATTGCACGTTGGATAGAGATGAGTTCAAACGCATACGTGCTTGATATTGCGGGAGTGGAGAGGGAGCTTCTGGGTGGTATTAGGGTGAGGCAGAGTAGGTTATTGGAACACGTAGAGAAAGGCGAGTAGATTCTGAAGGTCGCGATGCAGGTGAGATATTTGGGTAAGCGGGAGAGTGGAAGAAAGAGAATTGGCTTTATGGATAGGATGAAGAGAATTAGGGAGTACGCCGAGCTCTGAAGATTGAAATAATGATATGCGATAAGGGCCGTCGCATGTAAATTCAAGCAAGTTAATCAGAGGTAACACATATTACATGTAAACTTATCTTAATCGGTAGATCAACTATAATAAATAAGTGGGTATGAAGTTCCCATGTCTCCTTACCTCCAGTCACATGGAAGTTCAAACGCGGAAGCTGGAAGTGATTCCCGGACAAATGAGCCGGGGTTGAGCTGAATCCCGTGAAAAATTCCTTCAAAATATTTATTATAAGCACGTAAAGCAAAAACCGACATCGAAAAATGCTTTAGACTATATTCGAGTTGTCAGAGTGTAGTTGGAATAAAGGTATTTCTAATTCATCTAACATAAATGGTGCAATTAGCACGTGTAAAGATTCCGTAATGCGGAAAATAAAGGAACAACAGTCGTAAAATCCGGCATATTCGTTTCTGTTCGGGCCTCTATGCAAGAAAGTTACATTTTTCCGTTGATAAAAAATACTATTTGCGCAATATATGACACTACTCTTTCGTTGTCTCGTGACCTCCATCTATTCAGTGACTTTCAAACGAAACCAAATAGGCATCACGTATGATGGACGAAACATAATTAAATTTCAATGCCTTTTTTTAAACATTAGACCATGCATAAATCGAGAAAATATAATGGTTTACAGAGATTCCGCCGGAGACAGATCTCACTGCATTGCGCCATTCATCATCTTGTGAAACTATATCTAAACCATCCTAGTTGATAAACGTATGACCGGTTTTAGAAACCACAAGTATGTATTCAAAGGAGTTACGTAATCTATAAGTCAAAGTATTTTTTCGGTATGCATTTGTATTGATAAATGTATTGCCTTCTCATAAATGGTTTCATAACTTCTTTGACCTGATGGAACTAGGTTTAATGCTACGAGATTCATGAGTAACCAAGATAGTCGATGCGCAATCAGCAGCTTGGAGCTTAATTACTTGATAACATAGTTATTTCACAATGAATAACGATTCTATTTCCTCCTGCTGACTATACATAATAAGCATGCGTAATTTTTTTAACTTAAAATAAAAAATCATAATTTTTTTCCTGCGGTAGGAGAGTAGACCAAACATTGAAGAAATATCTATCGGGATATAAGTTATGAAACCAAGTTTAGTAAAGTGGTCCATTACTTTATGGGGATCATGAAAATCGATTCCATTGGCTAAATGTTTGTGCATCGGCCATTATACAATTAACAATTTTATATACGTATGTAAACTATATATCGAAAACTGTTCTAATGATTGTGATGAAACCTCATATATTGCGGATTTCAGGAAATATCACATTTTCAACTTAATAATTTTATGAAATAAATTACTATCGATATCATGAGCTAAATGTATGAATGTACAACCGGCAAACGAAGGTGTTTTTTATTCGTAAAATGGGAATTAGAGTTGCGGATGTGTAGAAGAGGAGAGAGGGAGTCTTTGGGTGAAATAATGCGTATCTCGCTCCCCGAAGAAATTACGCAAACAAAAAACAAAAAGCAAGGCCGTGTGGAGAGACGAATGCGATTGTAGTCGAGGGAAGACAAAAAAAATATGAATGCCGGAATTCGCGTGGGTGATGTGAGTGGCACACCCGGGGAAAATCGGAACCCTTAAGGGAGGAAGCTCGTGCGAAGGAGGAGGTGGGGTAGATGACTTCTTGGAGAGTGGATCCTGATGAGAGGTGTGGGCGTTTTGAGTTGGGGGAGTAGGTAGAAGTAGTCGAGGAGGAGGTCGGAATTTTTCGGAAGGCAAGCATACGACATTCCGGGAAGAAGAACAATAAAAGAAACACATGATGAAGGGGACGGGAGCGTTTAGTTGGTGACGGTAACAGAGAGAGATAGAGAGAGAGAGACAGACAGACAGGAGATGGAATGTCCCCTACAACTCCTTGAATAAGTCTCCTGTAGTGTCACTCCTTGACATCGCCCCAGAATGAGGATCTCGGAAAGAGTGTCGCTGGTGCAACGGTTCCGTTTCATTTCTTTCTTTCAGACAGAGATATCTCCACATCTGATGACGCATGGAGAGTCCGAAAGAATGAATATATTTTCGCTTGGATAAAAGCAAAAAAAAAGCAGGTCGATAGGAGTTCCTTTTAAGGTTAATAAAGGAAGCTTGCAAGTTAAAATACCTTTGAATTGGTTTGGGAAATGAATTGAAACCAAAATGTTTCAATTCCTACTCCTTCATACACTAAGTCTCTGTTTTACAATCTTTGGTTAATTATTTAATCGCTATGGAAGTTAATACCTACGTTGTCGCATCGATAACACTCATCATCTAACCGAAAACCTGATTTAATATACAAAACCCTAACTATTAGCTATAATCTAGATAACGGAATGGCTACGTCACTCATCCACAAATTTGGAGAGCACTTAAATAAGCGTACACTTCAACTTTAAGTTCTGGTGTTAATCACTTCTAGTCAGACGCAATAGCTTGACTATTGCGTCTGCTTTCCCGGTGATCTTACTAATCAGGCAACTAAGGAAGAAATTTTGTGGCATGGAAGAAATTAATAAAGGCAATCATTGAAATTTCATGATTATTTATGAATAGATTAATTGTTTTTTATGCCAAGTACATAAAAGTTTTTTTTAAGTAATCGCTTGAACTACTTTTTGTGATTTAACGGGTGTTTTACAGTGAAAATCATATTTTTTTGTAACTGAATACCTAGATGTGCTGAAAAAAGCTACGTAGATGTTGGGTTGTTATCACGGATGTTAGTAATAGTAGTTCATTTTTTTCGTTGAGTTTGAGCCTTGCTTCACTCGGCGGTGCCACAGGTCAGTTTAAAGTTTGTTTTTGGGAAAAGACCGTGGGTTTGCGTGAGTTTGTGTACGAGTGAGTGTACCTTGGAACACGGTATGGTGAGGGTCGCAGTTGGAGTAAGTTCGTGGTGGATCCCCTTGAACGAGCTGCACCCGGATCGTAGGGCGCCGACCGTGGACTGGGACCACAACTGGTGAGAGGCATTCGCTGAATGGATGGGGGTTTAATCGTTGCACAGCACTCAACAATTAAAAGAAATACAGTCCACTATGTACATTTAATATCGCGATTGCATGTGATAAGTAGCATATATTAGCTGTCATTAATATTAGGACACTTGAAGTGCTCACCATATGGCACCCAAGTAGATATAACTATTCCACTGAATTATTCAGACCCATCCCTCTCGATGGCAGTCCAGTTCTCTAGGCACCAATCCAAACCAATCATCAAAGCCTCTAGCCCACTGCATTGAAGAGATAGTGATTTGACGTCTTGTTATACCTGGGCCTATAGATTAAATAGACGGCGTTGTGCAGGTGACAGGTGATCTTTGTAATGCAATAATTAGTTAACGTTGAAAAAATGCTTACGTTAATCAAAATTAGAAATATATTCTCAGCAAAGTATTTTCATCAAAAATTATTAGGTGCAAATAATTCTAATTCTTTGCATAAATAATATTTTAGATAAAAGTATTTATTCACAAAAGCAAAATTTTTGACATACATAGCCAGGGGTGGTCACTCCAAAAATATTCATTTTTATTACGTGTATGAGCATTATTTAATTTAAAGTGAATTGGCTTACGCACATCCTCTTTCGGCAATGACTAAGTGTGAAAAAGAGAAAACGAAAAATATTAGGATGTCGTTTTCTTTATATGTCAATCTAAAGTCTCCGCAACTTCATCCAAATGTCTCCAAATGGATTACCGTTACATTTCACAGGGCTTCCGACAACTGATCGTGCGTATCCACCTATACTATCTCACTAAGGAACAAACTGTGCCGTCGATGTCATCCTTTTTGCCCTGAACAAAGAATATTTCCACCACTCGTCGGATCACACCCTATTCAAACCATTTCATCCACCGGCCGTCGAAGCAATACGTACGCCTCGACACCCTCGGACCTTCTTAAGGCGAATAAGTTTGACATCTTCGTCTTTCTTCGGATCCCCTTATGTCAGCCGCCCGAGGACAACACGCTAAGAATCCGACAGGGAACTCCGACATGAATCAAAGAGGAGAATAGCCTATTTCAAACTCATGGAGGGTTTTTGAAGAAAGAAAACAAATGAAATACAATTTCAATAGTTCCTGGAAATAAAGAACAATTTACATATATCGTACTCATCCGATTTGTTTACATAAATACCGTTTATTTGCATCCGATCAATTTAGAGCTGGGATTTTATGGGCCTGTAACCACGTTATCGAAACTTTTATAGCATGAAGAATTTTGAGCATGAGGATTTTTGACAATGTAGAGATTATAAGTAATTCGAGAGAATCCTGATCGTGTGCAATTTATTCGGTGAAAGTAAGATGTCCCAAAAATTGGGAATTTAGGATATGTTCTGTCCAATAAAATTCTCCTCTACGCAACCAGCTTGTAGAATACCTAATGATGATAATCAAGAATTCCTCTCTAACTATACCTTAATATCCTACTGTCGGTGGCACCCCACGTTATTACTAATAGATATCCTGCGGCATCTTGGCTGTTTCAGAAGTCGTCATTATTGTTATTCTGCTCAATGAATGGGAGATAAGTTGACGGTTCTGCTTATAATTTTCCCTGATGTTTCCAACATTATTCCAATCTATTTTCTAATGATAACTCCATTTTGAATTCTCGAATTTCAAGTTTCCCCTCGTAACTTTCAACATTCCTATCCTTATCCTCCCTCATCCACGTTCACTTCTATCACTTTCTTCAACATACTACTTCATTTCATTGATTTGTGCTTGATTTAATTTTAGTAATTTGATTAATAATAAAAAATATCTTGAAGCCGCTGTTCGATCAGATTTTAATATTCCTATGTGTTGGGCAGATAAATTTTCGGGTCGTCATTTACGTTCTAAACGCACGCCAAAACGTGGTTGAAAATCATGTTGTTGCAAATCCACCAATTGCTCACTTCGCCGGCTGCGGTACATTTCATTTTTTTGTAAATAAACAAACGTGTACTCAAGAAACCTCGAATACAATAACGCCGTTGACCATGGTGCTTATTTTGAAAAGTACAATACAAAAATTACTACATTGTTGTTAATCAACTGAATACCGTTAGTGAATATTGAACACAAGGAAAATAAAATGTTAATTTCTTCTCGCAATTCAGTTCATGTCTCATTGCATTGAATGTATTCTTTTCATAGTCGTAAAATAAAATACTTTACATTGATGTACTAATTGATTTCCATGCTTTTCATGATTTGGCCCGGAAACCTTGTTTGGACCCAAACTCGTTGCCTTAACGAATTTTCCTGAATATCTGGTCAAGTCAATTTAAATTCTTGTTTCTGAAACCTTCAAGATATAATGCATCATAAAAGTCGTCAGAGTCATTTTAGAGATTTTTACATACATAAAAACCTAAAATTGTAAGTCAAGAGTATGAGTTAGGTGGTCATATGCCATTTATGAAAATTAATATCTTTCCAAGCAACTTAGTGCAGTGAGTGACGAGTATAAAGAAATTTTTCACGAAGTCATTGAAGTTATGGAATAAAGGAACCAGGAAAAGTTGAATTTATCTATGTTCATCTGACTGTTTTTGATATGTGATGAGAGATATCGCGCAAGTTTACCACAAACAAAAAATATAACACGGATATTCTTGAGTGCAAAGGATAGAGATCCATGCATTCATGTGTAAACATCGGTGTAGCTACGCATGTACAAATATCTTGAAAAAGCTATAAACATTTTCTGATGTCACGGTTCTGATAGTCGAAGTTGACTGCTTTCACAGAGGAAAGACACAATTTATATTTTTGTATGCTGCCCAATATTAATACACAAATGGGAATACAGGAATTGGGTAGATTTAGCCTTAATTTATTTTAAATCTCATCATTTAATAAACGATAAAAATATGGTAAAATTGCACAGAGTTTTTCAATAAATGACAGGTTTCATCCAACAGTGAACATCATCAAAATCATTAGAGAACTTTTATAGACTGAGGTACCATATATAGTCAAGAGAGAACTGATCTGTAAAAAGCAACTGATGATGTCTTGTTTTTATGAGTCTTAAGTTTTTTATGTTTTTTGTAAAGAGTAGGCATATGGTTTCACTTATATCTATTACGCAATGCGTGTGCTTTAACCTCGACGCCTGGGCTCACCGCAACCCCCATCTCGTAGAATTTCACTAACTCCCGGCAGCGTTCTCGGCCGATAGTCTGCCCATTCATTTCGCCCGATCCTCCCACCTGTGGCTACATTAAAGGATTTTTCACCGATAATTCAAGCCACTGCCAGCATTTTTATTTCGCACTAGGAGTAATGGAAAAGCGAGCCAAACGGCCGATAATTAATGGGCTCGCTCCCGGATTTCTACTCAGAAGTGATTAATCAGAGAGTTAAAAATGACCGCATTCATGCACGCTCTATCACCTATCTGCTAGTCTTCAGAACGATAACAGCACTAGATTTGTCTATGAAACACCAGGAATTTTTGGAAAGTGCCTATTTATGCCATTGGAATGTGAGGTTTTTTGCTGCCCCTGGCCAGATAAAAAAAATGGTCAAAGAATCCGAAGGAAGAGTACAAGAGGAAAGGACCACGTGGTACACAATGTGGAAAAGAAGGAACAGAAGAATTTTGCTCACAATTAGGTACAATGGGTTTTCCAGGAATATTATTCAATATAAATTAGAGGGAACCTCCCTAGACGAATGAAAGAGATAAATATATAGGCCATATAAAGAGAAGAGTACATAGGAATAACTATGAGGAAGTAATGGAACTATCATTAGATAGGAAAGGATGGAGGGCTGTGGTAAACCAATCTTAGGATTGACCAATAACTGTTCCTTACACTAGCGTGTTCATTTGTATTTTTCATTTATTTAATTCGATTTAAACATGTGAAGAATGCATAAGGGTAAGGAGATTTAATATTCAAAATTTTTTCCAACCCTATTTTTCGAAATTAATGTCTTAAGGTGGACTAAATCTGGAGATTTCGAGGAGTAACTTAAGTCGGGAAGAGAAAATGACATAGAAAAAAATGAGAGGGGAAGCATTGTGAATCTTGACAAGGAGATTACCCGGGATAAGCTCTCAGGAGGGTTGGTCTGGCAATATCTCAAATGGGACGGCACTGAAGACACCGTTTCTTCTCTTCCGTCCGTGACAGCACGGCGAATTCTAGAATTGAATTAGGTACCTCCTTTCGGAGGTTGGGCACAAGGGTCACGTAAAATGTAACGTCGTGAATGCACAGTTTTTTGCAATCAGGTAATATACCTAAAACGTACTTCGAAGTAGTGCTTAAATTATGTCTAGTCTTTTTACTGACTTTTTCCCGGGACGTATGCATGCCCTGGCATTAGGTGGTTCATTAAATTTTTAATCTCAACGCAATGAATTGTCAAGGGCATCTCAATAATAACGGTAATTAATAACCTCCAGCACTAAATTTCGTTACCATGATAAAAACTCTTTATGATAGTGTGCTCTAACAGAGGAGTTAGTATCTTAAATAATATGTAATAACAATAAAATCCATCAGAAACTATAATAATTATTGAGAGATTTTTCCTTCTCCGACGTCTAAGTTTACATCGCATTCTGATATTTGGCCATAATCTTAGGAAAACTAAAACATCAGTTCGTGGAGTTGGTATCCAAACCCGTGACCTTAAGACTATAAGAATAACGCAAATAACACCTGAACGCCGCAGTATTTTGTTGGAAAAGTAATCATGTCGAATAGAGATTTAATCGCGACTTTATTGGTAAAAACAAATTCCAGCATTTGTTTGTTTTGCTTGAAACATTATGTTCCCTAATGGCGTTTTAGTTAATAAAAAACAAACATGAAGGTACAACATTTGAAAAAAAAATGACGACTATATTTTTTTAATAATCACTTTATAGATATAGGAGCCGATTGCAGCGTTCTTTCCATTTGATCTATGTATTTTGACCTTAATTGCTGCAGTTATTTGCTAACAACTAAAAACAAGGTTAAAGCGTGCCAAAATTGTATTGCCATTCAATTTCATGGGAGTTCTCGTTTTTAAGAAGTTTTTCGAAGAAATGACATCTATATTCGATAGAGCAAATACTATTTTTCTGCTTTGTCACCCATTTTCCCATTTAACAACATTTAATGTTAAGTTTAATTTGTGAATAAAGTAGCGTGTATAGGTAATATTTTTTTTATAAGCTACCACACTATGACTTAACTGACATTTTAGTAATTCTACCTTAAAACCACCTTTACTGAGTTTCCTACGCTCTAAATGAATAAAATGGGAATGCATCTGAAGCCAAAAAATACTCTAGGCCAGTAAAAAGAGAATGATTTGCAAAATCAGCTAAGCGGGCGAATAGTTGGACTAATAGTTGAAAAACTGAGCGTTAAACTGTGGACCCACTGGCGCGTTTTTAGTCGACGAGGCGGGCGTCCCGTCTCACGTACACCACAGGTCTTTGCTCCTGACGCAAAGTCTTCCGGGATACCCTTGAACTAGCTGTGTCTGGTGCCGGTATGGCCAATTCTGGTGACAGCGTGGGTGCGGTAGCGGTCTAAGGAGTGGTCTAGCGCTCGTAGAAGGGCTAGAATTCGGTCTTAAGTCTCACTTTGTACGACGTTCCGCCTGATTGTGATGCGTGATTTTTCAGATACCCGAGCTTCAAAGAAAACATCAAATTTCCCAAGGAGATGGAACCTTACTCCACAATGATTGCGTAAACTTCACACGCCAAAAGATTATTGCGAGGTTTACTACAACCTCACTTAAAATGTTATGTTGCACGAAAATTGCATATTTATAAAATCAAATTTCAAATTTAAAAAATTTCAAAAATAAAAAATAGAAGTCGAAGGACCGATATATTTTGAGTTTCATTTAAAAAAATTGTTGTTGAACGAAAAATGTATTATCCAGACCTTTTAAGTATTCTTCAAGCTTCCGAAGTGCTTATCATTTGTCAAACACTAAGTTATGTTTAATCGTGAAGTATATCATACTTAACGCCGGTGTTTGAATTTATTGTTTACCTGATATTTTATCTGCGTGAAAACCGAAATTAAGACGTTATCTCATTGATGTCTTTCACATTAGCTAACCGAAGTGTAATATAATTTTCAAAACTGAACTTTTAGTTAACATAAAGTAAACGAAAAGGCTGAGTCATAATGCGGCTAACGTCAGCTTAATATTATTATGCCGGACCTTAGAGTTATGCGGAGTGAATATTTGTTTAAGTACTTCTATTTTTCATTTAAATAGATATAAATTAGCCTCAATGGAGTCCAACCAATTGTTCACGTGTTGAGTCTTCCAGTTCAAGTAAAACTTCGGTAAAGTTTTACTTGAGCTGTTTGAGGTTGCATCGCTACTTTTTCATTTAAGAACCTAAAACACAATAACACAGAACCACATGAACACCTCTGTACGTGCTCATGTATAATGAGCAATTTATCAATACTAAAATTACTAACGGATAATTACATTATTGCTGGTCATAGATTTAGTGATTAAAACATTTCAGTTCCTCCACCGTCTTCAATACCTGCCTTTATCGATATATCTATAACATCCTACGTTCCAATACCTCACGTACTGCATTTTTTCCCCAAACTCTCAGCTTGCCATCAAAACTGTTATCTAGGCTTATCCATTCTAAAGTCAATGAATTTATTGGATTACCGCAAAGGTAATCCAATAAATTCATTGACTGACATAAACCATACATGTCTTTTAACAAATTGATAATTTGTTAAAAGACATGTATAGAATAAACAGGAAAGCTGATGAAGCGAAAATTTGACCTAATTCATTTTTATATCCTACGCTCAATTTTTTAATAGAAGGCTCCAAACTTAGATTAACATCATTTCAGCACCAAAAATAATTTTATATACTTCTTGATCCATTATTTTCTATTAATTATTTTCAATTTGCTCGATTTTCATTTATTTTTCTATCCTGGATCAGTCCATCGATACAACTTCTTAAAGCTAATCCTTAGCCTCTCCATGTCATATAATAAATCTTTAAATACTAACGACACACATTTGTCCAAGTGAATGGCAAATGCTACTGCAAATTATTGATACACACAGTAGGAATGGAATTTCATAGAAAATATAACTGTACTATCTTTAACTTGCAAAAAAAACATTCAGCTGTGAAAAGTTTATTTAAGGCTCCTGCCCTTCTTTATTCTTCCTTAACTGAGATGGAGAATCAGTCACGGAAAGGAACACAGTCAATGCTTTTATTTTCTGCCCGTTGTCCCACCGGAATCGACTTCCTTAATTACAACCCTCCGCCCTCCAACCACCCGCGGAAAGCTTCACAATTTTTTAAATTTAATTGGCTTCCCTCCCGAATGTCATTTCCACTTGTCTTCCACCCCCTAATAAAATTTACCATTTCCACCTCAATTCCTCCCCTCCTCCACAAGTTCCTTCTCGAAATGTTGGCAATTTGGAGTCAAGGTTAAGACACCGCAACCACATTACCTGTGCATACTTTTTCAAAAATGTCCATGTCAACAAAATATCATCGAATTTTTAACCAGTGAGTTTTGTTTTCCTAGACCTTCGAGAAGCTGAAGAAATGTTTCGTTGTCCACATTTAACCAGGAAAGTAATCCCCGATAGAGTTCCCCAAGAAAAGAGATCATCGTTGATATAAATGAAAGTTTCATAAATATGCATTTGGAAATTGGCGTGACCTCAAATCACCAAGCAAGTAAAACAAATTGAACGCGCTACCGAGTTTGAGAACCAGTATAGTAAGAAGACAAAAATATTCTGTTTTATAATTCCTAATCCAATTCAATATGTAGACAATGAATTCCTGCGTATAAGAATACAATTACCAGTCAACGTGCCAATATATCGCCAGTAGGTCGTTGCTACTAAATAGCATATTGGAGCATACCATATAAAAGTCACGAGAATAACTCCGCATGATTGTACAAGGCTTAATATGGTTTATGGAAACAGATTTAGCGTCCCGTTCTATATTGTGATAATAATCCCCCTTCTTTCTTGCGGAAAAAAATCTTTTCATGATCTTCGAAATCTGGAGGTAAAGTACAGGAATTTATCAAAAATGCGTTGAAAAGTAAAGAATGTAATTCATGTTTCTGAAAGGGAGGTTTTTATACTGTTTCATTCACAAAGTGTACGCTATTATCATTAACAGATAAATTCTTCGCTAAAAGTCCCTTTGAATAAGGAAAGTCATTTCCAAATGTATTATTTATACGCTCCGCATTTGAAATGTGTAAAGGAATAAATTTGAATGAGGATATCATTAATTTATTTCTACTTCCTCTTTCGTACCTCCGTATTATTAATATTTTGCCATGTCTTTCATCACATTGTAATTCTCCTCAACTTTAATCATCTTCGCATTTTCAATTGTCTTTTATGAATTATTCAGGTTGAGTTTAACTTCTCCCTTTCTGAGAACTTAATCGTAATTTGAACGTTACCAATGTAATAAAAGATCTTTCGGTTCGCAGAAAATGGTCATGAGAACTCGGTGAGCAAATAAGTTTGTTGGGAAACATTAAAGACTTCTCCTGACCTGAATGTCTAAAGAGGTCCGCGAGTTGGAGCCTGTCACGATTATTTCAAACTCTTATTGACGACTATTCGCAGAATCATTCCACCTTTAGAAACTCAATTTTTTCCCCGAAGTCTTGGAACTGACATAGAGGAATTCTGGGAGGGGAGCAAGGTCAGGACAGCTTATGACAAACTGCTGGTTCTTATTATGAGCTGAAGAATAACTTAACCCTGAATCCTTCATATTTTACCATTTACTTTTCAAAGTCTATTGGTGTCTCTCAGTGATAAGTTATTTTAACGTTATTAATTTAGCGTCCCTTTTTAGTTTAAAAGAATCATTTGGATGACTTTGTGATGATATTTGGATGGGTGACCTCTTAATTAGATGAAAGTAAAAATCTCATAGAACGAAACTGACCAACGAAATAAGACTAAACAATTGAAATCGTACGTTACATAGTCACACAATCATTATCATCTCTTGAAAATGGCTTCAATGAGAAACGATTCCTGAATCACCACAAGTGATGATTTCATTGCATTCTTTACGTGAAAAAAGATTAAGTAAAGCAATTGCAAACAAAGCATAAGCGCAATATACAGAGCTACTTTACCTTTGAAAAATGTTTCTTTCATTTCTTGCGAGACCAAATCTCTGGGCAAGACGCTTTTAAAGGTATTAAGACTTGGAATGCAGCAAATTACTTTATAGTAAGTAAGAAACATAAGAAATACGATGGTATACTTCATAATGATTTAACGTTCCCTCCCCAAAAATGAAGATTCCGTACGTGTATGCATATGAATTTATGTATCAATAGACAAAAATACTCTAACAAAGAGAAAGTATTGTGAAACTTTTTTGTATGGTCATTGATATGATCATAAACAATCTGCAACGTAGCCATGGGCACTAGTTCGGGATATGGAAAGAGGAAAATAAAAATTCTCATTTTACTATGGCTGAAGAAAAAAAACAACTTTCTAACCTGAATGAAGGAGGTACCGCTAAAATTTTCTGTCTGCATTATCCCTCTCACTAGACCGATTCAAGTAATTATTTTAATATTCCTACTTACAGATTTTCATTCGGAAAAGTGTGAACATTCATGATAAACTAATCAAGAGTTGCAATGTTACTTGAATATGAGCTTATTTGAAGTAAATACTGGGATAAGAAATGAAAGAAAGATTATTTTTGCCAATCAATTAAAACTCTGGCAAATTAGTAACTCGCTTTTGCACCAATGATTCTATGTGCACCTATTCAGTTTTTGTGTAATGAAATTGGTCATTTGCATATTCGATATCCACAATAGCTATCATAACTCTTGACAGAAAGATAAAATACAGATGTCATAATGCGGTTAGCCTTATTCACTGTTATCAGATTACTACAAAGAAAAGCGATGTGAATAATTTAACGGTCATTATTTCAATGAAATTGCAGTCGATATTGGACCATTTACGGAAATGTCCAGAATTGTTGTTACGAGAACGATAAGTTAATCTTATAATGTCAAATGAATTAGTACATTCCATTGACATTACTTTTGAGACAGAGACGATGCGCATTTAAAAAAAAACAAAATAATCACTTAGGTTAGCAATATGATGTAGGGACATAAAAATAAGTGAAACGAAAAAATGTGAAGTTTCTGAAAATTTGAGCTGTTTAAGAGGTACAACGATCGAACAAAATAATTTCAGTTCTTTTTGTAGTATAAGAGTGAGAATTTAACTTTGTTTCAAGCCTTTCCGCTTCGTCACGAATTACGTAAAACTCTCGAGAATTCCAAGACAAAATGCATCCGTCTACTGGATAACCTAGAAAAACATATAAAAATACACGAGAACTAGTAACTGACATGACGTAAGGAACTACCTTGACGTGTACCCACACTTTAATTCAAGGAAGAATCAATTTTCTCAATTTAGACGCGCTTGAACGCCTGCTGGGAGCTTGGAGTGTAATCTTCCATGGAGTAATCAACTCCTCGAGCTGCGATCTATAACGTGCTTCATGTGTTAGGCAGCGGTGTTTATCAAACGGCTGGATATGCAGTGGCCTTAGCACTTGAAAGACTTGCTCTTTAAATATTTTATCTGAGATGACTCTATAGGCATCCCAAAACTTTATAGCACTCACATAAAAAACCAATGAGTAGATGGGCTCTTGCCAAAATAAGGTTCGTGATATTCTGTTATTAGTATTCTCTCGGTGAGTCCACAATGCCGCGTGCTGTCGCATGTTACCATCTTCAAATATAAGCTGTTCCTTTACTGAATCGACAAAGGAAAATTCGAACAAAATACAACAGAAAACTCAGTGACAATTACGCTGATCATAACTTTAAAAAAATTAGCATAATGAGGAACTATACGCATAAGTTGTGGTTGGTATTAAAATGTTTTACGGTGCATATTTTACATCATGATATCATCTTATTGGGAAGAACTTGGGAATTTAGGTCAGGTACTGTCAAAAAATCTACCATTCAGCCGGTAGACTGCACAAGAATAAAACAATACAAGCGGTTAAAATACAACATTAGAACTCACACATGACGCACCTTTTTACATTTTCATGGCACAAAAACGGGTGATGCATCATTATCCCCTGCCACACGCCGCTGGGACGGCTCGTGGGGAAATTATTAGACTTCGATGAAATGACGTAGTTGATGACTGAAAGGTGTGATGGCACGCAAACCCCCCCCCCCCCCCCCATCAACGAGGCAACGCAGGGCGAGAAACCCTCTTTGAGTGAGTCCTTGAGTCCAGACACAGACGACCAGGGTCGACCTTGCGAATCACTACTCATAAGGGCGACTAGGAGCTTCCGACGAATACAACGACCCGAGACATGACACGATATTGCTTTTAAGGTTTGAGGGGAGTGCAGGGGATAGAGTAGGATAGGATACATATGCATAATATTCTGCAGGCCACGGGTGTGTGACAGGGGCTGTTTTTTCACCTACTACGCCATAGACTATATCATTTAATGAAGTTACGACTATTTATGCAGTAGTAAAAACCTACACTTATTTATAAGGAGTAGATATTTCACCAATATGCACAACACTACAGGTATGCTACCAAAGTTATAGAAATTATAAGCATTCGAGAATTTTGCAATAACATAAATGCACAAAGAAACAAACGATATATATATATATATATATATATCGTTTGTTTAGTATCGTATATATTATCGTTTGAACGAAATATATATATATATATATATTTCGATATATATATATATATATTTATAAGTTACAGCATATAAGACATAAACATTGCATTCCATAAAAATGATGCCTACCATGCAATGCACATAATATTGGTCGTAACATATTGCGCAACATATTGCGCATACATAATCCCAATTTCGTCGATGTTTTGTTTGCAACTTGCTCATCGTCTTCAGCGATTCTGATGACCTTATCCTGACGCCTTGAAGACAATCAGTGAGTTGACAATCGAAACGTCGCATAGTGGGACCAAACTCCACTTTAGACGGACAAAAGTCCAAAAAATGTACAATCAACTCCAAAGTAGGCATGTGTATGTTTTTTTGATTGCTTAAATGAAAGCTGATATCAAATTTGCAATATTTATTGTATTTTATGATTTTTTTTGCAAATTTTATTATTTTAACCTACAATTTTTGACAGTAAAATTATTTTTCAGTAGAATAATCTGAACGAATCAAATTAAAAATGTTCACGTAAATTGAGATGGTCGTCGAAAATGAATCTGCTATAGAATTTACAAAATTATTTTTGCATTCACCTTTGTGCCTAAGTTTCACAGGGCTGAGATTTCAAAAATCTCAGCCCTGGTGTAACAAACATCACCACTTGTACTTGTAAAAGTGGACATAATACATATCGCATCCAAATTTGACTTATTACAAACTAGTACTAACTTCATAAACAGGTATTATTTACGGTACTTGCATTTGCTTTCCATGATTGAAATTGTTTATATTATAGTTGCCATGCGGCCATAGCGCCCGGATAAAGTTCCTATCCGCCTCTCGTGCATAATAACTTTTATATCGTAACAGTCCTTTTGCAACTCAATGGCAGTTGATTTCTTTTACAATCTCTAGCTCACACTTAAATGAATAATATATCTCAAAATTACGATACGATTCCGTCCGATTATATAACCTTTCTCTAAATAATTAAAACTTTTCATTTTGAAAAATCAATAAATTTTCATTCGTGATAATTAATTACTCCACGCGTATTTTATTTAAAAAATAAATTTTAAAATCATATTCACACTCTACTTGCTTATTTTAATCGATTGAAAGTTTAAAAAATAAAATAGAGGACACCACTATGCTGTACTAATAGTTTCAAATCGACCGTCCAATTCGGCTTCTGCGTCCGTGGGACCAGTGCTCCGCTATTCTCTCACTTTGACACTCATTTCTACGCGCAGGTGCATACTTACCAACCCGTGAAATACAAGGTTACTTAGTTCAAACATCAGGTTACTCAACCTACTATTTCAGGACCCTAATTCAAACTTTCATTTTTGGACTTTTGTCCGCCTAAAGTGGGGTTTTGCCCCACTGTGCGTCGGTGGAAATGGAGGACCTGACCCGATGAGTAACCCGAGAATTAACATTCGATTATAAAAGTAAGAGGGCACAAACTGGAGTAACTGTAGCATTATTACTAAAGTAGTACGCTATAACAAAATGGGAATAGTAGTTAAGGCATAAGGGGGGATTATCGTTAGAGCAGGAAGCCTTTGGTAATAGAAGGGAGTTGATGACGGGGACTTTGGGTAAGGACATAGAAAAGAAGCTGGTGAAGAGCTTGATGGTGTAGCGTTGTATAGGTCAGAAAAATGGACTCTGAGAGAGGAGGAGGAGAATAGGCTGCAGGCATTTGAGATGTGGGCGTGGAGGAGGATGGAGACGGTATGATGGAGGGAAAGGAAAACAAACGAGGAATTGCTTGGTATGGTGGGCGAGGAATGGAAACTTCTGGATGAGACCACGGGAAGGCAGGGAAGGCGGCTGGAAGAGGTAATGAGGAGCGATGGTTTGCTCAAGGCTGTGATAGAGAGAAGGATGTTGGGCAAGCGAGAAAGGGGTGGAAACGGAATATATTTTGTGGACGGAATGAAGATGGGTAGGACGTACACAGAGACGAATAAAAAAATGCTATAGGTAGATAGTGCCCTGCAGATGCTAAAATCTGGAGGTGAAACTTAATGAATGAATTATTTCAGTCATTTTACGGTGAAACCACTTCAATAGTCGAAATTTGTCGGGGGTTTGACGTAACATCCACGACGTTTCTAAGTTCAAAAATGTCGAAAACAAGCTGAATGAGGCCCCAGGAAGAGCGTTTACATCCTCCCTCCAAACGCGTGAGTGACCACATCTTTGCGGGGACGCGTCGACCGAGATTACTCGAGCGAACTAATCTTAGGGTTTTAGTCCTCGACTGCCACCCTCCCCCTCTTTTCAAGGGACGACCACCCTCCCCTTGTCCCGTCACATCTCCCCCACTTGAAGAGCATATCCTCTCTCACCTTCTTCCAAAGGGGAAGGGGTTATTACGTGTTTCCGAAATACCTTCCCCTCCTTCTTCCCCCTCTGCGGGTTAGAAGTGGGCACAAACTTTCTCGTCTTGATCTCTGCAGCGCGGTGGCGGACTCGGTGCCGTTAGAGAATGAAAAGGGTATTCGACGGTGATCCAACGGTCAGAAGTGCGCTCCGTCGGTCCCTTTTCCCACTCTCCCAACTCTGATCCGCAGATAAGTAAGGGTACCAAATCACAAGGAGAAAGTTTAAAGGGTTGGTTTCAAAAGTCAGTCGAAAATATTTGCTCCAGCTTCACACTAAGGCAATCGATGCGATATTTTTTTCACACCACACGCTTCGAGTTCCGAAGCTATTCGTGGGATCTGTATGCATCTATACTGCTTGCCAAGAATTTTATTAAACCATTATAAACTTATTGCTGAAGAAAAATTGATTTTAAAATCCCGCCATCCAGTTTTCACTCGTGTTTCTAACTTAAAAAAAATTAAATTGCAAAACAAAAAAATAGAATAGCGCCAGTTGCAGAGTATATGGCTTACTTCTTCACAAGAGAGACGTTTTAAGGGTCGGTTTTAAAAGTTGGGCGAAAATATTTTCTTCTTTCCTTTTCAACTCTCTTTCCTTAAAATAGTTAGGTTTACCAGGTATCTTCCAAAATACTTCAGTTATCCACCATGAAGCTGCGCAATAAACCCTATCCATGCTCATTGACGATAAGAACATTATCATCAGTGATATTTCCTGCTTCGGAGAGAGTCTTTTGCTGTTAATACAATGTTGGCTCAAATTCCAATGCAATTGCTGGATTTTTTAACATCAATTTAGGACTGCTTAGATGACCTTAGGGCTCTGACCTTAGGGATGACCGTTACTGAATAAAATTGCTCTAATTAGATTTTATTCAAATTATCAGCGTAAATTGATAATTACGATTTATTGCACCAATTTTAAGGTATGTAAATATCTTATTACTTATTTTTGACATTAATGTAACGAGTTCTAATTCCCGAATAGTCTCAAATGACGATTCTTTACATGCAGCTCTGGATGCACAGTGATTGTCTCTTTCAGGATCAAAAAATGCTTATTCGTCAATGATAGATTATTTTACAATGTATAATGCGAATTTATGCTTTATATAATTTTCGGGTATAGTTTCAATGACGAGTTGTGATTTTATAATGATCCAGAGTAATGATCATCGATATTATTGAAGCACCTTAACCTCCATGATTCTAATAATTAGTACAAACCCAATGCTGGGAAAATATATTTTAATAGAAATGGTTGAATAATTAACACTTTTTCCCAGGAAAAATAAAGCAAAAAACGCTTTGTTAATGGTAAAACATAGGGTGGGGTGTAGAGTATTTTCCTTCTTGTTCTTTTTATCATTGATTGAAAGGCGGAGGGTGGCGAATAAACCAAAATAACAACCAATCGTCCCAAAAACTTGGATCAGCACTTAGACGGCGTACGAAGGAAAAACAAATGAGATCGGATGTAGCGCTCTTTCCGTCATCGGATGCTAATCCTAATGCTCTAAACCGCGAAGTTTTAATGGAATGGCGTCGAGTAACATGAAGTGGAGCCCATTTCGCCCTGGTAGCTTCCCGTCGTGGGATATACAGGAGCAACAGAAAATTCGTTTTACTTTTTGTGCGTATCAGCACAAATGATTCCCACTATATTGATACGATATTAATCCATTAAAAATCTTGCTTCTTTGGTTCGAGGTATTACTGAAAGGCAAGGGCATATTGAATCAGGAAATTGGTATGAGAATTTTCGAAAAATAAACTGAGCCAAGATCTAGTTAATACCATTAACCGATGCATGGTTATTTCATTTTAACTCTATGACTTCAAGAACATTGCGTGGTAATGCTAAAACACTTGGCTATCCACCAATACTCACATTAATATCCTGACTTGAAAAAGCGCCGAGTAACTTAAAATAACGGACAGTAATGGCTTACATTAAAGATGACAAGCAATATATTAATAAAAATGTGCTCATGTCGTCCGTTGATAATGTCTCCAATGGAAAAGATAGTACCATCCAAAATCCTAATTGAAGTTTATTCACTATTACACTGTACAACGTACGCAGCGAGTATCAAATCTAGTTCTGTGGAAAATAATTACCCGCATACAAATTAGGACTTTCTCATGAATTATATCTCTACGATAACTAAAAATCAGTGTGGTTATCATAAACATTGCGGCAAGAGCCATGAGCGGCGACATGAGCAGGTGGAATATTTTATGAAATACGTGGCGTTAAGAGAGATCGGTTCCCTATAAGTGGTGCCACTGTGAGATACAACGGACGCGTTAAAAATCGAAGAGAATAAGTAATAGCTGACAATGAAACAAACACATATAAAAATCAAAATAACGCGAATTACATGTCATCAATCACAAATTAAATCTTTATACACACCCACGTCTCCATCACAATTAGTAGAGCCTGGAAGTGAGAATTCCCTTGGGCTGGACATTCCACATGCCCAGCAATCCTGCCGACTCACTTGTTATTTCAAAGACAATAAGACACAGATTAAGTGAATTGCAATACATGTGAGGTCGAAGATGAAGATTTCAGCGTCATATTTATCTACAATACTATAGTTACAATTACGATACTAATGGGGATAAGCTTAAAATTAGGCTAGATAAGCTTAAAATTAGCTAGGCCAGGATAAGCTTAAAATTAGGCTTAATGCAGTTGGTATGATGTATATCGGATACAGATGCGGCAAAAGCAGAGATGATAGGACAATTAGGTGTGGTAAACGATAGGGTTAGCTATGGTCAAATGTGGGGCATTACTGGAAAGAGATGCTCTGGTATGAGACGTATTAAAGGAGCCTGGTTCGTTGTTTTGTCTAGAGCAGTGGTTCCCAACCCGTAGGAGTCTGCGGACCGCTCAGCTTAAAATTAAATCATGTACGGACCACCCTCACCCCCCAACATACCCCCTATTAGTTGTAACCCTTCTTCAGCGCCTTTCCCATAACCAAATTCAATTGTGATTAAGTGAAGCAGTTTTTAGAACATTATTTATTTATTATTACTATTAATCAGTGTACAGTACAACTTAATTACCCATCTCATTCAACGCACATCGCTTTCAAAATCCCCATTTATTGGAAAGTTTTTTATATGTCCTGCGGACCAATCGCGAGGATCTCGCGGACCACATGTGCTCCTCGTACCACAGGTTGGGAACCACCGGCCTAGAGATTAACTGACAGTCTGACAAAAAATGAAATTAATGATAGATGAGAGAATAGCATGAGAGGAAGGGGTAGACCGTGATAGTAATGAGTGAGTGCGGTGTAAGATACTATAAAGAGAGAGGGAATTAGAAGTCTTAAGAACAGGACGGCGTTTATGAAGCAATAAATGAGTTTAACTCAAGCAAAAGAGGTCGTAAGGATAGGGCAGCATGGAGGAAATCATAAACGCTTTCCAGGCTTATCACTGAGAATTAAACTTTATTGACGTTGCCTATTCCGAAAGGAAACAACTTGATGGACGATATTTCTCTTCCTATTTAATTGACTTTTAAATTTCTTAAAATCAAATTATCCCGATTTTAGACTCAAATCGAGAATGGTTAAATTTGATCTCCACCCTCCAAAAGGAAAAAGTACCTACAGCCCATTCTCCGCTCTACTAATACGATTTGGACAAACATATTGAAGACGACAAGCGTCAGGCGAGGCTTTTCGCATCCAAGCACCCTTTCCTTACACGAGAAAATGCTTCTCCCCCCAACGCGCACCAAATCCCACACACACACCTTTTAACCTCAACTCTGCCGGAGAGTTCCACCGTCCAATCAATCGGATGAGAATCCCTTTACTACTCCTTCCTATTCTCCTTATTATCCACCACCCCGCCCTCTTCAAAAGGCTAAATCCCTCCAATAGGTCGTGGCTTAAGCTCCGACGCCAATTCGCCTCAATCTTCCCTCCCGAAGGCAAATTGCCCCCTCCCTCCCCCAGTCGAAGCGGTGGCTCAAGGCCTTCCGCCTCTCCCAGTGAGTATTACCCATTCCCGAGCACCTAACCCTGCCCCCACTCCCCCAACACAAAAGGCAACCACCTGAAACTCTCTCCTCCATTTACTCATCCCCACGCCCACGATTTGAGAAAGAGAACAAAGGAACTATTCGGAATAAATTAATATTGTGTTTTTTTCTTCGCTTTCTTTCCTGTAAGGTGGTTTCAACGTAAAGCGAATTAAAAATTATTTATTAAAACGTTGTTTGCTCATAGAAAAACTTGTTCTCCTTTAGGATTGATTCGTAGAATTCGGCTCAGAATTGAATTCTACGATTAAGTCTTAATTCACTCATAATTACAGTATAAATCAGTCACTAGCTAGCTAGCAGGTCATACTGCGTCTTTCTGATTCACAAATTATGGAGGCAATCATGGGTTCTACTATCTTTCTCATTTTTCTCAACATTCTCCCTTCCTTCATCTCATCAATGAGACTTTAACTCTCCATTTGTCGTCCACGTCATTTGTTACCACTTCTTCAGCCTTTTAAAATATTTTTTATTTACAATGCAATAACTGCCTTTTCATCCCCGCTATGCTGAACACCTCAATGTGCTTTTTCTTTTATTTTTACACGCTTCATAACCATAGAGAAAAATTTTAGTGAAGAATGAATTTAAAATTAGAAATTAGTACTTTCAGCAGGCCAGCTAACCACGCCCTGTGGCCTAGTGGACAATGTTGATTTCTTAGCTTGACGCATCCTTAGAAAGGAAAGTATCCAATCACTGGGTCACGGATTTTGACGAATGTAGGTAGGCAGGTAGTCTAATAATAGCGAGTTACAAATCATTCTCTTTCGGAAGTGTATCACTATTAGTTGAAACAAAGAGGAGACTTAATATTTTCTCTGCCATTATAAACTGTAGAACTGATCCCTTGAAGACAAAAGGAAGTTGCAAAGAAGGAGTAAAGTAAACGTCTAGTGGTATGGTGGTTACAGAATAAAGTCCCAGGACTAGATATAATTTTAATCGGTCGTTTTATCGTTTGACCTACTCAGAAGGTAAATATTTTGAAGTTGTTGATCATAAAATCCTTAACAGAATATTACCTTTAATTTCACTCAACTAAAAGCTGGCCTTCAACTATCTTTATTATCTATTGCTATTTGTGGCGCCAAGAAAACGTCTATTCCATCATTCTGGAAAATTCCAAAATGATCTTATTTTAATATTCAATTTTTTCAGCTTGTTTTTAAGTTCTATTATCATTATGACAATCCAAGATATGAGCTTGACTGCGTTAGGCTTCTTTTGATACGGAGTAACATTCTCTATGAACCAGCATAAAACATAAACGTGAATTCAAGTATACCGAGTTTACGTATTAAAGTAAGTCGAAGCAACAATGGAGCAGCGGATGTCTTTGTAGTTTCTGAATATGGTTTGAGCATGACTCCATGGGTTTGAGTTACAGGAACCACTGTAAATAATGTAGGTCACATTCTGATAAGTAAATTCCATTCTTTAGGGACTTTATAAGCCTTTTTTTACTTTCCAATATTGGCGAAGTCTCTATCACAGGGCAAAAAGAAGTGCCCTCGTTCAGGAAAATTGAGTGTAATTTTCTGAAATCGATTTGAAAGTGTAAGACAACATTTATAGTAACAGTATCTTCTTTTTGTTTTGATAAAAACTATTATCTGAATAAAGTATAAGTTCAATAGTATCAGGGAAAAATGCATAGTTCAAATATCAGTCCAAGAAGGAATTAACTTTATCTGGACCCTTTTTCCCATGTATGTGTAAACGTGTGCCTTACCACTGCTGCAAGAGAGTATATTAAAAAATTATACAGCCATAGTTTCCTTCAATAGCACACATCTGATGAAGGAAGCATTGGAAGTGGTAGATTTTTCCGTACAAGTCAAATGCTAAACATGCAGCTATTTATTTTCTTTCGCCTTTTTATGCAGCTTTTTTCCTCATTCATGTTTTATAATCTTCAATTATTAATACTGTAACATTTAAGTTTGTATAGCTAAGAATTGTGTCAGAGTATCAAACGTTTTTCGACCTTTTACTATAGATTATCACCATTTATTTACGCAATTGTAACTGGAGGATTTCATTTAAACAAGTTTCTGTGTTGCAAAAAATATCTGGATATTTCTCGCAGGACAATGTTTAAATCTAAATTCTGAATTACTACAAGTTTCCCGGACCTTTTTTCTTAAGTTTTTCACTGCAAGTAATTCCTGATAGTTTTGCTGATTGTGTTTTTCGGCCCAGAGATACATAAAATGTAGGTATATAATCTTTGGTATAAAGTGTCTGTGCACGATCTACATCCTTCCCCTACTACTTCAATTTTCAACTATAACATTTTTTTCCACTAACATGCGTTTACACGCATTTCAGATCAGGTAACTAACACCAATCGCGGTTTCTCGGCCGAGGTAGAAAAGCTTACTAGGGTTAGAGCCAACTTACGTTCACACTGCCAACTTCCAATCTTGTTAATCTTAAACAGCGTAGAAAGCTAGTTTTGTAAACGGGGCAAAAGAGAGGTGGGACGCATATTGAGATGATAGTGTATGGGATCAGGATGGGATGCCTGCACCTGCAAAAATCTTGAGAATTGTTACTATATTCCATTTAAACCTGCCTTAACTTGTTGGCTACCCATAATAATATTATTAAATAAATTTAGCTGTTTAATATTATATTTCTTTTATTTTACAGGTAAGTCAACTGGTGCATCGTCCCACGGCTCACTGTCTGATACTGAAAGCGGTATGTTTTTTTCATGTCACTTTCTCTTTGTGTTGCTTTCTTGAGTGAAGTTTTCATTGACTCCACCTCATAGTTTTTTTCATCGTCAGGCAGGAGGTTAGGAGGCAGAATATGTGGTTGGAACAGGTATTGAGAGGCAAGTGGATGCTGAAGGCCATGATAAAATGAAAGGTGGATGCTGGGTAAGCGGGGAAGGGAGAGAAAGAGAATAGGCTTCGGTGACCGGAACAAGAGGAGCCTTCCATGGGAGCGGTCGGCGATGCAATCTCTCATTGGGATTACATCGCCGGCTAGAAAGTTGAACGCGAGTCCGTGGAGGGCTAGGCGTACCAAGATGGTGGAAAGCCATTAAGAAATAGCAAATACCCTTTCTTTATGACGATCAAGCGGTGAATATTCGCCCGGAATCTCATAACGACAAAAACAAAAGAGGGACTGAGGTCCCACATAAGGCATATTAAGAGGACTCCAGGAACTCTAAGGGCGCTCATTTCACTTCTTAGTGAAATTATACTTTTCAAGCACCTTGAGTTGCATGAGAAATATCACAACGGTAGTTCATTTCTCGCCTTTAGCGAGTCAACTCCTTGATAGCCGAGTACAAAGCTTCTAGTCTCTCAATATGTAGCATTGAACAGAATTTCCAATCTTGCTTCAAAATCTTTGACATGCGAGTTGTACCATCGTCCTAAATGTGTTTCTTCTGAATAAATGCTTGAAATTCTTCCCAAAAATTTTAATAACCATGCATGCATATGCTATATGCAATACTTTCTACTCCTTTAAATGATCATTTAACTGATTACATTGTGGCTTGGATGTGAATTAAAGTACATATTTATATGCTTATCGTGTAATTTAGAAAAATCGATTCCCCGAGAGTAATTAATTTGTTAGCTCGGAGTACCAGCTAACTCTTACAATTCCAACTATAACATTTATTCTCCGATCACGTAAAAACCTCCAATCAGTAACAATTTCAGTAACCAAAATCTTTTACCCATCTAACCTGCCTGCTCCTCATTCGCTTCAACTGATTCGTTCTTTATCCTCCAAGCGTGGTACAACTACTTTCATTTCTTACCTTGCCGACTCAACTTTCTTTATCCCTTTCCATAAACGAAATTGTCACACGCCGACATGCATAGTCGAAACACACTACACGAACTTTCCACTTAAGGTGTATAAGTTACAGCAGGTTGGAACTCATCAGCGCACTTCAGTGCACAAAATCCACGATGAATGGATCACTTGTGGGCTGGAAAGATTTTCGATAAGCTACCGGTGGGTAGCATTCTGAAGACTTACAACAGTCAAGACCGATTCTTTCAGGGCTTAAAAAGTTGAAGATACAATTATTTACTTATGGCCGTAACTGTAAAGCCCTAACTCCTGGCAATTCTTGAACATATGGAATACCTCATATATCCTTGACAAGAAACAATATTACAAATAATTCTTCATCGGCAAGATTTTACAATTAAATAAATCAGCCCAAGACATTTGTTAGTTGATTTCATTTGAACTGATGTAAGCTCATAAAATCGCATCAGTACTCGAGGAGCAATCGGTTTAAATGCCGTTATCCATTACTAATTAATCGGCTTGTAAATTGGAAATGCCTCACCTTGCATAACCAAGGTGGAAAACCTTGGTATTTTTTAATTTTCGTCTCGGTCTACTGTGGAACACGTTAATTCGAATCGACAATCCCCAACTTTGATCTTTGTGCCTTCCCAGCCTTGATCGCTATCATTCTCTCAGTCTGCACTCTCCTCCTTTCCTCTATCCATGGTGTTACAGACCTAGCTTTCATTCGGGAAACCCTTGGTGGCCACGGTTCTGGATATGAAGGCTTTCCTATTCCACACCTGTTTCCTGAATACCCATTTCCTACACGTCTCTTTGTAACTACTGACATTAGCTTGCCTTGGTTTCCCTATTCCCCATGAATTTCAATGTACCTAATTGGATAATCTTCCCTGATCCATTTAGTAGATGTATCCGAAAAAGAAATGATGTTATGAATAAAAATCTTATAATAGCATGATGTCTAAATCAAAGACACCGACGGTGAAAATATTCGTTTTTAAGAGGTTTTACATTCGCGGAATCCATTTTATTGAGCTACACCCTATGAGATGAATGACTGAAGTACAATTTCATCATATAATTTAGTCGCATATATAAATCCATGGAAATGAAAGCAAACTGTTTATTTATATAAATGCTTTAATGATATTAATTCAAATAATACTATGGATTTAATGCTAAAAATTATATCACATCAAATTAGTAGTTATAAATCTATAATTTGATCAAAACTATTTCGTCAACGTCTTATATAAGCTGTAATCAGCAATTTAAATGAATGAAATAGCTTCTGTGGAGAACTTTGGATGATATCGCTCCAACCGTGGGGTTAATATGAGTAAAATTCTTTTACCATTTCAATTCCAGATTTCAGCAAAAATTTCAAATGATCAATATAACGAAAATGTTTTGTTTCCCAGTCAAATACGATCCATCTAAAGGAGAAAATAATTAAAGCCGTCCCTTGGCAATTACCTCACATTTTAAGCTACTATTCATTGTGTATCGAAGCAAAATTTTAAATTAGTTGGTGACATAAACAATATGAAAAAGAGAGGCTACTGAGGTGAAAATATAATATGCATCACCCTTAGCTTCGACGATCATTTTATATATTTTCACATCACAATGAGGCGCAAAAATAGAAACTTCCTCACCTCCAATGCCAATTTAATGAAAACTCTCTTTTCCCCGGGGTTGATATCAATTATTCCAAGGAAAGTGACGATCGAATCAAAATGATAAGAAAAAACATTTTCAAATGGAATCATGCTTAAGTTAACAATGGCTACTCGTATATTCGAATTTAAAGGAGATAGGTTCAATCGTAGCCGTATAAAGTTTGTCATATTCCTCTCGTTCTTTTTCACGATAAACGGATCCCTTTTACGCGATGATTTACAGCAGTGTTAAAAATCGAAATAAATTCATTATATGTACCTACACAACATTGTTTTGTGTAAAGGGTATTATTGTATCCAATGAAAGAATTTGAATTCGATTTTATAAATGAAAACAGGGAAAATACGATGTTTATTTTTCTTCCGACCCTTGGATCCAATGACCAATCACAGGCAAGCAGTAATTCTATAGTGTCCCGAGAGAAAACCGGTGGTGGAGCTGAATTCTATAATTTTAAATCTATCGGTATCGATTTTAAATCTCATCAGTGCCATAATAGCTAGTGGTAATAATAACTGTTCAACATAACTGGCTTACTGTAGCTTAATTAGAATACTTTGTCAACAATATGATACATATTCCGAAACAATTCCGGCGCAGCCTATCTATGTCACGTAGTTCACCAAATGCTCGGAAAACGCCACTGCGCACTGAAATTAGCATCGTGTAAACGTAGGCTCCAAGGATTCGAATTCGATTAAGATCCAAATTTGGTTCCGAGTTGTCGGCACTGATATCATTGCTGGCTCAAGTGTCGTGTAAAAGAGCATCAGTGAAATAACTTGCATTTTACGCAGAAGAACTTAATACCTAGGGCAATGGAATTACTGCCCAACAACTAAGCTCTTCGTAAATAAGGTGAAAACAAATCAAGAGAAGTACGTTCAATTTTACACCAACTCACCTATGCAGCTATCAAAAATATCACAGCTTCAAAGTGGAATGAAAGTGAGAACGAAGAGAAAATAGGGCAGTACTCACCTATAGCCCGCATGAAATTTCTATTTCTATGATTGTTCCATGAGATTTCTATGATTGCTCAAATTTTTCAGCTGCAAAGCCTTAGTTCCTCAGGTAATTGAAGGCTACATACTCTTCTTCTTCTTCTTAGACTTCAGGGTACTCTTCTTAGTCTTCCACTGCATCAAAGTCGAGTACCCTGTCAAAAAAATGTAAAATAATAATATTAAGGCATACATGCAAAAGTTAATTACGACTTTTCATCCGTCATTGCCTCTTATATATGAAGTAGAACTATGCCTAGTTTTTAAATGAATAACACATCAATTAATTTGCAATTGCAATTGCCCTTATAACCTTATTAATATTTACTTCATTCAATTCCAAAAATATTTAAGTGCTAGAACGCGAGAATACCCTTTAGCTGTAGACAGTAAGTCAACTCCAAACTTAAACATAATTTAAAGTAATTATGCTATAAAAAACTTGATATAATCATTTGCTAATATTATTGTCGTTTTTCAACGCATTACTAAGGAAATGTTAAGATGATACTCAAAGGAAGCAGCTGAAGTGGATTTACGGTGTTGCAGGGGAGATGTAGAGAGGGAAATAATGAAATTGAAGGATGAAAATAACGTATTTTATGATGAAATGAATGTGGAAGGCAAATACGAAAAGCTAAATAAGAGAATGAAATATGCTAATCAGATCATAATGATGCAAAATTCACCAACCGTTCCCAAAGTTCCATGAATTAGCATTACCCGGAAGGTACGCTTACGATGGCAATCCCTGGAGAATGTGAGCGGTATGCCATACGCAAAAATTATTCGTGGTGAAGAAAATCATCAAATGGCATTTGGCGTATCTAGAAGCCTCTGAAGGGGGGGGTCACCACCACTGAAGGGGAGGGTTTACATGGGGGTATGGGGGTATTCCATACCTCCCATGTTAACTTTTTATCAATGGGTCTGATTTTAAACTTAAAATGGGCAAACTTAAAACTGATATAATGATCCACAAGACAAAAGTTACCTTAGAAAACTCCTCAGGATTATTTATTTTATCTATTCTGGGTTTCGACCGTAAAGACAAAATATTTGTGTATGGCGGTCTTGTGGACAATTTTAGGTCCTTAGTAAGTGTGACGTAAGTCTGACCAGGAAAGTATCCAATAACTGGACCATGGATTTTGATACGGAGGGAGGTACGCAGTTCTAGAATATTGATTCACAAATCATCCTCTAGTGGGGCTATACGCCAAATCTTTTAAATAAATAGAAGGTTGAATATATTACAATCATTATTAACCATAAATATGAGCCGTTGAAGTAATGAGAAAGTAGCCTAATATTAAAGTAGTCGTTTAGGAGTGTGTTGATTACAGGTTCGAGTCCCACGACTGAATTTTAATCTCTTCAACATCCGTTTTGTTATTTACTGACTCACAACGAAAATATTACAATTTGTCCTAGCGTGGGGTATATCCTAAATATCATTAATGCATTCAAACAACATTACTTAAATTTAACAAAAACTCTCATCTGTCATCTTCGGCATCAAGAACATGTCTATTCACTCATTCTGGCAAATTCCAAAATGATCTTATTTTAATGTTCTATTTTCAAGCTAGTTAACAAGTGCTATTATTATGATTACCATCCGAGATATGATAGCGCGTGTTAAGTTACTTTGAGATGTGCAAACATTCAGTGTGAAACAGCATAAACCATACACGGGCATTCCAATTCACACAGTTCTCTTTACGCCATGTGTGCTAAAAATTGGTCCAGTCACGTGGAGCCACATGAGATCTATACAGTGACATTAAGTAAAGGGTGCCTTATGAACAGCCTCGTCTCATGTCCACAATACTGTTTTCCAACCACGAAGAAAGATGAATGAATGAAAAGAGAGGAGGTGTTGTGTTGACGCACGCTACCTTTATAATGTAGTTTCCATAGTGATTCGTCAAATGTAATACTTACATATGTAGGCCTCATCTCTCTATTGATACCCCAATATCAGCCGCTTGACACATTATTTTCAGATATTTTCCACAGAAAATAGATGCCATTTTCTATGGTATACGACATGGTCATGTGCTCCAGGGACATATTACATTTAAAAAAATTATTGGAGAGGTATTCAGCGTATAGCGTGCAACAAATAAGTCAAGTCAAAGCCTCAAATATGTTTATTTCTCAAAAGGCTTGACTTCGTGGTATCTTTCCATACTGAAAAGAGAGGGAAAAACTCTGCTATACCACATAAAATATATTTTATTTCACGACCCAGGTGTCGCTGCTGTGCAGCACCTTTAGGTGACATTACCAATACCAGTTGGTATTTATACCTGTACAGGCATAAATACCAACTGAAGAGGTATAAATACCCTTTCTCAGTAATTAATTATATTTAACTCATGCTTCTCACAGCTGCTTAAATTTTAAATTGAAATTCAACTAGTCTCTACAATGCGTAGAGAAAAATACTTTCATACATACCCATCGCCATACACTAATTGTTTATTGCTGTTTGGACAGGTAAACGGACTCTCTTTTCAAAACTTCTTCCACATTACCCAATCCCAGCACACCTCTTTTGCTTCCATTATTCCTTCCATTATGCATTCCTTTTGCTACGCGACTGGCCACTCACTCACCCGCGCAAGGGCTTTCCCCTATACAACTACAGTACCGAGACTGTTCTAGCCCCATTTTATGACCGTTCCTACGCAAAATATCATGAAATTTATTACTATATTTTTATCCCTTGCTCTCCAGAAAACACCGCATGGCATGAAAAGTGTGATAATCAGACTTTACGACTCGTTTTTCCTTTTTTATTCACACACTCGCCGGAAGATATCAAGTCCGTTGCTGGGGACGCGGAGACGACTTTCATGGTCCGCCCTCGACCCATGTTTGAGGGGGAAAAATGCAAAATAAAACGTTTTCGGTGGGCAATGCAAAAAAATGCTCTTTTTTCACATTTATCATGAAGTAAGAGCAAACTCCAAGAGTTTTCTTGTGCACTACTCCCACAGATAGGGGAGATTCATCGTCGTCAGTCACAATCGTGACATGCCTACGCAGAGATGCTTCATATGCTACAGTGAAAGTAAGTGCGTATTTTAAAGACGAAACACTGCCACCTCTGTTACCTTTATAACATGAAATTGGAGAGATACCCCTTGAAAAAAGACTTCTGACTGAACTCACCAAGATCTGCACTCGGATCTCATATTTTAAAGTCTAATATTCTTTAACTGGGGGTTCGGATTTACATGGTAAATTCCAACAAATATCACCCCTGTGAGTGACTACGTACAAATTATTTCGTTGTGTCTCATAAAAAATAGTTGTCTATTGTACAGGTTTTACAAAAAGGAGGATGAACATGACATGACATGAAGCAACATACCTTCCAATGAAAAAATTTTGTCGTAGTTTAATTGGAAATAATCAAATAGAAAGTTGCTTTTCTCTGCCTAGGCAAAATTTGTCAAGCAGAAATTAAGGGCTAAAAAACCGCAAAAAATTAAACAACATGTAGATGCTGCAAGAGATATTTACCAGTAGGTATAACAGTTAAAAATATTTGATGGGAAATTAGCCTGATATTAATTGGTCTTATGCAAGACAGTATTTTATTTATGGAGCCCACTGGCAGCAGACAGATGCCCACTGGGCGGGACTGACAGATGCCCACTGGATATCTGCCAAGTTCGAGTAGTAACTGCAATTCGCAGAAAAGTATCTTCCACGAATGGAACTTCAAATGTTAAAAAATATAAAATTTCTAATGCCAAAAAGTGAGACTAAATTATATGTGCACCAACTGCGTTTGAGAGATCTATTTGTTATCTGCAACCAATCTTATGATTTTACTACGTCGCAACGCAAAACTCACTGAATGTTTGAGATGCAGTATTCTGGGAACCCTCTGGCGAGACAGAATGGCTGTCTCTCCAGAGGTTTCCCAGAGGGTTCGCCTTTCCGTATTTTTACAATAAATTAAGTTTTAGAGTATTTTGAATATATTGCGATCAAATGTAGGATTAATATTGAAAGCCATCATTATCAAAATCAAAACATAAAACTTTACGATAAGGAATTCAAGCCTGAATTATTAATTTAGACAAATTCACCGCCGGCAAAAAAAAGAATAAAATGGTGTGGAACTGAACTTGTGAAATTTCACGCTCGAGTGAAACATTAAAGATCAAAGGAAAGACTATTTTTAAACAGCCATGCGTGTCAGAACAGGAACATAAAATAGAAAGAATGTGTGGATAAAGGGTTGAATAAATATGCTCATATTTGACGTAACTGAGTGAAATTGTACGGATATCGTGAGGACACCGATTGGAACTGAAATGAATGAAGCCTTCCAGTGCATTACATAAGCCTTTATTAAGTTTTAACTCTAATATTTAACCAAGTACTCATTGAAGTAGATCTCAAGATAGCCGACAACTGCGGAAGGTAGGTACTGAGGAGGGAATTTGAAGAGAGAAAAAATATCTCATCCCAGTCACGTTATGACAATACGTTTGCCGACGTTGAAGCATGAGTCATCGTTTTCGGAGATCCTTGAAATGATGCATTCAATATTATGGCAATATCAGGGGCGCAGACACCGTTTTACATAATGCATGCGCTTAGGTTATCTTTATTTTTCAATCGATCTCATGAGAGAGAAAACGTGATCGCCATTCTTCAAACTTTGTCGGGTGCTTTAAATAACAAGTTTTCATTGATGGAGTGGGTTTCAAGGATAGTAACACGGAAAATTGTCCTTGTAGAGCGGTTTTGATATCGATACCGCGACAATAAGGTACCGTGATCTCACCCCAGGAGGCTAATGTAAAACGAGTTATCTTTTTAGAGAACCTTACCCGTAGCTAATGCACATACGATAGGTATCACTGTTAAAGCTAGCACTGAGACTAGCACCTATGTACGATTTGGTAAGAATCAGGATATCTGTCTGTATTAAGAGAGGTTCTACATTAGTAAACACTTAAAGAAAAAAACCGAGAGAGAAATGGAAATCTAATCGGGCATTTAGACAGGCAGTGTGATAAATACCGTTTCAAGGGAAGTTAAACTACACACACGAGTGCTAGATAGATGCTTCAACATCAGAGGAGTTATGAATTATGGATGAAGGAAATGTTATTACTTATTTAATTACATTATCCAATCCCTTGGAGATTCATCAGTATAATATCCGAGATGGAAATTTAGCTGTAAAGGTTAGGAATTAGCTTATGCCGCGAAAAGGATCGAGCCTAACATTTCCAATATGATCCTCGACTAACATCAAGCAACCCAATCGTTCATATCGAGGTTGTTGCTTCGTATCTTGTCCTCTGTATTCCTTAATAAAAAGTAAAAAACCAATAACTACAAATTAATTACTAGAAATCAACCCTAGTAAATGCACTTATACTAGTGACATTAAGAAAAACCTCATTCCCCTGGTTAAAACTGGGATTTAACAAGAGTTTACATGCCTATGGAGTGTATTTCTTCAGTAAATACAGCAAAGAGTTCACTACCACGGTTATATTTCTAAGTTATATGCACAAATATAACTTGCATGCCCATCACCACAATTTATTATGGGTAGGCACAGCGAAAGAGTATACTTACTTTAGTTCGGTTTAGAAAACAATTTCTACTTAATAAGCAGGGTAGTTTTTAACGAGGTATTTTCCCTAGTCATATCCGAATTTTATTTTAAGTTTTAGATTGTTGAAATCTGCATGAAGTTTATATGATAGCACTAATAACGTAAAACTACTTCTCCTTAGATTGAACTTCTCCTTAATTAGCTAACTGTAGGTTCTTGTTTGAGCCTTTAACTTTATTAGTTTTTTCAGGCCATACGCTTAATGAGCCTTTACACTAGAAGGATTTTTTCGGAATTTTAGAAAAATTAATAAAATGAGTGATGAATTTACTCTTCAAAATAAGTGATCAAATATACCAATTAGCAACCGTTTAATTTCAAAAGCGATAAGTGCGTCAAAACCCTATTATTTTAATGTCTCCAGAGCGCATAGCCTTATCTCATCACATGGAAAAAGGCGTAAAATACATTGGGAAATGACTCAAGAAGTGATACGATGATATTTTTAAACAATAGAAACAATACATGTTTCTTAATAATGCAGCCAAAATCATTAAATTTATATGAAATATTATCTCGCGCAAAATACCGCAATGTGATTCGCTTCTACAACTCTGAACGATTTACTCAAAGATGGACTCCGAGAGTAGACAGGCAGAGTTGGAAGACAATGAAGGGCTGATCAAAGGGGGGTAGGTGGACAGGAAAGAATCAGGAGAAGGGAAGGGTTCAGGGGTGGAGCAAGGGAGATGCGCAGGGATGGAGGGTTAAGGGTAAGTGCGATAGACATCGGGAGATGGTGGAGGGCGGGTGGCTTTTAGCACAATGAGCCGGCATGGGCATCAGAGGGCGATATCTCTCTCCCCATCCCCCCATGAGTACCTAACCCGGACTCCCGGAGTCAGTCGGAGGCAAATAAAGACGGAACAGATGAACGTGGGTGCGCGCAAAGAGGAATCCTTCCAGCTCCATCTTGAAAACGAAGGGGTTTTGTTTTTATTTCGCATCTGTTTTTCTTCTTAACCACTGTGGTGCCCATCTCATTCGTGCTACTAAAGGAGGCAATCTTCATTCAGTAGATGCCATTAAGGATTTAAAAAAATACTTGGTTGCACTCGCGGCACAAAAGCATTGCGTCTGGTTGCAATGGTTTCGAACCGCGAGTCTAAGGGTATAGGGTACGGGAAGAGTACGTGTCATATTACTCATTCTTGCATCTTCGAAGGGGTGGTTGAATCTTTATTGCTTCGCGAGACCCGAAGAGAAAAGCATTTACGCAGAGTCGTTATCTATTATCTCGCTGGAACACGTTGGATGTCTCGCCGTCGCATGCACACACACACCGCAGTCACTTGGGTGATGAATATAAACACATCATGTTCGTCTCAGTTGACTCTCTTAACCACCAAATGTACGTTTGATATTTCAGTTTTATGCATCTAAAAGAGCTTCCGTTCCGTGAATGATGATGTACCAGCGAATAAAATGGCATTTATATCTGCCATTTTTGCAATGCCACCCGTATTATCAGGGTCTGTAAACACAAATTTACCGCGGACTTCGCGTCTTAAGAAAAATTATTTTTATACCTGCTGGATATAATAAAAATTGAGCCCATCTTTTTAGAAAGTACTATTTGCTTTTTTATAATCTAGCATAAGTAATCTGACACGTTTGCAACCACAAGAAAGGTTATAAAATGGACATTTTAGGGATACATTATTTTAAAAATTAATTAGATTAGTGCATAAAGATAAGTAAATAACGACATTGACCTTAAATTATATAAGGTTAACATAGTATTTTTTACAACTTTTTAGCGCAGCATTAGGTGTTAAGGTCGTTTTACATGAGACACTTTACTGCTCAGTCTGATTCATGAATAGATGGTGCAGTATAAATTGCGTCATGTAAAGCGCAAACTTCCTAGCATGACTGCGCGTATACATGTACGAAATTAAGAAAAATAGCCCCTGCTCTAATACCTTGCTTGCGTTCTCGGACTTTCTGTAGGTATATCAAATAAGGTCATATGACTTACCATCTCCTAGACCAAGAATAGGATCACTTACCACACCAAATACTTCAACCATACCTATGCTACTGAAGAACACTATGATAAGACTGGAAGTAGGAACATTTTCCTGTAATAGCTTGTCCCTCAGCAAAAAACTAAAGATGAAATTTCCTTTAACTAATTCACATTGTTTAAAATTAATATTTCATACCAAAATAAAATGGATTAAAAACTACCTACAAATACTTGAGTTTACTCAAAACCTCAAAAAATATACTCGAAAATTTTAGACGAAATTGATTTCTGTATAGAATTGCTATATACACATGTAAATCCGAATTATATTATTCAGGAGAAAAATATCATCTTTAAGAGATTATATCATGCCTCTCAACATGCACTAGAGTAACTAGCAAGTAAAACCGGTTAATGCTAAAACAGCTGTTTTCTTAAAGGTTCACCGGTTATAAACTGGAAATATTTTGACCAAGTTGACAGAACCACTTGATTTTAAGGGTATGACCTAAAAATGAAATGAGCCAAAAAATCAGATAACTACACTCTAAAGGCAAGCACTAATACTACGTTCAGCTGTGGGTGCTTGAATACTTCGTTAAGGTTCTGAAATAGTTTAATGAATAATGAAATGAAATTAAAAATCGATGGATAGATAGTAGTAGTCCATCTCTATATTTTAATAAAAGTATCATGTCTAATGTATTATATGAAAGCCTCCCTTAATAGCACCGACTTCAGATGTGAGCACTGAAAACACTTGAAACCTGATTTTTTCCTTATAACCACCCGTCCATTATATACGCATGAAAGAAATTATCTCTTGTAGACAGTCCCTCAAGGTATGGATAAATTTTCATTCTATCTCAATACGAGTATCACATTAATGTAACTTCTGCTCATTCGAAAGACCATTATCAGCCAAGGCCAATCCCAGCATTATTTATTAAGGCATGGTTGTAATCCTATTTCGACCCCACTGGCACATATGGGGTGGATGCCGAAATTTGATGCATAGCCTCATCCCATGTAAAAGTGTGGTATCCACTCCGGCACTTCCCCACACTATACACTGAATAACGTAGACCCAAGCGCGAAAGGAACAGCGGCTTTAAACCGAAGAAGATGATGAATGATGTTGCCGATGGTCGCCGAGACGCTGTAGAGAAAAGTATTTGCCATTTAAAACCTAGGGCGCCGCTCAATGGTGGGTAGTGAAAGACCTAAAAGACGTGGTGCCTCCCCGCCTCTCCTATTTCAAAGGGACTGAAAAGGTTAAATGAGGTGGAAGGCGACTAAGATAGCTCGCAAGAAGATAGCTCCCTTCCTTCCCATATTTTGAATGAAGCCGCGTTAAATTTGTAAGTGCACGGGACGTTCCAACGCTTACATGTTACTCTCTAGATTAGATTCATTATATTCAACAATTTCCTAAGATTTCCCAAACAAAATTTATATTCTATACACCTAGCACCGGTTAAATGATCTCTGGTGTGAAAACCAAAGTTAATACGATGCCCAATTGATGAAGCCTACGTCAAATAACCAGCAGTATGAAGTAATATACAAAAATTGAACTCTCAGTATGCATCAAGTTTGAAAAAAAAATTTTGTGGTTAACTTTAACCAAAAATATTAATTCCGGGCCTTAATATCCTATCTTTATATAGCAGCCAGCAAATACTTGGAAGGATTGTCACCGCAGCTCTGCCTGGAAATCAGCTTTTGATTAGTTTCCACTCTTAAGAACCACTCTCATAATATGCCTGTGGCACACAATATGGTCTACTCAACAAAGTAAATATAAACTTCAAAAACTCATGGAGGGTCTGCAATCGATCCCAAATATTCGTTACTTTTCCTTGAGGGCGAATTAAAACTTAAATGAAATTCCATACAAAACCTTTCACGTATTTTCATAAAAGTTTCTTTCTAATCACCCCAAGCCTGAATGTTTCTTTACTTAACTATTGAATATATTGAATTAAAATCAGTATCCAGTGATTGTTTGTTGAAAATATTAATAAAGTGAAAATGGTATTATTATGTCCATTTCATTTTACTATTAGTTTAGTGCTTTCAATACATTACCATTATCGTTTGTCAATTCCACTGGGGATTTCCTGACACCATGACGTACAAAGTAGCAGTGACCTATTCCTACGACCCAGAAACAAGAACGTTTCTGGAGAAAATTTACAATGCCCCAAATGATAATGGCTATTTTTCGTCATTACGTTTCCACCAACTCTTATTTCTCACCGATTCCGCCAGTCTTTCGAGGGATATCACAAGGGATTGATTGGCTACTGAGGGGCAGAGAAACGGAGCAAATATAGAATACAAAAAATCTACTCGACAAAATAGCCTACCCAGTAATTTTTCCAAACTAATTTTAAAGCAGGTGGAAATAGAAAATTAAAAAAAAAATTGACAAATCTGGTGATCTTCATTTTGTAGAATCCGCTGGATAATTTTATGCATTTTATTTATAAAATCTCGTGTGGTAAGTTTCTATTGGTGACAAAATAAGGGTGCTTGCGATTCATTGAAAGAAAAATCCCAAATATCGTTTTTTCCGAGATAAATACTTTGGGCAGAAAGAGAGCCTAAAAAAATTGTAATAATGAAAATAATAAGACATTCCTGCGTCAAATGTTCTTTCTGTTATTATGGACTTCATAATATAAAACGAAACGAATATTAATCAAGCATTGAACTAATTAACAACCAATTAAATTGGAAAACACTTGAGCATTATCAACACCCTTCCGTCATTTGCCAACATGCAAAATGATGGCGGTTGGCCTGCGGTCGATAAAATCTGTCGTAATGTTTACACTTACGGCCTTGGACCCTCTCAGACCAATTAGTATTAATTATTGTCAGTTTTCTTACGAAATTTCCTTCCACTCTTATTTTGTACAAATGTGTGACTATTTGATGAGCCAAAAGAAGTAGGTCAAAACGGTCACAAAAAGCAATATCTGAGATTGCCTCATTTTGTAGGCACGACCCTTTTTGTAAATTTTGATGATTGGTACTATGTTATAGATTTTAATTAAATTTGACTGTGATTTTGAGTGTTAAATTTCACAGGTCAATATATAAACCAATTAGCCATTAGTCGCAGGAATGCTAAGCAATCATTAGGTTGATGCAAATGTTCGTCACGTTTTTTGGCTTTTCAAACTTGGCCCGACGATTTCATCAACTACAAATTAGCCTAATTCTTCAAATATGTAATCAAGAAACTACCCCAGCATTGGAAGAGTGTCATACGTAATGCAGATGATTATATTACTTGTTAATTTTTTTATGCTATTCATCTCAAATAAATAATTTTGTCCCGGGCAAAAACTGCCAACTCATGCATCAACCTAATATCTAATATTAAAAATCTAATCTTTAAAATATTTTTTAGAAGTCAAAAACAACCCTAGTAGAATATAACACACTAAAATGGCCTTCACTCATTATTTTAGCCGTTACCTAAAACCTTTCACATAATTAGTTAAAGCTTCTAATAAATCTTTTCACCTAAAAACTCTATTCAGAGAAAGGCATGCAATGTTTACATTTCCAATTCTTCATCCTGACTAATTACGGTAAGAGACAGCCTCACATTGTAGGAAGACCCAATGCTTCGTCACTCATTCTGTCAGGATTGGTCCCTTTCTCTTCGATTCCCACTGTCTCATACGAAGTTCGGTTGACCAGATAACTGCGCAGATAATTAGTTCTGGTGAGGGTTCCCAGAGGCATCACCCGGAATTCTAGACCCCTTGTGTCTGCGGCCGAGCGGCATTCTCACCAGACTAACACGGCGCCCCCATTTCTCCACGAGTTTTGTAATTAAATTTCCCAATGAAGCGGTTCACAGACCCTTTGAACTTTCAATTTCAATCATTGCTGTAATTTGGAGCAATACGTATCGTGCTGGCATGCGAATGCAAAATTAAACATCCTGGAATCAATCGCTATCGTCGCGTTGTAATAGTTAAAATACGGCAAACTTGGGGCGCTAATGAAGTATCCCAATGCCAAATGCTAGAGGATTTTTTTTCGAATTTTAAGGATACCAGTACTAGCCTCGGGATTACCTTTACGGAGTCACCCGCAAGTGCACATAAGTGTCGAATTTCACATAGGAAAAATCATTCGCCTTGATTGGGACTCGAACTCAGATCCCTTGATATCGCGCCGAATGCTTTAGCCAGTTAACTACCAAGGCGTCCTTTTCCCCAGTGGATTTTTAAGGGTTTTAATGGAACAAGTTATTTAGACCTGCCGGACATACAATGTCACAGAAGCAGTTCAAAGCGTGCGTACAATGAAACGGGATTTTTTTCACTTATGGCCCTCCCGTCACGCTTTTTCATCCGGGAAATTTACGAATTCTAAGGATTTGGAAAATTAATTATGGTAATATCTTTTCATGAAAACCGAAATTGAGAAAAGTTCTTGCCTTAAATTGTATTAAAAAATTCACTATAGAATAGTTTTAATCAGGTTATCTTTAAATTACCAAATTACGAACACTTTCGACTGCACTAAATGGTTTGCTATTACACTCAACACATGCAAAATGCTAGGGACGGATACATCCACGCATTGAATATTCATGCCTGATGGAGAACATGCATAAAATTTGTAACCCATATTTGAGTGATTTTCATGCAAGTAAATTTTTCACGATCTGAAATATGTAGTCTATATGCGTCAACTGCAGGGATTGACAATTACCTTGAAATATATATGTAAATTTGAAAATTGGCTTGATCTAAAACAACATCTCAGTGGTCTTACGTCACCAAACTGAATCGCTACTCTGCTCTGCTAATATTTCAACAACAAGAATCAGAACAAGCTAGTATTCTTTCATTAAGGAAACAAAAACGATAATGCTCGTCCAACTAGAATAAACCAGCTCAATTATACAGGAAAATGCGTCATATAACAGGAAGCGATACCGTTCCATGACATCATCCGTTAGATTCTCGATGACGTAGCATCAGGTCTTGTCCAGAAGTGCAAAATATTTTACAACGAATATCTTCAAAAAAAACAGCGTTATTTGAAGACAATTTTTAACCTGCATATTAAAAATATATGAAGTTCACAGATAAATTTTTTAAATGGTGCCTGTTCCAATTTTAAGCCTAGTTTTTTTGCCTTATCCATTTTTGCCATAGCCTTTCCATTATTCTATATTGATTTTTTTAGTTGAGAGTAGCAATAAACCAGCCGGGAACCATGAATAAAACCAATGGTTTAATTAACTGATTAGGAGAAACGAATGAGGCGTTTTAATATGAGAAATGAGGTTATTCAAACCAGCCGTTGGGGCGAACGCCATTCACGTAATGGTGGCACCGGGAAAATAGGATGAGAAAGGATTAAAATGGCTGTAACAATTTAGTGCAATCATAAAGGCACCACATGACTGAGATTTGGTACATTCGATGGACACTCGAATTTCACGAGTGACGGCAGTTATCATTAACTCTCACATTGGTTCTCACATTAATTCCAAGGGCCTAACGTATACCAACTGAGTCGTACCTTTTTTTAATATGAGACCTTAAATTTTCGAGGTCACCCTAACAAATTACATTTACGCCGACTCCTGAGTGACCTCAGCAGCATTGCAAGAAGCAAGTTACTCCCTAGGTTTTCCATCTTAGACCACACCTTGCTACACCCATGCTAAATGTATTGCCTGTACGTCAGGCACGAAGTAAGATGAGCAAGCGGGATAAATCCATTGCAGAAAATTATGCCTTGTAGGAAGCGTCATTTTGGCTTGCGTTTTATTGCTTATACGCTCATTATATAATTTTAAATCATTGTACTCATTATATAATGCTAACTCCACAAAGTTATAAGTTGCCGATTGGAATATACGGTTGCCATAAAAATATCTAAAACATATAAAACTCCTATTATATGCCCAAAGCTTGGCGATAAGCTCTGTCTTGGCATCAACAAAGGAATGGTGGATTTATCGTGGATTCCAGTTCAAATAACACTTTAAATTGAATTGCTGCGGGAATAACCGGATATTCCTTTGGTACTTATCCTACCGTACATCGAATGTAATTCTACCAATAAGTTTCGAAGCACAAAAACCAGGGGACATACATAGTGGACATAATTTCCGGCAATTTCTGACTGTTACGTACACCTGGGACTTGGATTCCCCGTCAATTCACTATCGACAATTTTTTGTTAGAAACAATTCCAGGTTGACAAATAATAACAGGATTCGCACATCCAATCTTTTGGGATTAGGTGCTCGAAAAGTAATCACGAGGAAAACGAGGCAATATCCCTTGTGCATCCGGATTCTCGCGAGCCATAATTTGTGATCAAGGTTGAGGCCTTCAAAGCGTTCGCAGATGTCGACCTTGACTGCGTCAATGGTCGTGTTCCCATTACCATCGCAAGGGACCTTCATGTCCTTCCATTCACTTCTATCACACTCGGTGGCAACCAGAAAATGACACGAATAACAACGAGTTACGGAATGAAGGGAAAGAATATTTCATAGCATTCGTTTTCATTCGCCTACATTTGTCAAATTCATAGTATACAGAATAAAAATTAATATCACCGAGCGGAGAATAATGAAATTAATGGAAATAGTGATGCGCTGGAACCATTAGCAGTCACTATTTTAGTTCTGCATTGATAATAGCGATTGAGTCATCGATGATAGGAAAATATACTTTTACATCTAGCTATGAAACGTCAAACCACCTCAAGAGCAGCGGGTGAGTTTTCATCAACATGTACTGCACACTTCATAGAAAAGTTAATGAAACTATAACAATTGATGTAACAGGAAGAACCTGAAAATATCTGTATGGAGGCAAATTTTCATCAACATGCACTAGACTATATGCTACTACATAAAGGTATACATTGTAATTAAATGAAATTTTCATATCAACTCTTAACACGTATTAACTTCTTCAAACCTTACAATGAAATTTTTACACGAATTAGTCGTAATTTCGGACATGACGTAAAGTTGACAACCAAAAATAGGGCTTTTAAAATATAAGCAAACATTTTTGAAAAACATTCGTAACTATTCGCTAAATAATCATGATTGATACCTCACTCCATATGTTAACCTATACTAACGATTCCAGCTGATTCGGCCTCAGAATATTTACTACGTATGTAACTAATGTTTATGTATTAGACTATCGTTCATGGCATTTCACACATCCTTTGCGTCAATACCCCTCCTTGGTCAATCAAAACATCAATTTATATTTTGTATTAAACGATTTTATTCGTAAAAACATGGTCCAAAAAACAAGTTGAATAAACAAATACACTTAAATATAAACTAAAAGGATTAATGCCAATTTAAATTCGGCGCTTTAGCAGGAAATTGGACCTATGCATGCTCTACCGCAATGAATTACTGATGCATCAAAACTTTATTTCATTTTAAGCAAAGAACCTACTGAAATAAGTAGTGAGGTAGTGAGGCAGAAAACACACGTCATTTCCTTTTCGGGTCTTTCATTGTTGGCATACGCTTAATGGGAATACTGACAGGGCGTAGCCATCTGGCATTTTGCGGGGAGAGCTAGAGAAATATCAAACAAATCTTCCTGATTGTCATTTCGAGTGCAAAAACATGGACGAGGAAAGAGTTAAGAGCTTGGTGGGGACACTTAGCGTGCAACAACGGAGACTTTCACGTCCTTCCTACGCTATTTTGACGAATGAAGCTTATTTGCCCGCCACGTTGAGCCAATCGGGATAATGACGGAAAGTCATCCGGTAGAGCCCGGTATCGAATGTCATATACGTTTCAATTCGAAAACAATAGTCTGTCGTCGAGGATGTCTTTTCTTTTTTGTGCTTCCCTTTTCACGCAATCTACGGGGCGGTGGGTGTGAAATTACGTGGACATTAGCGCTCCCCCAGTGGACGGAAATGGGAGCAGAAGGGGAAGGAGGGAGAGCGAGAGGGGAAGGGGGTGGGGTGGTGGATTGTCCTTTGTTATGAGCTGAGTGGAAGGGAGTTGGAATGAGGGAACAAGAAGAGAACGACGCAAAGTTTGCATTTCTCGGTCCACTTTGCAAAATTGGCAGAATTATGTTCCCAAACTCACCGTGAAATCGCAAAATGTTTTTCTTTCCCCTTCGTCTCGTCTCTCCCAAAAAAGCACTCGACAAGGCACGGTAATAACGTCCGTTTGCTGTCGCAAAAACAAGACTTCTGGCACTACATGAGTAATTGAATACTTCGGCATTATCGTATATTTTGGCATTACAGCAGTCCGCACTCCAGTTTTCTTGTTGTGAAATTTTTGAAGTTGGTGAGCGAAAACAAATACCGTGAAAGAATGAATTTTAAGGGAAATTTAAATTTAATATATCATGTTAAACTGAACACGCAGTCATTTTCAAGGGCCTATGTTCAGTTTACTATCATATTTTCATTGGATATAAGCTATATTATTCTATAGCTATACTATTATTTTTTTAATTCCAGATGAAACAACTTTCACCAAATATTACAACCAGCTTTTGTTGCCAAACATCAAATATTACAACGAAAAATAACTACTTGCTATTGTGGGTGAGGAGAGGAAACTTCTTAATAAGACTAGGTGGGGGCAAAGTATGCAGTTGAAACTGCCAATGAGGGGCGAGGAGAAGCTAGAGGTCGCGATAGAGGAAAGGATTTAGGGTAAGAGGGAAAGGAAGGGTATAGATTAGGCTTAATAGACGGGAGGAAGTGAGATAGAACATTTGCCGAGATGAAGAAAAACGTTGTTAGGTGATTGGGGCCTTCGCCTTCAAAAATCTAGAGGGAATTTACTCTCTTCCATTTGAACCTACCTTGACCGGTATAGTACCCTAACAATTATAATAAAATCGGTAGTGATAATCTTATGTAACTTCCTAAAATACCGATGAACTAATGACGCAAGGGCCAGAAACGGAAAGTATCAACTATACCTGCCTTCAAATACATAACTTCACCTACCCTCCCCGTCAAGAACAGAGAAAGTCTTTCCCATCAGGTCTTTTAATGAATATCTATTTAGTACCGATACAAATTTCACAAGAGCTTCTTGCTTTATGACCCTAGTCAAAGGCTATGCATTTTTTCCATAAAGCTCTCTTATCTTGCAAAAACATTTCCCAGACCAAGCTTTCATGGCTGAAATGGTTGGTCTAGTAAAATAAGAAATTTTAACGCCATAAAATCTTTAAACTATTATGAATAGTAAAAAATTAAAATTTCGTCTCGTTGCTAGTTTCATAGTTCAACATAGAGTGAAAAAAACCTATTGTAGAAAAAACAGTACCCGCCTAAAAATCTATCCCAAGGTAGTTTTCGAAAAAAGTAGTGCAGGATTTGAAGCTGGCTAAACTGGCTAAAAAACACATCAATTGCAAAATAGTCGGAGCTTTTCTCAATCGTAAGTCGAATATCTGCATCGAGAAATCGTAATGTTTTCACGTTTAATACCTTTTGGCGTTTTTTATCCCTGCCTCTTAAATGAGCTCGGTACTTAAACTTGTAATGTGTAATATAAATGTTTGCTGAAAGTAAAATGGAACTTTTATCCTTTCCTCGAAGGTTTTTTCAGTGCCAGGGAAAGTTTGAGAAGTTTCCATAAGGCCAATTTAGCCTTCGGATTTACGTATCTCGAGTCCAAATGAACCACTCTAAAAGTTTTATGTCCAACTATTCAGATATTCTTGCTCTGAAATTAAAGCAACAAAATTATCGAAAAGCATACATATTTCGAGTCTAAGGCATTGTTGAATACCTATTTTCATGCTGAAAAACGTCTATTTTCATGATCATCCACTTGTTCTACGAAGCTATGCTCATGCACGGAGATGCAATTGAAAATATTCCTATCAATAACTCAATTGATTCTGAATATTTAAATGGCCCACACAGAGATTTTGCGAAAAGTTTCAAATTATGACGGCAATATCTAATTATGCTAGTTAAATTTCACCTTGGTAAAACATCGCCATCACTAAATCTTTGCAGCATTCTATACAGTTTTTTCACCAACTCCAATTCTATCAGCTCAAAACTCATTTCCCTAATCTGCCAAAAAAAACTTGTGTTATAGAGATACCGGTTACGAAACAGGGAAGAAAAGTGGATAAATATATTTTAAGTTAGACTTTCATTATTGTGGACCATAATAATGCAAAGAAAAGACTTCCAAAGAATTATGATAGTTTTAATGATACAAGCATTGATTTTCAAGTAAAGTCAAATTTTTAGGGACTAAGATGATAGATTTTATTACAAGATAGCCTCATGATGCCGTATTAAGCTGTAACCAAAGGCTATCCATAAAACACTCTTAATAAAAAAAGTACTTTTGATTCATCAAACAAAATAAAATGCTTAAATCATGGACACCTTTCTCCTGAGATTTTCAATTTAACCCACCGAACATCTAGAGCGAAGCTTCCCGTGCGATAAACAAACAATGATACTAACGAATCTTGGGTGTCTCCTCAAAATTTCCGCAGCTCATTTTTCCAATTTTCAGGAGTTTATTTCCTTATAGAACACGTTTATGTCCACATAAAATCCAGTGCTTGTCCCAAGTAATATTTCCAAATCCTTTCCGTTGTCCGTAGAGCAACCTTTTCCACCGCGACTAACCACACAACCCGGCTATATCCTTTTGTCTCGCGATAAAAGTCTTTCTGGTCTCATTTACGCCCTCGGATGAGGAAATTGAATTCCATTGTCCCGCAGGAGCTCATCCACTAGCACTATTTTTACGGCTCAAAGCGCAGAATGGCTTCTATTAAGTTGGACGTATTCCGCGAGGTGACTCCCTCCGTGATGCGAAGCGATGATTCGTGATCCTAAATAATGAAGAATTGAGTAAGAAAAAGTAAAAGATTTTACCACAGTGAGGCATTGCTGCACAAAGATGTGAATTTAAGAGCTTCTAAGCGTTCATTCGTTAAAGTAGAAGGCTGTGAAGCGTCAATCATTTTCATTTTGAGAAAAGCCTCGACCTCCGCTTCATTTTCTCGATGTTTTTAGTGATGGCCCTCTCCTAGTCTGTCCCTCAGCATATAAACAATGTAATAATGCTTTTCGTTTCTTAAAAGAATTATTTACTGATCAATTAATCACATATGAAGATAAATTCCATGTAATCAGTTGATAGACATTGTAAATACACCATTAGGCATTGAAAAGATTCCGATTGTAATTTAGCAATTTTATAGCTCCATTATGATTTCATTGATCTCTACAGGAACCCCAAAAATAACAGATTTTCTGTTACCAACGTAATTTATTATGATTTAGTGCAGAAATTATAATTAATTATCTTTACATCGCTATTCGGGTTATCCTAGTAGTACATACATGCCTACATATATTCCCATAATGCCATTCCCTTACAGGATAAGCACAGTAAAAGATCTTTGCTATTGCTGTTAGGCCTAGGAAACTGGCTTTCCTTCTATGATTTCCTTCATTTTACCCTTTCCTTGGATGCCTCTTTTGCTTCTGTTACAATCATGCACTGCTTCATACACGTTCTTGTTCACTCTTATTCCTCCTCCTACACTTAAGAGTCAAGATTGCCCTCCTCTTACGAGTATCTTCCATCACATCCACCCATGATTTTCGTGGTCGAGCCCTTTCTATTGCATCATTCAATCCTCCATCATAAATTCATTATTTATTCGACTCTAATCCATTCTCTGAGCATGGGAAAACCAAGCGAACAGCTAAATCATGCTTCATGCCTCCGTCACCTTTTATTGTTCATATGAATCGATTTTTCCTTCACTTCAATATTGGATTCCCTTAACCAAAAATAACGTTTTCATAAATTGCCAATATGGTTCATATTGCAACCCATAAAGTCTTAACGCTCTCTCCATGTCACACACAACGCTCCGAGTGCAAGCTCAGTCATCTATTTACCTTTCAATAAGACTTTTAAACGGTGAGGTTATTTAATAAGCTTGAACATTGTTTTCAAATGAGTGTGTAGTCGTGACCGCCATTGAAGCGATTCTTACGTCCACTCATACGTGTTTATCTCATTTTCGTAAGCCATTAAGATTTTTCTCACATCATTAAACTACCATATTTCTACTTATCTATGACATTCCTTTAGAACTTCAGTTTAATCTATGAATTAATTGTTAACCTATGCTTTAACAAGTCAGCGAACTCAAAACCTTTTACAATGGCTAAATTTTAACGCATGATTAATTTATTTAACAAATGGAAATCATAGTTGAATCCCACTTGGAAATTGCATGCATTCGAAACGCCACGGAATTGACAAATGGTGTAAAGTACATTCTTTTTATATCTTTTGCCTTTTCAGTCAATTTCGCTTCACTTTGTTGTGATCCGTGACGTTGCCACAAACTCAAGCTTAATCCTGTTTTTATTTCCTCTGTAGGGAAGGCCTTTGACTTATCTGAATCCTCAAACATCTCCCCTGAATGCCGATATTGAAGAACCTCAGGCACGGGGTTGCTATTATCCACGCCGAGCAAGGAAATCCTCCCTCGGGAGAAAATTACTCGCGAGAATTAGTGGAGCATTCACCGCCCGCAAAATACATATATCGCCGTCAACGAGAGTGAGAATGGACCGAAATGAGGTCTTTAGTGAGGAGCCTGAGGCAACAAAGGGCTAAGATAAGAGGCTCCCAAGGAATCGGTCAGAGCTTCTGTACAATCATGGCGAGGACAGCGAGGAGCGTGATTTTCAAGCGAGCTCTTCAATCCCCTTGTGTGAAAGTTGCCTCTCGAATTAGTGCGATCATTTTCTTCCCTGTGATTTGTATGGAGGTGGTCACCCATTGCCACAATCAGACTAAAAGCAACCCCAAAGGTTCCGTAACACTGACCCAATTGACGCTTTAAATTACGGAAGCAATTACCGTAACCATTCATCAATTTTTGCTCCACAAAGTACAGTGGATGCATGCTATTTGAAATTCGCAATTTAAATTTTTTTAAATCGCTAGCAATCATTGCTCTTATGAGACGCACTCTAAATATTTTCCTAGTCTTTTTTTATCACAACAGTTTCTTTTTCATTACAAATGGCATAAGTCTAGAAAGAACTCGTGAAACATACGACATGTTTAAAGAAAAGAGAGAAATAACTAAAAACATTTGAGTGAAGTGCTACTCCATACGGCTTGGACACATGGACCATTGGAAAGTTGGAGCAAGATAGAATAGAGGCTTTCGAAACTTGGTAGTGGGCGCGGATGCTGAAAATCAAATAGACGGACAGAATCAGAAACGAGGAATTGCACCGAAGAATGGAAGGGGAGAAAACCATATGGAAAACTGATAGGCCACACTTTATGCACAACATAAGAAACATAATAGAGATGGGAAAATATAAGGGTTAACCCCAAATAGAAAGACCGAAGGACAAATGCATTGGTTAATTAAAGCGGGATATGAATCAAAAGAGCTCAGGGGCATAATGGTTTTAAAAAATTAGTTTGCAGTCAACCTATCTTGGGACTCAAAGACCTATATGATGACACTTAAAAAAGGGATTGGGTTAGACATCCAATTTTTGTTGTATGACAAAAAATTGGTGGAGGTTTTAGAGTGTGTTTCTGATAACTTTTGCCTCTAGTCTCTTCAAAACGACATATTTTTCCTTTGGAATCCAAAATTAACGGCATTATCACCTAAATTATTTTACTGTTCTCCAGAATCATTTTAATTTGGATTGCAAATCCAATTCTTTGGTTTCATTATCAGACTATTTCTTTCATAGCTGGTAATGCTTTAAAATCCTAATGCTGGTTATTCTCCCAAGTATTGGAAAACCTGAATTTATACGTGAGATTATGGTGAACATTTTCCCGAAGGGATAAGAAAGGGTAAAAAGTAGTAGGGATCACTTACCCTTTTCAGTGTCCATATCAATGGACAATGTCACTCAAAAATATTGGGAAACATTGACCACATCAAACTTACACCCAAGGAGATGCTGTAACTTTTATGAATGGAAAATTTAGAATCTTAATTTTTTTGCTATAATTTTCGTTTTTCTTTCGGTGGGCGCAACCCTACTATTTGATCTAGTGGTAAAAAACGGCTAAAACCAACCCAGTTCTATCTATTGTGTGTTGCGCATCAATCTCCAAGCAGGTCTTCTTGACGAAGCGTACGCATAGAGACGAATGAGTGGAATTAAATAAACTGCCTCCAATTTCAAATAATGAAATCGGTTCCTTCGACTACAGAGAAGCAGATACGCGGCTAAAGAGACCTTTTTAACCCGACGCATCCAACTAGTCTTTTCAACTCCAGCGAAGCGGATTTATCGTCCGATTAAGAAATTAACGCGCATCCATCTGCCTTTTTTTTAACTTTGCACCGTCTCTTTTTTCTGCTTGGGTATTCGCATACCGAACAGACAGACCGGGAGAGAGAGACAGAAGGAATCCCACGAAAATACAAAAGGGAGTTTTCATTTTGAAGAGCATTCACCCCAAGGTGGTGGGGTGCAACTGAAAGAAGGAGAAAAATATCTCTTTTTTATATACACTAAGGTGGGAGCCAAAAAGGAAAAAAATAAGAAACAAAGAAAATAAAGGTGACAGTCAGATGGAGGACCCAACGGAGCGCAAAGGGCAAATGGGAGAATAGAAAGAGAAAGGGTGAGATTTAGGGAAAGCAGATGGGAGGAAGAGAATTTTGGGTAAGGATCGGACGAAAACAGATGGGAGGGAGCCGGGGGAAGGACCCTTTCTGGGAGCAACAAAAAGGAAACAATGGGGGATTTTGAATAGCAAGGGTGGGTGGTTGGGTGATGTGATTTGGAAATTGAAGTGGAGGACGAGGGTAAAGGACTAACATGACGTCCAGAACTGACTGAAGTCCGGTTCACATTCTTTGTAAGGATCTTGGTAAGGAAACCATGCTTGAGAGTAAGGTCATGTTACGGTTCCTTAAGATAGAAACGTCACATTACGTAAGCGTTCCGTGAATAACGTGCACGAACTTCGAATCCTCACGCAACGCTACTTATTTAAGCATATTGAGGTAGTTTGAGCGAGATTTTTCTTATTCACCATATTATATAAAAGTCTTATTTTTTAAATTTAGCAGTTGGCATGTGAAAGAAATATATAAGGTAATATTATTGACACAAAGCTCTGTTTTTTACTGAAACTCTCAGGCATTCACTAAGTATTCATATTTGAGACTAAATTGTCTAACGCTGTACGCTGAAAACCCTCTTCTCAACCGAAGGTTTTTTGATATTTTTATATATTTGATATTTTGAGAATAATATAGTATATAATACATTAATTTTACTAAAATCTCACAGTATTTGACGGTAGGTACTCGATATACGTACGTTTTGTTTTTAAGTTTCAAGCTGATTTAAAACAACATATTTCTGGTTCACATCTTAAGGTTCAATGGCGTGTTTTAAGTTTTAGGGAAGTAATAACCACATATGTAAAATTAAAAAGATTGTTTTTACGTGTAATATTGTGAATATGGAAACCAGTTCAACAGGTGGCATACTAATCACACTTTGATGAATAATGACGCAATAATTGTATATATTTATGCAATAAATATATCTCGTATTCGGCTCAAATTATTTTGACGTTAAGGGATCGAAGTTTAGCCGAGGAATGATTCCGGGGCCAAATCATGTAAACATAAGTTTCGATTGGTACTTCGGAGGCCAAGCCAAAGATATTGAGTTCGAACCCTCCTGGTTGTTTTTGTTTGCCATCCATGGAATTGTATTCATCCAAGTATTTATATTAAACTGATTTTGATTGGGGAAAGCTGTGACCAATAAAGAAATAATTAGTATAGTGATTGATTATACGATTCTAAAATGTGATATAATACACTTGTGGCAGACTTAGACTAAGTTGTGGACATGTGAAGTGAGCGATCGATGGACTTGTGACCACGTGATTTTCAACTACGTTACAAAAATTATTTTTCTAGGCATGTGCGACTTCGTCTTGAACTCGTTTAAAGAAAAAATCACCGTATTCATTGACACACCTTGCCAAAATCCTCAATATGAATGCATGCATTTTCTATGACATGTAGACACACATGTAGCGACATAAGTAGAGAGAAACAAATCTCCACAAATGGGACGCATTTCATCTGCTAAGAGCTTAGATGCGTGATCTTATTCCTTTTATCAGTCTCACGACAAGTGACATTCGCGTCGGAGGTGTCTAATTTTGGAAAGAATTTCGAGCAACCCTTTTCAAATACCAATCGATTTCCTCGCCTGAACTTCTCCAGCATCCCCTTCCGTGATGTGCTCAGGGGTCAACAACCCGAGAAACAACTCGTCAGAAACAAGACGCATTTGTTGGCGCTGAAACCAATTATCGCGCAATATTCAATCCTCCGACGCGTGACCACCGAAATAGGAAGTAAGCGTGATCTCTTTCAACACTTCGTTGGCCACGCTGTTTCGCGAAGATAAAGCTTTTATGATCTCGAACTTAAATGGCGTCTGCTGAAAGCCATGAATGATTTACAATGATGATGAAATGATTTATACTCCTCCCCTGTTAGCATTTTTCATCCACCATGGCACCCTTTTTCGTCCATTTCTGCGTCCACCCCTCAAAGAATTACAACCTTCCTTCCATTCCGCTGCATTACTCTCTGCTTTATTTCATGGCACATGCTCGTAAATGGTTTTCCCATATCGCGGAAAAAAATCTTTATTTTCGACTCTGAGGTAAACGATTGAAGACTAAGGGGAATTGGGTTGGTGATCTGGCTAGAGTACCAAATAGTTTTCCATCCAAAGGGCCCAAGTTTGAAACCCTGAGGTAGTCAGAATGAAAATCTTTCAGAGGAATACCGATCCACTTGATTGCCTCGTCGGCAGCGCTTCAAGTATAGTGCTCCTTTCATCGGATGGGACGTTAACCTGTGGACCCCTTGGCGCCTTTCGTTAATAGCAGACTAATGCTGATACCGGGTTTCTCTCTTATACCTTCCTCTATTCCCCAAATAGTCCCTCCATGCTCTTTTACCCACCTATCCTAAAAATCGCTAATGGCCTTCGTTTTCGGTCACCTCCCCAAAATGACTAACCAACAAATCTAGGATTAGGGATAGGGTGCGTCGAAAAATGAAGCTGAGACAAGCTTTCGTGTACTAAAAAATAATATAGATTTGTTTTTCATAAATAATATGGTAAGTTTTCACCATGTTGCCTCCTCAAATTTTGAGGATACCGGGACCAGCCACGGTATTACCTTTGCGGAGTCCCCCACCAGTGCACATAACAGGCTAAAGCACTCGGCACGATATCGAGGGATCCGAGTTTAGGTTCCGGTCAAAGCGAATTATTTTACTCAATGAAATTTCGCACAAATGTGCACTTGCGGGTGACAATGTAAAAACTTAACCACTTAAGCATTCGGCACGATATCAAGGGATCCGGGTTCCAGTCCTGGTCAAGGCGAATGATTTTTCTCATTGGAATTTTGCACTTATACCATTTCCTGTAACTGACAGGAAGTAATTGTCATCAACTATTCGAAAAACAGTAAAATATTCTAATGCTTCGGTATATAATATTTTCGTATACGATTACTTAGCATATAATTATTATACTTCACAGATGGGCTTCATTATTATCCTGTTATTCATTCCAACTTTTAATTTCATTATAATATTTGGCCCCTCAACTCAGGAGTTGATCATGGCAGTAGACTTGCAACAAAACGGTCTAACTTTACACTACGCAGGTGAGCAAAAATGTATATAATCCAAGCTAAGGCAATTCTATATTTCCTCAATTTTAAGGACATGAAGCACTTAAAGTTCTTAAGATGTAGAAAAATATTCTGAAACGTGGCCAAAAATATCTAAGACGTTGTCACTATCCGAAATGGTGAAATTATAGAAAATAAGACGCGTATTACTCAAGTACATATGGGTGATGACCCCATGATGTAATTTTCAAATTTTAATTCAAAGAATATAAAACATTCTTGTACTAAAAGAAGAAATATTTTGGTTGCTTAAAACATTGTTTCTTTTAAATGGCCCACTATAGGGCCCAAGCTTATTTTGAATGTGAATAGAATAGGAACTATTTAGTAACTACATTGGCATAACCCAAGAATCAATTTCCGAATTAAAATTGTTTCTATATTCAGGAGATAAAGTGTGCTCTGATCATTGTTTTGTCCACCTTGGAAAAAAGAAAAGCAATAAAAAATAGTATCTGTCTTTATTTACACTAAACAGAGAAAAATATAATTCCGCTACGCCTCACACCATAACGTTCCTAAGCATCTATCTGCTGAAAAAGTGTTTGAAAACAAAGATGGTAATATTGGAAACCATTTCCATTTCACTTATTATTTCTCCAAACAGCTGGCGAGGAAAATATCGCATTGAGTTAATATATGAGCCAACAATTCAAAAGGGGGAAATGAGTAGCAAGCTCAAGAAAACTTTTCAATGCTTCAATGAGTGATTTCAATTTATTTCTTTATTTCACATTATCCCGAAAAACTGACCTTTTACTTTAGGCATTTCACCGGATAACAACGGACAACCACAAACAATCATGCCCTGCGAGGTGAAAATCCTACCCAAACGGAATTGAAACCAACGACCCTTGGGTTGACAGGCTTTACCTGAACTTTACCCCTCCACCACAGGCGCGGGCCCTTATATAAATATATTACGATTGAAGGTTTTGGGCAGATTTCATGTAAATCAGTTTTACAAAGGCTACACGCGAGCGATTTTAGAAAAAATCGAAAAGTTTTCACTAAGTGCGATATTGCTCAGAGGAAAAATCATTCGCATTGACCGAAATTCGAACCCGAATCCCTCGATTTCGCGCCGAGTGCTTTGGCCAGTTAAACCACCAGGACGTCCTTCTCCCCTGTGGATTATTTGGTGGCTTTATAGGAGCATGGTGGTCAGAACTCCGCGAGGATAAAGCCATACATGGAACACAAGGAGGCGTTCGCTCTTTTGACTAATTGTGGCGCTTAGCGCACGATTTGGACTGCTTATGGCATCATATGTCTAGCAGTTCTGACCACCATGCTTCTATAAAGCAACAAAATAATCCACAGGGGAGAAGGACGCCTCGGTAACTTAACTGGTTAAAGTATTCGGCGCGAAGTCGATTGATCAGGGTTCGAATCCCGGTCAAGGCGAATGATTTTTCCTCTGTGGAATATCGCACTAATGTGCACTTGCGAGTGACTCCATAAAGGTAACTAACGTGGCTAGTCCCGGAATCGTCAATTAATTAAGCTTCCACTAGTTTAGAAGTGGAAATATTGCGTCACATGACGAAAGAAAGAAAGTGCGCATATTCACGGGAAAAATAATATTTCCGATACGATAAGACCCCGTGAAAATGAGAAACCATTGAGAACTGAGAAGCGACGATCAGAAGGGGGAGAAGCGACAAATTTTTCGTCGTTCATCCGTCTTCCTGTTGTTCTATTTTTTCAACCTTCCGCACGTAATTGCCGCAAACTTCATTTGTAACCCCTTTCCTACTCTCCAGCCGTTGCCCGGGAAACGCTTGAAGCACCGCATCAAACCCCCTAGCCGTGCGGCAGAAGCGATTTCTGGAGCACTTAGCAACGATCATCGCACTCCATAAAGACGGCCCATTAATTTGACAAAGCGAACGGAAAATCTTTGTGCAAGAGAGGGAAAAGTTTCGTGGGTGAAAAAATACTCCGGAATCACTGTTCGGAAAGTCTTCTCACGCGGCAGGAAAAGGGTAATTGAAATCGTTTAAGGAATGAATAAGCGAGGAAGAGGAGAGCCGTGGAAGAGTTAAGGAATGGCTAGAAATGCTCGAGAAAGCAGAAGATACGGCGAAAACGAGTGGAAAGGAAATGATGACGAGGGAAGAAGGGGGAGATGAAAGATAAAGGCATTGTACTGTGTGGAGGATTCATTTTTCCGGAACTCATAAGGTCCAGTTATGGACAAATTATAATAATTGTTTCAAAAATAGTAGGTACATTAAATCGGGGATAAGAAACATATCCTTAGAAGCTTACATAAGTTCATTATTTTATAATAGAACTAGAATTGTCTGTCAGAAAACGTAATGAATTTCAGAGCATGCGATAATAACAATTATAATATATAAATTGAAGAAACTTTTAATGATAGTTTTGTACGGAGCATGTGTTTTGTCAAAGATGATGTACATGAGTACTATAAGCGTTAATAAGGGTAATGCATTTTTTAAAGGCATGAATACTCTGAAACTGACTCTTGGTCAATAGAGGAGGCTGAATACCACGATAGAAAACGCTCCCACTGATGTCTACTTCTCCTTCAATTACGACTCTTCCTTGCTACTTGAAGCAACTCCGTTTGTGTAACCATCAAAAACAAGGATAGATATAGTTTATAAGTGTTGTATATTTATAGTTTACGGTTTCATTTACCATCATTTCAGCAGCGGAAAATTTAAATTTACAGAATATCAGCTAATGTTTGTGACGTGTACGACAGATATTTATTCAAATATTTAAACTTATATGTTACGCGAATACTTCACACTCACCAGGAATTATCACGCAGTTTCATGATGTTCACGATAAATTTGAAGTGAGTATATAGTTGTGCCCATATTCCACATTTTCCGCGAACACACCAAGTCCCTTCTCTTGTACCAGCCACCACTGTTGATGATCTCCGTCCCCTAACGGTAACTTGATTAATATGCAGGAAGTGCACGCAATACATTGCTCAAATTTACGCATAAGGCAAGTGTGAAATTCACGCTCGAAATATGAATTCTGGCGGCAGCAGGACCCATAAATTGTCAATGGAGATCAATTACCAGTGGAATGGATGGTTTCCGATGTAACTCTATGAAATCGATTCATACATGGCAATACTAATACAAGGTAGGACGTTCACTTTACCAAAATGAGTCCGTTCGGCGCGTGACGTCATCCGGATGACACGAGCAACAGACGACTCGAGGTATGGAAGAAAGATCGGATAATTTTATTTTCTGCAACCGCAGAATAGAGTCAAGTAGATATTTACGCCCTTAATTACTGATATTCAACATATTTGACAAGTTATAAATAGTAAATAAGTAAATGTTTGGTGTTCTCTGGATTCATACCGGGCTAGATAATTGGCTGCTGTAAACGTTTCGGTAGATTAAATCTTCCATCGTCATCAGAGAATTGATGTCTATGTAAGAGTTATCTATAAAAGGTTGGCAGTAGCCAATTACCTAACCCATTTTGAATACCGAAAACACTTAACATTTGTCATTCACCAGGAAAACACCAGATCTTACAGTAAATAAGTAGCTTCAGAATACAATCTTATTGACAGCGGATAGACCCCTAGTAAAAAATTATTTACAAATTAAAGCTGAAACTCTTACCATTTTCAACAGTTAAGTTTTCTTGCCTCCGACAAACCTGAACCTGGCTCGCCCTGGTAGATGTATCAATTGGATGTGTAAAAATATTCTCTTCCTTTATATGTTTCCTTGCATTGCTATGTTATATCCACAAACCACACAAGTATCAGACACAAAATGCACTCCGTACCCAGCCAGCGTTTTATGTGATCCAAACAACGTGAAAACGTTCGACCCAAAATACACGCAACGACCTATCTTGAATTAGTAGCAACATTGATTCACATTAAGATTAAAAATTAAAACTATATGATTTCACAGTATTTACTTCAGATACAAACCCGGGTTTCAACGTTCAACGTCATCCTCATATAATGACCCTTACAGAAATTCCTATGTACATATCATACTCAGGTTTGGTTCGAAGAGGTTGGAAGGGTTGGGAGGGTTTAGTGGGACATTGTTTGGAGGTGGGTCAGTGAGGTGTTGTGTGCTGAAGAGAAGGATTGTAATCGGGAGGAAGGACCCTATAGGGAGCACTCTCCTCTAAGGTGAAGATTCCAAGGCATTAAAACAGCGCATGTGGGCTTCATTAGCCATATCTTTCTTCAGATTATAAAATAACTTCCCGAACGACCTAAAACAATCAAATACTACAACTGTTTCAGATCAAGGTTGAAAAAATATTTGCTTCAACAACAAGCTACTATGTATTTGATATACGTAAATTCCTTCAGTTTCACAACCGTGTTTTTAAGTTATAAAACTATTTTTATGCAGTTAAAAACTTTAAATTGTCATAAACTTAATAGATTAACTTATTAAAATATAAATAACCTCGTGCTTCTGATTAGGACTGATACTGTGTACCAAAATGTACCATAGGAATTTTGCCTTTATAGCACAAAGCTCTCATTTTATATTTCCATTGACGAAGAATATTTATTTATTAATTTCTCATAGCATGTTATTTTGAACAAAAAACTGGCAATTCTTCTAGATTTATTATAATCAAAATTTACGAAATATCTGTAATTAAAAACTATATATGTGCATGTACGAACGTGGGTTTGGGGAAGAGGGGACAATATTGTGTTCCATCTGGCCCGAGTAAAAGAAACTAATAAATCAAACCGAAATCAAGGGTGAAGGAATGTGAGTGAAAGTTAGTTGCTCATTCAAAATAAAGGGTCTAATGTGATTGCTTATGAACAACTTTCCTGAAGATGACGTGAACGTCGAATCCCGGGTCTTATCTTAATGAAACACTGAGGAATCACAAAGTTATAGTTTTTCATTTCAATAATCGGTGGAAAAAATCACGACGCATTCTCAGACGTTCAAGTTCAATCTACCGCGGGTCAGGCGAGGAGAGTCAATGGCTTCCATTGACTGCCTGACCAAGAAGATAAAGAAGGGAGGATGAGGGTAGATAGGAGATGGAGAGACTAAGGAATAGCATGGGTATAGGCGGGAGGGCAGGGAGTCATGTGTTTTGCGCCGCGAAGCGTAGAGAATACAGAAGTGTGGGAGAGGGAGGGAGTTCGAGTAAAAAGACTTGAGAGGAGGTGGTTGGAGTAGGATGATCTCAAAGTAGAAAGAAATGAACGGTCCATCTGATCTCGCCCGGAAATTGAAGGCACGTCCTGCCACCAGTGAGTGAGTGAGTAATACAAAAAAGAAAGAAAAAAAGGTTGGGTGGAAGGAAAGAAAAAACTCCGGGAAGGAAAAGATGGTTTCCAGTTGGATTTTATCTGGGGTTGCCCGAGATTGGGGGCGCAGGATAGGGATACACCCCTCTGCTCTCTATTTTCTGAAAGACTAAAAGATGGAGGAGAAAGAGACAATGGTATAGGGGTAGTGGCGAAGGTACCTACAGCTTGAGCTTCCAGAGGTGGTATTTCATTTTCCTCCCTTCCTTCGGACAATATACACCATAAATCGAGCCTATTTAGACACAATTTGAAAATTAAGTTTACGAACATTCATAAATCCCATTACGCCGTTTCATTTTGGCGTAGGCAGAGTCGAAAAAGTTCAATTCTCGGTGATAGGCCTGTAAAGATGACTCCCCTTTAATAACTTCCTCCATGCTACCCTATCCTTGCATACATCTTTTGCTTCAATTACCCTCATACGCTCATTTATAAATGCCCTCGTGTTCTTAAGACTCCCAATTAAAATTGAGTAAAAAACAATTCTATTTCTTGTATTTAATAATTGAAATAAACTGTTAAAATAGTATATTTCTTGTTTATTTATAGAAATATTATTAAAAATACTATCAAAATACTATTTCGTTTTATGGTAATGTTTTACATACAGTGTAAAAGGATTCCAAAATCATTATTTAACATAAATTGTCATTGTAATTTCTCCGGAAAGTTGACAGTTTTGCTCTTCTTACTAAAAAAATTGTTTTTTTTATAATTTTTACTGTCCGAAATATGACACACAGGGAGATCCACACCCCAATCCCTCCCCCCTCCCCCCAGCTACTCCGCTGTGAAAGAGTGAGGGAAGAGAACGAGCCAAAGGGGACGATATGAAGGGACGATAAAAGGTGACGGGGATTCGTACGAGAGAGATAAAAACTCAATGGCAGGTCGATTGGACACATGAGCTGTATAATTATTGTGTCCCTCGGCCACATGGGATATGGATGTAAAAAAAATAGAAGAAAATGAGCGATAGGAATGGAAGATACGACGGGTGGCCTATTGAGGCTTATGGCAGACGGTTTTGTGGAGGGATGAAGGAGAAAAAACAAAGGGGAAGACTATGGGAAAAAATGAGAAGAAAATATCTCCTAAGGACTTGACCAGACGGCGGTCCTTAGCAAACCAATTAACGCATAAAATAATATCGGTTGATACTCTCAACATCTGATCACGCACGGCCATATTCACGGTCAAAATATAATTAATTGGCCTCATTTTTCAGGGGTCAGCTGCTTCCGATCCATTAAATGAAGCTAGGTATGTACGTAATTCCGTGGTGTCGAAACTCCACTAGAGTTGACACACCTTGCATACAAAATTTCCAATTAGGCAAAATCTTATTAGTCGGCCTTAAATTCATTCACTTAAGACTATGTAAAACTAAATATTTCCTAGGATTCTGGGATTTCTAGGATTGTTAAATTAAGGTTTCCACTAGCGCTATTAGTCAGAAGGAAATGAAATAAAATTCACTTCCATTTTAAATAGAAATTAAGAGACAAATGTACACATTGAAATAATGAAGACGAATTTCAGTTATGGCTCACGATAATTTAAACGAACGCCGTGGTGACATGACGAAGAGTGGAAAAATGTAATAGATGAAGGGGAAAATGGAGGAAAGGTCCTGAAAAACTTTAACGTAAGTAAGCAGCAAAAAATAATTCGGCGGTAAAAATGAAAAGCAAGCAAACGCTAATGCCAAAGACCGTAAAAAGAATTTAAAAGCCTGGATAAATGGTAGAAATAACTCCGCTTATCTGGCTAAAAGAAATTTTTATCGGATGCGGTCCTAATGGAAGGAAGGTGTAAAATATTCCACGCCCGACACTTAGCGAAAATTTACCTCTGAACGACGTATTTCATCTTTCGAAACACTATTTACTGATGAATGTATAGCTGGAGCCGAGGAATTTGGGAAGCGATTCTCTGACTGAAGGAGGGCAATTAACCGTAATGAGCACCAATCGTTTTCCGTAGCTCTGAACACAGCTTTCACTGCTGAAAACTTAATGGGATCTTAAGCGCACGGCTGAGTTCATTGCTCATGAGTTCCCAACCGAGGAGAAGGTTCGCATTTTTTTCCTTTGCCGTCAAGCACCTTCCCTTTCATATCCCCACTACTAAAGGTGAAATACTTATAATGTACTCTATCAAAACTGCTAAGATACTATTTTATTCAAAATAATCTACAATTGAGTTCAAGCTAAATAGCAGACGTTCATTTCAGACCTACTAATTAGAATTCATAATTATTTCCTTCGGCGCGTTAGGAACTTCCTCAAAAATATTACCAGTGAGTGATAAAAAAGATAAACAACGATAAAAAGGAGACCTTGCTCATCAATTGTCGGACATTCCGTTTAAATCTTTAACGTGAATCCGTACTCTTTAAAAGGGAATTATCCATGGAGTTTCATTAATATAATATCATTCGAATCTGATACGTTTAAGGGAGACGTGATTACGATACTTAAAACACGATCGTTCATTAAATATAGGTGTTAACTTGCATCAGAACGATTTTTCATTCAAAACTCAGCCCATACCCTCTGCCTATGCTCTGCCCATGCCCATGTGCCCATACCCACTCTGCTCATGTTACTTTTTAAAAATAAGCATTCATACTCACATATTCCCAGCTTAAAGAATTATCCTCGTACGAAAAGATTTTATCCCAAATGCTGAACTCTTCAGCTAGTGAAACAGTAGTAAGAACTAACTTATCTAGTAGTGGGATGCGTCCGTTTTTAAAATACAATTTAGATAACCTCCTGGCATACGCATGCAAAACTGGTTAATCAGTCACAAAATCATAAGCAAGATTCAGGTTTAAGAGTCGTCCAGATTGAAACTCATCACAGAGAATAATGCGCCCAAATTAAAAAATTAACAATTTAGCTCTTTCTACCGTGAGTTTTGGGATAGACTTTTAGGCCATGGTAGTAAAGCATACAATGTGAAATAATTTTATTAACTGGCAACAACCTGGAGGTCATCGGGTATAATTACCAACACACCTCGGGATATTTCACATATTATCAGCTGCTTCAGTTATAAGAACATTCCTCCACGTAAAGAAACTTTTGGAGCTGAGAAAGCTTGAACTGATATCGCCACTCATGAGGTCTTAATTCGTATTCATAGAAATAAATAAATTCTCATTTGTTCGTTTCCATTCAAAACTCATAAAATTCTGCCGTAAATCGTTCCATTTTGAATTCTCTCAATTACATTAATGCTGATCAAACCGAAAACACTTTGAAAAATGGAGTGAATGTTGCGATTATGTCGTGTCTACCTATTAAAATGCAAGTAAATGCACATTACTTAACTACTACTGTTTTTTAGCCCATGAAAAGAACAACCGATGTTACTTTTACACAAAAACTTATCGCAAGGTCATTGTCCCAAAATAAAATATTTTCCCATAAAACGATCCTAAATGTCTTCAATTGAGTGATAAAATTTCTATAAGATACCAATCAGTGAGACGCGTAGTTCTCAAAGTCACAAGAGACTGCTCAGAATAAAAAATATATTGAGCTTCGAGTGGCGACATGTTAGAACCACTACTGCAGTTTATAGTAATCCTTTAGTGAAACCTTCATCCCTTGCTTCGCCCGATCTTTACTTTTGGCAGGATATGAGTGATGTAGCAAATTTTTCTCCCAATGAAACTTCATCAAGCTCGTCCAAAACGTCAACTTTCCTCTAATTCGTTTCCCTAGTGGCTTGTGGTGGTGTGAGATTACGATGATGCATGAAAATACGTCACAACCAATCAGAGAATGTTTCGTGGAAGCAGACGAATTTCCATTATTTATAACTCATTTATTTGACAATGGGTCTAAATTGTTGCAAAATTAACAGCATAGTTAAAATCATGTACCCGTAATCCTTCAATTTCAAGAACTAAAGTACATAAAAAGTATATGATTAAACCCCATTCTTTATAAGTTAACTGTAAATAGTACTATTGTGAGAAGTACCTAAAGCCAGAATCAATCGAGCAGAAAATGACATCGGGAGAAAGTAATGGTCTGCAGAACGAAAGAAGTAGTGGCTGAAAAGGAGAACGAAATGGGACAGAGAGAAATACAACCGCGAGCATGCTTTCCGCTTGAGGAGGAATGGGAAAATGAAATCTCGTGCGGAATAACGGGGGCGTGGTCATTTGAGTCCCCAAGGGCGTGGATGAGTCAGACGCGACCGCGCGTGTTATGAAAGTGATCAGGTAGCGTTCTGCTGCTCTCCGGGCGAGAAGTTCTCATACTACAACCCCCTCTCCCCCACTCATTCCACGCGCCAGCCAACTACGAGAGGGGAGAAATGAATTTTCAGTCGATGTGACAACGGATCGCGACCATTTAAGCCGCCGTTCCGAGCATTATGGGAGTAGGGACCGGTCATTCCTTCTGCTTTTCCGCGTACAATACGGAAGAAAGATGAGAAAATAGAATACGGTGGGCGTCGATAATTGACCGATTCTTGGAAATGATAACGGACTGGGGTTTGTGCTGGAGGCCGTTTTGGGGAATGGATGGACATTCGACGTGCTTCTCTCACTATGGATGGCATCCCTCCAATCCCGAGAAAATTACGTCGACATTCCGAGGGAGGAACTAATCGACTCGTCCCATTACCCCTCATATGCGAACAATGGGAATACGTATAGGTCTTAATTAGAGGACGACTACTTGTTATCAACGAACGGAGAGCTTCCAATAATGACGAAAGGGCACACGGGAAAATTCTCTCGCTGACAGCTGCAAATCCGGCATAAAATTACTGCTTTATCTCACAATGATATGTCTATCATTGGAGCCAGCGGCGAACTACTGCCTAGGCAATCTAGGGCAGCTGTCCAGCCACGGAGAGGGTCCGAGATAGGGGACGAAATAGTAGCGAATTTAAGAATACTGAGACCAGCGACGGTATTACTTCACGGAGTCACCCGCAAGTGCACATGTATGGACGAAATAGTACACAATGTGTACTACACATTCAGGACTCAGGACAAGGGAAATATCAATTTTGCCCAATAAAAAAAACATAGTTGTTACCTTTCTATTTCACATCGAAGTCTTATTTCTATTTTCTAAATTCAAAGTTCATTTAATAAATGAAAAATATAAATTACGTTTTTAGCTACAACACCAAAAAGGAGGCCACAACTGTTAAATATTAAAGGTCCCTAATTCTTTAGTCAGGGCCTGCTTGGAGTAAAAGTTATTCACACTCTAAGCTATTCACTATCTCGAATACGCCACCAGTATTTGTAACCCTGCACAGAAAGATTTAATTCGCTCAGTAAATAGGAGAAAAGGGGACACTGAAGCAATGACAGCGCGAGGAATACCAGAAGGAGACTAGCTCGATAGAGAAAAATGGAAATCGGGAAGCGAAAAGTGACGAAATTCGCAAAACATGACGCGGACGTTCAGGACGACGCGGAGGATATTATGTTGACCACACACTATATATCTCTAAAGCTGATAGAAGCGAAAAAATAAGAGAGATACAATGCGCACTGATAGGTACAAAAATACCTTCACTCTACGCTTTATTAGTGATCATAATAAAAATCCATGACACTAGCAAAATACACATGGTAATTCAACTCTGTCCTCTCTCCCGTTTTTATCCTTATTCCTACCCCTTTCGTGGTTGGTGTCTAACGGCCCCTGCCACATGCCTCTGCGGCGGCCCGCAGGGTTATATATAGATGTAGATCATAAATTCAACTTTCATAACCATTTGGAACTCTACCAACTGACTAATTGATGATTGTCACGGCATTCTAAAAGACTGCCCGCCTAACCAGTTGGTAAGCCTCCACAGCACACACACCACACACCGGACTGTACATTTCGTTGACTACAGAATGTTAGGGTTATTTTTATGAGTTTTTACACCCAGCAATTTCCCAGAAATTAGTTCATATTAAGTGGTGTGGATACTTCTTGAGGTTGCAAATGTAAATTCGCTAACGTACAAAATGATTTCGCAAATGTGGAGGGGAGGAAATTCAATAGGACTGCAGGGCCCTGGCGGGAAAATGGCCTTGCCTCTGCACACCAACCCACCGAGGGAAGCGTATAACATCCTCTTCAGCTATCATGATTACAAATATTTTATGAAACCGAAATTCTCGAGAAATTACTAATTTTAAGCTGAAGAATCAATGTATGACGCCTAAGTTAGTCTTCTGTACACAGTACTGCTCCATTAAAAATTCCAATTTTTTCATAAGCTTGGGATTTCTTTATCACAATTTTAATAGTATCAACATATATAAAAAACGTTTGCCCCTTTGCTCCATAATTTTAGCACAGAACAGTGAAAGAAGGAAGGTAAAGTTTACAAAATGTCTACTTATAGAATAGACAAGCCATAGTAAGAAGTAGCTGTGATTTACTGGAAGACTAGGATATGCTAGAGAAAATCATCTCTACGTTCTCTCACCCCATAAACATGCCCTTACATTTTAATACGTCCCCTATTCACTTTCATTGTCTTACCCACACTTCAGTCTTCTAATCTACATAAACACTCTATCCTTACCAGGGGATCGGCTAGATGTGGTGGCTGGAGTATTCATTTTTGATTTCCGCATCGAATCCCAGTAGACGCAGAGATCATTCTGTGTGATCCCGAACCATACTCGATAAACGGAGAGCCCTTCAAGTGTAATGCTTCATCCATCATATGGTCCGTTAAACTGTGAGCCCTTTGGCACCTTACGTGATGAGCAGTCTAGCGCTGACGCCGAAGTGCTCTTTACCTTTCCTCCCATTTCCTTACCCTGATGCCTTAACAAATTTAAAAACTCTTCGCACTTGAGAAAACTACAGCATTCAAAGAAGATAGGACTACAAACGAGGATTGAGTGTGTGAAAACGTTCGTGTTGAGTCTGGCACTCTATGGATCAGAGACATGGGCTATTGGAAAAGCAGACCAGAAAAGTTTAGGAGCATTCGAAATCTGGCATTGGAGGAGGATGCTGAAAATCCAATGGACGGATAAAATAAGAAATGAAGAAGTTTGCAGATGCGCAGAAGAAGAGTAGACCAAATGGAACACTATATAGAAAAGAAGAACTAGGTGGATTGGGCACACCCTGAGCCACAATTGGTTAGTAAAGGATGTATCATCTTGAAAAACTTTGTATTTCCACATGAAATTTATTTAGCTACGTAAAGCTACGTTTATTTAGCTAAATAAATTTCATGCGGAAATACAAAGCTTTTCAAGATGAATTCCAAGTTCCACAAAGTAACGCCTGAAACCATCAATTTTTTTAAAGGATATAATTTAAGGAAAAATAAAGGGAAAAGTCCCGAAAGGATGGCTAAGGCATAAATATACAGACCATATAAAGAGGAAAGGAAAGTACCTACATAAGAAGAACTGCCCGGGAGTAAGGGAACTAGAATTAGATATTGAATGACGGAGGGTTGTAATCAGCCAATCTTAGGAAAAAAATGACCAATTGTGATTCATAAATACATTTTCCAAGCTATAAAATTTATTGTTTTTAATTTAATAGAAAACATCGGTGTCAAAATTGATAGTACAGCGGCAGTTTTTGCTATGATAATCATTCTGAAAAATTATGAGCACCAGCTATTTTCATTCAATGAAAATTTAATTATTAATTCATTTACTTCAAAGTAATAGCAATAAGCCTATATAAACACTGTTTCAATTATGTTACACTTATTTGCTGCTCTTTATTATAATTATTCACGTCTGAGAAGCCTTAATTCATGTTAATGCAAGCCTCAACACATGGCTCTCTGATGATGATGCTCGAAAGCTCACTAAAATTTTTAAATTCGGCTTCATGATCATGGGAAGATAAATAGCACATATAGGCACCAAAAGCTCTCCTCTCATTCGTTTAACAGATACTGTTTCCATCTCCTTTCTTCTCAATCTTGATTAATTCCTCTCTCGCTAAAGAGGTTTCATTTTTCTTTTTTAATCTCAAAACGTAAGTGAGAAGCAAATAAAAAATACTCTCAGGGAACCATAGATAAGGCAGCAGGATTCGTAATCATTTGAACGGCAAAACGGGGCGTCGTCAAAAGAACTAGACGTGCCAATTTGATTGACGGATTCCTCAAAAACTTTGTAAAACTCGCCTCCCTTAACTTCAAAACGCCCAATGAGTTTTTGAATCCAATTTTCTTGTCGTCACGTTTTCATCACAACGTCCCTCACTCCCAAAACTCAGACGAGGAATATTTCAGCCTGTGTTTTGTTCCGCTGCCTTCTCGAAAAAAAACAATAACCTTCTGATTTACCGCCCTACGGTCCTCCCCCTCATTGCGTCTCCCGATTGAAAAAGTTGAAGGGGAAAACCGCTGGAGATGCAAAAGCTGTTCTTTTTATGTTTACGAAAACAAAAAAAGCTTCGAAGCGAGCCGTTTCATTCACGAAAGGCACCGGCTCTTAAAAATTACAGCACTGGCACGCGCAGCTGTGAACCGTGATGACCGAATTACCGTGGCCACAGTGGAAAAAGACTTACGAAAATACTTTTCGTTTTTTCCTTATCCAAAGCATTCCCGTTGAAATTGGTTCGTCAATAACACAATAAAAACAACTAAGAACGCCTTCATCCGGCAGAGGAATAGATTTCAGTTCTAACGTCAGCGTAACTGAAGCTAGGGATTTGAGAGTTTAGATAAGAGCTCCCCAATAAATCGATGCACGAAGCGCAAAAATAGTGGTAGCTTTTCTCTTGCAGCGTTCGCCATAAAAAAGCGTAAAATTTCCAATCGTGGGAACGGATATATATTTTTGCGAATCCAAATTGCCTGTATAGAAAATGCTTTAAGTTTCTAGCTTTCGGCATCCTAAAATCGCTTTACTCACTCTTGAATGTTTATTTGATTGAATAAATCAACTCTGGATGCGAAATTTGTTCTGCATTTAATTAACACATGTCTTATTTAACGGGAGGTACACTTTCATAAAATTGTTTTTCTTAATTTCTATAGTGAAAAGAAAATAATGCAGGGTCGGAAGTGTTAAGATGCATTCAGCAACCTATTTCTCTCAAATTGGATGAATAGCTTCTATAAAACAAATAAAAAAATAATGTTGTGAGGCACTGAAGAATTAAATGTTATCAGTAAATATAAATATTGTTTATTTTCAATGCGTGCATATTTTAATCGTGCATGAGCAGTGTACCCAAAGGATCGACCATAGGATATTCTCAGGTTCCCCAGCGGGTGATGATGTTGACCTGCACCGGGTAATGTTGAATTCATACTAATAATTCGCCGAGAAAGTCTAACTTTTTTACAACTGCTCTTTAGGTGTCCACAAAATCTGTTAAATTGCTCCATTCTTATATCGGGTTCTATCGCACATTGTTGCTTAGCAGACAATCATTTAGGAGACAATTTCAGTTCGAAGTATTTTCATTGCATTTGGGCCACTATATAATATATAAATTATTAAAATACTCTTAAACATTCAACAAAATGAAAGTGCTGTCAAGATAAAATAATTATTTTCCCAGTCTAATGAGAGGAACCATAAAAATAATAAAAAATCCAAAAAAAAACTTCAACCGGGAAGAAAAACCTTATGCTGACGAAGAGTACGGCCAATCACAATACTCGGATACAAATCCAAACAACTACAGTTGTTCAAAATACTTCTTGGCAGCCATCTACCCTATATATATGTATAAATGGCGGTGCAAATGCAACGAATACACTTCTACCTGAAGACGTCTCCTGGATAAGAGGTGAAACGTTGTCTAAGAAGCAATAAGACGCGATGGAACCGGAAAAAATTCCTTTTCGGAATTGGCCTACAAGCGCAGGTAGATTTCGAAGTTCATATTTTTAATGCATACTAGCAAACAACACGTATAGCTGAATTGCATTCGGATTAAGTATGCACGTTTTCAATAAGTTTCAGCGCAATCAACCTGATATTGGCCGAGTAGTAGCCAGATATGTATTGCCGCGCGCCACCTGGGTGGTAAAATTGTTTGATTCTGTAACATGATGCATTGGAGGCAAATTATAAGCACTGTATAGTACATACATGAGCTTTAGATGGCGGTGGAAATCAGCCAATGAGTACATGCCTTTTGAAATCATGATGTCAGGATGCTATCTGCTGCTGACTAGCGCTGAATCGCCGTAAAATATTCACCCCGACTGAAAGTTCCAGGGGCGGCCGCTTCCTTTCAAAACTGAAATCTCCTTCGGTGACTAGCGAGACGTTATTTGTTCGTGTAGGCTCTATTTTATCGACACTTATTATTTCTACGATATATTTTAGATGCTTGGAATTTTATTTGTACTGAAACATAAGTTTATTATCCTGCAATGCGTATTGCAAGGCTGGGTAACAATGAAATAAATGTGTAGTAACGGAAATGAAAAATGGTATAAAATTGCATAATATTTACGCGAAAGTTCTAACTTCTCAGTGTATCGGTCGATTGAGACAAATTGGTTAAATAAATTATACACTATGAAGATTTTGCTTCATTTTAGTCCAAAAAGCAAACTCGTAGCTCAATTATTTCATATTTTAATGAGAAAAGGAAAATTGATCTACTCGGAATTTTTTTGTATTTAAGGCAGTGCTAAAAAGACTATAGTACAAGAGTTAAATATTTTATAAGATACCTATTTAAAAATACAAATAGGTATCATTGTCGTACAAAAAAATGTTTGGAACAAAAGTTGTAGATATGGTTTTGACAATTTCAGATACCCTTAAACGGATTTTTTAGTTAATAATAAGGGAGTTATGATTATTTTTCTACAAACGAATGTCACACTGGAGTTGAGAGTTTAGGGTATGTTTTGGTACGGGGTTGGTTGTTAGGGAAAGGGGATTGGTTGGAAGGAAGTGTGAGGGGGTGGAGTGGGAGGGGAAGGGGAGGGGAGGAAGCTAGCGGAGATTGAGTCCGGGCGGGCAGGTTGATTTTAAAATGGAAATATAAGACCGTTCCCAGTGACGGAGCTCTATTATTGGTGGTTCAGGTGGGAGGGCGCAAATTATTTTTATATGAAAGCAGTTGTTGAAAGGGAGGTTATGCGAGTTGGCGTGCTCTGCTACAGGCAACTGCAACTGTTGCATCACGCTGCTCCTGTGATTATTTACTCGCATATTTAAAGGTGTGCTTGTGAGGCCAGCGTAGAAGGCCTGGCAGTGCTTGCAGATTATAAGATATATTATATTACTCGAGGAGCAGGTTCCTCGAGTAATAATTTGATAAGTGACATTCGTCACCGGAGTACTGAAGACACGGGAAGAAGTGTTGATTGGACATGTGAGGCAACGGGGCTTGTTGCAAGGGTGAGAACCGATTGGAGAGAGATTGGTAACACTACTTGCAAGTGAAGTTTGACGGATCTCCCGGATCCAGAGACTATTTTGGAGATTAGGAGGGCGACGGAAGGAGAGCACGGGAGGTCTTTGTATAAGGAAAGAAGTTGCGGGGGAAGATAAGAGAATGGAGTGTGCTGACTTCAGAAGGCTTTTCAGTGAAGCATCAAGACCTGGATGAAAGGTAGTCGCGAAGATGATCGATTCGTCAATGGATATATTATCTTCCGGTTGAGGCACGAAGCGCGGTCTCGGAGAGGGTTCGATCGCCTTAACGAGTTGTTCTCTCACCAAGGAGGGGGATAACCCCGACTCACGAAAGCTTTTTCCAGGTCTTCCAAGTATCGAAATAGATGAGAATTTTTAGAACAAATTTGGGGACCTCGGCGTGCCAAAGAGAAAGGGAGAGAGCATTTGCAGTGTTCGGGATGACAGCAGTCCCAATGCAAGTACTGCAAAAGGTTGGTGGGTTTTTTTGTGGACGGATGAGCTGAATATTTTGTTTTTCAAATGAATATCTACATCGAGGAAAGTGATTGAAGAAGTGGAGGAGCGGTGAGTGAAAGAAAGAGTTGGATGGGAGTGAATCCTTTGAATAAAATCTTCAAGAGCTGAGCTTCCATGGGCCCAAATGATGAATATATCATCAATATATCGGAGCCAAATGAGGGGCTTGAGGGGGGAAGAAGATAAAAGATTTTTCTCCCATCGCCCGAGGAAGCTGGAGGCGTAATATGGGGCCTCAATTCATTCAACGTGTCATGTCTAAAAGCAAAATGATTCTGTGGCATCAAAGAGGCAGTTTTCAGTGGCGAATGGAATAATCACACGCGGATGACAGAGGGAGAGTGCAAAATGGAGAGAAGGGAGGAATGTGGAATGGGAGGGGGTGGAATAGGGACAATTAGAAGATTACAAGAGCGAGGATAAGGGGAGGGGGGTTCCTAAGGGGAGGGAGGGAGGCAGTGAGGCGGGCAGGGTAGGCAAAGATCACACCGGGCAGATAAGACGCGGCTAGATGGACAACGGGACGTGATGGGAATTAAACCCGACCTGGAGACCCCTTCGGGCGTGGGAAAAAAACTAGTTGGGGGATGATAAAAGGAAAAGCTCATCAGCAATAAGGGGGCAAATAGTGTGATGATAAGAGGGAAAATTCATTAGTGCCTCTCAGTTCTGGCTGAAATGGCAGAATCATAAACGCAACTAGATCGACGACAGAAGATATAATTGCGGTCTTCCGGAGAACATGGATATATAAGCAGAGTACAAATAATAATAAGAATATAATTTTTTAGGATCGTCGGCGAAATTTTTTTTTCTTAACAATAACGCTGAAATATTGGAGAATAAAAACCTTATTGTATCATTATAGTGGTAGCTAAACTTGATGGTAGTCGCGCAAAAGACCCTTTTCAGTGGAATAGATCTACAAGACCAACAACAAGACCTGATCAAGACCTACGAGCTGGATCAGCATGGGGAAATAAGATAATCACAGAGTTTGACTGCTAGAGTTCACAAGGCCAAAAACCTCGTTGACAACTTCAAAATGCTGTATCTGTGATTCACATAACCTATAATGCTCTATCTGGATCTAAATCCAGCAGTTTAGATGAGATGGGTAGTGATTAGTCTGGATGATGAAAGGGTTGCGAACACAATTTTGATGCGGCTTTGCTTGAATCGAAAACATTCTTATAAAAGCACTGCTAGCACTTCCCCCCCCTCTCGAGTTAAATACATTTATGAGAGCAGCGTTGCCTACCATGAGCTGTTCTCACCCCACCGCTCTTTTGCCGACCCCTTCCACATAAGCCTTCCCCTCGTCGACGTCTCACTTATCATAGGCAACTACCACCAAGATTCGTGAAAACTATAATTTCATTATATACCTATAGCCAAATCCACGGTGATTTTAGGACGTGCGTCGGATACTACATATAAAGACTTAATAATATCATAAGCATTCTGATTGATGGTCGACTTCTACAGCTACCAAAATGCCTAATACTATTCAACCAAGGGAATCATTAACTGCGTTTAAGTTCTCTCGGATAAATAACTTTTTATAGCGTAATAGAATTATTTTGTATACGTATTGTGCTCCATTAGAGTTTGCATTTGTTTATCAAATCCCACGTCATCTTTATTTCTATAATAAAATTCATTGACATGTACCAATATATATTTTTTTTATAAAATTGGTATGGAAAGGAAAGTTCTTGCTTGACTGATTGTGCACTAATATATTTGGTATGAATATTAGTTATGAAAATATCTTTTTGGTCACGCATGAAAGGTGCTGAAATAGAAACTTCTCGTTGGGATAAATTTATTTTCTGGGCAAACTGACTGACACCATTAAATTTCGTTAATATTTCATTCACGAAAATGTATGCTTGCATGCAAACTTTACGTTATCACGTTACGTGTTACTTTAAGGAACTGTAAAATTTAATATATGAAATAAATAGTATATTTCGAACCCGAGTTTCAACTATTTTGCTGTTACGCAACTGCTAGTTCGAAAATGACCAAGTAACATTTGACACCCTTAAATGAACGGGTTAAATTAACGTGAACCCAATATTTCTGAATTATTTTCAATTACTCAAGTTTGTAAGCGGATATTGCATTTAGTTGCGGAAAAAATCGCGTTATAAAAGAGCTTTAAATAGGTATAAATGATCAAATTCTCAAGAGTTATGGGATATATTTTTTTCGGTAACACAAGCTCAGAATTAATAGCTCAGTAGTGGAGGAAACGAGGCCGCGCCCTTAGACAGAGCGAAATAACATGTACGAAAGTTATTGGAGTAGACAATTTCATAACAACAAAATATGGAGTCTCACGGGGGAAACTTCAAAGGTTCACCTTTGGTCGTTCAATCCTAAGACTGGTTGACTGCAGCCCTCCATCATTCCCTACCTAATGCTAGTTCCCTTACACCCTGGTAGTTCTTCTTATGTAGGTACTTTCCTCTTTATTTTTTCTTTGCACTTATCGCTTGGGACGTCTCCCTCTCCGTATCCTCTTGGAACTTTTCCCTCAATTTTTCCTTCAATTACATTATTCACAAACCCATTGTGCCTGAGGGTGTGTCCAATCCATAAGGTTTTTCTTTTCTGTATGGTGCTCAATATGGTCCTTTCCTCTTCTACACACCTGTACAATTTTTCATTCCTTATTTTATTCGTCCATTTGATCTTCAGCATCCTCCTACAACACCAGGTTTCGAATGCTTCTAATCTTTTCTGGCCTGCTTTTCCAATGGTCCATGCTTCCGATCCATAGAGTGCCACGCTCCACACGAATGTTTTCACGTACTGTTTCTAAATGCCAGACTCTAAAAGGATAGTGAGGAAGTAAGTTGGCCGATGACGACTGGTGTTGATCGCAACGAAGTCGGAAGTGGTGGGATTTTATCTTGGGTGAGGCATGATGGTGGCACAGGCAGGCGGGGGTTGGGCTCCGGCAAGTAATAATGAAGGGGCAGTTGAAATCCGAGCCCTGCTCCAGCAGATCGTGTTGCTCTCCTCTCACACCCCCTTTACGAGAGTGTCATCCCTGAGGGTCGTTCGCTATCCCCGTTCCAGGAGAAACAACCACTCATCCCCTCAGGCCTTCCCCTCTTCAACCTTCTTCACCTTTGCCATCCAACCCCTACCGAGCCCAAGATCACCCGGCCGCTATTTCCACTCAACCATACCGTTTTCCACGGCATCAGCTGGTCAACCACGTGGCGGAAAATCGATTAGAATGAAGGGGAGGAAGATTCAGCCCCCAGTCAAGAGCACTACGGCACGTGTCCCCAGCGAGAGAAAGTGCCAGTCCACTTGTTGGAGAAGGAATCCACTGCGACTCCACCGGCCATGGTTGATTATTCGGGGAGTCCGCAGACAACTGAGGTCATTCGCGTCATTGACGACAGTTGGGAAGGTTGGTTTTATTAAAATGGTAATCAACCAGTTACGGTGGGTTTCTTATGTAGAGATAAAAAGAGCTACCAGGGTGGAAGGGAACTACTATTTGATAGGGATGGATGGCGGGCTACAGTCAGCCAATCTTATTGAAAGTCCAATGATGAAGATGGTGAACAAAGGTTTAAATAGAAGGGAGCAAAACATTCCTCTTGATTTTATCAGGAGCAAACCCCATTTCCTTACACAACTTCGTTCTTCATTTCAACATCCGACAGCGAATGTCCTACCTCTCGTCATCCCGTTTATAAAAACTTATTCCCTTCCTTCGCGTTCCCCGCTTACCCAACATCGTCCCCTATTATCGCAGACCTTCCCACCTCATAGGATCCCTTCACCCCACATTACCTGTTCCAAACACCTACTCAGCCTTCTCCATTTTTACTCAAGTAATTTCCTCTCTTCGATCACCATAATAAGCATTTTCTCGTTCGTTTTCTTTTCGTCTTCCTAAAGGAAGGATAATTTAGAGAATGGAGGAAGGTTGGAGAGAAACCCGGCTTCGGCATAAGCCAAGCCTTAACGATAGGTTCCAAGGGGGCCAATCCGACGGAAGGAATACTACATATTATGTGTCTCCCTAGTAAGGACCGCAATTCTACTAGAAAAAATCTGCTATTTCCGGGAACCAAACTCGGTTGCTAGAGATGGCAAGACGAAACTCTACCACCGTCATATCGTATCGTCGTATCAACCCGATCGCCATTACAATACTCTCTCAGCGTAGATGATCAAAAGTTATGTTCATACTCTTAAACGAGCAATAATTGTGTGTACGTAAATTTTCTTTCGGAAAAAGATCTATCAATTTTAATGAGACACCGTATCTTGAATATTTTAGGTTACTCAATAAAATCACTGTGCTAGGCCTGAGCATGGCGATAATTTGTAAAAGGGACCTAGCTTGAGCCCAGAAAATATATCTGAGCTCAATCGTATGCATCTAAAGCATGGAAATCAATCGGAACTTCTAGATAAAGTTATTCATTTTATGACTTTAAATGTATGATAAAATAATAATATTTAAGATAATTTAATAATAAGACAATAGACGTAATTGAGGACCAGAGAAGTGAGCGATTGTTGGACATGCGAAAATTATATTTTTAGTAACGCTCCAAATATTAATTTCCTAAAAACGTGCGATTTCTTCATGAACTCATCGAAAGAAAAATTACAAAACCGTTCGAAGAACGGTCTTCAGGTAATGAAATTTAAAAAATGCGTCGACCTATTACCCCGCAGGGCGCCACAAGGGTGTAGAACGGGGTTTTAGGATGCTCAGCCATGAAAAGGAAGCGTAAAGGAAAAAATAAAAAGGGATTAAAGCAATGATAAATGAAATGTTTTACGGTAGAACAAGGAACTCAATCTGCTCTAATTGCAGTTATAGTGTGCGGGAAGGAGTCCACGAACTTCTGATAGACTTCCGATTTAGTGTGTGGGTAAAATAATATCCGCCGTTTTGGAATAAAACTCTTTAGATACGTTTTTCTGTAACATTTGTCTATAGAGTGACCTTTGAGTGCTTATCGGTTTCTAATCCAGTCTTATTAGCTTTATAAAAGAAACGATTTCGGGTGTAACTTTGAGGAGTTCCTAAATGCTCAGAAGGTTTGACGAAGTTTCAGCATAGGTTTCACCACGTGTAATTTTATTCTTGACAACCATGTTTCGTCACAGAGGAACATCTTCAGGTGGTGATGTAACATCATGATGATGTTACTCTGAAGATCGGTTCTAATCAGACTGATGATGTTACACTGTGACGAATCCATGGTTGTGAAAAATAAGATTACACGAGGAAAAACTGTGTCGAAACTTCGTCAACATTTCTTAGCCTAATAGTTTTGACAAACGTTGTGCTCTCTTAGAACTTTATTTTAACCAAAAAGCGCGGCTTTATTTTGCATGGATTAAACCTAACTTTGCTGGCTCCGAAAAAAAGATGAATGCGCTGCACAATTTTGTTTTAACTTTGCAATGAAATAACAGTACTTTTCACTTCAATTTTTTTAACTTACCATTAAACGTTAACCAAGGAACCAAGCTTTGTAAAATTCTTTCAATTTTGCGTAACTTTTCTTTCTTCGCAGTGCATATTCAGAAATCAGTTTTGTCAACAAACTCCAATAAAATCATTTCCATTAAATACGCTAGTTTACTTCCTGTTTTAATTTTTATCTTTTAATACAATACCGCATTTGATACCTAATCTATATGATATCTAGAAATTTTAGAGTGAAAACTCATATGAAATATTTTCCGCACTTCTAGAAAGTTCACTGGATGAATTTTACTAGAAACATTCTTTATAAAAATACGAGTATTTTCATTTCAATTTGAAATAGTTTGCAGATATTTGTTATTTGGTTAATCCTTTTTCCAGTTAGTCCTTCCTATTGTTTTGTTTTTCTTATCCAATGCCTTCTTAATCCCTCTAAAGCTATCAATGTTTCAGACATGCAATCTTGTTTTAGCGAGAGTGAATACATACCTATGGAAGAGATAGTAATCATAGAACATAAACTACAGGATATTTCTATATCCATCCGAAATTGAGGTTGTAACGCAGTATTGACATGATCAATGATATTGACATTGGAAATTGTTATCGGTATTGGGGATAAAATGATATATTGCAGGGGACAGGAATCGATTATGGGGTTTATGATCGGTGAAGGATATAAAAATTGACGCCCAGGATTCCACGAAACATAAAAATAAGTGTGTATCTGATCCACCTCGTAAACCTCAAATTGCAAAAGAAATAACCTCAAACAAAAAACAAGCAGCGAAATTTAACCAGAAAAAGGTACCTTTTCCACTAGCTTGAAAAGTTGAAAAATTAAAAGAGTTGAAAAATATAAAGATGTATTTCGAAATACGGCATTTAAATCGAAGGCATGAAATAAACCATACGTACCCCCAATCACCACTTTTATTACTGAGGTAAAATTCCTATAAAAGAATATGGGATTTTGATGAGACATTTTGAAGTTGCTCAAAAATTTTTCCATAAGCATGTCTTTTCGTTCTACCACCTCTATTCCCCTATCGCAAAACTTGCGACAAAAGCAATAAAAGAAAATCAGTCATAGATGAAACTCACTGCTTAAAATGTAGAAGTTTATTGCATGCTTATTTAACTTTATGTTTATGCCAATTAATTCTGCTGTATAAAAATCCAGAGTATACAACACTTTCAAATTATTTTTAACTATTGCAACTTTTAGTTAGCTTAAAATAGAATCGAGTCACGTTTTATGTGATTCGTAAAGTAAGGCTTGCGATGCAAATGGTAATAACTAACCGCGCGAAGAGGAGTCAAATCATTATGTTATAAACACATTCCTCCCACTCTATCAATGAGCCAAAATTTTAATGGCCTTCAAGTTTTACCAAGCACAATTTCTAAAAACCCATGAGTGGTGAACCAGTCACCTAACCTCTAAAAAGCGATAACTACTTGGATTAAAGTATATAGCGTCTTCACTCGCGAAGGTGAATACTATTTGTTCGCAAAAACTGATGGCTTTCGCAATAAATTTGTCCACAAATTTTACGTAGAATGCGATATTTTCTTTCAGAATTTCGAACTGAAGACGCCCGTTGGGATACCGGCAAAACTTATAATTACAAAAATATCCTACGAGGTGAACACCCGAGAATGGAGGGTCATTAGGAGATCCTGTAACTTTAATGGATGGCAAATTTATAATCTAATATTTTGGCAATTGTTTTTGGATTATTAACATTGTTTTTCACTGTACACAACCTGGTTGCTTGAAGAGGTGATCGTTTGAGCAATAGTCGAGTCTTTAAAATGGCGAGGTGAAAAGTTTCGTTTCCGCGCGTGACCACAGGGTAGAAAAGTGGCCAATAAGGGATTTCACATCCCTCCGAGGGAATTATTGTCCTCTCTCCACGGACGCTTTAAGAGGCGTAAATATTTTTTACAGGAGGGCACCCCGGAGCACACCATGATCTCCTTTTTGCTACCTTTATATATATTTAAGAGCAGTAATTGTTTTCTTCCCAGTTTTCAAATCCCTCAAGCCCTTTTCATTGCGGACCTCGTGGCCTTGATGATTTAATGAAATGCAGGTTAAAGTTCGAGAAAATCGATCGACCTCGTCTTATACGACGTATATGAAGTAGGTTTACAGAAACGATCGTTGACACGATACCTACCACCCTTATATCATTAAGGCAATTGCTTGAGTGGGGATTGGATTGGTACGGTGGTTTGAGTATAAGACTCCTTCCCCGAGAGACTTGGTTTAATCTTCAAAATAGGGGAAAATTTTCAGTACCATCCCAAACCATGCTTTGGTATTAAGTGGAGAGTACTTTAAAGTCAATACTCCGTACGTTGGTTAGGAAATATTTGACTAAAGGATAATACTGAAGTCGGGTCTCTCTCAACCCTTCCTCCACAGTTTCTCAGGTAAACGTGATCCAATCACCCGAACTTCCTCTCCTTTTATATCACAAAAGATCGCGCCATTAGTCGTGTCCCCAAATAATCAGTCATGCACATGAATAGCATATACTAACAGGGCCAGCCCTACACGAAGCCAACGTGGGCAAAAGCCACAGGCGTAGGGGCGGTCAGCCAGTAGCTTATTAATTTAAATGAATGTGAAAAGGGGACAAAGCAAGAAAGTGGGAAAATGTTACTAACTTCCAGCAAGTATTTCTATACAAAATGACCTTCTTTAGGTTGCCGTATAAAGACTGACACTCATATCTAACTTCAACAAAGAGCTCAATGAAAATACCTACTTTGTCTTTCATTAGCATTGTTTTCACCAGCTGACTGAAAATAATTGTGGCTAAAATTGCACAGAAATTAACGGTTGTAATTAAACCAACTCATAAGAAGTTGGTTTAACGTAAACAATCCTTATAAATACTTTTCCTCGTAAAACTCAAGGCTTGGAGACAACTTATAGATTAAATATTAAGTTTGAGTTTGTGAGATAGGACGGAATAAATGTGTCATAATTGTATCTTAAGACACTGAGGACCGGTTTTATAATATCCAGTGAAATATATTTTCGTTACGAAAAGCGAAATCAATGCATTCTCCCATTGATAACACTCCCATGAACTAACCATCGGTCGTATGTAACATACAAAATCCGAACTTCTTGTTAACTTCAATTTAACGAAAAGGCTGGGTCATCCGGTGGTTAGCGTTAGCCACACTTTGTATAACACCCTGCTTGCTTTACTAGCTTCATATGGTTATAATCCAATATATGGATAAGATTAAGTCATTTGAACGTCCGGTTGGCATCGAACATGGTGATTTTTTTCACCCGGATAAACCTACTTTATCTGTTATCTATGTACAATTGGTGTATTTTGCCATTCAAATGTGCGTTAGTGACAACGACCATTTGATCATTCGTCATCATTGTCAAGTGACCGGGAGGTTGATGAGTAACAGATGTGGTGCAAATTAAAGATATTAAATACCAGTTGTATCATGGCGATGAAAGATGGCTGTGAATGTGGGGAAAACGTTTCAATGTTTAACGTGGTTTCAGCGATTGTTGCCTGTGGATACATTTGAGTGGCACTTTGCATACATGATCTTACTAGCGCTATCAGTAGATAAAAGTAAAAAAACTGCATTTTACGGATTTGTATTTTTGGCAATTCAATGCTATTTTAACACGTAGCCTAATGGCACATGAGATTTATTTCGTAATACATTACCATTACCGTAATACATTAATGCCGATTACATATGTACATATTGTTTTCTAAACGTGAAACAAACATTTCGAATTATTGTAAAAGTTGATAAAAAAATAACAAAGTATCACACAGAGTCAAATATTCGGAAAAAACATATTAAAATACATTATTCACGCATACATTTCGAATTACGCGCCGAAAACTCAAGTTATAACATGCTTCAATCAAGGATAAATTCAATCTTGCATCATTTCCATTATCATATGCATGGTGAGTTCCATCGCATAAATAGATTTACTTCAATGAAATACGGTCCTAGAACCATTTTTTCGACTTACTTGAAAAATTATTAACATATGCACTCCACGACCCAAAATTACGGCTCCAGCCACCTACGCACAATGGTTAAAAGCTGGTAAGAGAACGAGGCTAAACCGGGCCAGTGTCTAAAATTAACTTAAATGGATCTTAAATATTTCAAACTTTCACGGTCAACATACAGCATTTTTATCTATCCATTCCGCATCATACAATACTGCAATTTACAAGTAGATAATCAAGTTCACTTTCATGTTTTCAACCAGCCACCGACTGTCGCCGTCAAAATAGTATAGAACTGGACTTTGACGTGCTCCACATGAACAATGAGCATGATTGGTAGAAAATATCATATATGCTGGAAAAAAACTCATTTGTCTTTAAATTGGAAGGCATTTTGAATCGGTATCATTCACCTGCTCGATGTGAGTAATTATAAATTTTATCAAAACACGGTAAAATCGCCCATCTTCACGACTTGGTCATGGTCATAAAATTGTGGAACATTTTTTATCACGATTAAAATATATAATCATGAAGTCCCCTACATTTTTTTCAAGGTCCGATCTCCTTTGATTATTTTTGTGTCCGCGTTTGAATTAAAATTTGAGTGGAGCCAAAAATATATGCGCGCGAGAGTTGAAATTTAAACAAGGCCTCCTTCGTATAATTTAGAAAAAATGAGCGAGATGGATTTTTTCCAAAAGCAATGGAAGGGGAGATATGAGGGGACTTTATTGGTGACGTAGTGGTAAAGCATCTGACACAGTGGGGGAAATTTCGCGCGCGCCCTTGGCTGAAAATATATTGAAGCCCGGATCCACCAATGGGTCTTCTTCCCCTTGCACACCATCATAAGTCCGCCTTATTAAGTATTTAAGTATTTTACTCTTCCTCATCACGCTAAGTTTTTAATTAAGAACCATGGCGTGATGAGGAAGAGATTAAACGGGTTTCCTCGTTATACACTTAGTTAACGGTCGCGCTACACTGCACGAGACCATAAAAATTGGGTCAATGGAACGGGTCAAATGCTCATGTTGCAGTCTAAAATCCCCCCGAAAAATATGAAAACTTTTTTTACGCTACCTGCGTCCAACCATTGAAAATAAAAGTTAAACTCTGTTTAAAATAAACGAGCAAGGATGAAGAATAAAACATTCAATGGTCAAATTCAAATAGATGCGCAAATACACTTTATACCCATAGTCCTTCAATGGTTAACGTAAAAATAATTAGGTCAGTAAGCAGCTTTCAGTGCAGATTTCTAATTTTTATTTCTATATAAAATGTACCAGCTCGAAATGCATATCATCTCCACGTTTCAGCAAAAGAGTTAATAACTTTAAGTATTTTTTTCTGCACTTAAGCGTATTTGGAAACATATTTCTCTGAGCTCTCCGTCTGGGCTTAAACATTTCCTAGTTCATAGCAGGTTCATATTGACATTTCCTAGTTCATAGCAGGTTCATATTGACATTTCTCGTCAAATTCGTCAAAAATAGAGTTAACACATTTACTAAATGAGTTACACTAAAAACGGGTCAACATACAATGACAGAGCCTGTACAGTGAAAAAATCCATCAACAAGGAATTCATTCGTAAATAAGAAATTCATTCGTAAAAGAAGAAATGCTGAATGGTCTTTTCAATAAACAGCTAGCTTTGTAATAATAATAATATAATAATATTTTATATTGCTTCCTTTTTATGCAGTATTTTTCAACACACTTCAAACAATAAATGGAAGCTTTAGGTTACTCGTGTGGGAGTAACCAAAAGTTACCGTGCAAAATAGAAAATTAACAAAAAGAATATATATACCAAATTGACATCAGTGCCACACTACACAATACCACCACTTCCAAAGCTGTTTCTGGTTAAAGAAACAATTTCATTACAACCATTGAACAGCACTTCAATATCATCCAATTTTAATAGCAACACTTTGACTTGTCTTTAAAAAAACACAACCTTTTTTTTCCATTTTTACAGTAGTACATTTGTTTTGGAAAGGGTGTAGGACATTTGTTACACAGAAAATATAAATTGATCAGACATTGTCTCAGAACCGAAGCTACACCGGTTATTTGCTCATTCCACTTTAGCGTGTGATCCAAATGAACCCCAAGGTACTTGAAGTGAGTTACTAGTCAATAACAACATACTTTTCACAGTTAACATCAATACACTCTGCAGTGTGATATACTAATTCCCAATTTAACTTATACCTGTTACATAAATCATATATTAAATATTTGGTTTTCTCACCAAAGCCAAACCACTTACTTAAGAATCTTAAATCTTCGTCTAATTTTTTTTGCATTATTCCATGAAGTGTCCTCATAGATTAAGGCTATGTCATCGGCAAATGCCGTTAGATACAGATTAAGACTATAATTACATTGTTACGACAATCAATTGCTGAGAAAATTTCCTCTTTTCTCAATTCTAGTTAATATAAGTCAATATTATTCACCAATTTATGCACGGATAATGAATAGGTCAGTAAAGTCCACAAAAAAAATTGGGACATTTTGTAGACTCCACTAATTTTACCGCATTTTCCTAAAATGGACTAGGTACGTCGAAGTGGCACCTTAAAACATCAAGTGTAATGCATGAGTCAAAATGTTTCCTCTGCTAATTAATGGAAAAGAGACATAGCTAAGCACACGCAGGCTATATGACACAATCATAGGATAAAAAGGAACAATATCGCGCGGTACGTTAGCCAAAAGGGGAATAATACAACTGGAAATGGGAATCTGTTCATCGATTACTGGATATGATAGAATTGAGGTTATCAGACAAGCTCAAATAAGTTACATTTCACATTAAGTAATACTAATGCACTAAAGATCATGAGTATAATTGCAACTTAATCGAGTGAAATAAAATGGATGATGAAAACTATTAACTTGCGATGAAAAAATTTGGGTTGGCCCAGTGGAATATTTTTTGAGAAATGAACAGAGTAGTCTAAAATAGAAAGGATTATGTGCTGGGAGCGCCAAAGAGAAAAATCAGGAATTGCTCACGGCAAAGAGAGTTAATGGAAGTCATGCGCTCAAGTAAACATGAGCAAGTGGTTTGGTCAGAAAATAGTGGAATAGGCGGGTGGGTTATTTCTTTTCAAATGCTTTTCACGGCCTTGTCATTCACGTCTGTCGAATTAGAAATAATAATGGAAGAACTCGAATTTTTCATTTCCATTAAGTAAGTAAATAAACAGTTCCTATAACCTAAAACTCATGGTATCCCTGAATTGTCACGCACTCTTTTATCTGTCTCTGAATGCAGAACTCAGGATTTGACAACTCAATTATATGTTGCCAAAAATATGGTTCCCCCATTTCTAATGTTTCTCAACAAATAATTACAAATCTTTTCATTTTCCAACAAGGACAGAAGTGTAATAACGAAATACGACCTGAGTTCCAATTCATAAAATTTACCTGCAGGTTTCTCCATTTAACTTCGAAGGATGATGCTTCTCAATTGAAATTTAGTCCTGTTATTTTTGTTCTTTTTATCGTTTTAAAAACTTTAAAATAAGCGCCACAAATTAGCAAAAAAATATTTACATCTATATTCTTTCATCAACCCCAAGTCTACTAACTCTCTGTTCAGCCAAAATGCTCGTTTAATACGTGAATAAATGTAGAGCTTTAACTCATTTTTTTAAGAGACAGTATGACCCCTAAGAATGTCACGACCCTATAGGGATCGATGCGGTACACTTGGTGTTTCCACAATGTTTTTAATCCCCATATGAGATCAATGTTTATGAGAGCAATAGCTCAAAAAGCACTAACCTTACTGCTTACTACATTCGCTTACATCTACGAATTGCCGCGCAAGCCACCACTAGGGTGTGTGGCACGGGGTGATTCCACACCAGGCTTAATCGGAGCAAGTATTGTTGATAGGCCAAAATATTCCAATTAGCGTGCATGGGAAAATTACTAGATTTGCTTTAAAGCTTTGAAGATTAAAAGTGCTTTGAACAGTTTGAGTCGTGTGTGTGTGATATGATTCATTCTTTTTAGAGCAACAACTGTCAAACCTAAGAAATAAAAAAATTCTCAATGTGTAGCAATATACATGTATGAGTTTGGCAACAATGTATCTAAATACTTAGAGGGCATGTTTTACATCATTTATTGCCTCGTCTATAATTTCAAAATTATCAAGTCCTAATTCTAAATATATGAAAATATAATTGTGCGGTAAATATTATTTCGAAATAAATTTCAAAATTTGCGATCAATAATGATTAAAAACCCTGGGCGGTTAAAATTTATTTTGATCTTGAACAAGGAAGATCCTTTCATACCATGGTTGGTGGTTTCTCAAATATCTTAAATCGCAAAAGTCACGAGCTTAGGGCAAAGGTGAAGGCGTGGGCATAGCTGAGAGGCTTAACTCGGATTTATAAGGAGATTCATTAATATTTTGAAGAATCTCCATCGTAATTTGAAGACAGGCCATCATTAGAAGCCCGAACACCTCACCCAGTTGGGTATCACGTTGTCAGCATCTGCTTAATGCGCAGAAAGAGAGTTTTTTTACTAATGAGAACTTCGATATCTCAAAAAGGACTCTTTTAAATCTCCATTATACTCTTCAGGGCGAAACAAAATCTTTTTTAAGCTATCACACGGATGAAATATCCAAATACGAGCACAACTGAATCAATCCAGATTTTAATAATACCTCACAGAAACAGGTGCTCACTATTTGTGTTCGTCCAAGGGATCTTATGAACGGGCCAATAAAATATTTTTCTGTCGTAGCTACCAGTCATTTTCGTGAATAATTGTAGTTAAGAGCGCATTCTTTCAAAACGTCACTAATATTGTCGCCTTTACTAGTCCATACTATTAGCTAGCCAAATTAAAGGAAATGGTATAATTTGGGTGTACTAATTTTCCTTTTCGCCGTAGTCAAACAGGTTTGTTAGGATGTCAAAAAACAAAAAGTGGTAGCTAATGGCGGCCAACTAAAGATGGCGGATGTTGAGTTTTAAAAAACCAACTATATCTCTGGAAATATTCATCCGATTTCATTATTATTTGTTATAAACCAAAGACTACATCAGTTCTGAAGATAAAGTGCGGGTTTCAAATAACATCCTGTAAGTCACCCTGAACTCACAAAATCGAAATTTTCAACTAATATTAGCCTCTTCTTCTCGTCAGCCGTGTAAAAATCTCTGTTCGCTTGAAGCTATTTTGGCGAGGTTTCCATTCAAGGTGTTGTAGTTAGCGCAGATCAGAATACGTAAGTGCACTTGAGCGCACACGAACTATGATAAATGGAACCCTGTGCTCAGGCAAAATGTTCGGTAACCTGCCAGTAGATAGAATTCTGTCAACACACATTAATCATGGTTAAATTTTTTGTGGTTGTATAACAAAGTCGCTCGAACCACATAATTAAGAACTTAAGCTTTTTACAACGCAGATATTAAACATTTTAAAATACCCATTTTCTGACGCCTTTACTTAACATTAACATGTGTAGAGCGTTCGATTTATGAAACTTTTCCTTTTTAAGGACACACCAGTGCTAATACACTCGATGTGTTTGGCCGTATGCCGCTCACAACTAGTGGGCAGGGTCTGAAACGAATGAAAAGCACCGGCGGTTCTTGCGTTACGAAGAGAGCATTGAAGTGTATGGGTGCCGTCCTCCAACGAACCGCGCTGATTACCTTCCTACATACATCCATACATGTATAACTATCAAGCGGGGTATACACTAATTAAATGGAAATAAAATAGCGTTTATTTAGCATTAATCTATTACAAAATGCAAATACAGTTTACGTTGCATAGAGAGATAATTTCCAAAGTTCCACACTCTAGACATGAAAAATTTACATCATACCCATATTCACATTTCCAGTACACATTCGCTGTTAAAAAAAACCTTGTTCATCCACCCACACATTACACTCAATATAAATACACATAGTATTAGTAACTTCTAAATATCAAGCACTCCTTTCTCTTCCTTTTGAATACAACCCCATTTATAAGGCTCTTTAATTCGGTAGACATTGAGTTGTATAATGCTAATCCCAAGTAAAAAGTGACATCTTTGATGAGAACCTCTTTCTCATCGGAAGATGGAAATTACTATTGATTCTTATGTTATAATTATGGAATTCCCTGTTGAATATTAGTATCTTATCGAAGTATTTCGGGATCAAACAAATTTAATTGTATGTATAAATATTAATACTCTGAATTCTTGTATATCTGTCACATTAAAATACCGGCCACATTCCTATCTTATTTAGTACTTTAAGTCTATTTCTGTCTGCATTATATGCTAGAAACAATACTGTAGCACACTAATAAAGCGCAATAATTGGTACTGTTAGGCCTAGGAAACTGGCTCGCTTTTAATAATTTCCTTCATATAATAATTGTATAATTCCCTTATTCTTGAATCCCTCATTGGCTTCTATTTAATTGATGCATTCATGCATTGCTTCATACAAGCTCTTTAGATCTTAAGGTTCTTAATATTCCACATCTTAAAGAGACTCTTCCACCACATTCACTCAACACTTCTATAGACTACAATTTTCGCTTCTCATGACAAGCACTCCATTCCATGATATGATACTCTTAATTCCTATAGATATCCTTTCAATATATACTCGACACTATATCACCTAATCGACCCTCCGTTTTGTGATTGCCTTCGTATTTTGTTTGTTTCGCTTGTTGAAGACACGAGGGAGGAGAAGACGGATTTGGAGAATAGGGGAAGGAAATGAGGCTTTAAGACTGTGTCGCAGTAAGAGTTCGGGGCTCTCGTGCCAGTTCTTCAATTTGCCGCCTTTCAACACATGGGAATAAACCAACTTATTTCAAAGGACAATTGAAACGACGTGAAAAGAAAAACGTAGAACAATGAAGATCCTCGGAGACATTACGCAGACTAATATGATTATTAGTATGTCCTTCCAAATGTTTTCCTTTACTCACACCACTTGACAATTTTCAATATTTATTATGGACATAACGTGTATTCATTATGAACTATATAGTAAGGTAGTAAAAGTAGGTTAGTAAAAAACTAGATATTTTTTCAGCGCTTGTTAGACTAAAGATATATATTTTTATGAACCAACTTGGATATTCGCCGTGTAAAAGTCGAGAGTAAATTGATAAAAATTATTTTCCTTTTAGCCAATATTACCGCCCAGGGTACCACTTTCTCCAACCTTCACATCCTTTAACTACGACTCTGCTTTCGGACCCCTCAATGCACACGTGTTCACCGTCCATCCCTCCATGTCAACCCCTATACAAACACTGCCAGTAGTGTAGCCAACCTCACGAAGATACGGCGGACGGGTGGCGGTTCTATCCTCCACCCTTTGGCTCTCGCCCCTAATTGAATCAATTTCCACCATCCCCACCACTCCTTACTCAATTACTCCTCTCCGGGAGGAAGCTGTGGGACCAATCCAACCTTCTCTTCTTTGCCTCCATTCAAGCCCCTATTGCCCGCGGCACAATACTCCCCTCGGCGTGAGAGACCGCCTTTTTCCCCCGGCACACCCCGAGCCGAAAGCCGGGAGAATGACCCCGGCCCACGCAGCCAAGGTCCTGAGTGAGCCGTCTTCCCTCTTCTTTGAAACTTTCGCCCGCACTACGCTCGAAGGGCACGCAAAACCTTTGCTTTCTTCCTTCCTCTCTATATATCTCTATCTTTCCACTCGAGCTGTCTCGCCTCACGCAAGGCAGTCCCAAGACACAAAGTTTCTCTCGAGTTCCTCGGCATTAATACAGCGTGTATGAAAAAGAATGGCGGTAGTGCGTTGCTTTCAAAGTCACTTATGAAGTTGACAATACTGATTCTACATAACAATTTGTCGAAGATTTGGTCCAAAATAGAGGTGTGAGTTGTGGTTGGCTGTTTTGTTTTAATTTGCGCACCCATCTGTGAATGATGGTTTTCCCATAATCTGTTATAACTCTGTCGAAGGTTTGTGGCTAATGTTGATATTCTTATGCGGATTTGATATCCAATAGCTATAATGGTAAAACGTGGCTTCGCAAATTTCCCGTTTTGGCCAGAATAAGGTGAAGGGCAACACAAATGGTGCATCAAGAGCAGCCATTATGGAAATGGGCAAATAAAAAAGTAGTGTGACGATAAAACACCATTATGTTAGAAGATATAATCCTGGATAATCAATTCGTTATGAAATATTGAAAACTGATTTAACTTGCTATGCATGTACTACATACTTATATATTACCAAAAGGTAAGTGTGGCGGTTAAGTAAGTAAGTTCGACCGCCTAAAGCTCCGAAAGCCTCCAGCCCGACCGCGCGGGACACCCAGCAGTTCCCATTCAACGCGAGGGCTTTCCCAGAACCAAGGCCGGGAGGCTTCGCGAACCTTCTACTAGGCGACAATAAAAGGCTCCATGCGGTCTATGGAAAGGAAGATAAAAGAGGAACTTGGTAAAGAGGGTGAGGACAGGAAACTTAAAGAGGAGATTAGGAGGAGGCAGAGTAGGCGGTTGGAACATGTAGTGAGAGGTAAAGGGATGTTTGAGGTCGTGATAGAAGAGAAGATGTTGGGTAAGCGAAGAAACGAGGAATAGGCTTAACGGACGGGATGAAGAGAGTTCGGAATTATGCCGAGAAGAAAGATGTCGAGAGATAGTGGCCTGGGCCTGTCCAAATATAGAGGGTTTTTACACTCTTCTATGTATACGTACCTTAACTGGTAGATAACACTAATCATAATAATAATTTCAATCGCGAAAATGCATTATAGGTATATCAAAAACACGAATAATTAAGGAAGTCATTAAGTTTCACTCACAATGTTATAAAACCGTACACCTATTTTCCCTTCACCTGCAGAAAGGGTTTCCAACTCCTAAAGAGTTGATTTCAACGGAAGTCCCTACCAAGAGTAAGAAATCCCGGTAGATTCCGGGAGATAAAGTTTAAAATTATGGACAGCATAACTATCATTGAGCGTGTAGTCTCAATAAGTGAGCAGCCTAAATACAGTGTGTCCTAAAAATACATGCAAATAATTTTTTTAAATACAGTTCTTGGTAGGTCCAGTTCCATTGTAACCAGAATGTAACATTTTCCATCATATCACCAACAATAATTTGAATGAGATAATGTTGCCTTACATCTACATATTTTGTGATAACAGTGGTATTTAATTTGTAAAAAAATGTAAATTTCATAATACTATGGGAAGAATATATAATTAAAGTTCATTTAAACTTAATGCGGGAAGAAAACGACGGGAAGAGAAAAATTGTAAATTCATTCCTGGTGACTCTTTGACAACCGGGGATAGTTGGCAACCTTAACTGCAGCTCTGATGCACATGAACATTAAAGTTAAAACTCTAGTGATACTGTCCTCATTTGTAAAGTAACAACTGGGTGAAACACATTTTTATAAGAACCTCCCCAGAAAATAAGCCCAAACGTTAGTTTGGTCTATGCAAGTGCATAATAAATCACCTTATGGAAGTCTGACGCGCATTTATTTCTTATGCGGCATTAGTACACGGTAAGTTTTGTACCTTTGCTCGGTGTAAGAAAAACTTTGCATAAAAACAACAGCCTATCCTAAAATCGGAGTCGAAGGTATTGCGTGAATGTAATCGTACTATTCCTACCTCACGCGTTGCAATATTCGGTTGAGGCCATCATGTATCTGAAATTCAGCCGAGGGAATTGTAAGGGTACTGCAAAGTAGTCACAGTAATACCTTTATCAAACCACCCGCATGTGCTCAGAAATGCGAAAATTCCGCAAAAAAAAAGTCTCTCATCTTCACCACAACATCACCAGGGCCAGCACCAGGACCCGCAACTCTCGATATCCCACTGATGTGAGTACTTTATTATCGAGGGATATGTAGGGATGGATGTAGACAGGTGTATGCCGAGGGCCTTAATCAAGTGATCCGGGTTGGATTCCCGGTGAAGGTGAATGATTTATTTTCCTATGAGGAATCTTCGAATTTCTTTAGATAAACTTGTTGAAAGGCACATTAGCCTTCACATTGTTTGGCTTTCTCTTTAACATTCCGTGCGTCACTTTTGTATACCTCGCTATCTTCCCTAACCCTCGGAATGCTCTCAAGATAGAAAGTAGGTCCTCGTGGGTCCATTGTGAATTGGAAGCAACGAAGTGAAAGGAAAATACACACCCTCGTTTGCGTTGGCCTCTTCTTATCCCTTATACCCTCTACTTTACAAAATACCACTCCTATTACCTAAGTTTCTTCGCCTTCCCACGCTCCCCTCATCTCGCCCTGGATCGCTATTTTCGCCCAAGAAAAGAAATACGCAGGGAAAAAACGATGTTAGACTCCTCCAAATTCGTGGCGAACCTGGTAAAATTGGTGCCGAGTCCTCAGGTGCGTAGGCCGTGATGTAGGCAGAAGGGCCTATCGAGGATTGGACGTCAAGTCTCCTTTCTCTCTCCGAAATCCTTGATATAAAAAACCAGAATGTATTATTTCCACCATTCCTAATAGCAGTTTTTGCATTGTGTGTGCTTTCTTTGTTTTGTGTCACATCCCAACCCCAAATGAAATAATATTAGAATGTTTTCTGTTTCTTGCCTCCTAAATGTGATTTCCTATGCATTCTCACACCCATTAGCATTAAAATGAGCGATGCTAGAGACCGAATCATAAGAGAATGAAATTGTGAATAAAAAAATACTTGAACTAAAAACTTCAGAGTTTCATAGAATTATACATTTATTTCCTCAACTAGTAGTAGTACGTGTTACTTCACCACACTGTTAACATTTCTACGGTATCACTTTTAATTATTGCGTACAGTGATTTCCTGAAGATACTGGTCAAAGGTCGGCCCCGGTGGGGACTGGGTAAAGTCCTCGCCTGCTAAACTGAGGGTCGCGGGTTCGAGTCCCGCATGAGTGGATTTTTCACCACTCAGGACATGGGTGTTTGTGTTCGTCCATTGTTAAATTTGAATTCACCCGATGTAAAAGCCCGTTGGTGCTGTTTTCGGGGATTTGGAAAAAAAAAGAAAAAAAAATAAATAAAATAAAATGCTATAGTGTAGCAAAGTTAGTCGAAGTAATAAATGTACCATTCTGTGGAACGCAAAACATTTGAAAATTTCTTAATTCATCAGCATTAACTGCTATATTTATTGGATATACTAGGTAGTATAATAAAGTAATTATTCAGCATTAAGACAGGAATGTACTTTGTGAGATCTGGAGCGTTCAGACCCATGGACGCGAAACTTAAACACCAGGTATATAAGAAAAAGAAGTAGAAGCAGAATAAATGTGGTTAAGCTAAGTGTGGTGAGATAGCTGTCTTGAAAAAACTGGGTAGACATGACTGGGTAGAGTGAGATATGTGTAGCGTGAAAGTCGGTCGAAAATGAAAATTGGCGTAATTCATCGTGGAGAGGTATCTATCTGTAATAAATATCTCGTAAAATTCATTTTAGAGATACACAGAACTCTAGAGATTAAAATAATAATTTAAATTTAATTCAGATCGCAGTCGATCATCAAAATAAATTTAACACAATTTGTTTAAATGCGACGAATCTTTCTTTTTCTCACGGTAGATCAAAAATAAATTCACCTTGAGTTAATTAAACGAATAACACATCCCCCTTACGGAAATGTTTCGTACGCCATATCATAACACCGCACCATATCATAACATGCGAATTACTGCAGCAACTACTAATGATCCGAGGGCCATTAGGAATTGCATACGCTATAGCCACCACTTATTAATCTATAACTGGCGCAGAGGATCGATTGCCCAATTATATTAAATTGGACTCCACGTGAGTTCTACGTCCCGTGATTATTCCATAAAAACCGATGATGTAATGCTATTTATTCCGTACGTTTTACCGCTCTTTACGTTGCCGGCTTCGGAGGCTGCGTGGCAACATCCTCTTCAGCCAACCTAGTAGATCAAGGGTTCGAGTACCACCTGGGTTGAAATTTCCACTCAAGGCATGGGGGTGTTTATGTGATGCCTAATGACTTAAATGTAAGAGAGGTCTATGAAGACCTTATTTTGCTCAATAAAGACGCCGTTTATTCATTTTATTTTACGCCTTCCATCGGAGAAGACGAATAGATGGCATTTAGCCACAATAAATATTGATGAAGCGATGAAGGCTTCCTCTATTCAGTTTAGTTCAAGCAGTTGGATTTCCGGGATATCTTTTGTAGCAGGCTTCTTCAAACCTGAAGAGGCCATGCAATCGAGAAACTTCGGAATTGGTCTGAAGGGGAGCAAGGCCTGAAGAGGATGAGGTAACTTCAGACCTGAAGATGCCTACTGTAGCACCAGCGAAACTTTCATCAGAAAAAGATGATACCGCGCAAAAGATATCCCAGACATCCAACTGCTTTATTAAACACAATTAATTACACTATATTTTAATCGGTGAAAGATAACCAGTTTGTTGCGACCCCATTCAACCTTACATGGATTCAAAGTAGGCATCGGAAAGACGACGAAACAAGCCTCATAAGGAGAGTTAGTAATGGATTCACATTAGGTGGGGAAAGGAAGCAGAGGTTTCTGTGAAGAGAATTAAACTTTCGCTCTTCCTTTCAAGAGAGCAATAAAAAAAGAAGATGAAGTCATAAGTGGCCTCTTTGATAGTTTGTGTTCCGCTAGCAACTACAGCAATTGGAAAGGCGAGATTTTGAAGCAAATGACGCTGAATGTCAATATATCCATAAAAAAGGCATTTCAGGCGACTTCCGACGAGAAAAACTCAGTGGGATAGTTGATCACCTACTGCCCCGTCGTAAATTGCCTTTTTATTGACCCTTTACGCTCCACTTCGTTCGCCGTCCTGTTCGATTCGTCGGAGATAGGAGACTAAAACTGCATTCGAGTAGCAATATCTTCTCACCCCGAGGAAAAAACGATTGGGCTTCAATGTTAAGCTAAACTTCGTTGCCACAGGATGGAATTCACTAGGTAAAAGGTCAGAATGAGTGAGAAATTAAGGGATTCATGGAAGAAAGGAGCAAATATGTCTCAAAATCCGCTAATACGGAAGAGGAACACGATCCTCTAATCTTGTTCTCAAATATGTTATTATTACCTGAAAAAATTATCACTGAAATTAAGACACCGAAAAATGAAATCGATCTTAGAGCCTAATCTCGGATAACTACTTTCCAGGTCATCTTTCAACTGGGTTTTCAGAAACTTATGCTCTATATTTTTGTTGATGCCGTTATTACAAAATTATTTAAATCCATGAATTTACGGTGGAATCGTTTTCCATTCAAAGCTATATCCAAATTTATCGTTATCTATTAGAACTATATCATATACTCACAATATCTTCTTTGATAACAGATTGAGTATTAAGCCAGATCCAGATGCCTCGAAAATATTGCGGACACCAAACTTAAAGTTGATAGAACCTTGAAACCTGCGGTTGTTCCTTGAAACACCCGGGATTGGTTCGGGAGATGAGCGATATTGAAAATAAGTCAGGATTCTATTTCTCCTCTCACCCATAAATATCAAATCATCTCACATATCCAAGAGAATTCCAACTTCAGCTCGACAAATTCTTGGAGACCATAAACTCATATTCAACGAAAAAAAGGAAATGCCATAAAATGTTACATACTTACAATAGCAGGAGTTCACCGACCCGTTCTATGAACTCTTGCTATTTGTAAATGCATCAGCATTATGACCTCCTACCTCCATAAAATAAAATACAGAAATGCGGTACATTTGGCTTACTTTAAATAGATCAAGAGATAAAACACGTTCATCTGAATTTTTGAAATAATCCCTTAATTTTTTTGCAAGGAAGATTTAACGAATCACATAAATACACAAAACCCACAACCCGGGTACCAAACCTTAAGTATTATCATCAGGTGATTTAAATACGTGGAATCGTTTCCTTATATACTAGCCAGCAAGGTGGTGATGAGGGAAGGGGAAGTATAGAAATGTGTGGATGAGAACGGGTGTGGAAATGTTTACTTAACCACAGCCAAGAGGATGATGCTTTAGCATTGAAATCTAGGTCGTGAAGTTACGGTATTTCTGTGGTTTGCAAATTTTCTCTCACGCAATTAAATAAAAGTTCCAGACTTAAAATAGTTAATATTTTTCCACTTGTATTTATCAAACATTTGAGTGTGATAATAGCAGAAGACATACCTGTTATTGTAATTTCGTTGAACGCTTTTTCCGAGCTGTAAGTTGTGGAATTTCATTGATTTCATTTTTATTTCACTTGATTTCAACTCATCGGTTAGTTGTTTTCACAAGTGCTTGTGGAAACCAAGATGAAATTTCCTAAATGCAATCGGATGGTATCAACGAGAAAGTGAAACGGCCGAATGAGAAAGGAACGTATTGTAAACAATACGATGATGGCAAATGAACGCTCACTTCATAACGGGAGATGGCACGGTGTAGCGCTTCGCGACACATTACTGCGTCTATTTTATATCGCACGTATGGCGGAAAAATTTACGAGGTTAGATCGTAAAATAAATGTCACATCACATTTTTCACACCAGAGGAATTGGTAGAGAAAAGTGTCCTCAACCAATCTCAGCCGAAAGATTACTACCTAACACCATTTCTTTCTCCACAAATAGCCTATAAATTAGATTGACTCTACGCTAAGAAGGTCGCAAACTGCCAATATATCTTTATTTATTCCTTATAGTACGCGCTAATATAAAATTAAAACTTATCCATATTAAAAAATGAGTATTTTGGGTCTTGTCTACGGTGAAATTTCTTGTTCAAATTTGATGAAAATCATCAATTTTGTCCTAAATTCAACGCTCAAGTGTCAAGGTACACAATATTTGTGCAAAATTCACGCATATGAGTTCTGGAAGTAAATATTATTGCAAGCAGAAACGAGAAACAATTATTTTCCTTGTTGCTCTTTGCAAATTCGAGGCGTATCTAGTTCTTTGATGAAAACGCTAGAGGTACATACACTCATATTTCTTAGCTGCATTTGACCTCATAATTTGAGGGAAATTTAATCGAAATATATATGTTATCCATTTGGCCAAGCACCTTTGGCCAAATGCTTAACATTTTTTAGCTAAATTTACTTTTTATACTGATCAGATATTTATGGATTAATTATACTAGGGGTGCCATATACACTAAACCTGCTATCGCCATTGGATCATGAAATATCAATCTGAGCAAGTAACTTCGCCTGCTGACGTTGACGTATATTTTAATGCTACATCCCCTCATATTGGAGTTTTCCCAACAAAAATCCGTTACAGTGCATTCTGAGAGGCTAAATGTCAACTTTTGTTTTCCTTTTCAACTTTATTTGTCTCATTACCACCCATGGAGAAGCAAAGAGTATCAGTTTTCCTCTTTCGCGAGTCACTATTGAAGATTCATGGATTGCTGGAGATTGCTGTCTAAGGATGGAAAGCAGGAGGGCTTGAATTAAAAAAGCAGGAATTTAAATTACCATTACTTCCACTATCATGTTAACTGTAATAAATACAGTTTGAGATAAAAAATGACAGTGAAAATATTTCAGAAAACCCTAGCCACAAATATCAATAATAATTATGCAAAAATCTCATAGCCACCATTCCCAGACTTAAAAAGAAATATAAGTCCGGAATGAAGTATTTGGGAAAAATATTCTCATAAAGTTAATTTTAAACACTAACGGACGTTAATTCTAAATACTAATAGGCCGTGTTTGTGTGGTGGCCACATTACTGTCTTCTAATCCGAAGGATTTGAATTCCGGCACTGACAGAGATTTTTCAGCGAAATCCAGATTCGTACTTGGGTGCTTGTAAGGAGATTGTATGTGACAGCGAAGGAAAAATGCAAAATTCCAACCGTCGGATGGGACGTTAAATTGTTTGCCCATTAGCTCCTTTCGTTAAGAACAGGCTAATTGCGATACCGGATTTCTATCCTCCCTTCCTCCTATAGTCAAACAATCCTTACCTCAACAATATTCACGCCAGTCCTCAACAGTTCAAATGATTTCAGTTATCGGTCACCTCCCCCATTAACCAATTAACAAGAAGCATAAAATCAAATAATTCCGTTAACATCCTCCTTTGATTAACAGCAATCTAATTCCATGATTCACAATGGTGAACATGCACATGAACATGCACAATGGTGAACATAAGAAAACATTGGTATTTTAAGAACGTATTCTTTAATATACAGGACATTTACATTATTAGAATACAATGTTGTGTTTCTGAAATAACCAAAACTCATTACAAATTACGTGCACTTGGTGGCGTGGAAACACTACGTCATCGCGAAAGAGGATAGAAATAGGACGTGTTTCGTTATGAAGTTCGGGGTGATTTTCGTCAATTAACGAAGTTATCATTATAATTTACTCTGTACAAGACACTGAACTAATGAAACTTGATACTTCAGGTTAATACACACGTAGGTATATTAGAGAAGCGATGCTGTGCGTTGACATAAAGCCACCGAGCTGCCGTTTTGGATCACGTAACTTTTTAAAATTGTTATGCCCTTTACAAGGCAGTTATTAATGTATGCAGTTGATGCATACACATATATTATATATATATATTTGAGATATTGAGATTTGAAATACTGGTGGTGTACACTACTAATTAGAAGATTTTTTAAACAATATTTCCCTTTTAGACGATGTAAAAAAAATCCTTATTAAACATCAAGTAACATTCGAGAGTGTAAATAGGGCTCCATGGTGAAATTCCTGGCGAAAAAAAGTGAGAGTTGAGAGAAAAGAAAAAATTTGCAAATACATGATAGTGATATTCCGGACACACGCATTGTTGGCCAACAAATACATCCAATTTTTGTTCTCATGGCGAAGTTTTAACAAGATGCCGAAATCGGAACTATTGAAGTTATGGGAAGAGAGCAGAAAGTGGTCACCTGTTGAAAGGCTCCACCGACATTTGGAGTGTTGGAAGGGGAAGGAAACGTCACAATCAATTCTCGGGAATGGAGGAGGAACCGCATCCGGCAAATCAAATAGCGAGGAAGACGATATAGCGAGGGGGAGAAACGAAACGACGCAGGAAGGAAACTTGAGAGGGACTGCGATGGAAACTTGAGATAGACATCGAAGGAAATATGATTTATTTTTTTCTTACCCGACTTGAGAGAGGTATATTAAGGGACAAGGATATCCTCTGGACCGTGATAAAAGGGATAAAATGTTGGGTAAATGTTACGGAGGAGTCGAAGAACAGTTATTTTGGACGACCTGAATGGAAATGAAGGTCAGGAAGATCTGAAGAGGTTAGGAAGTAAGGTTAAGCGAACAGAGTTTAGCAGGCTTTGGGGAAGTTCCGAAAGAAGGTTTCAAAAAATTCAGGCAGAATATATACAAATTTATTATGGCAAAAAAGAAGGGATTATTTTGAATATGAATGAATAATTTAGAGAATTATTCACCAAGATTTTGGCACGGCAGAATGTAAAGTTATGAACAAACACAAGGAATTTGAAGAGGAAAGATTAGAGGTTATGAAGCTTAGATGGACGGCATAACGAGAGGATGTATTGAAAATTGAAGAGATTGGAGTGCGAAGAAAGGATATTTTTCACGTGAGATAATAATGAGGTAACGGTTCAGAAAACTATGGCATTTTGCAGATTTATTCCCTGCATTAAAATCACTGGTTAAATATTTTCTCGGCGTGAAAGCCGATGCTAATACGCTTTCCCATCGATTAGAAGCTCTTAAATTAACCAGCAGTCTGATACATAACAAAACACTCAATTTCTCAGTTAGGATATATAAATATGTTCGGGTGTATGCCGCGTGTTAATTGGTGTCAGTTTGACGTTTCATAACCCCTGCAGGTAACTTCTTCAAAGGGAAATAAATGCTCTACTGGTGAAACATCTTAGAAATGCACTGGATAGAACCCCGCTGCAAATCGCAGGAGTATACAAAATTTCCTGTGGATCCTACGGAAAGAAATATACTTATCGGGGAGGCAGGATGTTTCACCTGATGATCAGTGAAAACTCGGCTGCAAGAACATCAACGGGTCAATTTACTAGAGCAAACGACGAAGTCGGCAGTTCTGTTGTCGAATATGAAGCCTGGGAACACGCGATTGACTTCGAATTCGCAATAATTATCGCCAAGGTAAAAAAAATCAAACTCCGACAAATCCGCGAGTCTGTAGAGATAGGGAAAGTTAAACACTATTTCAATAGAGATGATGGTCTCAAAATCAGCCGAATCAGAATAAAACGTTGAGAGGAAAGAGACGTTTAAAGATGAGAGAGCAAAGTATAAACGGTCCCGCTTACCATGCCTTCCGGCCGTGGAACGTCGACATGAATGCCAATAAACTAAAATAATTGGGGTCATTTGCTGGAAAATTCTTCATATTTTCAGAATTCATTTGGATTAAATCATGCTGTATTGTATTCGTGATTTAGTTTTCAGAGTGCATTCCCATGGAAATTCTTTGTCCGTTTCAATCTCTATAAGGCTGGAGGTGAAGTGTTTGCCATTAGCTGCTGGAAAAGTAAATTAGTGCTATGCAATGTAAAAACATATTTCCTTTATGAAAAAGAGACGCTACATCTAATTGTATCAGCTGTTAACCAATGTTGTTGGAAATAAAAGTTATAAAAATATTATTGTGAATTTTCGCGGGGAGGTGATTTTATTGTGATGTTATGCCCCTCAGGCTGTCAACTAACGGTTCGCAACTCTGATTAAAACTGATAGGGAAAGTTTGCAAACATTTTTTGTTATTCATTTAATGTCAACGTTGTTATATTTATTAAAATTCATTTGGCATGTTGCCAAATAAAACACAAGAATTATAATAACAAAGAAGAACAGATGTAATGGAGGAGGTAATATATTGCCAAAAAGAAAGACAGGCAAAAACATCAGCGCCATGGGAGCACAGAACGCAGAGACAACGGCACCGCTGAGTGCAAGCCGCCGCGCGAAGGGTGTGCTTTGTTTTTTACGAGCAGGACTGCGGCCACGATCACCCGGCCAGACAGCCGGAGGAAGAAGCAGGAGGGGAGTATGGTGGGAGGTGTTAAATGTAAAGGAGAGAGCGTCTAATCAGTCCGAACTTACGACGAAAATTCACTGAGAGGAGAAGACTGCAATGTTCTAACTTCAACAGCCATTATCTTTATTAAGAGTATTCTACCGGTTAAGTTAGGTTTAGGTGGAAGTAGAAAATTCTCAGTATTTTTTACGGGCGAAAGCCCCTTACACGATTTCTCTAACACCTTAGCATATGTCCTACCTACCGTCATTCCGTCCACAAAACCTATTCTCTTCCTTCCTCTTCCCCGCTTACCCAACATCCCTCCATCACGGCTTACAGTATCCTTTTGCCTCCCATTACCTGATATAACCACCTACTCACACAACCACCGTACCAAGCCCTTCCTCGTTTGCCTTCCTTTCTGTCCACTGCACCTTCTTAATCCTCCTCCAACCATATTTCTAACGCAGCCAGTCTATCCTCATCCTCCTTTCTCAGCTAAGCAAATGGATAGTCAAAGGATTAACATACATTCTCAACATTCCTATGAGGGAGAAGCGGCCTTATTCCGTAACAAAATAAGTGATTTATAAAAATAAATACAAAATTGCTTCTGGCGTATATAGTAAGAATGCTTGGAAAATGACAAGGAAACCGGAAAATTTCAGGGCCGGATTAGTCAAGGCAGGCCTGAATAGATCACATAGGGCTGCCTTATAAAAGAATAAAGGAAAGCTACTGATACGGGCCAATGATTTAAATACATTGGCTGCATCGTATTCTTTTTAAGGACTCCTAACACAATTCGCCTTCAGGCTTTCTCATCGACAATAGAACCACAACAATACAGAAAAAAGGTATCGGCATGATATCACCGCGATATACGAGACACTTTGGGGTAAAACTTACCAGCAGATTTACGCGGCTAACGTAAAAATCATCGCAGCAGTTAAAAAAAGACATTCCGTATCCTTAGAACAAAAAATGAGGGTAAAATTTAAAGATAACTGCATCAAAATGGATGAATAGCCGATGTAAAAATATACCCTCATAAATATTCTTTACAAGTATGATCCAGAAATGGTCGAATACCGTCAATTTTTATCACATTTATCAAACGACATTTCTCAAGTAGCTCGTTGAACAATATGTGAAATTCTTTTTGCAACTAAATCAACTGATTCAGGCTTGATGAAGTGGAAGGAATCCATTTCAAATCATACACCAATCGCACTTTTCCACAGAATTTTTAATTCTACCACGCGGTTCAACGCGTCTTGTAGCTGAAGATGAGTGTGAGTTAAAACGCGTAATAGAATTAAACATTGAATGGAAAAGAGCTAATTGTGTTTGATATATCATCTCTCTGAGAGTTGCGTCAAAGTTTTAAGTAATATTGTCCATTTAAATGAGTTTTCTTTTCCTACCTGAAATACACCAGTCTTCTAAAACTCATAATCCTATTATTTTAAAAATTAAAATGCCATAGGATTTTTAATAGATTTCTTTTACGTGGAAAGGAGATAGCTGCGCAGTACAAAAACTACAATTCTTCGAGTAATTATAAGGCAAATTGTCAGAAAATGAGGCTATTCAGTTGATTGAAGTTAATAACAACATTTGGAAGTCCATTATAGATAATTAAAAACAAAAATTACGTTATTGTGCCCTCAAAAATTACAGATTTATTAAAACAATACGACCTAGGTTTCGACGAGGCTCGTCATCATCAGGTGACGAGATTCGTCAAAACCTAGGTCGTATTGTTTTAATAAATTTGTGGAAAAACTATACTTTTCATTTACAATGCTAAGCAAATTCCACGAACTCACGCCTGAGACAACGGAGTATTAGAGATTCTTATTTGGGTGTTTGGATAGACGACCGATAACCGAGGTGCGCTCTTTAGAATAAATAGGTGGGGTAGAAGGGAAAGGGATGGACTGTTTTGGGAAGGGAGGAGGGCTGGAGTGAAACTTAGCGGTGGAAGCAGTCTTTCATTAACGAAAGGCGCCAATTGGTCCACAGTTCCACTACCCATCCGATACATGGAGCTCTAAACGTAAAGCGCACTTCACACTAAAGTAGGGATTGGGATTCCAATGAAAAATCTCTGTAAATCCTTAGATTCAAAGTCAGACCCTTGGGATGGGAATACAGGGCTCCAGCCACCTCAGGTACCATAAAGAATATCGACGTAAAAATAAAGCCTTGAGACGAAATGAGATGCATAATATTGGAGTAGAATCCTTGAGGTGCCGATGTCTTCAGTAGGAACGACGGAGAGACGTTTTAAGAGTAATGGTGGACGCTCCAGCAAGAAAAATCGAGGCGGATATCGGGGAGGTGAAAGCATTGAATATAAAAAAGGGAAAAGTGTATGAAATACGCATGCAAGGAGAAGAAAAGGGGAATATATGGATATTTTGGAGGCGGACAACGAACTGTCGAACCATCGGAATATATATTGGAGGGAGATTTATTCGAGGAGGGTGAAAAATAAGGGTAACGCAGAATAAGCGAAGGGTATAGGAAGCGAGGACTGTGGGTTCCAGGGTGGAAGCAAAATAAAAAAAAATTTAGAGAAAGAGACAACTATCCGGTATACCAGATTATAGAGCCATTCTGGTAAATATTGGTACTCTTTTACTGAATTCAGCAGTGAGCAACATCGGTGAGCAGCATAAAGTTCGACTCTTTCTGTGGGAATAGAGTTGCTGAAGGTCCTAAAAAAGCGGGATCATCCTGAATTTTGTCGTATAAAAAGCGAGATAAATGAATTTTAATAAAATAGGCAAATATCCAGAATTACTATGGAAGCTATTCTGCAGTTCTATACCATTTCTTTCTAGAATATTTCATTAGATGTCCGCTTTTATCCCGTTTCACAGTGCTGAACTCGTTGCATTAAGGGGAATTCTACCACTGGAAAATATAGTATGAATACCACATTTATTGTATTTCAGGTAACTCTGTCGGCGAATCTCTTTTCCTTTCTCTCTCTCTCTTTCTCTGATGACGGGTTCAGATGGATAGTTCATTTCATTCGGGCAATTATTATGATTCAGTATAATTTGAAAGACATTTAATATCATAATCATACCAAAATATGACAATGTGACGGTTTCTGCGTGTCTGTCACTCAATCACGCAAAAACCGCTTAACCGAATGATTTGAAATTGTGTATGAGCATATAGCTAATATAACTGGTTCTAACATAAGCCTGTTGCCGTTTTGAAGTTTTCAACCATTCTAAGATTAAATTCATTTTAAAGACTTTTTGAACGCTCTTTCGAAAAAATTAAGAAGGTCATATTGATGATATGTAAATATTTATTTTTACGCGGGAGGTTGTTGTTGTCAGTAGAGGTGACTTAAAGTTAAGAATAGTGACTTTTTAAAGTTCTCATTAGGAAACATTGAATTAATTGAGACTTTTACTCGCATAATTATTATATTACTAATATTTTCAGTACACAACGAATAGGCGTAAACAAAGAAAGAGTAATTTTTCTCAATGATCGGCTAAGGTAACATAAATTTTATCCTTGCGGAAAAACGAATCTCAAGAACAACGATTACAGTTGCACGCTGTGAGACACGACTTTCAGCGTGCTTCAGAAGCCCCGGAGGAGCCCGCCATGAAATTCTCGCGACTCATGAAATTTTATCCCTCCCGTTGAGAATCAACGGGATTTTCTGCTATTTATACATATATGAACTTTTTTAAAGTTTCATATTCAGATAAATATGATTGGTTAAAAACGGGGGATATTTACACCACAGGTAAAAGTAAATAAAGCACATTTTTCAGAATATTATTTGATTCCTAACCCTATTTCTTAATGCTTTTACCTCAACCACTTCTCAGCTACCCCATAACAACTGCATTTAACCTACTCTTTTGCTTATCCTGGCATTCCCAAGTTTCGCTATCATATAATATAATAAAGTGTGAATGAGTACACTTTTGTATGCTGCATTTTTTGTTTCCTTAAACAAGCATTCATTCCTTGATATACTGCACGTATTGCTATTGACTGTCCTCCCAGAATTCGCACGCCTTTTAATGTTTTCATCTCTTCTCCAATCTTTCGCAAATATTTTATCAAGTCATCCACTTGCTCAATTATTTCACCAATCCCCCTTATTATACTCCCATCGTCATTTGTCAAATCATTCTCCCCACTCTCGTCGTCAAAAACCACATCTTAGGTCTTTAATGCATTCCGTCATGCCATGCTTTTATATACCAAACGGAATGCAATAATATAAAAATATTAAATAAATAAAAAGAAATGTCTACCTTTGGCGTGATTTTAAATATATTATTTCGTTCGAATTACGCTAAACTCAGAGTCAATTGATGTAATCAATTCTTTGGCAGAAAATTATAACTAAAGCTAATGTTTTGGAAGTAGTTATTTGGATGAAGCAAGTAATAGGTTAAAGATCGGGGCAGAATCTATGGATAAGGATTTAGTGGCCATTTCAGTACGTGAGTAACCACTTAGCAACAGCGAAAATTATATAATTTGCCAATCATCAAATAAGACATTGAAAAAGTTATTAATAACTTAAATACAGGCATATATAAAAGATTCATTGGGATAGTTTTTAACTTTTCAGTTTTAATTTTATTCATGCATCATACAAACAAATGATATCTTTCTTTTGGCACACAAACCGTTTATTTTAAAATAATTGCACGCAAATCATTTTAGTAAGAAAGATAAAACTATTTCTATCTACTTCGGCTTAGTATGCCTGATGTCACGCGCGGTTGAGTGGCTGAGGAGATGCCTTTCTCCGTAGGGGGAGTCATGGCCTCTACATGCAAGGAACAGAGAATGCTGGAAAGCGCTAAGGAAAAAATTCTCCATTATTTTTCCTCGCCAAAATCATTCGCGGATAGAACAGGGAAGTGGATGCAAAGAAATGGCGAATAGGAGCTGGGAACCTATCTCACTTCGGAATTTGGACGTGACCGACCGGGACCGAGCCCTGAATTTCAATGCAATCTCACATTTTCAAGACAACCAAAATGCATTCTTCTAGTAAAAGCAGACTCGGAAAAGAGAAACAAACAGAACAGTTTCTCCATCATCATTATTACTATATTTACTTTATGTTTTTTTTTAAATACTTAAATTTGTATAATATTCTAACATGGTCTCCATTATGACTAGAGACTAGACTTTATGACTAGACTTCATGTCATTCATTCCATTAATAAATTTTATTTTCTTTCTCCCCATTTCTCGCTTACCCAAACATTTCCCCAATTTAACATTCCCTTCAATATCCTCTCGCCCCTCACTCACAACAATCTTAAAATAGAACAACTTTGAAGGAAGGAAATCTTTCAAGTTTAACCAAGTTCATTGAGGTGATAGACGGTAAAAGTGTCCGTATAAGACTGTATCCGTAGTTATTATAATTGGAAGTGGTTTATAGTTATTTTTAGAATGAGATAAGAATGCCTTAGCTATTTTTTTCAACCATAAACACCTTATTTCGAGACACGATTTCTTTCATCAGCTTGGCAAACTTCATGTCATTCATTCCATTAATAAATTTTATTTTCTTTCTCCCCATTTCTCGCTTACCCAAAAGTTCCCCAATTTAACATTCCCTTCAATATCCTCTCACCCCTCATGACATGTTCCATTCACCTTCCTCATTATTTCTTTCATCACATTCCTCATCTTATCAAGCATTTTAGTTAGCACTCGTATTACTAGCACTTCCTAGCACGATATCTCCTTTGAGGATACTGAAATGATCAACTAAACAAAAGATAAGATTGAAAATTGTCGGAGCTTTGTTTTACTAACGGAATTTTTCAGGCCTACATCTGAATGAAACCTCTTTGGATACGCCATTACATTTCAAATCATTTGGACTTGATTTTCTAGTTTCCAGAACTTTTCCTGAAACTGCAGATGGATCAGAGGATGGAAATTGTCTCCCATTCCCAGGATCTGTCAAAATTTTTACCAATCCAGATAATTTGTGGTTGCCTCACTAAATACATGGTATTTATTCTTATTATAAACAAAAATGCCTCTCATTCCTCGTTAATTGACCACAAATATTCCATTTTTTTATATTTTGCGTGAATTCAGTACGTTTACGACATAATCAGGTACTTTTTCGATTAAAAAAATATGACATTTCACAGAAGAACCTTTAGTTCACATAACCGTTAACTCGCTCTTTCGTCACGTATTTCCAGGCACAGCTGATATTATCTAGTGGATATACTTTACATTTCTGTCACAAATATTTCCAAATATTTAAAGATGCTCAGTCAAAGCCAGAAGCGATTTATCTTACAGGAGATGAGTCATGATTCAGAAAACCACTCCTGGCAAAACAATTAAATTTAAGAGTCACGACTGCCGTTTTCCGTGATTGAATGTTTAATAAGAATACAAATTAATTCGCGTAAATGGAAATGATCACTTGTTTGACTTCCCGAGCTCGGAGACTTGTAACTAACCGCATAATTGACTTGTGAGCTTCCGGAAAGCTAGTTACTCCGCTTCATAAACTCCACCACAAAGTCACGCGAGGGATTGCACACATCGTGGCACGAATGGACCTTATCGCATCACGACGTAGCGTGTTTTTATGAGGATCTTCAACCCACGACCTCGACCAATACGACCACGCACGGATGACCGAGGTCGCATGACACAATTTCTTTCATCCACTTCAGCGACAGACGAGATGCGCTATTTGTTCATATTTGTTCGTAGGTTTTCGCGGCGCTGAAAATGATGGTCTGCATTTTCCGGTATTTCTTCAGTGAGAGTTGTTTGTGAGATAACAATTTCACTACCTATCCCTTCAAGCGTCTTCAGGTATGGGTAGTTCATGTACGAACGATTCATATGGAACTGAGTGAACCCATTGAACTATTCGCTGCCCCAGACAGTAAATCATTCCGTTTGAACTGAAAATCCAGTATCCGCCGCCTGCTCCATCAACTTGAAATGCTTTTTCGTTTTAGCATCCCGACAGAGCAGGTGGTGCAGTTCACTTACTTCGTCGATATGCAGCACCACTTTCGTTCGGTGAATACTTCCCGAACGATGAGACCATTTAGTTTTGCCGACAGGCGGCATCGCATATAGTTCACTCAATAACTGTTTCGGGGAATCGTTCCGCCGACGAGCGATACTACGCTTGGTTTGCTCTGTGCGTAGGTCTGCGGTACTACTTTTGGTTCACTAGGTGGATAGTACCAAGAATTGATTCGCCGACCAGCGAAACTACGTTTGATTCCCTCGGTGGATAGTCCCACGGTACTATATGTGGTGTATTCTGAGTAAGGTCTACTATGCCGGCATTTCTGAACGTTGATTTACTTAACATCGTCAGTAATTACTGGAGGTCTAAGAAATGAGTCAATAAGATGGAATTAGTTATTTAGAGGAGACACTACGCTTCTGGCCGAAGCGATGAAGCAAAGTGATACGAAAAATATTATTCTCATGGAGATATGTTACGGATTGAATTTGAGTTAGAGTGAGTTATAACAATTACGCCTAAAAAAATTGCTAAGCCATATTAGTATCTACTAATAGTTAATATAGAGGTTCTAACGAAACATTAGGGGTTCAGAAAGACTAGGAGGATTATACTATCGCAATTTTTTATTTTTTTGCCAATTCAATTAATTAAGTTGCCCATTGGACCGTGACAAATGTAATAAATTTGACTATCGATGCTTAAACATTTAGCAATCATAATACAGATTGGTTTGGTAAGGGCAAATACTGTCTGTGCTGAAAGTATACGACCCTGAATTTGAAACTGATTATCCATAGAACGCCTGAGTCGATTTGTATGAAATGGATAGCGAAATTAAGCTTGTTTCAATCCAAGGTATAAGCAAACATCTTCTAATGGCCACGATACCACGGTGGAAACACCGGTTCCCAATCAATCACCGAAGCTAGGCATCGTTGGGCTCGGCTCGAGTTTGGAGGGGTGATCCTCCCATAAGTCCGAGTGCCATTGCCCCTGTCTGCAAGTGGCAGTCATTTCGACCTTAATCGTCGAAACACGTGAAAATTAGATACTAATGAAAATAGGAGAAAAAGGGACGGTAATAATAATTTTTACACCTGAAATTCAAATTAGGGATTATGTTCGAATAACGTTTACCGGATAACATAGGTACCTAGAACTGTAATGACAATACTGAAGATTCAATACGAAAGTACTTAAATAATAATTTGAACTTCCGACTCAACGTAAAGAGTCAATCCTGCACAACCCTCGCCATGTCTAAGTTGGTGGTGAGGTCAGATAGCGTAACGACTCTAAGAACGTTCTGGTACCCCTTTTTAGACGCATGAAGGTGCTAATTTATATAATCAAAAGCGGTTCTTCTCGAATACACGATGCCTCGCTTTATCATACAATGTGCGGGTAGCAATAGCAATGCGATTATTGGGCTCAACTGTCAGTTAAAAATGGTAACGGTGTAATAATGAAAAATAAATGGTGCGGTGTATCATATTCCTCGGTCACTGAATGCATATATAGGGATAAACTGAGGGGCACGTAAATATAACGCAATAATGATTGATGTAATGAGATAGTTTATCTCATGCCACAGGTTTATAGATGATGTACTGGTCGAATGATAAAGGCAAACAGTTATAATGCTGAAAGAGAAAAATATTTAAGCTAAATTTGTTACTCGCACTTATTTGACAGATAAGCACATTTGTTTTCTTATTTATTTGCAATTGCATAGCATTCCAGCGATAAAAGTAATAAGGATGTGATAACCTAAAAATTTACGATCTGCTTTCATTAAATTAAACGAAAAAGTGGAACTTGAAACTCCATCCACCAGATCTCACGATATATAATGTGCCCTGGAATGGTACAGAAGTCACAAAAGAACGACCGTTATCGCTCCCGACTGAGTCCAGAATCGGATATAATATTTCAACCCTCTGGGAATGGAGAATGGTGAAACAGTTTTTTTTTTAACGCACTCGCGGCAAATATTGAAAATTATGGACGATGAAAAGGATTTTTGCGTAGACCGGAAAAACGTTGGGCATTGAAATAAAAACGAACCACACCGGCGAAATTAGAATTTATCGTACTGCTCCGCAGAGATCTTGTGGGAACATTAAATAACAATCTTTCAAGTCGCGTTTAATAGACCCTCTTTACCCATTCCGCCCGAAACATTTCGAGAGTAGTGACAAGGTGCGAATCGGATGATTTTTCAGCAACGGTGGTAGCCAGGCAACGTCCATCCTATTCCGAAGAGGGCCGTAGATATTACCGCGATGGCCATACAGTTACGACGGTCCGTTTATGTGACACGTATCACAACGATATTTTTCGTCACCCTGTCCATATCAATCGACAGGAAAGGTGAAATTTATGGATTCTCTTCCACGCTGGATGGTCCCCTTACCGCAAACAATGCCCCCTATTCAAAGGCATCGAATATAACACCCGACGTAAATTGGCGACGAATAAATCTGCAATGATCTGAGTTCGAAGTAAGTTGTCACCCGTGAGGAATAACCATGCAAAGCAGAAGCAAGGAGATTCCCTTAGCAGAGCAGAAGGTTATATATGCTTTTATTTTTTTTCATTTGTGAACTGAGCTGTAAATTTACGCCACGCAATTGTTCGGGAACCATATATCTTTTTCTTATTTAACGAAACTCAGCTCTGTGATCGCGAATTCCATTCATATTACGGCATTTACGCATCATCAGATACGAATTGATTGATGGGAAAAAAAACCTTACCCACATATCAATGTTTTTATTGTTTTTTTTTACGATTCAGAGTTGTTCGGCACGTTAGCTCGACGGGCTTAGTAAAGGAGTTTTCCTTTTTAACCCTTAAACCATGATTTTTTGCTGCACAGACATTGTGGCTCAGGGGTCAATCTATTCCTTCTCAATGAAGCTTAGGAAAATTGATTGATACATGCGATAGTTTGTGAAATGTTTAAGGTTAAGCATGGTTAAAATAAATCACCTTTTACAAATCAACTTAGGATCTTTAACTATGACTTTATGTCGCCAATAGATTCAAAGGTCTATTGCGTCATTTCCAAGATACCATTAACTAATTTTTACTGAATATGACACTAATGCGTGCTTAAATTTTTGAATTATCAAAAATAAATAGAATTGCACAAAATGATTTCATCTAATCCTTCTTTTTAAGAGCTATGAATCTCTATCTGGGTTGATCAATTATCTCTATGCTCAATGCATCGTCATTTTGACCCTTTCCTTTTTGCGTTCTGTCCTTTGCCCTTCATTACCTAACAAGTTGAATGAAACGTTCCTCAAAAAAGGGTAACTTCCGTAGTTCTCAAAAATATTTTAAATTCGAAAATATTCCTGGATTCCCCGTGTATGAGACCAAAATCAAAGTTAGGGTGACTTATTCTTGAAAATATTTGATGATTTCAGATGTGTCTGCGTGACGGATATCCACTGTAATAACACAATGTGAACTCATCCACACTCTTCTACCGGTTTAACTTTGATGAGAGGTCTTCTTGGCAGATTCTAACGCTTAAATCAGTCTATAGATACAGAATGATAGTCGTTTACAAGTAGGGGTGGATTGAGTTGGGGAGATAATAATAGGAGAGCAGAGGGGTTAAGAGAATGATATGAGAGAATTTATCACATTCAGGTTGGGGTAAGCGGGAAGAGAATAGACGTGAATAAAGCAGAAGGGTTGTGGTAGGGTAATTTGGAATCTTTGCAAAAATTAAAATTAATTTACAAGAATCTTACATACAGGATGTATAATGGCTAGAGGAAGGAATTGGGGATGAACCGTTATGCCAGTAAAGAGTAGCCTAAATAATAATAACTCTTTCATCAAGAATTTATTTTTTTCATCAAAAAGGTTTAAATGTTTCACCTAGAATTTATTTATAAATTTAACAATAATGGCATTAAGTACATCGTAATAATTAGATCGTAATTAACTAATAGAGCCCACTTTTTTCCCGTTAACTCCCACGTAAACACACCTTCCTTTTAAATGATTAAAGTTGAGATAAGATTTTTGCGCAAAGACCTCCTTTTTACAAGGTTGAAATCTTCATGATGCAAATATTAAAGGAAGACATAAGCAACAGTAAGTACGATGGCGTTTTGTATCATGTCATGTCGCAATAATTGTTTCTGTAAAAAAATCGCTAATTGTTTCACCGTAAACAGTATCGAAGGGTAGAACAATTTTTTTTTTAAATTATGCATCCAAAACTAGGGTGCGCCTTACATACCCGTGCGTCTTATGAGCCCAAAAATATAATCAAAATGCGTAAACTTTTATAGATGTCTTTTTCAGGAGAGCGCTACGATTTTCAGCTCGTTATGGGTGATATCTGACCACATGTTATCTAATATAACCTTTTGGCTAAAAACAAGGTTAGCGTATTCATCCAAATCATTTTATTTAAATTATACTTCACATAGTGTACGTGAAGATGAACGGCGCTTGTTTAATTTGATACACAAAACCTCGAACAATATTTTACGAGAAAAAAGTATCTAGATATACAATAATTATAAATTATTCGTCGACCCTTTAAAAAGTAAAATTTAGGTCTAATACTAATAAATACCTATCAGTGGTTTATCACATTAGGCAAATATCTTATCAAATCACAGCGGCGTGAAAATGTTTTGATATGTAAAGAAACGAAACTGCCAAAAAAAAGGTATATTATGCTTGGTGTTACGCCCACTTACATCGATAAATCTGCGATCATGGTGCAAATTTGCATCTCAACTTGCTGGTGTATAAAAATATTACCTGCTGGAAATACGAGACACTTGGTCTTAATTTAATTAAAATTATCTGGCCGAATCATTAGAAAATATCTCCAGGAAACTTCACAAACATAAAATGAAGCAAAAAGACTTATTGCATAGAGATGAAAAGAAAACTCAGTTTGAAAGGTAATCTCTACCATTCGCTGCTAGCATTAAATATGCCTGCGACTCAAATTTTCTTCATTTGTGAATCATGGTAAATGAAAAGTATAACTTAGTTTTCCCACAAAGATTTATTAAAACAAGACGACCTAGGTTTCGACGAAGCTCGTCATCATCAGATACATTAGAAAAAGAATACCAAGAATGCAATATAGTCATTCAAAATTGGGGGAGGTAGAGATGAGGAGGGAGGAGTCGGGAATTGGCAGTTTATACGTTGGGGAGGGGCGGGGGTGGGGAAAAAGGGTAGGGGAAAAAGGAGGTAGGGGGCAATGGTTTGTGATGGAAACTTTAGAGAGAGGGGGACAGGAGGTCTTGGATATGATGAAGAGATACTTTTCATTTACAATGTTAAGCAAATTCCACGAAGTCACGCCCGAGACAACGGAGTATTTGTGAATCATTTGCCGCATTAATTTCTTAGATTTTGGCATGAATCCGATGGTTCTATTAACATTTTGGGAAATGAAAGTCAACTTTTAATTATCCAATAAACGTCTCAATTGAAGTTATTTCGTTGTCGCATGTGAGATCCCCCAACACAGAAGAAGCAAATCCACGCTATACAACCTCCACTTCAGTTTGCCATTAACCTGGTTTTGCTGCAAAACCTTTCGTACCAAACTTAAAACCGGTAGCCATAGTTAACGGAGACAATTTTTCTCCCAAGAACATTCTAGCACTTCACCGACGTGGAGACTTTATGTGGACCTTCTGCACCATCGTACTCATCGTTTAATTGCTAGCACCTGCAAGTGAGTTCAAACCAGGAGAGAACTCACAAGCGTTTCACTGTTTGAAATCCTAGTCTTTCCGGGGAAATAACTACCCGTTTCTTTTCCCGAAAAACGCCGCGACGTGTTTGAACAATGGACAACCGTGGGCGGCCGGAGAGGTATCCAACGGAATTTCGCCCGTTCGAAGGCGAGGAGAGGAAATGAAGCAAAAACAAAAGGCCACACGAAGTTACTTCGTTGGTTAGTTGGGACACGGGAATGTGTATATAATTTTACGCCCGCTCGTGAAAACTCCCGAGGACTTAATCGTAGGTGAATAACAGCATCCTCACCCTCCGAATACCGTCACTGCCCCACCGCTGAAGGGCCCCTCGTCTCATTATTCCACCGTTTTAACTGCTTTCAAAACGACCCTCCGCCGCTCACATGGAATTCTACGTGTACGAAGCTCACGTTATGGCCGTGTAACCCTCTTGAAAGGGGTAAGAGGTATGTCCACTTCAAGGAAGGAGAGGAAAGCATTTCACACGCGATGGACTCACCCAGTACTTGTACTGCACGCTAAGGAGGTCGGATCATGAAACTGAAAGCATTACTACCTTTTTTCGTATTTCACGAACTACCCGTTTCTTTGGCAGGTGTCGTATTTACGAAAGACTTGCTCATTCTCCACTATGAATGGCAAAGTACGAGAGAATGAAAGACCGGGGATGGAACCACAGACCATCGGACACGAAGGCCATTTCCTATATACCACCCAAAAAGTTACAAGTCAAATAAACAAAATAAAATCAATGTTCAATCCTATTGTACTTGGGAATCCTGGGCATAGTTTGCATATTTTTGAGTGCAGTGTGACAGTTTTGTTTTGACTCACATAACCGCAGTGAAACCTCTATGTTCTAGTGGGACACAATAAGTCTAAATGAACGGAATTTCTTCTTGCTGTGAGGTGAAAATCCATTTGGTGTTATGGTGGGCTTCAACTTCACTTTTACACCACCCAAAACAGCAAACGTTGTTCCAAAAAAAGAAGCTCTGGTACTTAACGACGTGAAGTAAAGCTGGAAAACCAAATGGCACGCGAAAAACAACTAAGTAGCAACTATACGATGGTTAGGTGGATTAATAAAAGTCTCGACTCCTCTGCAAAATGCACCATTACATTCTGATTGAAAAGTTTAAAAAAAATCATCTAGTCCACTCGTAGTAACTTGCATGATGAAACAGCGATAAAGTTAGAAAAGCATTACTTCTGAAACCTCCTCTTCGGCTTTCCTCAACGGAATGATGTCAACAGAATTAAGTACCAACTGTAAAAACTTTCAAAGTTTTAAGTGTTATCCCCTAAGGCATTTAAAGCCGTCGTTTCGTCCCTAAAATGTAATCAGTGGTTTCAATTTAATGCAAAGGTATTAAGAAGTACCAGTTTCAGATTCTACAAAGTTGTGAGAAAAAACCTAAGACCATTCTGTATCTTCAACGCATCGCAAGTTCAACGGCATTGCAAATCATTCCCTATCTCAAATCTGATGCCGTGATTGTTCGCAGGAAATGTTTTGAAATAATATGATGTTTAGAATAAGTCTAAAAGAGGTGTCCCCAAGAACTTTTTCCCGTCGATCACTTCAAGGATTTCTGAAAATTTTATGGACACCAGTACATTTAACATTTTTCACATAATTATGATAGAACAAGCAATAATTCCGACTTAATCATTTTTTTATTGCTTCATTATCAATAGTAAATTATCTTTTTCGTTGTATTTTAAAGCGACGCAAAATGAGTGTATTAGCGATCCAACCTTAATAAAATATTAGTGAAAATTTATTTATCAGTCAAACGATCGCGTTAAACGATATTTGACACGTCGAAATGTAAGATATAACGAAATAGTATATAGCTACTTTAATTAATTTTTAATTGTCTTATATATTTATATACGGCTTATTGTACAGCGTTTATTACTTACAAAAAAGTGCCTTGCACACCTTACTTTAAAGTGAAACAAAAGGAGTGTACTGACAATATGACGTTAATTGCAAAAAATGATTAAAATATATTCAAATAACCAAACGGCTACGTTAGTCAATAGATGGTAAGTCGAAAGATAAGATATAACATCGATAATATTTAGCTATTTATTAAGTATATATGTGATTTTTTAATTTTTTTCCAATCAACCCCTAATCGATCCCCTAGCCCTAACGACCGTAGGGGGTCTACATCGATCATTTTGGGGAACCCTGGTCTCAATTATACATGTCAGTACACCTACCACTAATTACTACTACACTACTAGTAATTGGCACCTACTTACTTTGACGAAGGCAGTAAACGCTCGAACTGCAGAGCACTCAGCATGCTTTCCCAAACAGTGAACTTTGAGGTCTAGGATTTTGATGCCGAATGTGAAGCTGCTTCCGTTGATTCCGCAGATCCATGACGCCTAATGAGAGAGCACACCATGAAATTAGCGAAAGTTAAACAAGGTTATTCAAATGTCTTCTATGAACAGTGCAATAATCATAAAATGCAGTCTCAAATATTATCTCAAGGAACTGAAGATAATGAAATGCAAAAAGCTATTTGTGATGACTAAAGCGTTCCAAGTAAATACATTTCGGCACCCGATGAACCCGATGTCACTACAGCAAATTCCTTATACAGTTAAACCTTCTTTGGACAAAAATTGAACTAAACGATGACCTGCCTCATTCGGAAAATAAATTTTGGTCTCGTAAGAGGGTTATTCACTGATTACATGCATGTGAACCTGGGTTAAGCGGATTTCCATATGAAATATTCATGATAAAAGTTTGTCTTAAGGCCGGTTCACACTGGCAAGTTTATAGCGCAAGTTCCTTTCAGCAAGGGACTTTCGACGTGTAAACGGCTCTAAAAATCCGCTCGCATAGCTTTTGAACGCTTCGGCAAGTCGCTTGCAGAAGCGTATTGTTAACACTATAAACAGCAACCCAACTGCCTCTGCACTAACTTTTGAAAACTTTTTCGTCAGAGTATAATTTCCCGCAAGCTCTTGTCGAAGAAACTTGATGAAGTAATTTGCCAGTGTAAACCCACCAAACGCAAAAAAAAGTCAAGTTGAAGACAATTGGTAAACGGTAGCATTATTTAACTAGTGAGAATTATAGTCATAATAAATAATGCTTTGCGCGATTAATATTAAAACATTTACTTCATGCTTTTTACAGCTGCTGAAATAAAAAAAATAATACGGTCTCTATTTTGACAAGGGAAAAATCTCGCTCAAACTACCTCAAGGGATCAGAGGAAGGGTGTAGCGAAACCCGGCGTCAGTATTATCCTGCTCTCTACGAAAGAGGACAAGAGGATCACCGTTCAAAATACCATATGACAGACGGAGTACCGTACACTAAGTGCACCACGGGACACAAAATTAGGAATCGCAATAGCAATGAAATATTTCTGCCGGGATTTGAACCTGGGCCCTTGGGATGGGAAGCCAGTACTCTAGCCACCATATCCATCCGATCCCCAATATAGATCAAATAAAAAAATCCCAAAGTAGTTTCAAATATTAGAACGACAAATGAAAAATAATTACAGCCACTCCTCGGATTAGAACCTAGAAGCATCGCTAGTTTACTACGTGAACCCTCGACCAATTCCTCCTGCACACAGGGACTCAATTCTGTGGTTTATAATGACAGTGATTATATAACATATTTTTTGTTTAAACTATAGGGTTTACAACTCTAAAGGTGGAGTTTATTCGTAACTCCCCACTGAAGGACTACCTGAGGGACAATATTGCCAAAATACTAAAACAGAATAATGAATATTTCACTTCTAGGTGGTGAGATTAGGTTGTTGACGAAAGATGATGTCTGCATCTCTTTAAACGAGCAGACTAGGACAAAAGGGAGACTAACTAATGAGATGGAAGGAAGGAAGAAAAAAATATTTTGTCCATCGCAATGAAGTAAATAAATGTTCGAAGAACTTCAGAGGGCAACATGTAGTTTGTGTGGAATTTAGTGCGAAAGAAAATACCAAGAATATATTTATCCGTTGGGATGAGAATTGATGGTCAATTTTCAGTGAAATGAACACAGACTCTGGGGCACGATCACAGTCTCCATAACGCGTGCTCTCGCGTTATCGTTATTTTTCAATTTCACTCACGAGATCGAAAATGTGATCGCCATACTTCAAATGTGGTCAGGCACTCTAAATAACTAGTTGTAATTGATGACGTTCGTTCTTAGTTCAGTAACTATGAGCATTTCCCTTCTAGAACGGTTTGCGTTTTCGATGACTATAACGACAACGCAAAAGAAGGAACCGTACTGCTCATTGATACTACGCAGATAGCTATTGAAGTGAAATAATCAGTTTCAGCATGACTAAATGGAAATAAAAAACTTTAAAGCGCCACCCACAGAAAATTTTATAATTTTTATTTTCTCGAAAAAAACTTTTTTCTTCGGCAGCTCGTCAAGTCAGACATTTATTTCCGACGCGTGTATTAAGTTTACTCTTTCATTTCTGAAAGGATTCCGCGAATTCACAAATGGACTTGCTCAATACTCTGCCAACAACTCGTCTTCGTTTTACGCACGGCATTGGGACCCACACTGAGCACTTAGGAAAACCGTGCGGGCATAAACAAACGCAATCCATTACGGACGGGATGGAGATGTGGAGCAGGGAGAGAGGGCAAGAGATTGGAGCTCTGCTTTTTGGCAGAGGAAGGACTTTTTTTCATTTTCCCTCTTTCGAGTAGATGTGAGCCTCTCTCAGTTTAAGGTGGTTTTATAGTGAAATGACTTACGTGCCATTTTATTTACGCTCGCATCTTGTTGTATAACACGTCCTTTGTTTCCTAACTTTTCACTCCATTTTTTCACAACTTGATCTAGAAATTCAGTAGTGTTCAATGCGAGAGTAGGCCAACCATATCTGGAGTTTTGATCAAAAGTAAAGACTCAGGTTTTCTCTGACTACGTTTCACTTAAGTTTATTAGCATCATCAGGCTTTCGTAAAACGTGGATAGCTCTTATAATAATGTGAAATAGATAAACATTTTATTGATAGTTGATATTACAAAACTCAGTAAAATAACTTCCACAGTCATACTGCAGTGAAGGAACAAGTTAATGGTAAGCAATCTACAAAATACAAAAGTTTTCACTTCCTTTCAACTTTAGCGAAACGTTTTCAAAGAAACCCTTAGCCTTTACTTTTGACCAAAACTTCAGTTTGAAAGAAGAATTTTGTGTACATGTGGTCGATAAAAAACACATTACGTCAAAATTATTCTTTGTAATGTAAAGGGCGTAAATAATGTATGATCAGTGGAAGAAGCGTTTTATAAACATAACAAATGACGACATCAAATTAAGTATTGGCTTTCACTCGTATCGTCGCAGTTGAACCCCCTTAGTCTGCTTCAATATTTGCATGTGACCAGTAGAAGCAAGCATGTTGGTGGGAGAATACGCCTCCACTCCGACAGCTGCAAAAACATGAAAAAGGCTTTTTGTGCTGACACTCAGTCATAAAAATTATAATGCAAGCAGCCTAAAGGTCAAGTGACATGGGCTGATAGGTTACCATCCGAAAATGCTGGAAAGAGTCAGATGCCATGAGTGGGGGGTAAACGAAGAATATGTGTACGGGACAAATAAGAGGGATGAAATTGAATATTTTTGTTGCTACATCAGTTATGTTCTTTCAATGTTTCGTAAACATTATTTATGTTTTTCTTGATGGCTATATTGAACGTCAAATTGCTTATACAATAGGTTAAGTTCCATTTACACCACGTTTTTTAATTAACACCTAGTTTGGGTCAGATTACACCTCACTAAAGTTTCCACAATGCGAATAACTCCGGTGAAAAGGTATGCCAAAATCTCAGGAGACGTTTCCCTTATGTTAAGGAATGCGAGTTTAGTTTCGGGGGTTCATTATAAAAACCGTTTAATGATAAATATGTGGTAACAATAACCGAATACTGCAACTGAAGATAGGGGGATTAGGCATATTTTGAGAAACTCTCAGCCAATGGGGAAACAAGTCAAATGAGTCAGCAAGCCACTGTACTAGGCTATTTCTATTTTGCTCATCAACTGGCATGCTTTGGATTCTTATGATAAAAGCTAATTTATCAATTTAAAAGGTCAACTATAAAACCATTTTACTCTCTAGGAATTCGATCATTATAACGCTTACCGTTATCTTTGGATGTAATTTAACTGGTATGGAATCTTTAGTTGAAAGGTTAAATATTCAACCAAGGTGCTTAAGTGCCCACTGAATTCAAATGTATAACTGCTTTGAACATCCGACCAATAAGAATTGCCAATGCTCTCATCTTTCCACCATCATCAAGTACCTAAAGGTATTTCATCGTATTCCGGCATTCCGGTGAACACCGTTCAAAGCCTAATGGCATTGCGTACGCCTATAAGCCGCAAATGAGCGCAAATGTTGCCCAAATAAGCGTTCCTCTCTTAAAATAAGTCGATCAAGTATCTAATCTGACATTCGGTCATTTAGAATTAGTTCTATAACATCTGGTTGTATATTTTCTAGGAATGAAAACCGAAGGCAATACGTTCTCTTACCATTGAAGCTCGTGTCAACTAACTGGCAGAACAATAATTACACAAAACCTAAGCTCTCAGTTAACATAATGTGGGAAAAAGGCGTTCAAAAACTAGACCATAGTGTTTTAAACTCAAAAGAACCTAATTATAGTAACTGAACAAAATCATTAGCTGACATCGATTCGTAGGCTAATTTGGTGTATCTCTCCAATCCTTGCCCTTACTTAATAATCATACCACACTTCTTAATACCTTTCCTAAATACCTGTAAACATTTCTTTGACACATTTACCTCTTGGTTCGTTCGGTGATACATTCCGTTCAATTTTCTTCCAAGATGTTTTGAGGAGTCTCAAAAATGAAAGTATCGTCAACGTGTCAGCCTAAGGTTGACAAAAAATAGCCTCATCAAGTTCTATTTTCCCCGACACGTACTACATTGACCTTCTTTATTTAATCTTCTTCTTACCCGCCGTTCTCATTAGAGCTCAGTCAAGATTAAAATACTCTCTCGTCCCATGCGGTGCATTAGAATTAGTTCGCCAGAATTAGCAGAATATCGGCAAAAAAATTAAATTGGGTTCCTAGCGTGCAGACCTTATACGAAGTAATTTCTCGCCTCAAACGCAATTCTAGAACCTAAGCTGACGATCCATGATTAAAGTGATATTTCGACCCACGGCATTCATGCCCCTCCCCGAGGCTTACCTTTCACAAGACCTGACCTCCCCAATGCTCTCATGCCTAAAGGGAGCCCAGAAGGGAAATTTAAGAAACCACCGCCCGCTAAGCTACCTCTTGACCGCGAATGGACCAAAAGGTGTTGATGGCCCCTCCATTTCACCCGCGGAATCCATTTAAGAGTTCCTTTTATCTCTCTTCTTTTCATCATCTTCGACCAAGTAGTCAGTCTTACATCAAGAGGTGAGTGCTTTTGCCAATCCCGCTGGAAGCCTGAGGCTCTTCGCATTAGGTACGTTGATATTCTGGAAACATCGATATTTACCGCACGATGATGTCGCAAGGGCCATTTGAATAGTTCAGTCTTTAGATCATTTAACAATATTATACAACGATGGTAGACAGGTATAGTAAGTAGAATAGCCCAAGTAAGTAATGCATAGTAAAATAAAGGATAAATAAGGAAACGGGAACACAAGTACACAAAGAAACGATTAATATGCTAATCAGACGTGCGCATTGCTGGCAAAACTGCATTTAGATTAGGAAGAATGAGCACTTAATAATATGATGAACTGCACTGAATAAACTGTGATAATACTCAACTTGAAAATTCATCTTCCTCGTTTTTAAATAGGTTAGTTGCTTGTTTTTAAGAGGAAATTAGTTCTGATCATGGATTGCCAGCCGTCTTTCCATGTTTTGAGTGGTCTTCTTATCGGTCTCTTGCCAAGGGAGATCATATATTTTGCAATGCGGGGTAGTCTTTTTTCCGTCATTCTGTTGACATGTACATCCCAGCAATTACACCGTTTTCTTGTCCAATTGAAGACGTCATTTTCATTTGTCTGATGCCTTCACTCGATGTTTCTTTATCTATCCAAAAGTGCGTTGCTCGTGGTTATCCTTATCGTTCACATTTCTCTTGTTCTCCGAGTCTTTTAGTGTTAATTGATAGAGGGAACGTATCTACAGCTGGAAGTGTACACAAAGAATAAAATATCCAAAGCCGTAATCTCAAATTAAGATTACGTCTTTGAGTATTTTTATTCTTTCTTAGTCTGCTAGTGCGCGTTCTAACTTGAAAGTTGAATTAAAGAAAAACAAAGTTTTGGTTTATGACAAGAGACTTGAACAACAAAAAATGTAAGTAATACAGCAATTCTGCTGTATCGAAAATTGTATCAACATTGATGGAATACGGAGGAAAAGTATAGTGAGCATAAGAGTGCACGCAAGAGTGAAAGCAAAAGATATTGGAAGCAATGAAGATGTGGTGTCATCGAAGAATGAAATGGACGAAAAGAATCGTCAACGAAGAAGTTCCACGATGAGCTGGAGAGAAAAAAATGCCTATTACAAACTCCGTGAAGTAGAAGAGAAAACCTTATCAGAAACATTTTCAGGCATGACAGTTTCTCGAAAACGATTGTGGAAGGAGGAATGAAGAGGAAGATTTGTCGTACCAAAGATAAAGTAATATCCCAACCATTACCGTCCAGCACAACTATCATTAGTGGTGCATAGATGATATCAGTTTCATGGTCACCTCTTCAGCAAACCAGAAAACCAACTTGCTTAAACGCAATATAAACCTCTGAGCTAACTTTGAGAAAGTTCATGGCATTGATGATACGAACTTAGTACTCTTTAATTACAATTTATTTTCACTCAATGGAGACTACAGCGCAACAGCATCATTTTCTTGAACCATTAAAAATGTGAAAGATATATGAGAGAGCCGCTCTTTGGGAATCAGAACTGAAATACACTCGAAACACAAATTAAAAAACGAATTAAATAAGGAGGAAAACCTCTCAGACAGTTTACGTTGGACTATATTTGGAGCCGTTAGAGACATGAGAGGCTACACATAATACTTGGTGGTATGTAGTGAATGAGAACTGAAAGGGACAGGCATGGCCGAGAGGGTTCCTACCACATCCTTCACGTCAGACGTCTAATACTTCGGGCATTCGAAGAGATAAGACCTCTAAGTCTCCAAGCAGCAAACCGCTAAGCATTTGTCCGCTACATGTCCGCCCGAGGAGACATCTAGTAAGGGTGAAACGAGAAGGAAGGTTCCATCTTCTCATCCCGACTTCCGTAAGGAATACGAGACGGGATCCCACCGCAAATAGTTTCGGCATCCCGCGGCGAGTGCGATCCGCAGGTGCTTCCATCTGTTGCCGGATAGGCCGACACGTCGGGCCGGACAGGCCAATGAAGCGATGGTATGTGGTTGACTCTTGCTCCGTCGCAGTTTGCTAGAATACCATGCTCTCAGAAATATTTTGTGGAAAGCTTACAAATGAACGCGAAATGGGAAAATTGTTGAAATAATTTCCTAAGGTTATATCGATCAATTGATCTAAAACCTATGAGCACATGGTATAAAGTAGTGTAACTATTTAAATAGAAATAAAATTAAATAGTTTAAACGCTACATTTCATCTATTTTTAGGGACTAATATTTCGAAAAATGCCAATACTTCACACATTATTTCTTTAACCAAATGGAGGTCATCACGATAAACTCGAATGTGGAATATTATTTTTGTCTCTAGCATCAATGTAGTAAAACACGTCTCATGTATCATCTTTGGAAGATAAATATTTTCCGGTTGCTAATAATTTTGAAGTTGTGGCAGTCAGCATTTGATATGGAACTTTTCCATTTCCATTTTCCATGGGAAGAATTACACGGTGTGTGATAAATGTTTTCTATATTTAAGGATAACGTTATTATTTAGACATTACTATTGGTATTACATCACGTAAACAGAGGATCTATGGTAGGCATGCCTATTAAACCTCAGACCGCGGGTAACCGACACAAAAAATTATCTTTCATCACCATGACCAAAACTCTCTGTAAAAATTATCGCATGCTTTACCGCTTTACTTACTAACCGATATACCCATCCTTTTTCTCATTTCGCCACGCCTGCCGACCTTTTCCCCCCTACCACCCTCTTCAACATTCCACTAACTCTCGACATGCCTCTTGTCACCTTATTCTAATTATTATCGTAAATAAACCTCTAAAATTCTAATTTCTCCTAATACTCAATTCGTAAGAAAATGTCTTCGGATTTATTTTATAATAATAACGAATTTGCGGCTACTGAATTGCATCGTGGTAGTGGAACATGGTGGTAGTTGAAAAGAAGACCCAATTCAGTGGAAGAATCATATTCCCTACGAACTGACTCCACACGAGGGAAAATGGTAGTTTCCGCGTTTGACTACCAGGGTGCTTCTGGTCGCAAACCTTCATTGCCAACTTCAAAATACTAAATCTTTTACTAAATCTAGATATGGTCATTTGAAAGACAGAATAGAAGAGAATAGAATCTTTCAAAATTTGGTGCTGGAGGCGGATGCTTAAGATCAAATGCACAGATAGGATCTTAAACGAAGACTTGTACAAAAGAATAGGAGAGAAGAAAACCATATGGAGTACTTATCAGGAAGAAAAGTTTTAGATGGATAGGCCACAATTGGAAACATAACGATTAGGTAAGGAAAATAATAGTTGGAGAAAAAAAAAGTAAAGGTCCTCGAGGAATCCCGAGAGACAAATACTCAGGCGAGTTAAAACGGGACATGAAACAGAAGTTTTTTGACTTCAATGCATTCATTTCGGTCACCCAGGTGACCATCGACAGGGAGGTTTTCAATCTCGTAAACACGTGCGTGTAGCCCAAGGTTCAAAGCCGGAGTGTACGAACACTTAATTTATATTTACTTGTCAATTGCACTCTTCTTGAGTTATATGACACAGAAGAGCTAGAAAGAAACTGAGGCGTTAGCAAAGGAAAGCATGGAACGCAAGGCCAACCAATATTTTAGGATTAAATAAGCAATGATGGCACTGCTATTTGCCCTATTTCTGCAGTCCCTGATTAAAATTGACAGAGAGTAACTGCAAAACGACCGCAGCCATCGAATAACCTTAAGCAGAAGTACTTACACCATTACTCAGCTCAGAAAAAATAGAGAATAGGACTGCTGTGAGTTTTAACCATACTCCGACTTTTCAAGGGTAAGTCTTGGAAGTCAATAAGAAGCAACTTATATGCGGCGAGTGCCATATTCGAAGCTGTCGCCGTATAAAACCTTGGTTTTAAAGAGACCTTTGAAGTCATTCCCCATGAAAGACTTACTGAGGGGTATCTTCGATGAAAGGAATAATAACCTGGCTCCAGAGGGCGCCGTGATTGGAACGGCCTTGGAAGCCAGCCACGAAGTATTCTTGCCCACGTAAACATTTGCCAGTGCGTCACCACGGTTGATTCCAAGGAGGTTAAGATGCAATGGAGGAGGCATTGCCATTAACACTCATGAGTGAAGGTGGAGCAAGAACAGAGGTGCATGAGAGGGCTTAGGTGCCGAGTAGGCGTGGCCTAACAGTAAAAATAAGATGTTGCCGTCGCGGGACGACCGACAGAATGGGGACACTGGGTATGGATGTGACGGGAAGTGGAGGGTACACGGTATTATACCAAATAAACATATAATTAAATTAATATTTCTGAAGATATGAATATAAAAATTACATTTATACTAAATTAATCATAATTAAATGAAATACACATACACTTAAAATATTCATATGAAATTACAATATATCCCTCTAGTGATAGTATCGTGAATTAATTCGAGGCGCTTGCATGTTCGAACAGTCGACTCCGACTCAACAGTCGGATGAGTGTGATGTCCGGTAGCGCCTAGCCTCACTTGGCTGTAGGTTATATGTACCCATGTAATACGTATGCGCACTGAGGCACAGCAAACACCAGCTAACACAAGCAGGCTCTCTCGTCTCTTCAATCACTCTCTCCGTCTTCTCTATCCGTCTGGGAGTCGGGTATCAGGTAACGCTAGACTTTTGCGAGATTACCTCCCATCTTGAAGAAGTGTACCACTTCAAAACATCGTATTGCCTGAGGATTGGACTGTGAACTTAGATGTGACGAAAACCAAACGCGACCACTGGAAACGTAATCCTGAGTGAGGCTTTAACTGTGCCAACTGTAATAGTGCAATCGACTCCCAGAATAAAATTGCATTTTGCCTTCATTACTAATCTAGCCATCTTGGTTGTTTCCAGTACGTTGTAAACCACGATCTCTTTCGTGCACATTCCCCCTACTTCCAATTCTGTAAGGATGGAGTACAGTACAGTAGGGTGCACTTATTTTTCGAAATTGAGAAAATTAATGTTTTCAACCTCTCAAAGTGATCGATGTGGAGTGTGAACTCACGTATTTAGTTTGTATCGCCACTTTTAGCTCTCGTGAATCCGTGTCCTAAGGGCCCCGAAGTACTTCAAAAGTAAATATGCGTGTTTTAAGGTAGGGAAAGCGCTCTACCTGTGTAAAACACAATAGTAAAGCTTTTAAGGGCCGAATTTTTGTTGGATTATGCGTATTTCTGAGTGTTTCTGAGACTTCTTACATAATTATTTACTTTTCTCTTAATTTGGTCCATGTATTTATCCCTTGGCCTTCCTCTTGGGACATTTCCTTCTATTTTTTCTTCAATTATACTCTTCGCAAACCCATTGTGCCTCAGGGTGTGCCCAATCCATCTAGTTCTTCTTTTCGGTATAGGGTTTCATAAGGCCGGCCCTTTTTCGCTTCTACTCTCCTGTACAATTCTTCATTTCTTATTTTTTCCGTCCATTTGATCTTCAGCATCCTCCTCCAACACTACTTCTTATATATTCTGATCTGCTTTTCCAATGTTCCATGTTTCTGACCCATCGAGTGCCACGCTCCACATGAACGTTTTCACATACTGTTTCCTCGTTTCTCTATCTTCTCTGAACAGAGTATTTGTCTTTTCATCATGAACGCTTTCTTAACTTGGGCTTAACTTTCTTAAATTCTGCACTTGATGTCCGTTGCACTTCTTCCATCCCATGTTATGGTGTTTCCGAGGTAGGTGAATGAATCCTTTTTCTCTAATTTCTCTACTCTTAGTGAGACTTCTATTTTCAGACTCCCTCTTCCGCATGATATCATTTAGGTCTTCTACGTATTTAGAAGAGAAACTAAGAGCAATGTCACTCTAAATTAATTCACCAATCGATTTCAAATTACACTTCAGGGTAAGCAACACCACATTTCGGGAATATCATGCATAAAGTAAAGCCTTCAATGCAAAGGAAGGGTGATCTCGGAGAGTCAAGTCAAATGAATACATAATTCAGCCTTTTCGAGAAATTACCAATAAAAATAATAGAAAATAGCAAAACTTCCTGGTCACATGTAGCCATGTCAACGCGGGACGTATGTTATGCCGGTATCACAAGAAGGCGTGATAAACATAAGAACATCAAGTAATCCTAGGTGGGCAAAGACAAAATTGGTGCCAAGGATAAAAGTAGTAGATTAGGTAGTAGGGACGTGAGGGTGAAAGTTTCGTTTTCCAAGACAGGAACTAACGTTGAAAATTTTTAAGCAAGCACCAAAGGAAAAAACTACTGAACATTTCCACTTAAATTTTAAATTAAGATTTAAATCTCATTCTTCTTCTTTCTTTTTCAGGCAATGCAAATTTCTTTTTGCCATGGTAAAAACCCTAAAGGAAAATTAATTACTCCTATACGTTAATACACTCGCAGCACGCAGAGATTTTTTTCTTTGATAATTAGAAGTTAGCTTGTGTCTGCGAAAGAAACTTTCATTATTCACCGGCGTCCTATATTTGCAGTAACACCGAGAAAATATTCATGCAAATACCATTGCACTTGAGAAAGGAAAATGAAATAGCATGCACTGTTAAAAAATATTATAATGAATATATTATGGATATTGAAAATTAATTAATGTACATTAGTTTAATTTTTTAAAGAGAATTAATGAATGATGAAAGCGCAAAAGTCAAATTTTCTGCATCCACATCTGCATACTACCCAACAATTTGCTTTTTGAGCATGTGGAAGGAGCTGTTAGGTCAACAATCTTGATATAGCTGATGGATACCATCTTCAAGATGGAGGCATGCGAAATTATCAACGTGCAAGAGAAAAAATGGTAGTGACATAAGAATTGACGGTGATGCAATTTGAAACTCTTGAGAAAACCCGATGCGTTTTTCCAAGGCAAAGAAAATGGTTACGAATGGCAGTCACAAACCAGTTTCACTAGTTTCAGTCATTACTTTACTGAAAACAATGCAAAAGATTGAAATACATCGTGGTTCACGGACCGAGAAATGCATTTTCTGAATCCATTGAGAAATTAGCAACATATGTGTCCTGATTTTATCACTCATTAACTCCTTTATGTTGCATGCAAAAGCAGTATTTTTAAAATGATAAATCTAAAACTGATGTAATACTTGATGACTTAAAATTGTCAATAGCTCATTAAGTTCACGCAGCAGTGAACCACACATCCACTGAGAAGTGATTTAAAACAAACAACATCATTGAGATCCAAAAACCTCATGAAAATTTCTATTGAGCTCTGCAATATATACAAATACAGAGTCGCCAGGAGAAGAAAGAGAATTTTATCTGGGGAAAATTGAATGTTCTAAATTCTATATTAAGAAAGAGAAGACACGGTTTTTAACTTTCAGATGCATTAAACTTTGACAAGTCTATAAGAAATTATATTTAATATGATAATAATAAAATAATATAACAAAATATCAATCCGTCAAAATAAAAACCTAACGTGGCATTAATTGCTCTTATCTCTACTAGATGACTCTTAATTTTGATTGGAAAAAAATTCAAGTGGTCAACAGAGTTCACAAGATACTAGTGGCAGGAGTCTAGTGGGTAAATTTGACTCAAAAAAATGTTTTGATACTGCATGATGCTTTCCTTAATTCGTAAGACCTGTCCCAACCCTCAATCCTAATTTGGAAAATTAATACCTTGTCTTACAATTAGTATAAAGTCTCCACTCTAGTCCTCAGCAACATCTCTTTCATCTTCAAGGATTCCTTTAAGAAGCATACTCTATTTAGAAGTTTTTTTTACATTAAACATCAGTATTCTCATAATTAATGTGTAGTTTCTGTAGGTCATAAATTTGTTTCTTTACATTTTGACTCTCACCATTATAAATACTTTCTATACATTTCAATACGACTGCTTTCGGGTAGGGTTCCAATTGTAACTAGGTACTTTGTTTTGGCCCGTGACAAAAGTCAATCGTCCAAAATAGCTCTTAAGTAAGAAATTCGTCCATCTTTAAATTTCTAAATTTCGCACTTTATGAAACTAAAATAATTTCTCTTACGGGATGAAATTTTACCACATCTCCTTCCACCCTTTCATCTTTACCCTTAAAAACTGCATGGATTAATAAAAAAATCACTCTTTTTATGATCTAATTGATAATTTAAATGTTATTTCGATACAAGTGTTAACACGCACAATTTCCACGATGAGGCGTACACTGTGCTGCATTGCAATTTTAAAGCATTCCAACTCGCGACCAATGTTAACCTAGATTCTCAAACATTTTAACGAAGGGAATACAAGGAATGGAAGGCATTCATGGGATAACCGAGAATTTCCGAAGAAAAAATGTATCCGCGAGTCGAATAAGAAAATAGCGATACCAACCCATTACCCGTACGTTAAAGCGGATTGCACTGGTTTCATGGCGTGCACGCGTGTGTGTAACCCTTTGAGCAATGTGCGGCAGTAAAGCAAAATCAAGTGGGCGGAAAGCATACAAATGGGGATTGGAGTTCTGGGCCATTTATTTGGACACAAGAGGGGTGGCTCGCAAAAAGGCTGGGATAATCGATTGCCACAGTCGCAACCGTGTGGGAGTCCGGACACTGCACAAACGCGGAAGCAAAAACTCCCACACGTTAGAATGGAAGTGGCCACCATCCTCGGGTTTCCTGTTTGTTTTCCCGAAAACCAATTCTCGCAACTTCCCAAATTTCTTCTCGAATGACTTTTATCCTGACGACTATTTTCTCGAACAATTATCCCGAAAATCTTATTCCCAAGAAAAAGGATGTTTCCAAAAACCTTTGGCCCGATCATATTTAGTAGCTTGAGAAAAATTTATACCTACTATTTGTACTCCTTAATATGCAAGATATTTTCATAGTTTGCCAGTCCTTTTTTTATCTAGTCAATTGAAAGAACTGGCAATAGATGCAATATTTTAATTTTACTCCACAATATAAACAGTTGTAAGAAGTATGAAATAAATGGAGTAATTTTAACGACGCAAAAACTGTGTTTTGTACGACTACAGTTCTCAGCTATTAACTAAATGGACATCTTAGAGGCTTTAACTTGACTTCTTTGTTTATATTCTACGTAACCAAAGATTTGTTTTACAACTTATGAAACATATTACGCGTGCGTGATGATTTTTTTTCAATAATTGCGAATGCAAACAAACTGCTCTCCGTTACATTTATGATGCGATCAGTGCGTCAGCACTGAATTTTTATAACGTCTCCTCAGAGATCACAGTCGTGCCATGTCTCACGTAAAACGGTTACAGTCTTCCGACTGATATCTCAAAAAATAGTGCGGTAAGTGGCTCATATATTGTTTTTTTCATATATCTTTCCCTTTTAAATGAGGCTAAATTCACTGAATTCTACGCTGAGTAACTGTGAATTTCTTAATTACTTCAGTTAGCCAAACTACCTTAAACATCCTGAAAAATAACTTTCCCGTATTAATACTGTTCTTGGAAACTGTTTCAAGAAGATTATCATAAAGAAATAACAGCGAATCGAAGGAAAAGTGGTTAATGCTCCGTGATTGTCTTACACTCACCTTAATGTGCAAGATTTTTGCATAGTTTGCCTTTCTTTTTTTACCTAATCAATTGAAAGAACTTGCAATTGCATAATTCAAAAAAAATCTTTAATTTCTGAATTTTTCTAAACAAAAAAATAGGATTGGCGTGCATGATCTAGCACTTGTTTTTCTATCCGATGGTATTGAATCATGATAAACCGGGAGGGATACTGGTTGAGCGAAAGAGACCTGTTGATTCACCACCACCGCTATTAGGAGCGAATGACACCTACAAATCTACAATGAAGTAATGCTGATTATCTCTCACAGTTTATCATCAGTAGTCATCAATCCGAAAACTGTTTTGCTGCAACTCCACACTCTCTTATTCTACAAGCTTGCAATTTTATCCGCATATTTTTAAGCAGTTCAATTCCTTTTATTCAACATTCGTCGATTTTTTTTCTAATGCATTCTACTCTCAGCTACGGTGAATACTCCCTCTCACTTTTCCTTCCATAACAGTTTTCAGGAGACTATCATGCCTCAGAATGGCGTTAAGAATATTGCTTTGCACCCTTAATTTTTTTCCTCTGTATCTTTTTTGACGATGAAAAATACTGGTAATAGCTTGAATTTTTAATTTAATTGAGACGATATGCAAAAATAAGAGTAAATATGACTGAATTTCCCCACTTCTAATCTTCCTATGCTTAGCTTTGAGACGTATGTCAGACCTGGGATGTGGTTGATCAGTATTTCGAAAAGACTGAGGATAATGTCTCACCGTAGCTAATAACTCACCGCAGCAAAATTAATTGCTCACGTAGTGATCATTTAGTGGGTGACATTACATATTATTATACATATAACTGTAAAAATATGTAATTGGTGGTGCGTGAGACACATTATTGTGAAACTCGCCGGTTAAAAGCAATAACTTCTCAACATTTTTACAATTCAACGGCTTTGTGCCATCTCGGCGATGGGCCAAAAATATTTGTTCAGTCACTGTGAAGTGAAAGGGAAAATAATCGAGAGAAAGAAATATCACTCATTCATGAAAAAAGGGTTATCGCACTGACGACGTGTCAGTTGACGTTCATAAGAACTCAATTTCGCCCATCTCGTGTATCGCTAAGAAGGGAAGAGCAAAAAACTAAGGATATCATAGAACAATTAGCATTGTCACGCATGCTAGCAGCAGAACAGAAAGGTTTGGATACAATGCAAAATTAGTCTGTTTCACCATTGCGTCCGATATTCAAATAGATCGAGAGAATCACCAACGAAGAAACTCGACGGAGAATTTGGAAGAAAATGTATTGCATGGAAACAAATTCTATTTTGCAAAGTATTACACAACCCACGTTCTGAAAACTTTTTCAGAAACCAACTGGGCCAGAGATTCGATTGATTATCACCTTGTGATCAAGTGACCTGATCCGGTAAAACCCTCGCATTTATACCGGGTGGGTTTGTTGACGTCAGGGGAAGGATCAGAGGGAAGAGGAAGAGAGGAAACAGTTTGTCCGAAACGGAAGCTTGGATAGGGGAGAGGCCGGATAAAGGTGCTCATGTGTAAAGGCAATTTCAAAATCGTTTATTCTTTTTATAAAACCTCTGAGAAAAAGGAAAGGCCAGCTGATTGGATACATTCTGAGACATAGCAACGTCTTGAAAATATAACGTGTACGACAAATACAAGATAAGAATAGCCGAGTAAGTTCAAGGATATTAGGTAATTTATGGGACAAGGACAAATAGTTCGGGAATGTTTAGCATGAAAGATTCAAGTGATCAACTGCTTGGAGAATTGAGTGGAGAGATGCAGTAAACCGGATCGGATTGACGACTGCTGATGATGATATTTTGACAACTTACAATTCTAACACTAAGCAACTTTTCCTGACAATGATCTGACATCAGTTTTAAGCGATAAAAAAGCCCCAGAGCTCAACCCAATAACAAGCTACAAGAAAGCAATCTTTGGATTGACGAATACTGATGATATTCTGACAACGCACTGCTCTGTCACTAAGCAGCTTATGTATGGCAATGAACTAACATCAGTTTCAACACTTCGAAACCCGTAAGTAACGTAACCGTTTAAGCCTAGAGAACGGGATTTTTTTTAAGTACTTAAGTGCTTGAATGTCACACACAAATCATCAAAGAGCCTTCATTTGATGGTAGGAGTGGCGGAACCACTCGAAAAATGAAACAGAACAAGGTGAGCAGCAGCCTTTTCAGCCCATCGACGATGAAAATAAGACAAAAATTTAGTACATATTAATACGTAGAGCCCTAGATTATCTCGGGAATTGGGATTTTTATTGTAACTACTACAACTAAACTCGGTCCTGGGCTTCAAAAAGTGGCAAGCGGTAAATGAAGCACAGAGGTGTCGATTCGCTAACAAACTGCAGGAAAAAAATATTTGGATTGAAAACTGCTGATAATGGTGATATTCTAACAAACCACCTTCCCGACACTGAGCAGATTATGACTGACAGTGACCTTAGTTTTTAGCGGTTAGAGGAAGCCCATAGCTGTACGCACTGGTTGATTAGCTAGACAAATTTAACAGATCTCCCTCTAGCGGCTAAATCACCGATCTCGAAATTATTTATCTCGGGATTACGGGGCTCAGTAGTCGATCGGACCTCCGCCCGCAGACATACCGCACCTGAATCCTCGCACAAGCCTTCCAGTAATCATTCAAGCTCCACGTACACACATGATAGCCTGCTCTCCATCCCCGGATACCTACCTATCATCTGATAAATTGATGAAAACATCAGCACGAAGCGCGACAATTGTGGGCCATCCGGTCGCAGGATGAAGCACTGTTGAGCCTTCTCCGGTCACCCTCTAATAATAATGAAGGATCCGAAAGGCGCCATTGATGTGATGGCACACAGCTAGATCTACTGTGTACCGCCAGCCTTAATGATTGATATGAACTTGAAAGGCGAGGGACAAGGGGCAGGGGACAGTTACGATTCAAGTGGTATCGACCCACCGCCAACATTCTGATTGGTCACCTCTGATTGAACTTGGGTCCGCTCTGATTCCATCGCACATCCATAAACATGCTTTAGACGTTAAAGCGATAAAGCAGCATAAAAGAGAAAGGATTCCAAATGTGTCCGATTTTTTTTAAACCCACGCACCATGCACGAACACCAAGGACACACACGGCGGGGGAAACGCAGTTACAACAAAACGCATCTCTCTTCTCATTTCAGATTCATTTTTCCTCTTCTTCTTTCTTTTTCGCAAAAGGTGGCCTAAAATCCCCTTCTACACGCACAAAAGGGATTTTGCTGCTCACAAAGTAGCAAACACAGACTGATTCAAGCCTAACTTTGTGGAACCAAGTCGTCATACCGAAACGTGAAACGAAAGATTAGCACTTATCCACACTTATTTCAGACCATGGATTCAGCAAATGATTGCTATATTAATGTTGAAATACCTTGAAGATGTCAATTAGTTTATATCGTTTTTATTAACATTTCAAACAATTAGTAGTAGATCCTAGGAATGGGGAACCCTCTCAACGTTGATCATTTCGTAATATTCCTACTTCTCCAACTATCTGAAAATGTGAAATTCCACAGAGAAAAAAATCATTCGCCTCTACCGAGTCTCGGACCCAGATTCCTCAACATCGTTCCGAGTGCTTCAGGAAGTTAAGCTACCGAGATCTCGGTGATCGGTAGTCGGGTTCGAGACCCGGCAAAGGTGAATGAAGTTTCCTCTCTGGAATTTTTGCATTAGGGGCACTTGAGGATGATTCCGTAAAGGTCATACAGCGGCTAGTCCCGGTATCCTCAAAATTCGTATGTGAAAATATATATTTAAAATATTTTATATTTCTCAATATTGATATTAATCCAAACTTAGTAAATGTGTACCCACTCCTCCTTGACTAAAAAATAATATGCATGTCATATTTCATATGTCAGATCCATATGTATCCAGTCATATGTCAGATCCAGGGTCAATCAGATGTCATAATATGCATGTCATGCCCTTTCGTATTCATATTTATTCACTTTCTATAAAATCCCACCACGTTGCAATGACTGCAACACTCTTCAGAGTGTGAATCATCTCCTAACTGCGTCTATGAAATATCGGAATATTTGCAGAAGGCTGAACATCTGGGGTGCTTTAGAAAATATTCTAGGAGACGATCCTGATTACAGAGACCGAGTACTACGACCTTTGTAATTAACCTAGTTCTTTTTGGTGTATCAAATAATACATCAACACCACTGAATTACTTATGGAATATTTATTTTAAGTCAAAGCTTAAGCTAAAAATATTAATGTGTTGCGGTTATTTCAAATAATTATTATTATAATCTTCAGGGTCACCGCACCATGCAAAACCCAATATAAATTGCTGAAAAATGATTCAGAGGAGTAATCTTTAAGGAGGTTCGGTGGTTTCACTCAACTTAACAGAATTTGACCAAACTAGCTGGAAGCATTACTTATGCTGCCTTAAATCTACCTGATTTTTTTCAGAATTATTTACCGCAGTTTACTTAAGACATTTCATCGAGAAGTGGACAAAAAATTGCATGGGTTCTTATGGGAACACAAGGTACGAGTAGCTTAATTCATCAAAAAGGACCTTTTTCTAGTTAAGAATAAGAGAAACAAAAATAATTTAAATGATAAACAGAATAATGTATGAAAATCATTTGATATACTTTATTTTTATTATTTTTGTTTTTCTTATTCTTAACTTGAAAAAGGTTCTTTTTGATGAATTAAGTTACTCGTACCTTGTGTTCCCATAAGAACCCATGTAATTTATTGTCCACTTCTCCATCAAATATCTTAAGTAACCTGCGGTAAATAATTCTGAAAAAAATCAGGTAGATTTAAAACAACATAATTAATGCTTCCAGCTAGTTTGGTCGAATTCCCTTAAGTTGAGTGAAACCACCGAACCTCCTTAAGTTAAAATGACATTTTCTGAGCCCGAGTACAGAAATATGCATTATGGAGCTTACAATATATATTTAGGGCTGGGATATCCGCTATTATCTAAACGATCCCTTTCATGCTTAAGCCGCACTTTGAAAATAATTATAAAATACTTGAAAGCCAAATTCGGAAACCAATTTTTTCTTTAAACTCTAGAGGGCTCTTAATGCATTAAAAATGTAATTTTCTCTATTTTTTCCCGAAATTCTTTAATAAATTTTGCATGTAATACCTTTAAAATGAATTGCCTGAATAAAAAAGAACCAAAGCGGTTTGAATTTTTTTCAATTTTTGGCTTTCAAATACTGAAAGCAGGCTTTGATGGATCATTTCTATCCTCCTTTTTGCCAACTAGTGTCTAGGACTAACTAGTGTCTTCATAGAATTACCATGTAATTCTATCAAGGTCATTTGGAGAAAAGCAACGGTCCATCAAAACCTACCCTGATCTGTAGAACGCAAAATAATAAACATGAAAAATCTAAAAAAAGAAAGCAGAGCAATTATCTTTGATGTGTTGTGTCATTTCAAGGGGTCAGGTGGAAAAATAGACTAACAGTTCAGTCTCACCCCAATAAAATCGTCTATTTATTTTTCATTCGTTTTCGGTTAAGAAACAGAAATGCTTCATCAAAAACTATTCGAAATTAAAGTTTCAATTTTTCCCTCTCTCATCCGCAGGCACAATGACAAGGAGAGGACTACCGCTGGGCGGCCTAACCCTAGCCGCAGTCTCCGTGGCGTTCCTCTGTCTGCTTCCCGGGCCCTCGTCCGCGGATCCCATCGCCCAGGCCTCCGGGCCATCATCAGCTGGAACCGCCGTCTCCGACGATGACACCAACCTAGACTTCTACAAGAGACTCTACGACTTCGGTCTTGGCAAGCGGGCATACAGCTACGTCTCCGAGTACAAGAGGCTACCTGTCTACAACTTCGGGCTGGGAAAGAGGGCCGACAGGCTCTACTCCTTCGGGCTGGGCAAGAGGGACTGGGAGGAAGACGAGGACGCGGGGCAGGACGAGGCGGAGGACAGCGGCGCCGACAACGGATCGTGGGAAGATGGAGAGGTCGAGTGGGGTCCGGACGAGACTAAGAGGGCGAGGCAGATGTACTCCTTCGGGCTCGGGAAGAGGGCAAGACAGATGTACGGATTCGGCCTGGGCAAGCGGGCCAGGACCTACTCCTTCGGGATCGGCAAGCGCTATCCCCGCTACGGATTCGGAATCGGCAAGAGGGCCGACGAGGAAGATTTCTACGGTGGAGACGACGAAGGAGTGATCTCGGAGGGCGAGATGCCGAAGAGGAGAGACCATAGGTTCTCGTTCGGGTTGGGCAAGCGGGAGGTATCCAGACAAGACGAGGAGAGCAACAGCAAGAGGGGAGGATATTACGACTTCGGCATCGGGAAGAGGGCGGACTCTGGAAGGATGAGGTCTTCCGGGCAGGGATCCTCGTTCGGCAGGGCTGGCAGGCGAACTTACAGCTTCGGCCTCGGCAAACGCTTGCCCATGTACGACTTCGGCTTGGGGAAGAGGTCCGAGTCAACGGTGGCGACGGAGCCGAACGTCGCGGCAGCGGCCGAGGGAGAAAGCTCCGGCAAGCACTGAAGCAGTAAACATTTTCAAACAAAAAATAACAACATAGCCCCATGGACGACGGACGTTTTATTTAAAAAATATATGAAAAAACCTCGTGCCCCCCCACCCCCCAGAGAAAGTCCCCATCCGCAATATATCCATCCCCCCTTTACATTTAAACCTTTTCACCCTCTTCCAATCCCTCCACAAGTACGACACAATGGAATGTCCACTTCATAGCGTTATGCGGTGTACGATGAATGGTAATATACATACCTACATAAAAACATATAAATATCTGCCCATGATTATTTATTTACGCCGAAATGTTTTGTAGCTTTTTCAAAAACCTAGCCTTCCTTTACTTATTTTTCGTTTTTTTTTTTCAAAATAAAATTGTCAAATGCCCTGTGGCCGACTCGAGCATGATCTATTTCACGTGGGAGGCAGATTTTGGAGAATTTTCCATCAATTCTGTAACGAGGATTCATGTTCCACAGTGAAAAACAAAGATAAAAAATATTAATTTTTATGGGCGAAACATATCTTGCTGTGTTAGAAATTAAAATTAGTCGACGTTTTGAAAATAAAATAGAAAATTTCAATGTATTTTAATTAAAACAGCTTATGAAGTACCTCAATTTTAAAATCTCAGTCAAAATGGGTTACATTAAATCTGATTTCATGAAACTTATGTTGCGGTAGTTATTTACGAGCATTTAATAAAGGGAAAGAGCAAGTCATGAGAGCAGTGGCAATTCAGGTTAATGTCCCAACTATTGTAATGGAGAGAGCGGAAATCCATACTTCTACATTTGTACAAGGGTCAACTTTAAATGCTCATAGCAAAAAGAATGTTTGTGCAAGGAAATTGTCTCGAAAATTTAAGAAATATTCTCATTGCTTTGAAAGAAGCTACTAAATTGAAAAAATTGCAATTGCTGAGGTGATGTAGTCTCCCAAAAAATGGTTGAATTCCCATTTTAAAAGTGCTTCCAACTGAATGAATAAACGAATCCGTTGAGAAAATCATGAACTCTTCATCTACCTTGCTCACCTCATGAAATCTAAATGAATCATCGAAATTGCTGCCCAAAGCAACTTAATGTGACTAAATTAACAGGAGAGCAGGAGTAGTTTCAAATGGAAGTGCTATCGGCTTTGTCACTACATGGGCGAGAAGTTATATTTTTTATGTTGTATGTACTAGTCAAAATAACCTCATTCCTTCACACGAGGAGTACCTTTGTTTAATTGTCTGTATTCGTTTTGTACATACTGTTTTCCCTATTTTGTGTTCTTTGTCTGACCAATGGGAGTTCAATGTTATATGAGTGTGTGTAAGAATTGGCTGAGAACATACCACGAGTGATCTTAAGAGAAGTCGTAAATTCATTTACAATATTCCATACGCTCAATTCTTGAAATTTTGCTTGTTTACAAAAATTGATGTGTTTTGTAAAGAATGTATCTAATTTCAGTATTCATCCTAGTTTTATATTACTTTACAACTGCTGTTTAAATTCGTATTGTAGCAAATTCGTCGCAAATATTTTATGCCATAATTCATCTTGTTTATTATGTCAAATATTTGAGTTTGTGGAGGTGTTAATCATGGCGGAAATTCAAACTTTAATGTATTATAGAGTTTTAACACACCGCAGTAAAAAATGTGCACATTTACCACTAAAAAAATGTAAAAATGATTTTGTTCAGAATTAATTTAAAAAGAAAAATGAAAATAAAGTTTATTTTTATTAACGCTAAAAGATCTAAGCTAATCTTGTTACCTAAGAGCCAAAACACAATTTGTCTCTTTCAGTCTACCAAAAGTTTCATTATAACGAAATAAATCATTACTGGACACAGAGAGTAGAGCCATCATTCAATATCCCGAAAAAAATCATTGAAACCTGTCTTAAGCTATAGAAAAAGAGAATTAATTCTCAGACATACAAACTAGACGAAGCAAAAACTTCATAGAGACAATTATTACCAATATCCTTCTCAGAGTTTTCCATTTCCGTTAGGTATTGACTATTCAAAACTGTACTACCTATTATACCGCAATAAAATTCCTTATTCCTATGCAAAGAAGACTCGAATGTTTATTTTGAAGAGAAAATTAAATTAATGACTCAATTACTTTTCCATTTCAACAAACTTCCGAAGCACTCGCTTACTAATAAATTCAACTTGCTCATTATTGATCAACCCTCGAGTGAATGCAGCGTAAGTCGCGAGGCAGACTACGATTCAATTGGGTTCGGTAAGTAGTAAGGTAAGTATGCATCAGAGGGCAAAGTATAGACAGATGCACAGAGAAGTTGGATGAAAGTCACTTCAGAAAATTTAAAATGCTGAAAATCGCCACATATTAGCACATTTGAACATTTACAAATAAAAACTTCCCATTAGTAAAGCGCTTTTTTCCATAATATTTAACTGTACACATAAATACACCTTAGGTTTGAATTAAAGAACCTAAGTTCGTAAACTATACTTGGAAAAATTAAAGAAACCTATGAATGGAATGATAATAATTCATGAAGGAAAATCTGCCATTAACTTTCCTTGTCAGAAAATGAGTCATTTTTAGAATTTTCGCCAGTAATAAATTCGTCGATTTTACAATTAGAAAACATTGCCACAAAGTGTAATCAATTTTAAGATTTTCCTATTGCTCGCCCATAATATTTAAATTCATACAAACGTTTGGTAGGCCATTTTTAACTATTTTATCCTATTGATAACATTTTGGAAGTCAAAGTTTAAAATTTTCTGGGTTTTTATGCAGATCACTTCAGCTTCAAAGATCCACAACTGTTTCACCTTTGCACACACTTGGGCTGTGGGTTTTACCCTTCCCCGAATTTTTTATCTTAAAATATAAATAAAATTTCATATTTATAGCATTCCATAAGTCAAGTTCCATAAGTAAGCATGAGGCTGTGGCATCAAACTCGCAAATCTCATGAAATAAACAGTTAAATTGAAGATCTCGAGAAAAAGATGTTGATTGTCGATAACTCGGAAAGGTGATCGAGAACTGAGGTATTTAATAAGATTTACTGAGATTAAGAACAAGTGAGTAAGATGATGAAGTTAGGAGGAGCTCAAAGAGGACTTAGGGATTCCACTGAAAAATTTCAGAAACCAACCGGCTTTAACCTAAGTCCTTGGGATTGGGTGCCTTATCCGCCATAACCCACGATAGCTTAATTATAACTGCAGGTTATATATTGAACTGGAGGTGGATGAATAGAATAGTCCAAAATATCTTTATTTTCAGTTTAAAAAGTTCTTAATCGTGCAAAAAAAGCTAGGAGAAATAATTTACTTGGAATTTATTCGAGATAGCAACTGCAATGGTAGAAACGTATAATCAAAGAGGGCAATGCTTCCTGCTACGCACAGACTCCAGACAAAGTGTTAATGCCCCCGTTTACAAAAATAAAGTTTTAAAAAATGAATCACGGTTCGTTAAAGAGCTTACAGAAATATTGGCGTGCTTCTTACGATTTTGAATCATGAATACAAAATATTTCAACTCGCAACTTTTATGAAACTTGAAAATCAATGCTGGAAAACCTTCCAATATTCGCCTGCACCGAAATCATTGGGTTCAATTGCCCATGCAAACCTTCTAAATACTCACCTCCCTTAACACCGTTTTACGCAGTGATAGATATTGCGAATGAAAAATTATCCCGCGTAAAGAGGCAAATGGCATGGATAATTGCGCGTTTGCATAAATGAGGAAACGGAAAATAGCATCTGTTCTAATTTCATGCATACGCGAACGCATTCTAATATCTTTGACTCCCAACTTTCTTCAATCCTTCTAATATAACAAAGTCAGTGAGATCGTTCACGAAAAATCAGGTAGAAATTTAAAATTTACCGACATCTCCATATAACCCTACGAGCCGCCGCAGGGGAGTAAGGCAGGGGGTGTTAGGACACCAGCCATCAAAAAAGGAGGAAGTTGGTAGAGGAAATTGAGAAAGTAAAAGGATGAAAGTGAAGGTATGTTAATGCATGTGTATTTTTTGTAGTCACTAAAAGTGCGTGGACAGGAAGAATTTTTGTACCTGTAGTACTTCGGCAGTTTATCTCCCTTATTTTGTGAGGTATAATGCGGGGTTAAAATTCTCTGAAATTTGCGTGATCTGAATGTTTTAAGCAATCTAAGCCAAGCGTGAATCCATCGAGTCTCTAGCGATTTCCCAACCTTGTATTTTCATCAGCTACGCTACATACTGTTCATTCGTAGCAGTAATAACGAAGCGCACGGCTTTCCTATGCGTTTGCAAATTTCGGGTATAAAGCCTTCCTGTGCATTATTGTGCAACATTATGGCAGGGGGGCATAAGTTACAGCAGATAAAAAACTTTTTCATCCCGAAGAGCATTTTAAAATAAAGGACAAAGGATATTAAAAGGATAGCTTAGCCAGAAAATCAGGTATTCCTCAGCACGAAAAAACCTATGACAGTAACTCTGGGTAAACACACTGAGGAAAGGCTTCCGAGGAGGCAAGTGTGAGGCGTGCGGCTATATGATCGGGGAACCTTGACGCTGTGAGAAATGTCGAAGAGGGTGATGTAGTTTGAGATGTAAGTGAAGAGGAGAATGTATAAAGTACAATGGACCGAAAGATAGACAAGCAACGAAATTCAAGGAATGGCGTGTGAAGAAAGAAGCCTGCTTGAGGAAATTTAGAGGAGGCAAAGTACCTATTTGGACGGAGTTAGTTACTAAAATAGATGGAATACTAAAGGCCGTTTCCGAAGGTAGGATGATAAGGAATAGGCAGGAGATGTGTACGGATTTCGGATGTATTTTATATTTACACCATACACTGCATGATACCACAAGCATGTGCTGAAGGGTGTGAGTTTTCACAAACATGCAGTCTATGTTCTACAATATTTATTGAAACTACGGCTAGCAATGCATTAGTCAAAACCTAAGTGAGAAGTAGAAATTTAACCCACATGTTCTGCACTACATCCAACCAATATTATAGAAAACTATGAATACAATTTTTTTTTTTCAATTAGATAATTGAACTGAGATACATGAGTCACACAAATAGTTATGTCTTATCCCTCCGACAATACGGCATCGCAAGTCCGATGTTCCGAAATAGATATCGATAAATGTTTCGGCAAGATAAGACATGTCGGCCGGATACCTTAAAGCGTCGGTAAGTGAAAAAATTGGGTCTAAATTGGCTTATCTGATGGATTGCGAATAGTCATCAAAGTTTATTTCAACCCAGCTTTGTTTGGATCGTGAGTATCGTGAAACGCGCTGCTGACCCTCTCTCGTCCTCTCAAGTGAAATGCAGTTGCGTTGGTAGCGTAGCCTACTAAATGCCTTTCCTCCGCTCATTTTCCATCCCCTTACATGTGCGTCAACCCCACCGAGACGTCAAGCTTCGCACAAGAGACTGTCACAAACGTTTACTACAAATGTAATATGCTTTTGAAGAGTTAAACTAGCTCTAAATGCTGTTCACGAAAATTAAATCAACTTCGGGCTCTACCATTGTGAATTTAGAGCAAAATATTGAATAATCAAGTCAAAAAAGTTAAAGCCCTCGCAAAAGTTACTCGCGCTGCGCATTGAAATTCTGCTAAACGGGGGAGGAAGGTTGTTCGATGAGATGGTTCAGTCTGATAACCTTTGTATAATAATTGCTGCTATCACAAGAGCTTCCAGAAGTGGGATGACTCACCACTACCTGCTGTCCCATTTCGATTCCTTTCACAATGAGATCTCAAGATGATGTCTCTAGTGAAGTAATAGCGATGGTTTATTTATGGGTTTTTATGGGTTTTGATGGATTTTTAACCACTTGCCTTCATGAGCCTCGAGCCTTTTTCGCGAAGTACTTTGGTTCCCCTGCCTCACTCTATCTCCATTTTCCTCCCTCTACGATATTCACATCAATCCTTTCCCTTCACCCCTTCCATTTCTACCTTCCCTCCTTGCCACACAGGTCTGCGCCAGGAACTTTTGTGGGAGATATACTCAGGATTCGCTCGCCCATGGAAAGGCTTGAGAATGTTTGACACTGGAGAGACACAGAGAGAGTGGCGAGATCTGAATTGTATGACTCTCTCTCTCCCGGCCTCCTACACAGTTGGCAGAGAGCTCCGAGTGAATTTCCTACCTCTGGATGCTTTCCATTCAAGGTTTTGAAGTCAGCGCAGATGAAAACACATCAACGCACTTCAACGTACACTCATCAGCTTCGAATGCAACGGTGCGAGCAGGCAAAACGTGAAAATCCATGGGGTAACCTGCCGGTATCAAAAATGTCAGCAACAACAAAGGGAAACGACCGGTGTCTAAACGTGCGCCTCATTCTCCCATTCCGAGAAGCGTGAGAGGGTTTATATATATATATATATATATATATATATATATATATATATATATATATATATATATATATATATATATATTTTTTTTTTTTTTTTAATCAGGCTGGAGGTGCAAGGAGTCACAACATGTTAGCGGTCTCAATCACATCCGATAGGTAAATATGAAAACATACCTGCACACTGCTAAAATAGGTAAGGGCAATACGAAGCAAATCTTGACAGTAACAACACGAAAAATAAACACACAATGTGGACGCAGAACAAAATAATTAAAAAAGAACGGAATGTAAACAATATTCACAGGTCAGATACAAATGTAGGTACATAGGAAAATCGTACATTCAAGATACATAATGATTTTAAAAAACATAAGCGATACAAATTAAAGCAACTTGGAGAAATAATTCAAGTAAAATGATTTAGAAAGATCGGCTAGTAAGAAAAGAATGCATAAAATGGAAAGGGCATTCTCTGTAAATAAGGGAATTTACAACAAAAAGTGCTCGTTAAATAAAACTAAATTAAGGCACTATAATGTATTAGTGAAAACAGAAGGCCTATATAAAAGCAAATGCCTAACATAGAATCACTATTTTCACAAACTATATATATTGATAAGGAGAATAATTAGAAAAATGCTAAATGCTAAGCCCATTAAACACTATAGGAGTCTGGAAATGAAGAAGTTATAGTAAAGTACATCAAAATACCCATAGAAAATATTACAGAAATAGTAAAAATAAATACTGATATATTATTAACCTTATACATAATGGATGGCAGTAAGTTTATAAAGTAGATCTTTAAATATCTTTGGGAAAAGAAATAAACAACTAATTTTGTTCAAGAGGTGTATTAATTTTAGAAAGAAACAACATACAAGAAGAAACAACAGAAATAGAGCCTTTTAGAGAGAAAGTGTTTTTGGTGGAAGAGAGAACCAAACAGGCCCAATGCGGTCCTAAGTAATGAAAAGGAGATAAAATGAAACTATGAAAGAATATTGGTAGAAAAGACATCAAGAAATGATAACGAATTGAAATTGGCACGTGGTTAACGAAACGTATGTACAATAAAATAAACCTAAAAAACTTCAGCGTTTTATTCCACCAAAATGTATTACGACTACGACTAGTTCCAACGTAACCGCTCGGATATCTTGAAACGTCGTAATTTAATAAATTATGGTGGAAAAATACATTCAAGGTTTAACTTTGGTTAACAATGGATTTCCACCAAGTCAAACCTTAAACCATTTAATTTTTTTAAACCTTCCATTTCCTAGATATGAATGAAGACTGATATAGTGTTGTCCACTTAATTGAAGACACTGACCACAACACGTAGTTCGACTGTCACGCAGTCATCATCAGGTACAATAAATTGCATCACCATTGTCTGAACTATCCAATACTGACAATCGACACTTCATCAACGATAGCAAGGATACGAGCGTCGGATTCCTTTTCTTTTTAAGCTCGCATCGACTCTCCTCCCGATCCGATATAGACATGCGCAGCGCAGTGCTCAAAACGTACGGTAAATTAATGCGCAGTCGTTTTTCAAAGTTATCAGCGCGCAAGAGCAAATTGAAAGTTCCCTCTGCCTGCTTTGAATAGGGTACAGTACAAAGGAACGCTTGGTCACCTCTCGTTACTACGAAGTGCATCGCCTTCTCAATACACTTCGTCGAGTCCTACTCGGTCGCTATTTTCCCAAATATTCGCTCCTGGATACGCTCTCATCCCGAATCCTAACACTATGTTGCCCCGTCCACATTAGTAATTTTTTTGCGTTGTTCACTCATATGTTACTAGCTGAAAGTTTGGCTTGTGAACGCCGGTTGGCGCAAATTCTGGCAGCCTGTTTAATTATTATTGATTCAACATCGTTGGTGCTGGCTACAGCCCTATTTGATGCTTGTGAAAGGAAAGTAGTTCACAAAGAGGTTGGACGAAAAGAAATATTTAATAATGAAGATAGAAAAATGCTAAAACAATATGTATAGGAACAGGCAAAGGCAGTGTTGGATATATGAGCAAGTGGGAACATTCAGAATTAAAAATTATACCGCACAAATGATAAAGACTATCAACATCCTTGGTCTTACTTGAGGGAGATTCAAGATAATTAATCAACGGTAACACCACTGAAAAACGATCTCGTAGAAAGAGGAAACCCTTTGGGGGTGGGGGGGGGTGTGAATTTATATTTTTTATTAGTTGGAACTACTTGGAAAGGCACGATTGCGCAATCAAACTCCAGCCATTCTGACGGGTTATTGTGTCACATTTTGATTCCGAATCCAAGAATTCAATCCGTTGATAACAGATATAATTTCAAACACTTGGGTACATGCAAATCATTATATCAATTTCCGGCGACGAAATTTTGTGGGATACACTCACCACGAGGATAAAAAGTACTTCTTAATTTTCAACACTTTTTTTATTTTTGCTAACCTGATCATTATGTCAACCAACGGTTTCACAAAGCTATCGAAAACGGACAGGCCAGCAAAAATGAAATAAGGTGGAAGGTTACACTTTATTTTTTATTCTCGTGATCGATACAAATGAACATAAAATACATAAAGTTTTACACAGATTAATTTCATATTCGATAGGTGACGTCAACAGATGAGGCAACAAAGCTCCCGGAAAAATGAAATCACAGCAGAATTATTGAAAAAACGAGGTGAGATTATAAATAATATTGAAAATATGGGAAAATGAAGCGATGCCAGTTGAATGGCAGGAAGCAATAGTGGTACTCATACACAAGAAAGGAGAGAAAGAAGATTGCAATAATTTCAGAGGTATTGCACTTCTCAGCATTCCATATAAAGTCCTCTAAAAATGATCAGTAATCGCATAGAATGTTATACGAAAGAAACTATTAAAGAGCATCAGGCAGGGATTATGAAAGGCAGGTCGACTACAAATCAAATATTCTTTATAAAAGAGAGTATATCCAAATACTGGGAGTACAATTAGAAGTTTTACGCAATTTTTATCGATTTACAAAAGGCGTATGACAGTATAAATAGAGATAGATTGTGGAGAAAAATGGATATGATGGGGGATCCCAAGAAAACTGCTAAATCTAGCAATTGAGCACCACAGAATCAAGGGGCTTATTACGGATCAATGAAAATATTTCCGAGCCATTTAAAATAAGCACAGGGGTAATGCAGGGAGATGGGCTATCCCCAATTCTATTTAATATTGCAATTGAGGAAGCACTGGAAAAAGTAGCAGAGATGGACCTTGGTATCAAAATTGGGACCAAAATAAACGTTATAGCCTTTAACGACGACGTAGCGATATTCGCAGAAAGTTTAGAATATTTAACAATGTTGACAAATGTATTTATAAAGGAAACGGAAAGAATAGGACTGAAAATAAATGATACAAAAACTAAACATATACATTTCTCAAGATTCCAAAATGGAAATACAGGTCCTCTGCAAATAAATGGGAATGCGTTTGAAAAAGTACACCATTTTAAATGTTAAGGAGTAATTTTAACAAATGACAACACGGAAGAGCCATAAATACAAAACAGGCTAAACCAGATGTCTGCATGCATGCAACCGAATTCTATCTTCTAAAGCCCTGTCACACAATACAAAAGTTAGACTTTATAAAACAATATATCCCCCGTGCTACTCTACGGATCCGAAACATGGAGGATGTCGAAGAAGGATGAGAAAAAACTAAGTGTTCGAGAATAAGAAATTGCGGAAAATTTATGGGCCCACATACGAAGAAGGACAATGGATAAAAAACACAATAGAGAAATCAGGAATCTATATAAGCATCCAGACATAACAAGTGAAATAAAGGCAAGAAGAATCAGGTGGGTTGGACATATATCTAAGGAAAGAGGAGGGATGTCCGTTGAAGGAGGTACTACATGGAATTCCTGAAGGAAGAAGACCCCGGGGAAGACCACGTCTAAGATGGTGGGACCAAGTGAGAACGGATATGCAAAATATCGGAGCAGCAGAAAGAGAGGCAGAAGATCTATCCAGGTGGAGGGGTTTTGTTGATGCGGCTAAATATCGCCTAAGATATAGATGGCCCTGTGAGTAAGTAAGTACAATAGGTGACGTCACATATGCGAAATTACGAGACCTGATGATGGTACCTATGTGAAGACACCGGTCGTTCATTAGATTAATCTGTTAAAACATTAATAGTTAATTTATTTAATTAGCATGATTTTTTACAAATTTCGTCCAGGAACAATAAAATTCAACAAGGGAACGTACTAGGAAGAAAGTTGCACAAATCTCGGTTAGCGCAATTCGTTTGGCAACTCTGATTTATGACCTAGAAACGATCGGTACGAAAGTTAACGTAATAACATCCTTGTTCGTTGAAGGTCAATGGCATCTTTTACAATAACATCACTATTGAGCAAGACTTGGTGTTCACAGTAAAATATTCCCGCAGAAAAATCAGACGCAGTCATAGAGAATGCCTTCGAATGCATATAACGCTCGTAAGAGCCGATGGCAGATGGATGCGCTGGACGTTATGTAACTGAGGACGTTAATCTCGTGGAAGGGGTAGCAAAAAAGGGAGGGAGGGGAAGGTAACCGGAGGAAATGGATAAGCTTTACCTCCTAACATATTATTTCCAAATAGAATGGAGGGCGCATTGAACGAAGGGAGGTCTAAGAAAACAAGGCAACACAGCTTGTGTATATTCATTCAAAGTAAGAGATCTCCAGATAACACCCTTGTAATACTGATATCGTTCCCAGCAAATCTGCCAAAAACTCCTAGAAATTTCTCGATAAGCCATGATGATTTTCTAATATTTAGTGAACATATTTTTATTAGAAGCACTGGCTTTTAGGTGTGGAATTCGCATTCAAGTTTGTTTTTATACCTGTACTTAACAGTTGAAAATTGTCGTAAAATAACAAAGATAAAACTATCATTACACATATTCTTAGCACGATTACACACAATTCCCTGTGTGCCGATTGGCAACCCTGAACAACAATGCTGAGGAATCCGTATTCCGGGCGGAGAGACATTCTCCGTGAATTAGCGTAAGTAACTCTATGAACTGGAGAGGGAACGAAAAAAGGAATGAATTACAGTCACAACCTTTCCGAAGAGCAACGGCCAACTTGTCAGGTGATAGCAAAGATAAACACGGAAAAACCACAGCAATCCCATTAGATTGACTACTCAAAACAAGACGGGTGTTCCCCCAAGGCTGACAACAAATACCATTGACTCTGAAATTCTCTTTATTTTACGGCATAAGCGATGTTTCGATATTTTAGCATGTTTAATGATTGCCTGTCACTCAGTCAAAAGGGCACACGTTTATGAAGTCAAGAGTTTATTCGCTACGCCCTCTGGCCAACTGTACGTAGCATTTTTCAGAGTGACGATTGCAGGTAAAGACCTGGGTTATCTAAAGGCTAACCCACCATCCAAAACCCGGTGGACGCACTCTTTAGTGGTAAGCTAGCACCGAGACAAACGTCGGTACATATTTCAAATTAATTGATGGCAACATTTAACACTTACTGACTCATACGTGCCCTACATTCCCATTCTCATCCTATCTGTTAACCTTTTCGTGTTACACTGCGCATTGGAAATATTTATTCTGTCATAAGCGGCTATGATAACATACCATATTAATCATGGCACTATATAATATTGGGTCCTTTCTCCAGTCACAAATATTAAAATAATCTGCTTAATTACAATGCATAATGTGTGATGTTCATCACTCCTTCGTCATCGTTTCATTAACGCTTTTGTCTTGCGGAATCATTGCAAGCACAATTTAAAACAAATTAACAAAAAAATAAACGAAAGCGGCCAAAAATACCGATTGATATAATGAAACTCCACCGTTACGTAATCTCTAAAAAGCTGAATACAGCACCGAAAAGTAAGTTCCATACTCATATTTTAAATTAAAGCAACCCATTAGAAGCAACCGTTGGGTGTGGTGATCGTAAGACGAAAGTATTAAGATTGATACAGTGTTTTCCAGTTTATAAGGCGTACAGTATGTAGGACACTTACTAATTTTGGACACATATTTCGAAAAAATAAAAAAACTTTGTATTGTCCTTCGATATTTTTTTAGGATGAAACGTAGAAGCGATCATGTTACCGAATACTGAAACAAATATGGTGACATTAGCGTGATCCGGATCTTCATCGTGCTTATGTGAATTTACTGACGTCTCATTGAATCGTGAAGATTAATATAGTGCGGATTTCAACAAACTTTCTTTAAAAAAATAGATTTTTTCAAAAATGAGATGAACAAACTTTCTTATACGTATATGCAATAGATGTAACCACTGACACACATGAAAAAGATACCTTGACAGGTGTATCTGAAGTAATTTGGCGCCTATTTCAACAATGCGCCTTCGGTATTCTGTTACAAGAAAACCCATTAACGGAGGTCTTTCGGCTAAATCTGACCATGGCATTAGACATATAATACGTAGGGTGGTTACCCATGTGTTTCAACGGGAAAAAAGCGCGTCTTATGGTGGTCGTGGAAATTTAATGGCAGCCGTGTGGAAGGGGCCGGCCAAGAACAGAGGAGAAAATACTACTTATTTAACTGCTGCCAACATAGCTGCATTTAACTTGAGAGGGCAGAATATTGTCAGCAGTGCGTTTCACGAAATTATTCACGATCCAAGCTAACAAGAAGCTGGATCAATACACGCAAATATTATTTGCATCCCATCGGAGTAAACCACATAGCTAGATTAAGAGCCATTAGGGGATAGAAAGTTGACGGAAATAAAAGATTGAGTAATTTGAAGTTGGCAATGAACGTTTGCAACCTTGGGAACCCTGGTAGTCAAACGCAGAGACTAAGTTATTCCACCGTTTTGAGCCAGCTTGTAGGGAATGGATCCTTCCACTAAATAACGTCCTCCATGGCTGTCAGCACGGCTTCCGGAAAGGTAGATCATGTGAAACACAACTCGCGCTCTTTCTTCATGACGTTCTCAAATCTGGTGAATCGAAAAGACTAGTTGACGCATTATTTCTAGATTTTAAGAAAGCTTTCGACACGGTACCTCATAACAAACTTTTATACAAATTACAGTCATGCGGCCTAAACGAAACAGTAGTAAACTGGATACGCGACTTTCTGAGTGATCGTAAGCAAAAGGTAGTTCTTGACGGAATTAGCTCTGATGTCGTTAAAGTGACATCAGGTGTCCCGCAAGGAAGCGTGATCGGACCCCTTTTGTTCATTATATACATAAATGATCTATGCTCTCGAATTAGCAGTAAAATACGTCTATTTGCCGACGACGCTGTCATCTATCGTGAAATTAGTGATCACTCTGACTTTAAAACTCTATCATCGGATTTAAACAACGTTCATGTGTGGAGCCAAGAGTGGGGACTCGAACTTAATCTGAGCAAATGCACGGCGGTACATTTCTTTCGGAAGTCGTCCAACTATTCCCATGTATATGCTGTGGATGGTGTTAACATAAAGGCGACAAATGAAGTGAAGTATCTAGGAGTTACGATAACTTCGGACCTATCGTGGGGAGCACATATAAGAAATATTTGTGGCAGAGCTCTGAAGAAGCTAGGATTCGTCAAGCGTATTGTGGGAAGATTTTCGGATGAAAAAGTAAAAGAGAGGTGCTATTTCGCACTCGTCCGGCCACACCTTGAATATGCAGCGAGCATATGGGATCCGGTGCAGAAAGACTTAATCCGGGAACTTAATAAAATACAAAGGAAAGCTGCGCGATTCGTCAAAAACAGCTACGGGCGTACTGACAGCGTTACACAGATGTTAAACGAATTAGGCTGGGAACCGCTAGAGACTCGGAGGCTTTGCGCTAGGCTAAGATTGCTTGAACAATTGAGAATAGATATCTTTCAGAGCGACACGGAGAACATCATATTAGAACCCCACTATATTTCCAGGTCCGACAGAAACGATAAATTAAGAGAGATATTTTGCCGAACGGATAGGTATGGGAATTCGTTTTTCCCCCGAACAATAAGGGACTTCAATAAATGCTAGGCGTAATTTCATTAGAGCGTTTCCTTTTTATCTTTAAACGGCTGGTGTCCTAACACCCCCCGCCACACGCCTATTGAGGCGGCTTGCGGGGTAATATGTAGATGTAGATGTAGATGTAAAAAGGGCAGTCTACGCGAATGTCACCATGTTTCACCACCACAATATAAACTGGAAAATACGATAGCAATTATGATAGTGGCTGCACAGCATGGGAAGCGGAATAATGCAAGGATAGCTTAGGCGAAAGTCGATGTTGACATTGTTATGTTGGCAGCGTTGCCTGCCATTTCCTATCCTCTCCTCTCCGCTCCTATGCCAACCCCTTCCACGTCCTCCATCTCCTTCTTGAAGTCACGCTTCAAGCAGGCGACTGCCACCAAGTTTCATTACCGCCATAATAGCCATACAATCCTATTAATCTAAGCTGCACCCACCTCATTTCTGCTGGGCCCGATGCGTGTGAGGAATCATCTCTCAACCAGTTCTGTGAATCTATTCTGATACTATCAACGGCAAAGAAGACTTAAGCGATACACCACGGCAAACAGAAGGTGAACTACGAGTCGTCAGGGTCGCCTCCTTCTCAGACTGAGGCCAAAAAAGCGATACAAGCCATCTTAACCAACCGTTTACATTAGCTCATAAAGGTACAGCTAGTTTTGCAGATAGCTCTGATAAGAAACCTGCAAACCGCTCTCAGGAGATTCGATCGACACTCGGCTCACTCTCCGGCAAGACTAAACTATGCCACCCAATTCTCCGCCTCGATTAGTCAGTCAGTCGGCCGCCCTCTCTCGTCTCGACTCATCAAATAGAGGCGTGGCAGAATCCTGTTCGTACCCACTCGACTCACAAGCTGCGATGTTACGAAATCCACGCCGCCCGAAGATATTCCAAGCCGCTGGCAGTAGAAACGATACGTAGACACGAGAGCGTGTTTTGCCCCGTTTCCGCAACAGCCGTACCGACCAAGGAAGCTAGAAAAGAAATTGAGGTTAATTCTTGAAGCGGATTCCGTCGTTATAGTCGACAGAGTTCGAGTCTTACTCTGGATGACGTTTCCATTGGTGGCGATTGGTTTCCGTGAAACCATAGATAAAACCAACGCGTAAAGCAATGCTTGTGACTGGTAGGCCACGCCCACTGGGCACAAATTCATTCCCATACACCCCTGTTCTTGCTTCACCTTCGCCCATGAGCAGTCACGATCATGCCTCCTTCATTTATTTTCAACTCCTTGATACCGACGCGACGGTAGCTACGCCTGTAAGCTCAAATCAAAAGATGCATATCGTTATCTACAAGTCAGTCACTTTGGTAAGAGCCAACCTCTATGCTTGAATGGAAGGTTAATGAGTATACGTAGTTTATTAGGAGTAGGTACATGTTGATTTGAAGGATCCGTATCGCATCCCAAGGCTCTGCACTAGAGTTTTGAATCAGGATGACCTGGAGAATATTTTCTCTCTGATCCAATAGGAGCATGGGTGTAATGACAACCCTGCAGAGATAAAATTTTGGAAGGTATATAATTACTTGCTTGGCAGCTATTCCCGAAGATAGATTCGAACTCTTGACATTTGGTTGGCCCGAATAAATCATTCTCATCCACGCTACCAAAGCAAATTCGTTCACCACGGATATCCAATTAAACCAATGACAAAGAGGTTTCACATTTTACGATGGTTTAAGTGAGCTCTAGTCATAATGGTGTCCATTTTCGATTTATTTTTAATTAAATCAGTGTTAATAAGCTCGAAATATGTATAGGTGACACTAAAGAGTGTTTCTATGACTAAAGTTCTCAAACTACATATATCAACATGCTTGAGACTTTCACTTGAATAACTTGTTTCAAGTTGAACACTGAAAACGCCATCATAACCGAATATTTTTTTGTGACTCCATAAAAAGGATTACGGTGATTTGAATGTTGTTTTTCAAAGGTATCTCATTTTCGACAGTTAAGAAAACATACAAACTACGGATCCTTACGTTTCTTACGTGATACTATGAGTCATAACTCTCTCATGTTGTTTTTAAATTATGTCCCTCCGAAGCGCCAAGTCGTACCAAAGCCCAAGGAAAATGGCTTCTATTTTGTGGTATATATCTCTAAAAGTAATTCAATAAAAGGCCTTTATTTTCGTTTCATTCGAAAAATGAGATATTATTTCTACGATGATCCTAAACTCACTAAATTTTATTTGCAGTGACATCTCACTCAAACTACATTAAGAGCCTAAATTCCGGGAACTTACGAATTCCTACAGGGCAGCGTAATGTACTGTGAGCAAAAGTGTTGGTTTGTCCGGAAAAATGAGACCGGTTGGTAGATCTACTCCCATCGCCAATCCAGCAAACCATTAATCACCCCGGGAGCCTTCTGGATTACTTCAGTCTCCCCCCTTGAGAGAAGACGATGCTTATACAAAGAGGGGTCTAGTCTTTTTTTGCATTCTTCCCCGTCCCCCCACTACTCAATACGAATGATTGCCCACCCTCCTCCCTCCGTCGCAACGGGCGTCGTTTCGGTCACTCGCCCTCGATTCCGTCAGGCGACCAGGGAAAAGAGGCGCTCCCATCTGGCGATGCCCATCCACCCTCTCTTTTCGTTCACTGCTGGTTATTCTCACGCCAGTAAGAACATCAATGAGCGAAATGATACAAAAACACGTGGAGTTGTCATATAGAGAAACGGAGTCGTCGAGTCAATTTGTGCCTCGGCCAAAATAAATAAAAATTAATCACGCGAGTGAAGAGATTAAAAAGTGTAGCACATCAAAAAAGCTTGAAGACGTTATTAATTAAATTCAACTTGCGGTAAGCAATTTGTATCAACTCATCAATTTTTTTAAATTGTACTTATAGCCTTTAACTTTCCGTTGTTGAAATCTTATACCAAACCAAAAAAATATTACGCAAGTATCCCTTCCTTGGTAATATTATTTACACAGTGATCAAAAAATCATTCCAAAAGAAAAAGATAATCTGCCTTGTTACTATTCGTTATCTTGGAGCGAAGAGTAATTTCATTTTAAAAACATAATTGACGCAATTAAAGACAATTTGCGTACGTTTCCTTCCAACCAATTCATTGTTGTGTCTATCGGTCAAAGGGGAAGGAAATATAAAACCCAAATCAACATGCAGCTGACGACCAGTTGTTGTTTAGTAGATCATCCAAGGGATTGCAGGCTATAAGATGTGGATTAGAAAATCTGTGTATTTAATTTTATGTAAAAATAAACCATAAGAATACAAAATAAAGAAGACTCCGAAGGGAAAAGGAAGTGATCTGATCATAAAGTAGGAGGGCACAAACTTGAGCAAGTAGAACAATTAAATCCTTTGGGTAGTACTTTGGATGACAATAAGCATACGAGCTAACACATTAACAGGAGAATTGCTTTATCAAGGAGGGATTTATGCAGTAGGAGAGAACTGATGATGGGGAGCTTCTTTATTAAATTGAAGTAAAGATTGGGGAAGATTACAATATAGAGAGAAGAATTGTGTGATGCAGAAACGTGGACTGTGAGAAACAGAGGATGGGAATATGCTGCAGGTGGTTTGAAATGTGAGCGTGGAGGAGAATGAAGAATGTGTGGCAGACGGAAAGGAATACAAACGAGGAAGTGCTTGGTATGGTGGGTGATGAAAGAAACTTCTAGAGGAAAAAAAGAAAATGCAGAGTGTGTGGTTGAAAGTGATGATGAGGGGCGAAGGGTTGCTGATAGAGGGGAGGATATTGGGTAGGTGGGGAAGGGGAAGAAAAAAAAATTCCTTATCATCGGGATGAAGAGAGGTAGGACGTATGTTGAGATAAATGAAGAAATCTTGTTGGTGGATAACAACCGGTGTCAGCAAAAGTCTAGAGGCTTCTCAGTCTCCTATATTTAACCCTACCATAAACGTTGAATCACCCTAATAGTAATATTATTAACACATCTTATGCCTCTTTTTTACTATTTCCTCGGGATAAATTTTAAAAAGCAAAGGTGATGAGGGAACATATGACAGAAAAAATTCCATGCGAAGCTAGAATTCACTCTTGCGGGATCAAAATCGAAGTCACTGGGCAAGAGTTTTAATTCTTTTTTGCGGAGTAAAACGTTTGCAACACGCATTGTAACCTCATTAATCCCGAGATCTCCATTTTTCAAATAAAAAAATAAACTCCACAGTAAGTTATCACATTGATTTATTGTCATTGCCGAGAATTGTTTTACTATTTATGCATTACTTTACATCTCATTTTCATGAGAATTTCAAGCTTTATGACGGCGGTCTCGTTTACTCTTGGCTATAAGATATCTCGTCTCAAATTTTCAACCTCGGTCTCGTTTTGATTCTTGAATCGAAATCAAGACAAGACTCCAGGCAATACAAGTCTCAAGTATCGCATAAATACTCTTATTAAGAAGGAAAACTTGGAATGATAACCATAGCAGTGTAGAGCATGTTAAAGCACCAGGTTTCGAAAGCTCCTAATCTTTTCTGCTTATCTACTTTTCCAATGTGTCCGATTCATACAGTTTTCGCTCGACACAAATGATTTCAGATACCGTTTCCTCGTAAGTAGTCCTATCTTCTTCGAGTCTTTTCATCATGAACGCCTTATTAGCTTGGGCTATTCTGAGTTTCATGGCCGTTGTACTTCTTCTGTCCCAAGTGATGGTGCTCCAGAGGTCGGTGAAGGAATGCACTTGCTCTACTCTCTCTCAATCCCTCCCCATCAAGTGTAACTTCTGGATTCACCTTCTCTCCTCTACATACTTGTAATTGAGTTTTCTTTAAATTTAGTTTTATGTTATATTCCTGGAAAACTCGAACCTTTCTGCTCAGGATTCTTTGAAGATCATCTCGATTTCTTTCTATGTAATCTGCGAAACGGATGTTTATTTCATCTCCGTTAACCATAATTCCTTTCAATCTGATTACTTGTGATTTTCGTATTGCCTGCTCCAAGTATATGTAGAACAGTGCTGGTGAGAGGTCGTATCCTTGTCTAACTCCTATATTAATTTTAGCTTCTATTTTTCTTCCGTCTCTAACTTGGTGACTTGCTTTTGTAAACTTGGTAGATACACTCCTCTGCCTTTGTAATCCATTCCGAGTTTTTCCATCAGACTTAACATCTTACTCCACTCAACGTGTTTGAATTTTTTCACTTCATATCCTTCGCCTCCGTGGAAACAATTTTCTGAGAAGTAAGAGAGGGAAAATGGTTTCACTCATTTCTCCCGGAAATTTCACTGCACTCGTAGGATTTATCTCAATCGTGAATTGGATGGCAATAGCCCTGGTATAAACAGTTTCTTTGCTGTAAACATTTCTTAATTTCTTTACGTTTGCAAGCGAATGGCAGCAGGTGGGATCCAGGAACGGGTTAAGGAACGTAAAATATGTTTTCTGAATCGTAGGTACATTACTTCTTTGACTTACGCATAAACCTGGTTGAGTAGGGATAAATTATTAATACCTCCTCAGACATTCCAGTAAATGTCATTATTTTATTTCCTCTAGTCATCCCTTAAAATATATAAATATTGATAAGAAGCCTGAATGAAATTTTATTTTTTTCCACTCTGCAGATCTCCACTCTAATCTCTTATAGTTAGACGCTTTGTTACTTTGTAAGTCCTTATTTAAGCATCCTTCGTTATTTTTTTTATAATGTCGAAGTTCTTAAAAACTGTCTAACAAATTTCAATTTAATAGTCTTAAAACTCAGTTTTTAGGGGTTGCAGTCTCGTTAGCCCCATATTTTTTTTATCTAATCTCTCAACGATCACCGTTTTTCCCTGATCAAAACTCCTTCACAACCAATAAACAAATCTTTTAACTAAAAACAATATCAAATTAAAAACTAGAAAAAATTCAGTTATCAAATGAAAATAAAAATAACAGCAATAAGTATAAAAGTATTAGAACGAAATTTTTTACAACGAACATGCGATTTAGCTTCATATATTCACTCCCAATTCTTCTCCGGTAATTCACCCCATTCATTTTTCGTTCCAATATAATTCACCTCACCAATACAATTCACCAATTCAATAGCCTCACAGTATTTCCCTGATATTTTTGTGGCTTCACTTCCGCATAAATATTATATAGGACCTATTCGTCTTAGCTCCTCGAAGAGCTTATTGATTGGTGATTCTTTCAGTTTATGCTCAGTCCATTATTCAATGACGCTCTATTTCCATTGCTTCCAATTTTATTTATTCTGCTGCTGCAATCATCCAAGGTTCACTCCAATTTTAGAGAACCATCCACACGTTTTAAGGGAGTGCTTTCCAGAAAGTTAAGAAAGGTGGTGCCTATCGACAATGCTGGTGAGCATTAAAAAACTTTGGAGGATTGTAACAGATATTTAGGAAAACAATACGATGGTCAGCGGAAAAAAATTAAGAATACTGTCACCGCGATACATGACCATCATAAGTTAGAATGAGTGTTAGATTTACTCACAGCAACCTGGTATGTAGGATGCCCACGCCCCATGGTCAATTTTTATATCTGACAGCATTTTTTGACAAAACATTTGGCCAAACAAAATAAAGTATCCCTTGAGAGACCAAATTTAAAATTAAATAAAAATGTATCACAATTGCATTTAAAAATTCGAGCATTCGTACAACTGAATCACACTTGATGGAGAAATTTTCTTTTTTCAAAGTTTTCAATTTCAATTTTTTGATCAATGAACTTATCACATAGCACATAAGTTTAAAATTGCGCTCTCCACTCTGACTAGTAAATATTGTGGATTTTAGTCGGTTGGAAAAGATTTTGTGCCGGTTTTGGTAACTTACATTTAGTGATAATAGACGATCCTCGAAAAAAAGGTGGCGAAAGGGTGGGTTATAAACGAGACCATTTTGTTTATTGAAGCTCTCTGCCGTCACAAGAAGTTATATGATGTTAAGCCACCGAAATATCCTAACGATATGACAGAAGGAAATACATTTAACTGTATATAATGCTGGAGAACCAGATGCAAGAAGGAGGTAGAGCTTGAGGTTAGAGACACGCCTGGCCTGGCCTCTTCCGCGGTCAACAGCTTAAACCTGAGCTTGGCTATTCCCCACGATGACAAGTGACTGCGCATCATAGTGACCGCTTGTGAGACATTCCACGCAAGGCGAAAATTTTTCCTCAAATACTTGACAGAGGTGTTTCGCGAGTAACAATGTTTTGGGAAAAAACTGTGATAATACCAAATGTATTAGTTCAAAATTTTTAATGTGGGACATTGGCTTGAGATAGTTTGAACGAAATATAACTACATAAAATGTTCCCTGACTTCGACTTCATCATGAATAAAATTATTTCATTCTTTTAGTGATAGTATAATATCAGCTGTGCACTTCTTTTCGAGATATTTGCCAAAAAAAATATATCCCATTTTCCATGAGTTATGGTAAGGCTGTGCGGTCCAGAGGGACATTATTTCGAACACATATACATATAATTTTACAATTGACAAGCTCGAAAAGGCATTATTAAAAAAAATGAAGTTTTAATGCACTGAAGGCGTAATAAATGTAATGGTGTATTTTGTAACGTTGTAATGGCGCTTGTTTTCTTTATTATTTTTAGAAATAAAACAGCAAAAATCGCAAAAAAAAACCTTCGGTTGTGAAGTCGTACTCAGCATACGACGTGAAACATACGTCCAGTAAACTATCACACCTGACAGGCAATTGGGAGATCCGAGTTCGTATCCTGGTCCAGTGAAATTATTTTTGAATGGCAAATGTCACCCTTTTTTGTTATATATCTTTGCACCCGTGCACGTAACTGCATACCACATTGTTTGTGCAATTGAAATATTGGCAAATATGTACATAAATGTAGTTAACAACTGAGAAATTTAGTCATGAATCCAAGGTTTTTGCGGCATTATTTCTATTATTTATACTCCACGCTTCTATCAACTGCTAAAACTTTGAAATGAAATTCAAATATGGTCTCCATTACGAGTAGTGAAAAATGTTACTCAACAAACCCTAACGATGAGATGGAGGATTCGTTTTCAAACTCATTGCCGCCCTCATGACTCCCTTTTCCCCGGCGTTCCCGCCCTCCTCCCCCCTTGCTCCTACGCAATCCTTTTCCCAGTTGCCGAGTCCGATCGATCCTCACTTGGGGACTGCTCAGAGTCGATATTACGCGAAACTGGGTGGGGGAGAGACAAATAAAAAACAAATCCATCTTATTTGGCTTTTGGCGATTCCGAAATACGCAATTTCTATCTCCATTTCCATATCTCTATATCTCCCATCGCCTTCCCTCCTGTCTTGCCTCCCTTTCCGCATTTATGAAATTCCGGAGAAATATCGTAAAAATGATAAAAATATATAAAAGATTTTTACGTCTTCCGAATGACGGTGAATGCGTTACTCACACTGTTCGCCGTCTCTGAGGACGGTCTCTCCCCCCTCTCACCTTCCTACTTTCTTTCCTTACAGCATCTACACTCATTTTATGAATTCCTTTTTTTATTTCTCTTTTTTTCCCTCTCTTTCCGTGAACCATAAAAGTATTCTTTTACTTCACCTTGCCTCCTCATGTTTTTCCTCGCTCACAGGTTATACTCAATACGCCGTCCCATGGGCCGTTGAGACGGACTGATGTATGCATTGCGTTCCGAGCGGGCAGCGGGTGGGTACCCACGCGCCGCTGCCAGAGGTCGGACAGGTATTCCCGTGGGATACGAGGAACAACCTCGCCGAAGAGATGCCCAAGTCTTACGCGTCATTTGCGTCCTGTGTGTGAAGTTCCACATCGAACGAACCGAGGAATTCGTTGCGACGAGCGAATTTTTTTAAGGAAAAGGAATTTGTGTCGTCCATTCTTTCAGGCTTAACTATGCGAAGGTTAGGGACAACCAATGCTTTTTGGTTGAAGATTTAGCGGGTCATTATAGCTGTATTTCTCTTGTTGTTCCGGTGTACCCAGCGTACTTATTAAAGTGTGTTGTTACCCGACGTTTCGTGGCCATTGCTGGTCACTTTATCTCAGGGATAGAGCCTCATTCCTTAAGATAAAGTGACCAGCAACGGCCACGAAACGTCGGGTAACAACACACCTGAATAAGTACGCGGGATACACCCGAACAACAATATCAATACAACCAATGCTTTAATTTTAACAGCTTAAGTAGTTTTGTAAGAAATTAATATATAACTAGAATTGTTATTAACAACTAGCATTAGGCACCCGTTGAAATTCAATGGGGGAATAAAATACCATTCATAAGGTATAGGATAAAAATAACATCTTCTTTATTTGCTGATTAAGCCAGAGCCCCCAAAAAGTTGAATGGATCATAAGACTGACATTGTAAACTTATCGTTCTATAAATTTATAACGATGGCTATAATTGCTCCCTGCCACTTGCCCTTGAGGCTGGATTTGCGTGTACACAGAGAGTGCAGATATTCATATCAAATTTAGGGGCAAAAATTGAGAGTATACTGGATAGGTAATCAATATATTAAATGTCTGGAAACAGAAATGAAATATATCATTTTCAAAATCAGGTAACTTTTCCATTATAATCTCTTTAAACTGAGGGATTTTTTTATTTTGAATTTCGCCCATGTTGTGTGAATCTCCAACGTGGATGACTCCTTTAAATTTACCCCCACGGCTTGCCTGGCCGCTCTTTGGATGATAAACTTAGAATGCGAAACAACTAAGTGTTTAAATCACGTTTCAAGCTATTTGTGTGGGTTTTACTGTAATTTTTGTCAGTCATAAGTCTTAAAAACAGTAACAAGTAATCAAATCAGAAAAACGGTTGTGTTCCTTTCATGGCTGTAAATAAATATTTATCGTCAGGTGCCATGTGAATGTTTGTGTCACCTGCTTGCTCTGAGACCAAATAACCTATTTAAAACTTGAATAAACAGATGCAAATATATAAGGACAGATTTAATTACCAGTTTAACAACTGTAAGTAATTTGAATAATTAAGAGATATTTCATTCTGTAATAATTGAAATTTATAGTTTTCTTTAAAATGAACGAGGGAATGTCAAATATGGTGAAGGAATTAACGTTGTCGGCGAAAAGAAGGCAGGAGTGATTAGAGATAATAATGATGGGCTGAGGGCTGTTGGAGAAAGTGATTTAGGGAAGGACATTTGGCAAAATTTCGGGAAGATAAAAAAGAAGATACGGCGAATAATGGTGGAAAATATGAATAATTAAGAGCAACGAATATGAAGGACATTTGTATTGATTCGTTACGCAATTGGATTTGAACGGAACATATTCTCAACGGACAGTTTAATCTCAAATTTGAGACTTAAGTAAGAACATAGTTCTTGAACTCATAAATAGGAATAGAATCTTGATTGACTGAATGATCGAAATAGATTTGTGAAAATAACTATTAGGCCGACAAAATAATGACCATGGGTGTGGGTGTTTCATTTCAATAAACTCCTGCTTACAAAACACAAAGCAAACTATTATCGTTTGTTCTTATTTTGTAGTCATTAATTATTTGGATCATCACAACATTCATTTGATGATTGAAAATTAAGGTTGAAAATTACTTTGATTGCTCAAACTGCGAATGGTAACGAAAATATGCAAATATTAAATGCATACCAATGTCTCAATATTCGATAACTATTGTCAACATAAATTAATATTCACATTTCTATACAGGCTGACAAAATATAAGCACTGCTATGTAGACGATAATAACCAGTACCGGAGACACTGTCGACATTTCTCAATATGCACACAACTGATGGATAAAAAACTCCGTTGCATCATTAAGATCACCTAGGATATTTTATACATCAAGGTCCGATATTGAATATTCAAGCATCTTATAGATATTGCTTCGAAGTTTCATACGGACGAATAGCATTCCATGGGTATAGTTCCCAACATAAATACCCACGGGACTTGTCCCCGCGGGATATAAGGAACGACGAAGCAGGGAGCCCCAAAGTTCACGCATCGCTTGCATCCGGACCCATTATGAATGAATCGAGAAATTTGTCGCCCTTGGCAAATTTTCTCTTAAGGGGAATAATTCCATCTCAAGGGAAGAATTGTTTTCGTGGCGTGGGAATTCCTCGAGTTGCTCGCAGCTGGGAGTTTCAAATAAATAGACGAAAGACCCTGAATCCCTCGTTGCCCGATCACAACTTGTTCCACGTAACAGGAATACGGGATAAACCCCAGCGCACAAGGGTTAAAAATATAAGAATAGAACGAAATGCAGGGGAGAGCTGCAGGTAAAATTTCCGTTCTGAAGGGAATTCTTTAAGACAAACAGGAAGCTTAAGAAGATTATGACAAAATCCGAGATTTGATTCTCCACTTCCATGCGTTGATATTGTATGAGAGATTCAGCCAACGAGAAAATACAAATCAAATGAGATCGATTCGAATACGCAGACAATTATTCTCGCATACCCGTAAACCACAATGCGAGGAACTTGACGAAAGATCGGCTGAGTCGCAAATAAATTACGTTCAAAGAACCGACAAGTTATGATTAAACGAATTTATCGTTTTTGCAGAGAAAATAGGCTGCGATCGGCTCAAATTATTTTCTCAAAGAATGCATTTACCGAATATTCTCCAATGACTAAAGACGTTTTTTTACTCCCGCTCATAGAATTTAGTATTTTCGAAATCATTTTATACGACGTACTAAAACCTGGTTCAGAAATTGAAAAAGGAAGGCGATTGGTCTAGCGGTGTTCTAGCGAAGTGAAATAATGAATTTAAGTATGATTTTGAGGATACCGGGACTAGCCACGGTGCTATCTTTACACAGTCACCCACAAGTGCACATATGTGCAAAATTCCACCCGGTAAAAATAACTTGCCTACACTGGGACTCGAACCCAAACCCCTTAATGTCGGCTAAAGCGCTGGGCACAGTATTGAGGGATCCGGGTTCGAGCCCGGTCAAGTCGAATGGTTTTCCTTCCGTGGAGTTTCGCACTTATGAATACATAGTTTAAATGACATACTCTGAAATAATGAAATAAAATTAAAACTGTTTTTGCACATGATAACGGTGTTGATGCATTGAACTTCAGTTCAGTTCATCTTTTAAGTGTCAAAGTTGCCACACACTTTTTAACTTGCAGAACAAACGCTTGTGGAGAACGAGTGGAAGAGCCTAGCAGAAGGAAAACGAATTGCAAATAGCAAGCAGAAGATACTGCAATTTGATATCAAAAACAGTTTCAAAATTATCTGAAAAAAACACTTTGTGCCTCACATTCATTTATGGTATAGCTTAATCAAGTGGTTAAGTAATACCTCTTAATACCATGGTTCTGATAGAAACTATTTAATAATGGGGAACATCATTTTTTAAATCTACTTGTATGCAAAGTTCATTTTCTTAAATATACAGGATCAACATTCAATCGACTAACAACGCTGTTTTATGGAATGGCAATATTTCTTGGTAATCAAAACACTACCGCATCAAGCATCGTAGCATCAAAACACTACCTCATCGGGAATATAGTGTATGACGTCACGGAACGATATTGTTCACAGTAACCCGACGCGTTTTTAGGTGAAGTTCAGCTGCTTTAATCGTACCAGATGAAAATAATAGTTTTTTATTTCCTTTGTTGAAGACAGAGAACTGTTAAAATTTGATCCTTCCAGTCGAAATAAACGTAAAGACGACATGCATTACCGTTCAGTGACGTCATCCCGTTTAGATGCCGTTTTGGATCACGTGAATTATTAAAAATTGTATCAACTCCTGCTCAAACGGGAATAATTATTAATTTAATGCATATTCCCCATTCATGAGGCTATAATAAAATTATCCATACCACGGAAATAACGCATGAAACATGCATTTCAAAATTATTTTCACAGGTAGCTTTTTCAAGTAACAGTAGTCTACAGGTTCATTCAACAAGATTTTGGAAGGAAACGTGACTTGTTGGCCCTCAATGCTTCTACCACGTGGACATTTTTTATCGGCGTTCTAACTCCTAGTCAATCTGAATGACAGTTCTAGTCAATCTAGTCAATCAGTTCATTTTTCGATTCCTCATTTTTTTAGATTGCATCGTCTCAGCGTATGGGGTGGATAATTTCATATCTATATTTAGACAAGGAAAAGAGTCAATCTTTAATTTATCATCCGGCAATCGAATTCTGGGCGAACTTCCTGCCGGCGAATAATTAAAGTTCAAGCAGTTCTGAGATGCGACAGGAAACGAGATATTTTTTCTCGAAAGCAAGGAAAGGCATAAATATGACCCTTCAATAGCAAATTTCCATGAATTTGTTTCTCTTTTACTAACCAAGGGGTTAACAATCGAATAAGCCGTGTACAAAAATATGCATTTTTCTAAATAGGTACGTTCAAAGTGTAGATCCCTAATGACCTCCTCATTGATAGGGTGAATTTATTTCACAAAATAGACACTGGTGCACGGGTTAGGGTACTTAAGGTAATATTTTTTATTTCCGGATGTTTGTGTATTTTTGCGATGCTTATTCTGGCCAACGCCATTTACTCTTCGCACTAGTACCTACCTGTAACTGTTTAAACTGTTTAAAACATGTAATGTCCTTCTATAATTAAAACCTATTAAAGTAATAAATAAAACACCAAATTTAAGTAAAAAAATTTCTTTAAAACATAAAGAGAGTTTACAATCGGGCTACGCCGGGTTGAAGCTGACAGCAGTTTGGGATTGAGAAATGGAGGGATATCAAGTGATTCGTAAGAGCAGCTACAATTTTAGTTCTAAGGAATTCAAGGCAGATTCCCTTTTTCTAAGATTTTTGTAAAATATTTGACTGAGCAAAAAGATTATTATTATAATCATTATCAGCAGTCATAAATCCAAAGATTGGTTTGCCGCAGCTCTCCATTCCACTCTCCTCTCAGCTAACCGTTTCATTATGACATAAGTCTGCCGTAATGCGTCTGATTGATTTCATCCTTGGTCTTCCCCTGTAATTCTTTCCATTTATTTCTCTCTTCATAATTGTTTTAATTAGACTATTGAGTCCGATTATTGTGCAATGTGCAAAAATGTCATATAAGTTCGTCTCTTCCTCTCCTTAGAGTTTTTTCTACTTCTTTTCTCTTTAAGCCTTCGTAAGACTCTTTCATCGGTAATTCTCGCTGTCAAATTGATCTTCGACATTCTTCGGTAACACATCTCCATTTCTTTCAGACTTTGTTGCTCTACAGCTGTTATAGCCCAAGCCAAACTGCCGTTTAAGAGCAAGTTTCGAATACATTGGCACATCTTAACTTTTAAACAACTTATTTGTTTCCCCATTGGCGAAGGTTGTTAACATTTACAAAACTTACGTAAGTATCGACATTTGAGCTCATGATATCTTGCTTAAAGTGCTTAACGCACTCCTAGCGCTCTTCTAACAAAATTGCAACTTAGTTTGGTGAAAAGTACGAGAAAGAGAATTATATAAATTTATTATATAACACTGGTCCATCGGATTAAAGAGCTTAAACCGTGTCTGTATTGAATTTGAGCAATGCATGATAAAAGTGTTATAACGATGGGAAAATTATTTATCTCAGCATATATGGATGCGGAGATAAACATTTTAGCGATCCAGTCCTTCATTTGGTGTTTCATCTAGTAGGTAATTGGTAGGTTATAAGGCACGCCCCACCTGTATACACTCAGTAATTCTCTCTACTCTCTCTAATATTCTTTACAACAGAGGAAACCGTTTTAGCCTTTATTTTGTGGTAGTTATCCATCACGGAGAAAATTAAAAATGTTTTGGCGAATTCCATTTCATGAATTTAATTGACACGACTTGGGATTCGGCACTTTGTGTCATTTTCAGGTTTGCTCTCGAAACCTGGGTCGTTTAAAAAAATACTTCATTGAGTTTACCAATTAATTTTGATTTTCTCTGAGATTTCCAGAGAATACTATCTGTTCCTCATTTTGTCTTCGTTTTGCTCCCCTTACTTTCTGCCCCCATTTATGTGGTTCAAAATCCCCATTCTCTCTATTCCACTCTCGGCCTTGACCGTCGTTCTCCTTTCTATCACTGTCTGCATCTAGGCCTACCCTCTCATTATTTCATCTATTTGTAAAATACTTTCTATAAAAGATAAGAGGCCAAATTTAATTTTTTCCAAGACATATTACACATTATTTCTTTTCGCAACGGAAAATAAAAATGGGACAGAGAATAGAGTATATTGAGCCTAAAACGCAGGCGCACTAAATTTTTCCCCACGCTTGGCACTGGAACAGAGGATGATTTTAATTCTCAAAACAGCTTTTATAGACATTTTAACTTAAAATGACTTAAATATCTTTTCATTCATATTCTGGCTACTTAAAAAAAATCTTGTCCACTCTCTGATATGAACAGACAAATGATACCTTTAAACACTACTTTTCTCGTAATTCGAACTTGAAATTCCATGATGTTAAATGTGAGAATGGGAATGAATAACACGGAGAAAAATAGTATTTTACCATAATATATAAATATGCCATTTTCGTGTAAAACTGTGTGTAAGAAGAGAAAACTCCCAAGGAATCGATAAAAACATAAAGGAGCCTTACTTCCTTAGCGAATTACTTCCGCAATTGTAGTCAAAATGCGGTAATACCATACAAATGACGCTGCAGTCGGCTTCTATGGCTGGAAAAAGGGCTCATTATAAATTTATTCGCGGAATAATCTTTTGTAATACTTTAACTTTGGTTTTCAATAGGTAACGCAGGTCATTACCGAAAGCAAAAATTTTCAAAACATAGAAATAAAAATGTGTAATTTAATAATTTAGAAAGAGAAATTTTGGCTCGCACAGTCACGGCGGAACCTCCTTGAAGGCGGGAAGAGGGTAGAGTGGGTCTAAAAAAGGTATGCTAAGGTGGGTCTAAAAAAACCCAGCCACGGTACAAGCACTTTAGAACGCTATCCTTAGAAAATAATCGCTTCGGGAAATCACACGTGCCCACACCCTTGATGATCAGTGCAAGGATATTCAAGTATGGAGTCGATCGCAAGAAATATTTTAGAATTACTAGAAAAAAAACGGGTCATTAAATGTCATATCACAATATTCAGGGACAAGCTTGAGCAAGATATAATCGAGATGCACAGAATAACAAATCAAAGCCATTTCACCAGGTCCAGCTCTCGTAGGTACCGTGGGATTGCGAGTAAGCAAAAATCTAATTATATAACAGCACGAAAATAAGTTATATTCTTACGCAAGTACAACTTACGGCGGAAATGCATATAAGGAAAGACGCAGATAAACCCATTATTAGAGGAAAATTATCACCAGTGCCAGATAAAGTTCCAATGAAATTTCAAAATATTTGCATACCTAATTAGAACAATACTTGAGTGTAGAGATCATGCAGCAGAACTATCACATCCCAAGAAAGAAGCTGTTTTTCAAAAAAATGTTCCGAAAATTGAAAAAATGAAAATTTTTTAAATCAGTAGTATTTGGTTCGTCAACAGTTGAATTGTTGTGTGACCACCAGCGGGTGACTCCGTTAAAGTTACTGCGCGGCCAGTTCCGCAGTTTTTTGAAGTTGAATTGTTACTTATTAATCTTGTAGCAAGATTTAATATTTTGTTACCACCAGGCAACCTGCCCAATCACAGCATACTTATCAAATAGTAGTTACATAATATGCCAAAAAAGATAATAGGTAAATAAATATAGGTGGTTTCTCAATAGTAATAAGATTTTTAATTGAATATTAAAATAAAAAATTAAAGCTGAGTCTAATCCCTATGCACAATGCACCGGAGATGGAAGAATGTTTCCCAGTCTTCCAGGTGAGAAGTGCAGACGTCGAGTATTTATACATGGCATTGCAATTAGGATGCGCGGACGAACGAGGAAATATTTTTGAGACCTTGGCGAACGCATCAAAGAACCATAATCAAAACGATTAATCCACTGCTACCAGCGAGCAGAGCCTAAGCTGACGGTAACTTTATACGGCGGTACGTGGGTGAGGTAAGCTCGTCGCTAATAATCGCATAAACACCAGAGCTGCTGAACTCAACCCATTAGCTCTAAACAAGGTCTCTCTCTCTTAGCCCGTCCACAGAGTTTGTCCTCACTGCCTGTCATTTGATGTTTTGACGCGGGCTTGGAGCACGCCACCATTAGTTACAAAGCCAGACGAAGCATCAACATCCGTGCTTCATCATGGCTAATCTACCAAGTGCATTCACCATGCACGCACCATAGTGAAGCACAATAATGCAAGGTAAATTTCACGAATCACCTCGAATAGATAGATATAAAATTGCCGAAGAGGTCAACTAATGCCAAATCATTTTCCAAAATTATGTGAAAATATTCTTCCCTAACTCGGGATAATTTAACAACGGAGAATTTTACAATGATTACCACCACAAAATCTCAGCCTGAAAGAATGCGCTGAGTAATGAAGTTAAGACGCCGACGACAACAAAACTAGTATTTTGTTTTGGGCCATAACTTACTAGATAGTAATTATGAGACCCCGACCTTTATACCTTCCATATCTCATAATTACTCATGTTAATCCCCTCCTCTTCACCAAAAACCAACCGAACTTCCTCCTCCTGATAAGCTTATATATAAGAGACTGCCTGCCACTGGTGTACTTGCCTCTTCAAAATGACGTGCTAAACGTTGTAACCGGTAGAGAACAATAAATTGTCTGTGAAACTGACCAAGTGAATTTTTCCTTATGATATGAAGAATTTCCACAGAGTTAACTCGTCAGCGATTAATGTTATCAGTTAAAAAAATGGTTATAACTAGTGAAAATAAAACTTCTGTCATGGAATAACTCCATTGCATGCAAAACAATATACGCTATCTAGTCAAGAGCTTTACTGTTTGCAAACTCGGGAGAATAATTGTAGTACATTCATTTTGCCGTTCGTGGTTTCCAATATCTGATGTACAGTAAATTGCGAAGCTGATTTTTATCAAGGGATGTCACAAAATATCCTCCAGGCCAGTATTCCTAATTGAATAGGCAAATACTTCGCGCAGGATACCGGGCTGTCTGCGATGACTACCTTAACAAATCCTCCAGGATTCCCCCTGAAACACTCCTTACATTTGATTTTTCTTCGGCCATGAAAAATTGAATAACGGATGCTCCGTTAACGGAAATGCACGAAAAGAGCGTGCTACTTTGGTTTGGCCACGTTGACCAAATTGATGAGGAACGAACGGTAACAGATTTATGATATGATTTATGAAAAGTGCATGGGGTGAACGGAAGGGGAGTCCGAGAGTGTCATGATGAGCCCTTATAACTTACCTATGTATTCCATCCTTGATATTCCTCGGTTATTCTTATCTTTTATTTGTCATTGACTAATATTTTTCATAACTGTCTATGCCAGGATAAGTATTATAGTAGGTTAAATGCAGTGTGTGTGGTGTACCAGAGCAGTGTTTGTGGTAAAGTCAAAGGGATTGGATTAAGAATGAGTGGGTGATAAAAAAACTAAGAAATGGATGCTCTGATAATGGACATGTGTGAAAGGAGCGTGCTTTGTTGTTTTGGCCACGTTGAGAGATTGGTTGAGAACCGAAAAATGAAGCAGATTTATGACATGATTTATGAGGAGTGAATGGTGTGAGAGGAAGGGGTAGACCGTGAGTCATGGCTGATTTTGGTGAAAGAGACTCTTAAGAGGAGGGATATAAGGAGTCCAAAGAACAAATGAGTGCAACTAAAGCAATGCAAGAGAAGCAAAAGAGCCATTCATGGATAGGGTCAGTAAGGAGGTACGACCGTGACTGAGTGAGTGTATACGAATAATAAATCCATCAATTTTGTTGTTTTCATTATTTCAAAATAATGCTTCCACTGATGAATCATATTAGTTACTATCAAGCCCACTCGAGGTGCCAAATATTTTGAGTACTTAGACGAATGTATTATGTTTAGATAAGTAAACGAATACATATAATAATCAACATTTTTCCCGACGATAGGGTCCGACTGTAGAACAATTTCCATTGAAATAACCCAGTTTGACTTCAAGAATTGCATTAACTTACTAACTACTAAAAAGATGTGATGAGAAGGTGCCTACATGTAATAACTATTCAATATATAGTATGTGATTGTGATGATTCATTAATGAGTTCACAAATGATTGTGATAATTTATTAATGAATGCAAACACAGCACAGGTGCTTTGATGAATATCTGCTACTTTAAATTCATAATGTTGCAGATATACTTTCTCCTTCTTTTTCTCCATTTCTCTTTCTCGCTTTCCGTCATTGAGAAAGGCTGGGAACAAGGTCGATGAAAAGATAAATATTTAATTTCAGCATACATTTTGCGAAGTTAGATTGCATCTTTTACGAACTAAGGATTTTTGGCGTATTTTTCAGCTTCCCTTAAATGTTCATTGATGAATACCTACTCCGTTTAATTCAGCTAAAGAGATATGACCCCCAAATGTACGTATGCGCACCAATGCTTGCCGTGAACTTTTCTAGTCTTTCTGAGAAATTTACTGTCAGGTCTAATTGTAATTAAAATTGTTCGAGCATTTAAAGATATGTTGATAAAGAGTAGTAGTTTTTCACTTACGCCAAATACCAAACTTAATTTCTAATTAGCACGGTTTTTTTCGTGCAATACACGGCAAATATTACGAAGAGAGGTATACAAATTTGTAACTCGAGGCTACTAAATAATAACTACAAACAACCAAATGAATACCAAAACAGAATGATAAATTTCCACTAATAAAACAACTTCTCGTCTGTTAACTTTGAGCATTAATTTGCGAATAGCTGAACAGGAGTAAGCGCGTAGCTAAGAATAACAATTCAGTATGTGAAATCCGATTTCCTTTGGGAACTGCAAGTGGTTCTGCCCTATTCGCCTTACAGCTTTCGAAAGCCCCTGTACTTTATTTCGATGCGAAATAAGTCAACTACAGGAACTGAAGTCAAAACGCGTTAGTTCAATAGAAATGGCGCGGCAGTTGGCTGCAAAATAAAGTTTTCAATAAAATAAATAGCTAAATAATGTGCATATTTTGTATCTTTTACTTGTTTCCTAGAAGCTAAGGACAGTGTACAATGATGGCATTATTTTTTAAACAGCACAAGCGAAAAGGCTGACTGTGGTTCCTGTTTGCTTTCAATTCCACATTCATGGTGGAACATCCTCAATGAAGTTTCCTCTCTTCATGCACGCAAATGCACGAATAACTTTTCACTCTTCCTCATGAAAAAATGGCACTGAGATACAAACAGTGCATAGTTTGCATAGCATACATGAAGATGTAACTCAGTTTAGAAAACGGTCTTTAGATAATTTTTTTATTAACGGTCTTTGAATAAACAAGCGTGGAATTGCAGTGTTATTATCATTATTACATAAAGAAACGATTTCATGAGGTAGTCTGAGATGTTTGCTAAAAAATAGTAAGGAAATAAATCGAAATATGTTAGTATTAAGAAATAATTTCTCGCTTTGTACATTCCACACTTTTTTATTTTTACCGACCATGGTTTCGACATAGTACGTCATTTTCAAGGAACATATCTCGTATTTTAGTGTCCATACATACTCAAACCGGGGGTGGGTGGGGGGAAGTGATAGAGATGGGAAGGGGAAAACGGGAGGGTTGGTTGGTTAGGGAAGGGGAGGACATTCTATACTTAGGGGAGGCTGGTGTTTCAAGGTGAATGACTGGAAGGGGGGGTAAAGAGAAGAAAAATCGCAATGAAAAGGACGGAGTTAATGACGTAAACAGATCGGACAACATAATAAAAGGTTATAGACGATAATGGTGAATGAAAGCCTAAAGTAAGAACGTTAGCAAGATTAAAATTTTTCTTTTCAGCATTTAAAATCTCATACCGCTCTGAAAAATTCCAATTTTTTACCTTTACCCTGTACATGTAAAATATCCGGTTCAAAGTTGCTTGTATGGTCACACTCCAGTAAAAGTTTAGCAAACATTGATGAAGCATCACTAGTTATAAAGTACCTTTTATGCTCCTTAATTCTAATAAAAAACTTGCGTACAGTTTGTCTGATGCACCTAGCGTTGCACGAGTTCCAATTTAAAGCATTGACTCCACTCTTGTCAACATGGCCAAAATTATCTTTAGTATTCAATAAAATGTTACTTATGGTCACGGGAAATAAAATGTTAAGTTAAAATTCTTAACTTATCAATCCTGCACGTCAACGTCAAAAATGGTAGCCAACATCAACTTGACGGCTCGTCCTTGGTTGTAAAAAGAAGAGCAGTAAAAGAGCGAATCGCTTGCTGTTTAAGATAATGGTCTAAATTATTAAAATTAATATCATTATAATAGCCATTTCTCTTCAAAATTTGTAAAATAATAGTTCACACTTGAGAATAACCCGCGTCACTCACAGCTACATTGGCCAAAGAACATTAATGGCATGGAAGGCTGACAGGTGACATGAATCGTAGGAAATTATTGCATCTGTAAAGGTCGGTTTTCTGTGGATAGATAGATCGTGCTTATTCTCTGAAAGGAGGATAGTCAAACATAGAAAATTTATATTAGCACCACTTGAAGAAAGAGGAGCCCTGCCAAGAACTAGTTGGAAATAGGACGTGAAGTGGGCAACGGAAGTGCGAGAGCTAAGTGAAGAGTAAATGTACATCTAAGAAATATGTACTGTGCAAGCCAGGGTACGTGGCACGGGACGACCAGCATTGCATGCAGTGCTCATCCCAGTTCAAAGTCTCAAGCTACCCCCACCGCTAGGCTCAGACCAGAAATTAGTCACGAGAACAAAGTATCTAAAGCAAAACCAGAAACCACGGAATTGTTAGTTGACAAACATGCTAGAATGTAATGCTCGTGTTAACATAATACTACTGATTAGTACTACTAATACTCTTATTTCGTGGATACTACTAGATACTAATTCGTTCAGAAAATACAATCATGCGAGAAATTTCAAGTGAAATGGCACGATAGTAAAAGTGGTAAGTTAGTAAACACAAAAATATAATCTATTATAAAAAACAACATTACTTCTATCTACTGGAGGATCAGAGATACAAAGAAGGAATGCGATGACCGGTCGCTGAGACTGTAAACGAAATTGCTGAGCTATACCATATGTCGGAGCATAACCGAAATTGCTACCGCGACAGGCTGAAGGAATTGGTTGAAAGAGATATGTAAGGGTAGTACTTTGCAAAATGAGGCGGTTAGTTATCATTTCTAGGGAAATAATATGTTTTTCCAGTGCTCTGTGCCTCCGTCCGGTAAGCAACAGTTTTTAAAAATCCGTCTGGTCTCATTTAGACCTAGAAGTTTTAATGTCTCCCAAGACGCCAAACAATGGCAGTATTTACCTTGCTTCCCTAACCACCACATCTCAGGGAAATTTTCATTCTGAAACGTCCTTCCCAGTTCCATTCCCCCATTCCTTTCAAGCCACAACGGATCAATGGTTATTCCATCCCCCTAAAGACTCTCTCTAAAGGATTTTTTTTATTTTCGGTCTGATGGAGGAAGAAGGAGGGAAGGAACTTATTTTGTTTAAGATGCGTTGGAGTCATTTCCCCAAAAACCCATACCCTCAAGAAAAATGTTTCCATTTCCGCAAAAAAGGGTATCCTCGAACTTCGGCGCAGGATGGGGGTAGGGGGCCGGGGGGAGGGATGGAAGGGAGGGAGGGAAAAGAAGTGGAGGGGTGGTTTAGAGAGGAGGAGGGGCGGAAATAGGGGGAAATGACGCAAGGGTTAGGGCGACGATTCGAATACTTCCGGAAGAAAAGAGAGGCGCACAGGATCTCCCCCTGCTCCTCCTCCCCGTCCAAAGTCTCCCGGACCCTGAGCAGACTATTTTCAGGTCGCGTCGTGGGGAAAGGTCATCGATGCGGAACCGAAGAAAAAAAGAAGAGTAAAGAAAAGGGTGAAGAACGAATAGAAAAAGAAAACAAAAGAGATGCGATGAGGCGATCCCGTATCGCTGGGAATCGAAAACCGTTTGAAAAATAAAATGAGCCGACGGGAAACAAAAAAGTCCTCTTTCGAGGATTTTCTTCATTCAGTTTTCGAGATTGCTTTTCTTTTCGTGGAAAAAATGTATGTTACTTCCTCGAGTCCATTTGTCTTCTCGCTTACCTCAAGTCCATTCCAACGCTGTCCGAATGATCATCATGAATATCAAAAAGGAGCTGACCCTTCTGCATTTATTTCTCTCGTTTTACTTTGAATGGAAGGTTTTTCCGAAAAGCGTATCAAATTAAAGTGCAAAGAATTTGTTAAATACAGTTATTTTTAAAATATTTAACCAATTAGACTTCATTCTTCATTTTTCTTAAATTCCTTTTTTCATCATATTTACCCTTTCATGCACACGATTCTTGATCGAGCACAATTTCGAGGATGCTCGCAAGTATTACAGATTTCCAATATCATGTGATACTGAACCATCATGATGGCTAACAAGCATAATGTCTATCACACTCGCTGAGCTACTTGATTGAATAATTATGGTAGTAGTTTGCTGGGCGCTCACAGTATGACCTTGTAGCCGCCGACCAATCACGTTCGCTCTCGCAGTCGCTATGTGATCTTCACTTTCTGAAATCAACGCTCTTGTGCGGCTGTTAGTCATTTTCTGGCCATTAAATCAACAACAGGTGAATGAAAATTTCTCGACAGTTGGTTTGGTTGCCTGCTGCCATAGATTGATTCGTTCAAAATTATAGCATACATGCGCTACGATTTGAATGAAAATGCCACTTCCTCGCCAATGCAAGTTCAATGATCGTCTGAAGCCTCCTAGGACGGCTAACATAATTAAAGATTCCGTCCGTAAAGTTTCGGCTGGCATTATAGGTCTCGTTTTGGGTCAAGTTTCTCGTGAAACGGACTTCACTACCTCCATTCACTAAGTCGAACATCCCAAAACGTTTTCCTTCTGTTCCTAGCTTTCCGAGAATTCTACATCTAACAATTATCTTAGTCTACATTTTTCTACCTCTAATTACTTGTTCCAACGTCTACTCCACCTCCTCCTAATCTCGTACAACTGCCTACTTTCCTCCCCTTTCGTTCCAAATACTTACTTCAAATTTATGAAATTCAGAATAAAAAATCATTAGCCTGGACAGGGATTCAAACGTATACCCCTCAATATCGCGCCGAGTGCTCTAACCGGTTACGCTAACCAGGCATCCTCTTTCACTGAGATTTTCATGGAGGCTTTTAGGAGCAAGGTGTTCTCACCAGTAACCGTTCATAAAAGTGTCATAATGTATCCGTGCCACTGAAATTAGCGCCACCATCCACGAGGTAAAGCAAACTTTATACACATAGGTGTTTGCTGTCGGCAAATTCAAAGAACTGCGAAACCGGCCACGCAGTAGCTTCAACACTGACTTTTCACCTCGTGAATTTCACACATTCATGTTAACAGTAACGGGTGGCATCCTAAATATAACAGCGCAGCCACTTCCGCAGTTCTTTAATTTTTTTAAATAGCCAAATATTACAGTGAGGCATAACTAATACCTTTCCATACCAAAGCCCAGCCGTACTTCCGCCAAAAGCTCTGTGTTCCCATTAAAATCTTTTCGCTTCCGTTTTTGACTGCTGCTTCTGGAATCGTTGGCTTAGGGTTTGCTATTGCGTGAATTTGTTAGCTTGCTGTTAGCCGGAATCGAAACCAGCATTGACTTTGCTCTTTGCACCCTAACATCGATTCAAGTCCTGTTGATTCGATTGTCCTGATGTTCTGAACCCATCGGGATTGCTAAGTTGGATAAAGGTCGTTTGATTGAGATATCACCTGACCTCGAATTTGACCTAATTTTAAAGATAAAAACTCATCATTTCAATGTAATCAAAATATTAACCCTTTGTTGAAATACTTTTCGATTAATTTCCCTAAAAGTATAACCTGTTTTACATGGAATAGATTATGGCTGTGCTCCAGAGGGAGAATATTGAACAAATTAAGAATTTCTGAAACCTAGATTTCGTCAAAAAACAAACGGAGTGTATTTTGTATGTTTTCCCATTTATTTATGACAATTAATTAATTACCACAGTAATATTTACAGAATCGCAAAAAACCTGTTGTGAAGACGTTTTCGCCGTACGGCGTGAAAAAATGAGTCTAGTTAGAGACTTATGCAGTTGTATATATTTTATTACTGAGAATTTTTTCATATATATCTATATTTTTACGTTGAAATAAAACATTTTTTGGATATGTCTCAATTATGACTAGAAAAATATCTAGCTCACACTACTTTGAGAGAAATAGCTGGAGAGTTGAGGTGAAAAATAGATTGAGCATTTTGATGTCGGCAACGAATATTGCGATCTTGGGAACCGTGGCAGTCTAACGTTGAGACTATCTCACTCCCCCGTGTGAGGCTCTTCTCTCTTCCGGACTCTTCCCCTGAAAAGGCTCTCCTACACGACTGCCATCATTTTTCGCTGCCACTATAACGGCTAAGATCGCCGCCGGCTGTGTGAGCTTGCAGCGTCTACAGAGCAGACAGGTAACAGTCACAGGATGATCAGGTGAGGGCTTTCCCATCCTCCATCGAGGCCGAGAAATCTGCAAAAAAAAAACCTACCAGCGCGGGCAACCAGCGCGAAAGATGTCTTCCACGCGGAAAACCTGCCACCGTCAGCCGAAATTTGCTCCAACTGTGTCCGCATCCGTTTGATTAAATGCTTATACTATTGACGCCGAGTCGCACCGGTCAAAGCTGGCAGCCTAAAAATATGTTACATTCTTTCTTTTTGTCCTCGACCTAAAGCGTACTCATGCTATGGAATCCAGGATGTTGCCAACTACCTTGACTTATTCTTGAACTTTCTTCTACTTGCCCATATCTGTCATTGGACTAATCACATCGTCCCTCCTCGGACTACACGTTACGCTTTAAATACCAAAAACATAGCGCTAAGTTCCACGAAGATGGAATCTTCTTTTGTTTAGAGACCGACGGCAAAATTATATCAATATTCCTTTAAATGGCTAAGAGGAAAACTGAAAAAGAGAGTACTGCACATTCGAGATGCGGAAAGCAAGGCAGAGTTCCAAGAGGTAATGAAATAGGAAGATGCTATAATGACCAACATTTCAAAAGCTATTGCACCACTTTATATGGCTTTAAGCAGTACTTAACCGAAATTTTTTTTGCTCAACGCTGGAATCATGAACAGAAAATAAAAAAGCTCTCAAGCTTTCACAAGGAGACCGTGAGACATGCGAACGAAAGAAAGAGGTTACACCGACTTTAGTCGGAGAATAAGTAGAGACGTGCGAAGGACGTTTCACTCCCGCTCGTTCCGATCGCGGGAGCCCAGCCTGAGTACCATCACTCCCGGGAGCGAGAGAGTCACGTCTCTCGAGGTGTAACGCTTATGACGCTGGTGCATCGGAATACTCTGAAATGCGAGATACCAAATGTGAGCTGGCGATGTCATTAATGCGCGTAGACTGTGCTTATGAAAAGAGGATTGGTCTCTTTCTTGGGGCGCGTTCCAAAATTCACTGCAAGGACTGCCAAAACGTTCCGTAATCAACGGGCAGTACTGCACAGTAATCAACGACATCATCCAACTAATAATCTTCTGTACAGTGGATTCTACTGGTGCTACTGCTGCCCGAGGGCTGCTGTAGCGGCAGTTAAGGTAGTTTCAACATATTCGACTTTTATTTTTGTATTTTAGCGCCCGTAGGAAGGACAAAGTAAATATTGTAATGTTATTGTCACAAAAATATCGTTATATTTGTAAAAACCTTCTTCGTAATTAAATAAATTTTCTACATAAGTCTCTTACTTGACTCATGTTTTCACACCGTACAGTGAAAACGTCTTCACAACAGATTTTTTTGCGTTTCTGTAAACATTTCTGTGGTGAGTAAATGATTAATTTTCATAAATAATTGAGAAAACATAAAACTAAACTTTGTTTTTCGACGAAATTTAGGTGTCATTAATTCTTAATTTGTTCAATATTCTCCCTCTGGAGCACAGCCGTAATCTATTCCATGTAAAACAGCTTACAATTTTAGGCAAATTGATCGAAATGTATTTCGACAAAGGGTAAATATTTTGATATCATTGGAAAGGTGGGAGTTTTATCTTTAAAATGAAGACAAATTCATCAAGTTCAAGGTGAAGTGATATTTCCCTCAAACTACCTTACGCCGAAGTTACGCCAACTATAATTAGCAAAAGTGGGAAATCATAAAATTGACACGGTAAATAAACAGAATTTGATGAGTTTGGAGCTATTGATTAGGGCAATTTATCCTTCATATTTTCTAAAGAACTTGCAATTAGTCTATGTGCATGTGCACCTAAACCACATTTTACTAACAGTTACATTTTTCAAACCTTAAACATATGCATCACAAACTCGCTCTACCGATCACAAAGGAAGAGAATCTGCTGAAAAGTAAATGAAAGTAGCTTACAAAGTAAAAACGATGCAAAACCCAAAACATTTACAACGGACTCTATATTTGGAAGCTCTACTGACAATGAGTCCACCTGAAACGGGTCGGGAGTGACGAGACTCTTGCACTACGGTCACTATCGTGCAGCTCAGTGACCCTCGTCAATGCCATTCGTTTAGTGGTCGAATTAATGGCATTCACGGGATCCCGTGGAAAGGCGGGTCGGGAGTCAAGCGGGAGTGGATCGGAATTTGCGCACTTCAAAGAATACGAAAACAGAGACAGGAAGAAATAATTCGTCCGCTGAAGGAAAGCAGAAAAATTATGATTCCTCTGCGTGGAAAGTTCGTTCAGGATCACTTAACTTGGAGATGTGAGAAACCCACAGTGAGAGGAAAGTGCACTTTAACAAAAAGAAATAGAATAGGTTCCACCGTAAATATTGTGCTCTCAAAATATTCCTCATTCCTTTTTAGACGATTTGGAAAATTTAAATTACTTTCGAATCCTTTGCACCAATGATTTGAATAAGTATATCTGGAATACATTTTGCCAAACTGCAAATATTTTTCTTGGCAATTATAAATTAAAGTGAACTAATGACTTCAATACAAAATTAAAATAAGCCAAAAAATATATTTTAAACTAGCAGCGTGCATATTTTGTCATGAGTATGCGCTGATAAAAATATTGTACTGGCTGAGAAAGTTTTATTTTCCAGGTTATGAACGAGAAGTACATGTGCGAGGTTTCTTGAATCACGACCTCTGTACAAAACTAGCTGTAAAGATGTGGAATAGAGTCATCACGGATGGAATAAGATCAAGCTATTTAGATTCAACAACTTTTCGATTTTTACGGCCTAGGTCTCAACACGTTGTGTCATCCTCTGGTATTTACCCTCATCCTCAGGTATTAAACAAACATTTAGTGGAATCCATGTAGTTGGTGCACATTTCCCTCCATGATTTTTGTACTTACTCTCCGTAAAAAAAAGTCTAGTCCATTGAGCTAAATAACCTGTATGTTCAGGTTGATTCAACCGATTATAATAAAATGTAATGCATCTGATGGAACGTTTATTCCTACTTAGTACTAGCAAAATAAACAAATGAGATAAATCCTTACATATTATCAGTCATTAAATAGTTAAATATTCAGATCATTGCCAGCTAATAAATACTCATACAGATTAAAATTTAATCATACTTATCCATCACCCATACGTCCGACTAAAATAGTAAAAATAATATCCTCGCAAATTTCATCACTGAATACGAATATATGCCTCAAAAGTATGCGGACTCCATTTCGTTATCTTTCGACTAAAATGGAACGGAAATGGAGCTGTTCCTTTTTAGAAATGCAGAAAGGGGAGAGATGGAAAGTATTTCGGATTCATTCATTCCAAGAAAAAAATATCGTGAACTAAAGGCAATGGATTTGACTCCCACGTCCACACGTGTAGTTCGAAATGAGAACGGTTGACGAAGTCCTTCACGCGCACGGGGACACAGGTACGCCTACGACTCGCGCCGGTATAAAACACAAGCCGGGATAAAAGTGTCGCGTCCCTTTCCCCTTGAGGGGTTTAGCAAAGTACCTCTTGCTCCCAGCAGGAAAACTCAGCACACGCCAAAATCGATCTCCAAATGCAAATGAGTCGGCAATACGTGGAAAATATCCGGTGATTTTCAAATTTGTCCAAAAAGTCAATTTCATTCCATGAAGTTGCTGAAAACCCCAAAGTAAGCAGCACAAATTAGATAAATAGCAAGCGTTTCTTTTTTTAAATAAGTAATATATGTATAATTACAAATCCATGAATAAATACCGACACATATACGTTACGATATGTATAAATACCGTCAAAATTTAAAATAAAATAGGAGTTGAGTCCTTTCATTTAAGGAAGTCATATCTCAAATAGAATCAAACATACCTTTTACAATTGTATAAAAAGCATTTAATAAATAGATTAAATAATGAGCGAGAAGAGCTACCTGAAGATGGTGACAAAAAGAAGACTGAAGGAAATGAAGAGAACGGGAATTTTGAACGACATAAATGGGGGTAGAAGATGTGAGAAGCTAAAAATAAGACGAAAGGAGAAGATAATAGATTTGTCAGGATAGGTTAGAGGCGACCGTAGTATTTAATAAACACAGGCAGGGTATGCCCAAAGGCCATGGGGATAAATGGTAAAATACCAAATGATTAAAGTTTTTGCTAAAACACTCATCTCCGTGGATAATCACATGGGTAGAAAAACCTTTCTCCTCGTTCCAGCACTTTCATAGTTAACTGATAAAAATGCTTTAGGCGTTTAAAATCCGATGGTCCACTGTTAATTAATAGACATTCTTTTACTCTGTATTGTGCTAATATGCGATTTGGCAATAGAAGATCCAGGAATGTTTTTATTAGAACTTTGAGGAAAGGCATTTTATCGAATGCTGAGATTTACACAAGTTTTAGTAAATGTTAGCAATCTTGGCCTATCCCCAAAAAAAATGAGGAGATTTAAATTTGAGTTGTGCCGTTATATTTGGAGCATGCTCCTATGTGGCAGTGAAGCTTGGAGGGTAACAGCTATTGAGCTAAAAAGGTTGGAAGCAACGGAAACATTGTGTTGTCGAAGAATTAGGTATACCAATTGGAAGATTATCGATTAAGAATTCCAGTGAAGAGTTGAAGAAAAAAAAGAAGAATTGAAACTCTGAGAAGAAGACAATAACATATTGGACACATTTTGCGACAAAACAGCACCTCGAAGACGATAATGGAAGGAGGTATTAATGGGACGAAACCTTGGAAGGCCAAGATACATTAAGTAAATTGTGAAGGAAGTCAAAGTGAAGACTCATGCCGAAAGGAAACGATTGGCTTATAGCAAAATGGAGTGCACAGATGCCACAAACCAATCATTGGATCGATGAGTGCTGATGATTGAAGTTATAGCCGTTATGACACTATCATTACTTATTTACACAGACACGTTTATGTAATGCGCCTGTATAACCAAGAGTATTTTATTTACATACATTAACACGCGATGACTGCAACGCCTTCTTTAGAAGGCGGCCTTCCTTATCGTCCCTCTGCCCTATGTTACTTCGTCTGACGTTCCAACTGGCTGTTTTGCCATGAGCCATGCCGGCGTAACACTGAACGCTTCCCCGTTCATTTTGCTCCTCTCTGAGTTGCGGCCAGCGACATTCCTTGGAATATGTTGAGCGCTTCATCGCATGGCAACCCCGAGTTCTTTTAATCTACATCTACATACTACCCCACAAGCCGCCTCAATAGGCGTGTGGCGGGGTGTGTTAGGACACCAGCCGTTTACATATAAAAAGGATACTCTCTAATGAAATTACGCCTAGCATTTATTTAAGTCCCTTATTGTTCGGGGGAAAAACGAATTCCCATACCTATCCGTTCGGCAAAATATCTCTCTTAATTTATCGTTTCTGTCGGACCTGGAAATATAGTGGGGTTCTAATATGATGTTCTCCGTGTCGCTCTTAAAGATATCTATTCTTAATTACTCAAGCAAACTAAGCCTAGCGCGCAGCCTCCGAGTCTCTAGCGGCTCCCAGGCTATTTCGTTCAACATCTGTGTAACGCTGTCTGTACGCCCGTAGCAGTTTTTTACGAATCGCGCAGCTTTCCTTTGTATTTTATTAAGTTCCCGGATTAAGTCTTTCTGCACCGGATCCCATATGCTCGCTGCATATTCAAGGTGTGGCCGGACGAGTGCAAAATAGCACCTCTCTTTTACTTTTTCATCCGAAAATCTTTTCCGAGATAGGACCGGTGTAACATTTCTTTGCGGCCAGAGAAGCGTGGTCAAGTCAGGAATTGCTTTCTTTTTTTGTCACTCGATTTGCGAATTGCAGACTGTATATGGCTTACATGTAGCATTGCTCAACCATTGAGGTAGATTACCTTGGTTACGTTTATCTGTATAGACCATAGACCGTGATAAATGCTCCAACTGACACCGTTTTACTGCAACGACAGTAAACATTGAAGGAATGTGACTGCTTCTAAGTTCACTATTTGAACAAGTTTGAAGTTCAGGAGCTGATAGATAACTATAAAAAAGGGAAGTTTTTACGAGGAGAAAGTGTTTATTGACATCAACAAATAAGGGAATTCCCTGCTAGAAAACACAACACACTTCCTTTAAAAAAATAACTATGCAGAATTCTCTAGGCATTTCTCTTAACTTCGCTCAAAATACGGAAACTCTTCAAGGAATGTCTGCATCAATCCCTGGCACGAACTACATAAACTCCCTAGCACATTATTTAGAAATTCTATGTTAGTTTCTGCAGAAGTCCCTGAAAAAATCCTAAATTCATATTTTTTATTATACCTTCCGTCTGGTTCCTACCCTTTGACTAATTTGGCATGGGTGGTCCGACCAAGAACAATAGTAATTGCTCCTGCCAGTCCAGCTCTAAGGGTCAGTGGAACGCGCGTCAGTCATTTCTCAACGGGTCAGTGGAACGCGCGTCCTTCCACCACGTCAAGGTTGTAGTTGAAGGGAAGAGAACAAACTTTTAATAGAGTTAAAAAACGTTCGCTTGTAATCAATTAATTTGGGTTAAAACAAGCTTCATTGCAATCTCCATTTCATTAAAATCAACCCAGGCGTATTTTGATAATAACAATCAAACTTAGGGTCACATTCCTTCTGCGCTGACTGTACGTACTCACTTCGAAAGTAAATTGAATACTTCTATAATGATAAAATAAATTAATAAAATTTATAAAATCTTCTAAGTATAGTTTTTGCATTTAGAAAACAAAAATCTGATATTGCGAGTCAGATAGTCATTCAGTCAAAGTCGTAGGTACCATGTGCATCTATGTACATGTAGGTCTAGGGAGGCTAATCTTGCAGTTTACAAAAACGTGTTCAGCTCAGGAAGCTATTATATGGCAGCGAAACCAGGGTATGCTAGGATAAGCTTAAAAATAGGTTTTATATAGAATAAATGGGGCATTTGAGAAGTGTTTGCAGCAAAAGTAGGATAGATGGGGCTAAGAATGAGATAGTGAAGATAGACTGTAGGTTGGATACTCCAGTAAAGGACAAATAGGAAAAGATAGTGGAGTTTATCGTGTGAGAGGAACGGGTGCACCGCATAAATAATGGGTGAATATGGTCGAAGATACTCTAAAGGGGGGGGGGGGGAGGAGGAGGAGGAGTTACATGAAAAGGAAAGCGTGTACGAAGCAATGCATGAACGTAAGAGATGCAAAAGAGATATGCGAAGATAGTGCTTTTATTTATTAAAAGAGAGCTAGTTTCCTAGGCCTAGCAGCAATAGCATTAAGTTATTTGACTTTGTCTACCTCGAAAGGGAATGGCGTGATGGGTATGTATGAATGTATGTATTGATTGAGACAATCTACGAAACACACTCCGCTACGTTTCTGACGCCATCCGTTCGCCATTACTTTCTCATTTTTTTAAAAACAATCTCTCTGAAGCTCACAGCTTTGCACAATCCCTTTGAAGCCGGCTTCTAATTTTTTGCCAATATCTCTAAAAACAGAACAAGAAGTGGAAGTAGAAGATATTTTTACAAAACATAAGACACAATTCATTGAATTTTATGAATATGTAGTGATATCTCGCTCAAACGACCTTTAAGGCTGTGTAAACCGTAGAGGAGATGTGCTTCCCAGGCTTGGGAACTTTGGATCGCAGTCAAAAACGGCCAGTACATAGCAGAGAGGTTGCTTGACCTCAGCTTAAAAAAAATGATCTCCCATCTGTTGCTACTCCTTTGTTGCACGTAACTAAAAGTCCTCCCCCCATGAAAAAAATCAATTCTTCCACGAAAATATATGTTTCGCCATCCTCATAAATTTTGCTGAATTTATTCATAAACCACTGAAAAGATTCCGAGAAAAAATAATTACAAGGGGAAAGCACCCTTATTCTGATGAAGTGGTTTAAACAGTAGCTCCTATTTTTTATTTTCCCTCGCTGAGTAATGGTGATATGTTATATTTCCCCCCAGCGGGATTCACTGGGCATTGAAAAGGGCGTTTTTGATGAGTCCAGAAAAAAATAAAGAAACATTCATTATATTCTGTCAAATAAATAATTAGCTTCAACAGATTTTCTAGCAGCCATCATTTTAAAACTTCACGTACCAGGAGTGAGGAAAAAATAGCAAGCAGAAGCAAAAAAACTGCGAAAATCGCCACCGCTACACGCAGTCATTAACGAACGAGAGAACAATAGGGTTCAGAGAACTGAACAGCCGGTGTCCGAGAACAAACGAGGAGAAAATATAATTTATTAATGGAACGTACGATGTCTGGTCAAAAAGTCCCAATATTTTTATACATTTTTAAATATTACAACTTATTATCTCCTTAAAATGAGTCCCCCTGCCTAGCCACACGCGCTTCTCGTAAATGGACTTCCACTGCTGGAGTCATTCTGAAAAACAATTTTTTGGGACCCTGTTTCGTTCCTCCAGCAATTTTTATTTTTTCTCCTATATTATGACGAAAAATAGTTGACCCTTGAAAAGAACTTGTGCCTAGTAAATTGAACATAGACGGCAGGGACCTATGCATGGTGTGCAGATGGAAAAGATGATATTGGTTCCCCATGGATACCTGGTTCGGTAAAATATTAGTACAGATAATAATAGAAAAACAATAATAGAATAATATAACTATAGATAAATACTAGTGACTATTTTTTTATTTTCTCTTGAAAGTGAGTTTATAGGCTGAAGGAGGACATCTATCCAATTTTGTATGCAAAAATTGAGAATAACAAGTGTTGAATGAACAAGAACATTGTCGAAAGGCAACAGCCATTCACCACTGCACCAAGGTCCATCCTCCGGATACTTTCACGCAATAATCTCAAAACTAAGAGATAATAAAAACGAATTATTGTTTGACATTTGAGGAATTTGTGGTGAACATTCCCTTAGAATGGAAAAAAATGTGATGTAATCTTAATTGGATCGCCACTGACGTCCTTTGACCTCGGAGAACTTTTGGTTTTCCACTGCCATGATTGGGCTGTTTTCATGTCATACCCGCATTCCCATATTTCGTCACGCGTAATGATAGTTTGAAGGAATATATAATGATAGTCTGAAGGAAAGGACCATGCCTTCGTATGCCTTCTCAAAAACTTTCTGGCCGAGTTCTTCAGTCCGGAGTTGTTTTTGTCCCTCCGCCATGAGCCGGGGCAAGTCACAATATCGCCTAACGTGAAGAAGTCATTTCATAAAAACAGCTGCAACTGTACAACGAGCTGACTTAACAGCAATATACGCAAGAGAGGTTGCTTTTGAGGTTTCTTTTAATCACTGCCGCCAATTTCACGACGCTACAGCGACTATTAATCGAGTAAATCAACCGGCCCTGGAAATTTTATATCAGGCATTATTAAGAAAACATGCCATGGTAGGAGATTCGTTAGCTCTTGATTGAATTGCTGGTTGGATTTACTAGAGAAAAGCGAGGATTGAAAATTTACTAAAGATGGAAACAGTTGAACAAAAGTTCAGCTTTAGACTAAACTTAAATTGAACAAACGGAAGCTAAACGGTAGCGGAACTTCCAAACGTTTTTACTTCCGGTAGAGAGTTTTAGTAAGATCAGCATACGATGTACTCGCACCGGCGCGGCGGTGGAAATTGATTTTTGCTATGTATTTTAAAAAATTTCAATATTTTTTGGAGGATTAAACGTAAGTTACAGCTATGCTATTACAGATGTCATGATGTAATTTAAAAGGATTCAAATGATTTGCATGCCTAATTCAAATGGCTCAACATAAGCAAATTTCTAGATGGTGCAAAATTGTATTTCTAAACTTTAAAAGTCACCAACTTCAGTGCTGGGCGGGTGAAAAGTAATGAGTCTTATAGTTAGCCTGAGCTGGTCTTCACCCAGCTCGGAGCATTTACTCTATGCCACAAATTTTCGACTATGTTCGCGTCTTCAAAGTAGGGTAGTTACGCGGCCATATTTCGCACCTCACTACATCATCCAATCGATTCCTGTCGCAAATGTGGCGTAAATATGAAAAATGTCTCCAATTCATTCGATTTCGTAGGAGTTTAGAGTTACAAGAACCCGTTTCAATATCACATATTAGCATATTCATAACTTTAAAAAAATCAGTATTTAAGAATATTCCTTCGAAGCTCAGGGCTGAACATTTCTGAATTTAAAGAGATGAATTCAAATTAAAAGCTTGATATACATATATATATATATATATATATATATATATATATATATATATATATATATATATATATATATATGTCTGTAGTTTTTCCTGTTTACTTTTTGCGTAATTGATAAATTTGTATTCACTTAAATGTTAAATACAATTCAAAAACTTTTATATATTTTTGTAATATTAGGATAAAATATTAGCTGTGCAAAAAAACAGAACATTTTATTATTATTCTTATGAATATAAACCCACGTACGCAAGGAATGGCAACCCTAAAATAAGAAATTACCTCTTCTGAGATGCCTAGTTTCACTATTTTCTTGTGCAAACTTGTGTATTTCTTATAGTGAAATAAATGCTATTAATATAAAAGTAGAACGAAGGATCTTACATAGTGCTGTGCTGCATGTTCCAAAACTTGGTCTATGATGAAATAGGATGGCATAGGTTAGAAAGCTTTGAGAAGTGGGTTTGGAGATGGATGGAAAGGATACGCTGGGTGGAAATGGAGACAAACGAGGTGTTTATATATTTACCATCAACACGCAACAGTCTCTGGGACCTTAACTTCAGGCGTTTTAAAAAAAACGATAAAAGACATTTACAAACAACCATGTCCTGAGTGTGGAAATTTTCACCCAGACGGGACTCGTACCGCGACTCTAGGATTGGCCGACGAAGACTTAACCTCACCACCACCGGGGCCGACAAAAGGAGGTCTTGGAGAAGTTGATGACTATAATGAAGAGTGATGAAAAATTTGTTGGAGAGAGTGATTGAGAGGGGAAAATGTTGGGCAAGAGGGAAAGAGAAAGATTGGGGATTTTGTACGCCGTGAGGGTAGGTAGGAGGCATGAAGGATTTAGGACGGGGATAATGTTGGACATGTGTAGTGATTCGTGGAACTATGTTACAGAAAAGAGATTTAAAATAACGATGTTTTATGGAGTGGAGAGTTAATTTTTAACTGTTTAATATAATGCCAATATTGTACCAATATTGATTCGTCAAATACCCTGAATGATATAGCTACAACGCAATAAGATTACATACATAGAGGCATTAATTCTTTTTAAAAATTTCTGCTTAAGAACAGTGTAATGCAGCACTATATAAAAAAGGAAATACTTTTCGAGAATGCAAATGAAAATCCGAAAAAACTGTGACAATTTAAAATTATTTAAATAAAGCAGCTATGGAAGTGGAAGGTAATTTAGGCGGACTACGGGACATTGGCAGGCTACCTGCACGATAGCCAGGCGAGGAAGGTTATGGCAACCTCCTGTGTTATCGTGATTACAAAAATTCTATGAAACCTTAGTTCTCTAAAAATGATTATATTCGAAGATAAAGATCATTGAATGACACATACATTAGTTGAGTTTTCTTTCCCACTTTCTTATTGGTTGGGAATGGTATTTTTTAGCAAATTTTGCTATGTTGTATTTCCAATATGATTTGAATTAGGTAACAAGCTAACTATATTATTATTGCTTAATATCTTAAGCGCTGAATGGTGAATAAAGGAACTTTTAACTACTAGCTTGCCACCGCGTTGATGAAACCCTTAGTGGTCCTAAAACCCTTTTTTAGTATTTAAGGTATCCATATCCCTAAATTACAGCTGTATTTGTCGTCCAAAAATTTGCATATATTGCCTCGTTGCACTTGAGTCCGTCGGCGCATTTTGTTCTCAATTACGAACTATGAGTACCGGTCAACATACGAACTTTTCAAAATTCGAACTTTTTCATATTTCATTTTAATCTCAAGATACGAATTCAATCTTTATATGCGAACAATTTAGTAAAGTTATTTCAAAGAAAGGCACTTCCAAATATACCGCTGAGCAGCTGATGACAGCTAATGAAAAACCGAACTAAAATCCAGTAATAATAAAATTGATTTTTCATTTATCGGAAGTTAATTTTTAAAGCATGTGAATAGATATTATTCAGAAATAAAATTATGTAGGTAATAATTATATAAAAATTTATTTATTTTTCCCAAAATTTCTGAACCTAGGAACGGATTAAATGATTTTTTAAACGGCAAAAATGAAAATGAGTTTCTAGAAACTAAATATTTTAGGTACGAAATTTCGAGGAACAAACCGCGGACATAAACAAATTAACATCGCAAGTCAAGGTACGCCGGTTTTGTGATTAAACACTGAAACTATTAAGTCATTACTTTAATAAAATCAATATTTTGACAAAAATGCGGATGCACCTGCAAAATGAATTTATGTATGTTAAATGTAATTGACTTATATCAAATAGATGTTTTGCATGGATTTGTACTTGCAATGACACATGTATGACTAAAAAATAATGATACATAAATATTAATAATATGTTTTATATGGAAACTGTGGGTAGTAACGCATTTTTTAATCTTTGCCCGCCGTTGTATTGAACAGAAGACTTATTTTGTACTCCTACTTTTTTTATGTTTAATTATAAGGTATTTATTTTTTCTAGCATGTCTGGTAAAAACTTGAGTAAAAATCTGAGTAATATTTTCACCTAAATATACTGTTCTTATAGGGCTTTCCCTAGGGCAACACATTTTATACCTATCTATCTACAATTCAATAATTATTTAGGGATAAAAATATATTTGTTCTCATCTCCAAATAGGTCATACCCGCCATACAAGCGCATCTCCCCCCACCCCCACTAGAGTGCATTAGGTGCAACTGGGTGCAGGTGGGTGGATGAACGCGAAAATATGTCGATATGAGGCAGTGGAGGAGGTGTGGGAGTAAATCGCTTTACCAACGGCCGAGCGGATGAAGCTTTTATGGATCGCTCCCAGAGCGCATCGCAATTCAAAAGCGGGCACATAAGGGGAAAGGTTAGTAAAGGGGTGCTGGGCGCGGTGATCACACGCGCCACTCCAGAGAGTCGATCGGTGTGCTTTGACGGATATCGTGTTTTCGCCCTCGGGCTGTGGAAGAAAGAAATTTTTTATTTATATTTTTTTTTTTCATTTTTAACCCTCCCACATCATCTTCTGCCTCCGACGAGGAATCGGATTTCGAGTCTTTTTTTTCTGTTTTCTTTTCGATCGACGACGAAACTGTTTACGCCTTAAGCACATACACACGGATATTCTTCCTTATTCTGTTATTTATTTTTCTTCCTCCCTGGCGTAAATTCAAATACATGCACGGTGGGCCTACCTAAATCGTGAAAGTATAAGCGCTTCATGTGCTCCGTTCCGGAGTAATCCCATGAATCGCTAGCAGGAGAAGGAAGGAAAGGAGTTTTGACTAAAAAAATTTAAAGCTGCCCTAGATATTCGTTTCGAACGGAAGTTCATGAGGCGCAGCTATCGAGACGTCATTATTACATGATCAGTCTCAATGGTGAGAGATCGTGATCACGTGCTTATTTCTACAATTAGGACACGACATTTAAACAGTTTAATCGCTTTAATTTAAATTAAATTTATTTGTTTAAAAATATAGTAACTGAATTACTCAATAACTGTTCAGTTGGTACGCAAAACCCTCTAAATTGTTCCGGATGGCTTACACCTTTCACCATCGTTTGATTTTAAAAATTATTTTTGAGCAAAGAATAGTTTATCTTCTAAGTTAAATATTTTTATAAAAAAGTGGGTGAATAAACGAGATAATTAAATTTTAATAAAAAATATGCTTGCATTAGCTAAAAACTCCAAAAGATTATTTTTGCTTTCTACCAATTGATAGGTAGGTTTTAGTGGTGGCACTAAAAGAACACAACAGTTTCAATGCAAATGTTTCGCAACCGAAAAAGTTTCAAAATGAATCAGTTCCGCGAAACACCCTGTTGCGGACAACAGCTAGAGGCACACCAAACAACAAGGCGATCGATCGGTGCTGTTACAACATGGCTGGTAGTTCAGTATTCTATGTACGTAATAATAAATCTTTCACTTAAGTAAAGAAGCAATTTCATTTGGATTCATGAAATATAGGTATTTCACAGTTCTAATTCCACATGCAACGACGGGCGGACATGTGTTGGCTGAATAAACCAGCTACTGCCTGCAACAGATTGAAACCCAACAAATTGTAGCTTATAACTGCAACGCAGCCACACGTACAGTGCAACTGGAACGGAATAGAAGACTAAACAGTCAGCATCAGCTATCAGTTGCCGCTGCACACCACAGAACGCAGCCTCGCGGCTGCGGCACGAAACTAACCTGTGGTCTGCAACAGTTTATTTGAAAAAGTTGTCCGACCGAAACAGCCGCTTCGCTCCGGAAACACTTTATTCTGCAACTAGTAGGTTTTCGGAGATTCCAGGCCTTGACTTTCCCATTCCATGGAATGATCTTTCAATGTCCGATAGATGGTTGTATATTTTCCCACCACTCAAAGAGTCCTCTCCATTGCACCCACTCAACTACAAAGTTGAGTTGGCGCTATGTAGAGGACTTTTCCACCAATCAGGTTCATACTTCCTTCTCTCTTTCCTCAAATCAAATATTCCTATAATTAATCTCAACTTTACTAATTCCTCCTCCCTCCAATTTTTTTCAACATTAAAAATCGAATTTAAATTGTATCTAATTGTACCTATCTATATTGTTGCAAGTTCAAGGGAAATTTATACGCAAGCTAAACAGTTTTGCTCGGTTACAAAATATTGTTGCTACACATTCATGTATTTAACTACATGTTTGTATCGCATTATGCATTTCAGATCTTCACACAACGTGCTGCCATTTCCAAACCATTCCATTTCCATGTTTTTACGTATTGATTAATTTAAATACCAAACTTTATTATTGAAAAAACTAAATCGTTCCTGCCGTGTTATACACGGCAAATATCACTGAAATACTCAATAGCAGTGATGATAAACACTATTAAATAATAATTACCCACGAACAAATCGAATATCCAAAGGGAAACGAGAAGATAATGACAAATTAGCATTAAACAATCAATTTTTCGCATCTTACCTTTGAGTCTTTGAGTACGTATTTACAAACAACTGAATAGGTTGCGGCGCGTAACCAAGAACAACAATTCAGTAAGTGAAACTCGATTTCCTTGAGAAGCATAAGTGGCTCCCTTAATTTTGTCCTTAAACTTTCGGAAATGGCTGTACCTATTATTATTATGACTGGGCTAAAAATGACTTTTTAATGTCAATTTTATCTCCCATGCTATCAAGGCTAGGTATTACATGAAATGGGCTATATTTACCACAAGAGGCTCGACATCAGTCAGTAAAATATTTTCTTAAAGAATATTGCAAAATAAATTATTTATTTTAGAATTCTCTGTTATCACCGTTTCTGTGTCCATTTCCTTTATGCTATAATAGAATATTTAGTTTGAAGATAAATAGTGGTCATTCTCTTCTTATCCTCTTTCTTTTATATTAGTTAACTTGTACTAAGGGCTGCAAAAAGTGATCACGACATATTTCTCAACCCATATGAATCGCTTGGGAATGCCATTATTTTTATTGCATAATTGTACAGGAATGTTTTCTCATTTGTTTTACTCACGCAATGACTAGCAAAGCTCATTAATTGTGCGTCAATACCAAATACTTGTACACATTATAGGGAGAGGGACATATTTCTTTTGCACATATATCAGCAGCGAAACAATTCTTTCACCAGCCACTAATGTTTTTCATGGGATTGTAGGCGAATCGACCATTCACCCTGAGCTCGGATGCTTAACGACCTGTAACGAGTGACAGCCATTGCTGGATTTCTTATGGAAGCTGATGTGGATGATCCGAATTCAAAAATAATACTTTAGGTGTGGAAAAAGTAGCCCATTTTCTGTTTAGTGATGTTATATAAAAATGTGATAAGTTGCTTAACCTCTCCACCTAGACAAAAAAACCAGCCGTTGCATAAAATATTACATAAGATCGTTGCAGTTGTAGGCTCATATTTTTACGTCAGGTAGGAGTGAGAAGAAAAATACGCGAGAGTTGGGAAAATAGTAAAATAAATGGAAGGAATTGTTCAGATATCTACATGCCACGCACACATTTTTTTTCAGCACGGAAAAACTCGCGTCGTGCCGGTGAAGTAAATTTTGTGGCAGCATCGAAGTTTGTTCTCTTTCAATTATGAAAACAGAGCGAAAATTGTGTATCAAAACCTAACGCCTAAACTAAGCGCCTCATTACTTATTATAAATAAAAACTTTCGGGGCAAATACCGCGTTGGTAGGTAGGTGACTACGCTATACGCGAGGCACACAAGCGAGTCCTGATTTGAATGCTTTCGATCACCGGCGTGCGAGCGCTGGACTCAACCTTGGGAATTTCAAGTTCGTGCGTTACTACAGTGCGGAGGAAAAGGGAGGAATTTTTTCCGAAACAATTCAGAGCTAGTTAAGCAAAAATCAACGGCACTCTAATTATTTGAGGTGCATGTGTGTGTGTTGTGCGTTTCCGTTATCTTGATTGAACGTGGACGCCCGGGGGGAGCCCTAAATACCCTGGACACGACCAAATAAATAAGAACAAGATTGATAATTTGAAAAATTACCTTAAACGTCCCGGTTTCTTAGTTTATAGGAGACAAAAACTTGGTAAAAAATATGCAGGCATGTATGTACGGATTTTTACCTGAAAATGACGTCCGACGTCGAATGTTGGGTATTTTTGTAAAACCTTTTTTAATCAAGTTTTAGCATTACATTTCAAGTATGAATAGGTTTCACCAAGTAACCCGAGCCAGAGACCAAGAATTATTATTTTCCGTTATTATTAATATATAATGAATGATTATATCATATAAATTATACAGGACTATATATTTAGAATCAATGTGACACGGAGGATATTATTTTGCTCTCGAGCTGTTACTTTCAGTTATTATTAACATATGATGAATAATTATATCCTATAAATTATATATTATTACATACTTAAAATCAGTGTCACATGGAGGATATTACTTTGATCCTTAACTGTTATTTACAGTTATTATTAACACATGATTATATCAAATAAATTATATATTTTTACATAATTAGTTTCAGTAGGACAAGGAGGATGTTATTTTGATCCCAAACTATATTTCTAGAAATGATCGAAGCGACAAAATTAGAAAGATATTCTGCCAAACTGATAAGTACAAAAATTCCTTATTTCTACGCACCATGCTTACAAATACAACAAAAAAGGCGATAAAAAAACCAGAGCGTGACACCAAGACACTGCTTTGACATACAATTCACCTTTATCCTCACTCCCTTCCTTTCCTCTTCCCTTTACATGACTGGTGTCCCAATACCCCCTGCCACATACCCCTGTGGTGGCTCGCAGGGTGGTATTCTGATTTTATATCGTTCATGAGTTGAGTTCAATGCAATGATTTAGGCATTAGTAAATGTGAATGGGTAACCACCCACCATACCAAACGCTATCTCGTACGTCTTCCTTTTCGTCCACCGCATTTCCTCCATCTTCCTCCATACCCACATCTCGAGTGCCTGCAGTCTATTCGTGTCCACCTTTCTCAAAGTCCACGTTTCTGTACTCGGAGAAACGAGGATGAGAATAGGCTGCAAGCTTTTGACACATGGGTATGGAGGAGATTGGTGAAAGTGCCGTGGACGGAAAGGAAGACGAACGAGGAAGTGCTCGATATTGTGGATGAGGAGAGAAAACTTCGGGAGGAGATTAGAGGAGGAAAAGTAGGTGGTTGGAATATGTAATGAGGGGCGAATGGATGCTGAAGGCGGTGATAAAGGGGAAGATGTTGGGTTATCGGGGAAGGGGAAGAAAGAGAATAGGTTTTCTGGATAAAGTGAAGAAGGGTAGGACGTATACTGAGATAAGGAAAGAAATATTATTGACAGAAAAGGCCCTACACACGAAAAAATCTAGAGGATTTTTACTCTCTTCCATTTAAACCTACCTTAGCTGGTAGATTACCGTAATAATAATAGCAATGACGATGTCCGTTACCATGGACATGCCCCCTAGCATACCCGCCCACTCCGCATCGTCCTCCCTCGCAACGGTTCAGCTTTTATCTTCCCCTCAACAATTTCTTCCCTCCGTCTCAACCGTTGTTCATCCTTAGTTTTTTCCACCCCTAAACCCTCTCCGACTTTGGAGATCTAATTTCCCACGGGTGTACGCCCACTCCATTCCTTTACTCTTCACTTCCCCACCAATACCCCCAACGCCCTGGGTTTCTTTCTTCCCCAATAAGCGATCAGCAGCGGCAAAAGAAAGAATCCTAATGGAATAAAAATGTTGGCAAACACGATTTTTCCCGGACGGAGGAAAAGTTAAGGCAGTTTGAGCGAGATTTTTCTCTGGTCATAAAAAAATACCATATTCGAATGTTAGTTCAAAATTTCAAAAGTTGTAAAAACCATTGAGTAGATAATAGTACCTATTGATGACGAAAAAACCTTTTTTTATCATTAAACTTCTTAGCAATCATATGAGTACAATTTGGGGATTTTACTTACTTTTTTCGCCCTCTACTTTAATACCATCTTTACACTCGAAAGAGATTTTAAAAAAGCAGCGTTCATTGCCGACAAAAGTTTCGGGAACTTTATAATTAAGGTGTTGAAGTCAGCAAACAACAGAACACTTACAAGCTCACCAGCGACTTTGAACGGAGCTATGTTTGCACTTAAGGCTGCAATCCGTTAGAGAACATTTTTTTAGGTTCACAATAGTCACGGCCAAATGTTTTCGTTGGAAATTATCAAATTTGTGCAAAATAAGTATTTTTAAAACGTAATATTTTTACCACAGATTAATTAAAAACTATACACGATCCATGTTTGGCGCACTTTCTGGAAATAAGCATAAATAAAACAATCTATAATGCGATAATCAAAATTCCTTCTTCTCAAATGAACATTTTATTCTGCTACCGATATTTTGGAGCGCACTGCCTCGTGCGCAGAATTTGAAACTAATAGAAAGCACGTGGGCTGTTGTATTGCAAAGTTAGGAGTGAACATGATCTAATGGAAAGCTCTCGATGACCGGAACGATGTTCGCAGGTGAAACGCTTGATAACCTGCTGGTAAATAGCATTATTTGGATACATAACAGGTTTGGCCGAATATTTCTGAATAGTGAACGAATTTAGCAAACCTTTTTTGCTTAAAAATGGGTTAGCTTTTTACCACACGATAAATAAAAACTTTTAATTATCCTGTTTTGACGCCTTTGATGAAAACGGACACGAGAACAACATTCGCTGATGAGTTTATCGACGTTCTTATCTTTTCAAGCGCACATCAGCTCAACTACCGACCTGTTTTGAAGTGTGCACGGTCTGAAACGAATGGTAAGCAATTGCGCTGTTGTACTGAGAAGTGAGTAGCGCATTAAAGAGAATGAATAGTACCCTTCGTATAGTATATTAAAGAATATGAAGTTCACAGACAAATAGTTTTAAAAAATAATCCATATTCCCTATTCTTTCTGGGCACCTACCTAAATGTCGGAACATGGGATGGAAATGCCCTTTGCCGCTCTACCTCTTATGAATGTCACTCGTAGTTTGGCTTAGTGCTCATGGCTGCAGATGCAGATATAGATAGAATACTGGTGGTGGAATTGAAATCTATAATTTTTAATATATCGGTATCGATTTTAAATCTCAACAGTACCATAATAGCTAGTGCTAATAATAATAAATCAACAGAATTGGTTCACTGTCGCTTATAAAAGCGTACCAGGCTTAAATTTGTGGAAATACTTTGTCCATTTCAAATAAAACAATATTGGTAAATTATTAAATATAAAAATACTGTGTGGAAATTTACCAATACTTATTGTTTTATTTGAAATAGACTTACTGTAGCTTATTTAAAATACTTTGTAAATAATATGGAACATATTGCAAAACAATTCCGGCACAGTTTATCTATGTTACGTAGATCAGTGAATGTCCGGATAGTGCCATTGCGCATTGAAATCAGCATCGTGTAAACAGGCTCCAAGGCATCGAATTCGATTTAAGTCCCGAATTTTTTTCTGAGTTTTCGGCGCTAATTACAGCACAGAATTCAGTATTGACCTAAGAATCGTGTAAAACGGACTTTAGGATTGAACTGTATTAGTAATAGTAACTAACCATAGCGTGGTTGGTTAAACGCATAGTACCTCAAGTAACTGTTTAAGAACCAAGTTCGACTATTGGGAGAAAGTCTAATTCATGTCTTTGTGTTGGAACACATTTTTCAGGTTAATGTTTGCTGCGACTACCATCCAAATACATGTCAACCGATAAAAATGGTTTGGAAATGATTACGGCATACATGCTTCCGAATACGGACGCAAAAACGGACCAGTAACAGTGAAATACTTCAAAACTGTTAACCAATATAAAAAAATATTCCTTTTTAAAGCCTAGCAGTCGAAGTTCTCGATATCGACTCAATAAAACATAATAAATGAGGATGGTAAGGGAAGGAGGATATTCAAGTTTCGGGAAATATCCTCAGGTCAATTTCCTCGGTGAAAGACATTGCGAAAAGTGTGCATGGACTTTTTCAAAAAAAAATTCGTATTAATTTAAAATTTCATTAATCATTTCGCGGATGCATGGATTAATTGGCGCGGTAAATATCCCCTGCTCTTTTTCTAAACAGACTTGTACGTAAATTTCCTCTCCATAGACGGCGTATAGATGCAGAGAAAATTAATTTTCTGCATTATATACGATTATACTAACATAGTTTCCCGTTTCTTCACAGCAAAGAAACAAACGTATTACCTCCTGAGCCTTCCCTGTAAAAAAAAAACACTCGCCATTTCCTCCCGATTTCTACGTTGAAATGCGCGGATAGTTGCACTCTTTCAGTCATCGAGTAGAGCGCTTGGTATTTGTCCTCCCAACACATTATTTCAACATTGATAGCCCAATCTGATATCGCCTTGGCTTGCGCATTATCCATAACCATGTAAAACAGTTTGAAATGTGCATATTTATTTCTACCTGGAAAGACTTATGTTGTCAGAGATTAATTAAAGGTAGACTTGTGACTGTTGTTGTGTTCAATGATAAGAAATAAAATAGTTCTCTCTCCTAATTCACTTTGCAGATGCACATGTACATTTAATGTTGTTTTTACAACTTAATAAAGTGCATGAATGCTTGAGAAACTCGAAGAGTGCTATGTACAAGTGTATATAGTCGACATCAGGCGATTATAAAAATTTCTGTAGTCAATATAGTCTCCCGTTATTTCGGATGAAAAAACTGTTCGCAATATGTAAGCAGAACATCGCCCAGTTTGTAGAAATACACATTGAGACATCGCTAGAATCGCCACTACCGTTGAAGTCAAGTTCCATGTGTAAAGCTGCCTTTAGGAGAAAATATCTTTTCTGAAAACTTTGCGAGGGAAAAGAGACAAGCTTATTGCGAATATTCTGAATATTCACAGCATCTCAAAAACAAAAAGGAAGGAGCAACGAATAAGAAATACCGAGGAAGACCATGGCCGGAATGTTTTATGAGAGATGTTGAACCGCATATTTGTTTAGGAATAAAGTATTTTGCTGGACATAGAATATGGGGAATAGCTGTAGCAGACCATCTTTCGGCTCAATGAATTCTGATGATAAATCCTTCCTCCATCGAATTTTCACCATTAGGAACTTCTCCTCCTAATGCCTCATCTGAAGCCCATATAGCACTGTCTATTATGCTGGCTATCACCACCTATTATGCTGGCTGGTATTTTATACTTAGAACGGGATCTAATATTATCCTAAAAGGTTTCACACGATCAACTTACACTGCCAAGGAAGCGGTTATTTAATTAATATCGTAGTGCACGTGTACAATTATTTATATTAAGAGTACTAGCAGGTGACTAAAACAAATGTCGGGAAATTTCTACCCATTGCTGATTGCACGGCCAGAACCATGTCCAGAACATTACTAATAGCCGTAAAAACGTATATATGGCTCGGTATCGAAAAGTGAAGACCGCATTGTGACTGTAAAAGCAAAAGTGATTGGTTGATAGCTACTGGATCCCACTAAGAGCGAGTAGCAATCTAGTAACACATCATTTATGAAATCAAGTAACTCAGCAAGCATGGTAGCGATCGAGCTGGTTCAGCATCACACGATACTAGGGACTATCATATTAGCAAGCATCGTCGACCTTTTGCTGGGTCAAGTTAAGTGCGATACGGGCTGGATACTTAATCTTCTTCTGCAGCCAGATAATTTATTCCTTTATTTTTAACACACAGGTCACAACTCTGTGAACTTCTGAGAACCCTCATCCAATTTTTCTACAAAGATCAGTTGCCGGAGCCTTACAAAGCTAAGCCAAATACGAGACGTTTGTACGAGGCCAAAGCCTCGTACAAACGTTCTTATACATTTTTTCTTCATTTTTGATTCACTACTTTAATTCTTTACATATTTAGTCCATCTCAGTATTTCTATACCAAAAATTATGGTTTCCAGGTATGCATGGGCCTGCAGAGGCGTCCAGAAAGCTAATAAAAATATTTCCAAATATTTCTTTAGCCGACATCATTTTCCTTGTAACTTTAGCATTCCTGCTGAAAGGTTATAAGTTGTAAGAGTAAATATATACAATTTCCTGTTGCTGGAACCAAATTTTTACGGGCGAATCCACTGACAATGAGTGCATCAGATTTGCGATGTAAAGGCGCATCCTGGCTGGCTGATAGTGAAAAGAACGTCATAGCATTGCTGGAAGATCTGTGGATCTGGACGGGAAGTGTGAATACTATGGAATTACTATTAATAATAGGAAAACCAAGTAGTTATGCAAATGGATTAAGTAGTTTTCTATGTATTCCACATCACGGTTTTAAATGTATGAAAATTGTAAAAGTGATTTTAGCGTCATGGCATTGCGTGAGTACATGCTACGAACCCCAAGAGGAAAAACACAGCAATATTATCCAACACTTAAGAGTATTAGCAATTTTTACTCCACCGAGAGTTCTAAGATTGGGGCTTATAAAGTCCGACTGCCACCTGGCACAGTTGCGTGGAAATTGCATGCAAAACACCAAAAATAATGAGATACTTTGCCTATCAAATAAATTCAAATTTTTGTTCAAGGGTTACGCTGGAGTTACTGCATGGATAATAGTATACGCAATGAATGTATCTCCCTCCCCTTCCATTTATCTCAATTCCCCATCTATCCCGAACCTTCGTCACCCAAATAATTCACGCCAAACGTCTTCTAGCCGTCCCCTACCCTTCCAATTCACGAGGTTTTAATGCCCGAGGATCTCCGAGGTCTCATATTCGCTTGGTTAAGAACGCACTCCAGCAAGATTCCTGCAAGGCCTCTTTCGAATGATTGCAAAGCCCCGCTCTTTCTCGTTGCTCCAGGGGCCTCATTCAAAAAAAGGACCAGATATTTCTGAGTATCAACAATGATGAAATGTTAACGCCAAAACCTTAATACGACGACTGACATGCTTAAAATTTTGAGATTTTTCTTAGTTGTTCCTTCAAATCCTAGATGTTTTTATCATGATGCTACTACTTAAAGGTTAATTTAATATCACAAAAATATTGTTTATAAGACTGAACTTCTCAGTAATTGCCTAAATATGTATACATATTGAGGATTACTAAAATTATTGGTTTAATACATTGAAAATACCTTCACAACCGAAGGTGTTTTCAGCATTTAAAAAAGTACTAATGATCAGTTAGCGGCTTCACTCAGCTCGCAGAGCTAGTTCAACTTCTGACACGCTGGCGCTTTGAGTAAAATTTCCCCACATGAAACAGCATAACACTGAATAAATCCGCTGCTGATCCTCAATTATTATTTCTTGTATCTCTTCTGAAAAATTCACTTGCTGTATTCAGTGGCATTTATAACTTTTGAAACACACACTACAGTTTTTATACAAAAATGTGTTCCTAAAAGTATGCCATATGGTTGCGGAAGTTAAGCCTGAATCATACAATCATTTTTTCCGTCCCTTTTCAGGGATAGCTCCAACGATAGCTCTAATGATAGCTCAAATGATATCTTAAAAATGAACGTATACACGATCACTTTCAGAGAAAGCGGCAATGATAGGGATCCCTATCACTTTTTCCATAATTTTATAATGTCCTTTTTCCGTCCCAGAAGGCGTTGGTGACTCCGTCATTTAGCCAATCAGTGTGCATGGCCGCAAAAAACTTGTGTTGCGCTACGAGTGGCTTTCAATCAAACTAGCATTATAAACATTAGAGGACCGTTGAATGTTTGTAAAAATTTCTCGCAACCAATCGTGCTCATGAATGGTGGAAGCTATTACAGCTCTCATTGAAAAGGGAAAATTTGACCACCTTCACAACAACAAATCCGTTCATTGCAATAATAAATTTTTAATAATAAAGATCCGGAATGAAAGAGTGACAAGTGTGGAACCTTCTTTTCTGGAACAACGACACAAGACGTAAAGGTGAAAAGGAATACCTTACGTAATCAACTCGGTGCAGAGGAGAGCGAATAAAATGTTCAATGAATTGCGGATGTTCCACAGACGAGATCATATTCATGACTAAGCATTAATTAATGTATACCAATAACTCTTTAGGTTTATGTTAGCCAACTCGATGGCACGCATTGGGTTTATCATAAGAAACTTGGTTTTGTGCCTTAAATAATATTTCATCAGGCATGCAAGACCAAATTTGCTGTCGTAAATAATATGCAAAATACGCAAATGAACTATCGGTTACAGAGCCAGTTTAACACCTGAAATGTAATTACCTCAATTTAAAATATTCTCCAGTATATGTTGAATTTATTGTGCCTTTTCTAGGTTTATGAACCTACATTTCAGTACCATGACAGTCTACGTTTTTTGAGAAAACATATAGCTTCCAAAAGAGCATTGAAACGCTCCTGTGGCCAAATAAAACTACAGATAATGTCGTGGTCATTTAATTAATAAGATAATGATAATAAATAAAATAATATTCAACAAATTAGTATACTGGAAGAACAATTAGCTAGTTTAGATTATTCACAATAATGGTTCAATTCATAATATGACTATAATCCTGAAGGATGAGCAAAGAAAATCTCGGGTGCAGAAATGATACTCTGAGTTACGACTCCATTATCGTGCGATACAGAAAATGATGGTTTAAGCTATCACTTTCCTTATCATTTGAGCGATTGCGAAAAATGCCTCTTAAATTATCCCTAACAAGGGACGGAAAAAATGATCGTAAGATTCAGGCTTTAGTGTTACAGTACTGCACACGAATTTAGATGTAAATCTTCTTAAGTTGTACTTCACCTTAAAAAAGGCCTAAAAAATAATTTCGCATAGATGATATCCTATGTCTAATGCTATGCAACATATACACATTTAAGGCAGTTTGAGCGAAAAATAACTTCACCTAGAATTTGATGAATTTGGCCTCATTTTAAAGAAAAAAACTCTCATCTTTCCAATTATATCAAAGTATCAACCCCTTGCCGAACTACTTTTCGAGCAATTTTCAAAAAATATAAGCTGTTTTACACGGGATAGATTATGGCTGTGCGCTCTAGAGGAAGAATATCAAATAAATTAGGAACTTCTAGCACCTAGATTTCGTCAAAAAACTAACGGTGAGTAGATTGCATGATTTCTAAATTATTTATAAAAAATAATCTATTACTCACCGCGGTAATTTTTACAGAATCGCAAAAAACCTGCTGTTTTGAAGGGTATTCAGCCGTACGGCGGAAAAAAATGAGTCAAGCTAGAGACTTAAGTAGATTTACTTGTTTAATTACTGAGAATTTTGGATATATATAACTATATCCTTGCGTCAATAATATTTCAATATTTATTTCATACTTCTTACAGACGCTGAAATTAAAAAATAAAATTTGAATATGGCCTCCATTATGAACTATTTTGCTCAAACCACCTTTCGTGGATAAACAGTAAAATTCAGTGGAAACAGTGGTGAACCAGAACAGTTCATTAGGATGCATAAGAGCTCATTGGGAGTCAGCAGAAAAACCCTACTGAAACTAGTTCACATTATTAGAGCGGATTAAATTTTGAGTGCTAGTATGGTTTAAGGTGCAAATAAATCAAGTATAATATTGCTTAATTGTATAACCGTAGTCAGGCATTAAATCATTCATGCTTAAAACATTAAGTGCACTTTACCTTTGCTGGGCGGTGATGGCACATAGTGAAGCCAGAGAGACATGAGGAGGAAATCGGATATTACAGTTTGGATTCTCTTCTCTTGAATCCGATAGCTGAGGGTTGTGACACACATATCACGACAACATTAATGCGATGTCCTTGATCTTTTTTTGGAGTAGGATCTGTCCAGCTCAATATGTTGAGAATCAGGTCTGATTATTCCTGGAGTTGTTCGTTCGAGATTCAAGATGTTCGTGCATCAAGCCGGTCGACTTACGAGGGTCCACTGTTCTTGAAACTGCCATTGCATCATACAAACAGGCCTTTAGAAAGATAAATAAAACTATTTTAGGGAGAATGAAGTGAAAGTGGAAAAAAAACGGTTCTTCTCCAGAAACTAATGTTAACTCATAAATATCATACATTTCTACGCTTTCTGGGAGAAAAATTTAACCCACATAACTGAGAGAAAGAAGCAGAAGCACGCATATTGAAAAATCACCTGGTAAATTCCACACTTTATTTACGAATAAACCGACCTAGGTTTCGGCAACTCAGTGCCATTTTCAAGGCACCTTGAAAAGACCTTGAAAGTGGCACTGAGTTGCCGAAATCTGGGTCGGTTTATTCGTAAATAAAATGTGGAATTTACCAAGTGATTTTTCAATATGCATATTAAACATTTCCACCAAGTTACGCCGGAAACGTTTTCTCATAAGCAGAAGCACTGCTACACATGACCACGACCAATGTATCCTCCTTGGTAATCACTACGTAGCGCAGTGTTGATAGCACTTTTTCTCTGTTTTTTTAATGGTTTACTAATCAAAGAAAATATACAACCCTAAAAATATATAAAAAGTGAAAATCTGCAATTTCAGTTATTACTGAATTTAAATCATCCAGGGAAATACCGTTTCTGGAAGAGCGATTGAGACATTCAGTCTCAATCGCTCTTCCAGTCTATTGAGACATTCAGATAAGGACTAGCGGAATTAACTGCTCCACGATATATGAATATAAAACTTACTTTTGATAAGGTAAGTTTACTTTTGACTCGGTAGTATAGTGGCTAGTATCCTCACCTGTCACGCGGAAGACCATAGTTCGATTCTCCGCCGGGGAGGTACTTTTTTACGACCTGAAATCTATTACCACCGAAAAGCTAGGACAATTTCATTCCTACAAGAAAAAAAACACCATCCGACTTTTTCATGCATCCAAGAAATGGCACCTATAAAGTAAATTTGTCACCATGGAATGCGTAAACAGACTTTCATATTGTTTACGCTTTTCCAAGAACTCCACTTCATATCCCTCTGCTTGGGTCATAAAATGACATTTTAAGAGGAGTATTTCAGAGGTTATTGCATCCCTCCGATCTCAAAACCGGCTATAAATATATGTAGTACAATCCATGAATCTTCCGGCTTACAAAGGTATAAAAGGTCAAGACTCACCCACGGCATCCATGTACGTATACCCACCAACTCAAGAGGCGTCAACATTCAACTTTATTTCCCTCACCATATGACGCAAGTCACCAACCCGTGGGAATATTAAAGCTTGAAAATACTATCCTAAATTCCTGGAATCGCTGGGTAAAGAATTTCAATTTGTCTGCGATTTTTAGCTCGAAAAAATACGATATGTAGTTGATCTTAATGCAATATCCGTATACGCAGAAGTATGCCAGATACAAAAGGATGCTTTCGAGGAGAACAAAAAACACTCTTAGGGATCGGAATTGTGAGATGACTGCAGTACTTCCCACCCTAAGAGCTCGGGTATAGTTGTCGGGAGTTTATCCGATTTTTGCATTGGAATCCCCGTATGTATTTTTTAGTGCCACGTTGAGTGCACCTAAAATGCAGTACTCCATCCACAACATGAGATATTAAACTGTCAACCCATAATTGCCTTTAGTTAATAGTAAGCTGATTATGATGCCAGAAATATCTATACCACTCATCCATCTCCAAAATAACTCCATCTTCCTCATCCTCCCATTCAATCCTTCAATTATCCGAGAAAACTTCGACCATCAGTGGAATTCGTAGGATCACATGAGCGAAAATGCGGAAATAAAAAAGAGGGAATGGTTGTGGTGAATAAAGTTAAAATTAAAGATGCTCGTTAGTTGAAGTTACACAAGGAATATTAACTTGGTAACTAATTCAATTGTAAGTATATAGCGGCCTATTCGAGAAACTATTCGTCCGGTTTAGTTTCACAATGTGCACGGTCAATGGCTTTTAGCGCCTTCGGGTATAAGATTGTGAGAGATCTCGGGATAATCAAAAGGCCGGGCAGTGGGAAACCCACCCTGGTACGCACATATCCATCACGCTATTCCCTTTCGGGGTAGGCGTGGTCAAGAGTGATTATTTTTAGTTCTCGGTGTTAGGACTAGGAAGCTGGATCTGCAAAATAGCTATTCCTCCTGCACTGCCCCATCCCTGCAAACTACCTTTGCTTCTGTTACGTTCATGCATTACTTCTTACTCTCCCCCTTACTCGTAAGACTCCCTCTCTTAAGAGCCTCTTCCACCACAAGCACCAATGACTTACTCGGTATAACACGTCCCTCACACAAATCACTACTCCGTCATAAATCTGTTTAGTTATTCGAATCCAGGAATATGATTCTACGCAATGTCGTAATAAAAAGGTCGATATTTTTCGGTTTCGTGCCTCACTCACTAAAATATATTCAGTAAACCGTACATGGCATGAAGAAATGGAATGGTTATATAATTTGGGCACCAGTCCATCACAATTGAGGGCCTGAGAGTCAAAGTAATACAAGTAACATAAACACGAAAAACGATATAAGTGCATCTGTTCTACGTTGGTACCGTCTGGTTCCGTCAGGAAACAAATGGCAGGAAAAGGCTTACCAAATCTTACAGGAAAAGGAATACAAGTGTTCGAACGTACCGTGCTGCGATCTAGCCGCCGAACACTTAAGCTAATTTGCTTTTTGTCATTTCTTACCGGAGTAAAGTGATACAGGTGACACTGGACGACGTTTGTCACTTGTATTACTTTGACTTTCATACCCTCAATTTTTTAGCTATGAGCAAGTTACTTCAATAGTTAAAGTCAAAATGCGATAGATAATTCTATTTAAATGACGCTGCAGTTGGCACCAGACACTGGAAAAAAGTTTTTATTAAAAATAAATTGGCCAAATGATATTCATATTTTGTACATTTTGCACATTTTTGTACCTAAACTTTATTTTTAATAGCTATGGCATTTCATCAGTGAAAGAAATTTTTTTAAATCAAAGACTACAAAAATGTTCAATTTAATAGGTAGATACTTATTTGTTTTGACTAAAGAAGTCGCCAAGGAACTTCTATAAGGGCCCAATTTTTTAATAAGTGGTTCACGTTAACCACGTGACGTAGGTTTTTCTTAAACCTGGTGTTAGCTGAGAGTTTGGATTTTAGATATAACAATAGGCTGTCGGTTGGTTGAAACAAACGATATTTGACCAGATAATAAAAAAAAACCGGGCCTAAATGTTCAATGGTCCATGAGATGTATTTCGCTTGAAACGAAGCTAATGCTTTTTTTTAACCTTCCAGTAATTCCCTCTCGCGAGATGACAAACACAATTATTTTTCAACAGTGTTCACCATGAAAACAAGCAACTGCTCAGCTTATGCGGCGATTTCGCAACTTTCTGCGGAACAAATGACCACGGGTGTCGAGTCAAAACGTAATTTACATATGCGCGGAAATAATGCATATTTCATGAGAGCCCTCGACGCAGGTGTCCTGAGACAAATAAGAACTCGCGTCACCTCTCCCTCATTTCATTATCATGGGAAAATTTTACTGGTTTATTTAGTTATTTTGTTGCCTAATTTAAGTGAAAAAATATAGCAGGCCATTCTTTAAACTTGACGTAACACATGTTTTTTAAGCTTATTATTTTTCATTCCGTCAACGCTTTAGGCATTTAATTCGATACTTAGCAATAAACTGTATAAAAATGCAGTTTTTTACAAAATATGTAGAATATTTATTCATTCGATTCAATATTTATTCATAGATCGCTCATTCTGTTCCTTCTTAACTATTTAGTTTTTCTTGATCCGGGGTCTCCAAATTGGACGGTTTAGATCCCAGCGGTGGATATGGAATTGTGGGAGGTCAGCACGGGCTCAAGGATCACTACTTGGGGTTCCATGCAATTAATGTTAAAAAAGTCACTTATATAATAAATATCTAAACTCTATTGCAATATCTGTATTACACTTATACGTGGCATGTAACAGAAACGTGATCCTTTGGCCAATAAATATATTTTCATCATGATTTACAGTTATGCCTAGATCGCCGGTTCATCCATTTTGTTTCATTGTAAAATACGACGTAAAAGACACTTTCCAATAAAAAATTTAAAATTTAAAAATCAAATTAAGGCCTATTTTTATTTGTGGGGGCTTCCACGGCCAAATGAATTTGAAGATGTAAGTCTTCCGGCCCTTAAATGGACCTTCGACCCACCTACGAAGGATAGAGAGAAACCTCCCGCCTTCGACGTCATTCCCTATGTTGCGGGAACCACAGAAAAATAGCCCGAACACTCGCCAAACACAATGTCGTTACGAGGTTCAATTGTGTTCTTATTGATTTGTTGACCAAAGTTAAGGACCGAATGCCAAAGTAAATTCAAAGCGGGGTATATGAAGTTAAATGCAGCTGTGAGAGATCCTATGTTGGACAGACATACACGGCACTTAAATGTCGCTTGCAACAACACCAAAGTGCAACAAGCTACGCCTCTCTGCAATAGCAGAGCACACATAGATCTACATCTACATCTACATACTACCCCGCAAGCCGCCTCAATAGGCGTGTGGCGGGGGGTGTTAGGACACCAGCCGTTTACATATAAAAAGGAAACGCTCTATGAAATTACGCCTTGCATTTATTAAAGTCCCTTATTGTTCGGGGGAAAAACGAATTCCCATACCTATCCGTTCGGCAAAATATCTCTCTTAATTTATCGTTTCTGTCGGACCTGGAAATATAGTGGGGTTCTAATATGATGTTCTCCGTGTCGCTCTGAAAGATATCTATTCTCAATTGCTCAAGTAATCTAAGCCTAGCGCGCAGCCTCCGAGTCTCTAGCGGCTCCCAGCCTAATTCGTTTAACATCTGCGTAACGCTGTCTGTACGCCCGTAACAGTTTTTGACGAATCGCGCAGCTTTCCTTTGTATTTTATTAAGTTCCCGAATTAATTCTTTCTGCACCGGATCCCATATGCTTGCTGCATATTCAAGGTGTGGCCGGACGAGTGCGAAATAGCACCTCTCTTTTACTTTTTCATCTGAGAATCTTCCCACAATACGCTTGACGAATCCTAGCTTCTTCAGAGCTCTGCCACAAATATTTCTTATATGTGTTCCCCACGATAGGTTTGAGGTTATCGTAACTCCCAGATACTTAACTTCATCTGTCGCCTTTATCTTAACGCCATCCACAGCATATACACGGGGATAGTTGGACGACCTCCGCAAGAAATGTACCGCCGCACATTTGCTCAGATTAAGTTCGAGTCCCCACTCTTGGCTCCACACATGAACGTTGTTTAAATCCGATGATAGAATTTCAAAGTCAGAGTGATCATTAATTTCGCGATAGATGACAGCTTCATCAGCAAATAAACGTATTTTACTGCTAATTCGAGAGCATAGGTCATTTATGTATATAATGAACAAAAGGGGGCCGATTACGCTTCCTTGTGGGACACCTGATGTCACTTTAACTGCATCAGAGCTAATTCCGTCAAGAACTACTTTTTGCTTACGATCACTCAGAAAGTCGCGTATCCAGTTTACTACTGTTTCGTTTAGGCCGCATGACTGTAATTTGTATAAAAGTTTGTTGTGAGGTACCGTGTCGAAAGCTTTCTTAAAATCTAGGAATAATGCGTCCACTTGTATTTTCGATTCACCAGATTTGAGAACGTCATGAAGAAAGAGCGCGAGCTGTGTTTCACATGATCTACCTTTCCGAAAGCCGTGCTGACAGCCATGAAGGAAGTTACGACTGTCCAGGAACGTCATGATATTGCTAACGACGATATGTTCGAGTATCTTGCCTATAATAGACGTTAATGAAATTGGTCGATAGTTCCCTGGGTCATGTCTGTTTCCCTTTTTGAATATCGGTGTAACGTTTGCAATTTTCCAGTCTATTGGTATCTTTCCTTCAGACAATGACTTCTTGAATATTATGTCTAAGAACGGTGCGATCTGTGGCGCTAATTCCTTGAGGACACGCGCGGGTATTCCCTCCGGACCCGGAGATTTACTATTTTTGATCGACTGTAGCTGTTTAGTTATCCCATCACATTGAATAGTGATTTCTTTCATCGGTTCCTCAGTGAATGAAATGTCGAAATAACATGGAGTATCGTCTGTAGTGTATACACTTTCGAAGTGGGAATTTAACGTGTTAGCTTTGTCAATATTATCGGTGACAAGTTTGCCATCTTTATCAAATAACGAATCTACGGTTGAAGATTTTCCCTGAAGCTCTCTCGCATATGACCAAAAAGATTTCGGATTTTCTTCGAGTAATTCACCAAGTACTTTTTTCTTGAAATTTCGCAATGCAGTACGCATTGATTTCTTGGTTTTTGAGCGTTGTGCAGCGTAACTTTCTTTTGCTTCAAGTTCCTTCGATTTGTCACCTAACGTAATGGACTTTTTGAATAAGTTGTACAGTTTTCTCTGTCTCTTAAGGTCCCTCCTAACATCATTGTTATACCAGCGAGGTTCTTTACTATCACATTTCAATTTTCGCGGAATATATTCGTTGATTCCCTGGCGTAGAATTTCTAAGAAATATTTCCATGATGCATCAGTGCTTTTGTCCTCTGTTTTAGCTACGAAGTCAGTGTACGAATCATTAAGCATCTCGCCAAATTTTATGAAGTTGCATTTATCAAATAAATAAATATTGCGTTTCGGTTTTACAGCTGACTCTACTTCAAGTTTTAAGGCTGCAAAAATTACTCTGTGATCACTTATGCCATCAATAATATCGAGTTGTTTTATCAACCTAGGATGGCTTACTGCAAAAAAGTCTAATATTTTATTTCCTCTCGTAGGCTTGTCAACTACTTGGGCGAGTGAGTGCTTAGTAAGTGTGTTGAGTAAGATCTCGCTGATTTCCCTATTCCTTGAATTTGGCTTTACAGTGTAAGAATCCCAATTTATAGATGGCAGATTAAAATCTCCCCCAATAATGATTACACTTTTACTGTCTCTCAAAGTAAATGCGGATATTTGATTTTCTAATTGGTAAATAATATCAGCTTCGGAGTTTGGAGGTCTATAAAAAGAGCAAACATGTATACTCCTTTTGTTTCGTTGTTTAATTGTACACCATACGCTTTCTATTTCATTATCAGTTATTTCATGGGCGGTGCTGTGTAAATGTGATTTAACTGCTATAAAAACTCCGCCTCCTGTCCTATCGCTTCGATCGCATCTGTAGATTTTATATCCTGGAGGAAAAACTTCGCTGTCACTTATATCCTCTGTAAGCCAGCTCTCCGTTCCTATGACCACGTCTGCGTCCTGAAATATATGCTCGATTTCAGCGCGCTTGTTTTTAACGCTACGGCAATTAACTACTACAAAGTTAATGTCATATTTTGTAGATTGAGTGTCGGTTGGTTCTTTTCCACGCTTATGGGTATTAGGTGGGCGAATTTCACTGGAAGTGCTTATTACATTTGATATAATTTCTTTCGCTGGAGTACGCGTTTTGGGAATATTGTCGCTATTTTCCGGCTTTAGTCCTTCTAAGTTTACTTGGATGTGAACATTTTCGCAATGCGGACTTCCTCGGAGGCTACGTTCGGTTAAATCTTTACAAATCCCACTAGATGACCTACCCTCTAGACTAAAAAATATCTACAGTGCTCAAAAATCCTACGAGCCACCCGTTCAGACGCCTCGTTGGAATAATGCACCCCAGACGAGTTGAGGGGAGCCCGGCACGATCTAAGCACCGGCCGAAGATCCACGATGGGTCCTACGCACAACATTAACTTTGAAGAGGCAAAGTTAATCGCCAAAGAAAAACGCCACTTCCCGCATATTATACGGGAATTGAATGAAACAAGTAAAATTCCTAATAACTTTAAAAGAGATGACAGTTACTTGATGTCCAACGCATGTAAACGCGTGTTTCGTGGGAAAATAATCACAAATAACAACAACCAATCACAATGGACCTGACCCCAACGGATGATGTCTATAAAACAGTTAAACTGCATTTTCACTTCACTTCACTGACCCAAGGACTGACTGGTCAGTCAGGGATTCTCTTCCCTGACTGACCTAAATAGGCCAACTGCAACGCCGTTGCTGATCGTTGATCAACGTTGATTAGCACAACTCAATTAAGTCATTGAATACAACTATATTTATGTACACCGGGAAGCGATCAAGCTGTAAATCACTCAGAAGACGGCCCAGGAGAACCGGAAGGACGAGGTGAGCATCTATCAACCTTTGCTATTTAAGTAGTAATTAGTCTACATGGCCGATTTTTGGGTTTCCCGTGCATGAAAGTGGACCAATAGTCACTCAACTCTCCGTGCACCTGGAAAACGGTCAGCGTGTCTACTACAACGAACACAACATACAATATAGGTTACGAACTCCTCAAATGACCACGTATATAGTTTTTCTTCGGGCTTGGTGGTTTTCTTATAAAATAAGTTTAATGCTTTTCACACCCGTTGAATTTCAACGGGTACCTTCCGCTCGTTAATATATTAAATTGTGTAATGTAATCACTTTAAAAGACACGAAAAGGAAAGCAGTACGCGGGGGTTAGTCATCTGCAGCCGGCATGAGGATTTCGTGAAGAGCATATTGTAAGGGACGATGGAAGGCAAAGAATAGTGGTCGAATCAGATTGGAATACGTGAAGCAGACAATGGAAGACATGAGACAAGGACATTTTAAAGAATTAAAGAGATAGGCAGGAGATAGAGACAAATATGTAGGACTGTAGAGGACCAACCCTGATGGATTGATAAATTCAAATGGACAAGCAGCATATCTCCCCAGCAAAAGCGTTATTTCTACATAAAACTGCATGTTCTTATTTTTTCTGAACCCAGATGTCCACTCCTGCTATCCTCCGGTCGTCTCCCTAGTAGATGATTGTATCCGTCGCTCCAGAAGTCACCTTACCCGACCCACTTTATTTCGCCAAATCTGAGAATGTCATTCCCAGTCTGTCCATCTCCAGTTTCGTGTTCTCCTACTGTCCACTCAAAGGGACCTCATGTCCCATGCCTCGAAACCTACACTTATCCAACTTCGCTGACGATCTTCCTCTGGATGTCCGATATTGGGACTATTTTACCTCCAGAATATTTAACCGTGAGGAATGTCATCAACTCTATGAGTACAAGGCCGCATCTACTAGGGTAAATAATACGACGGTTTACAATTTCCTTCCATATCGCAGTGCTGCGGCCATTTCGTGAACTTCACTCTCGCCCCAAGGTATTGATGTTGATACTGAACTGATATTCTTGATATGCACCATCAGTGCCTCCTGGTGAAACTGCTGCCTTTCCCCAATAGTGCACTATGGAAGCGCAAAGGGGGTTTCTTTTACATTGTCACGTTTGGGAAAAATCTGAATACATTTTCCCGAAAAACGGATAAATATTTTCCGTCCACGAGTCCATGTCCCCGAATCTTGACTTTTGGATCAGAAGTCCGACTCGCTATCCCTGAGCCACCATCACCGCGTCAGCATGTCAGGGAGCTTAAAGGTCTTACCACTGTTGCTGTATGGTTTAAAGGGATTATGACAAGAACAGCAATGACGAACGACTTGTGTGTGCGCACGTGTAAGCAATAATATATATTCTAACAGGAAAAACGAACGAGTCCCAACACGGAGGTCCCACGGGGAGCTAATTCGAAAGAGGCTTGCGTGGCCACGTCATATCTCTATGAAGCGTGCCTCTATGGTGGAACTGCCGACGGAAGTAAATAATTGTTGGTAGGGTTTTACAAATCTCCACACGCGGATTCGGAGCAAAAGCGCCCGTCAACCGGTTGACATCCATTGCGTGTCCTGCTATTTGCATTATGTATGACTGCCGATCCAATTACGGCCGCGGAATCGAATCTCTGGAAGTTTTCGCCTTTTCAACCGTCGCTATACCAACACCTCGTGGAAGCGAGAGGAGGAAAGTAGGGCTTACGGGGAATTCAGTTGGGGAAGGATACGGTGGACGTAATTCGCATGACCCCGAGACACGTTTAACACCGAGGCATACTAAGAGCGCTAGGCGTGCTGTTTTTCTTTTACACATTTTTAAACGGATGGCCACACTTAGCATGGTGAAACTAAATCAACTGGTACTGTTGCAATAAGTTTCTTTATTCCTCATCGATTTCAACGACTATGCGTTACAGTCACGTTGAACACAATGCCAATTCTACCTTGGCCTTGATGTCAATGTTGCCTAGATAACGATGCTCAATTTCTCAAGCTGGGTGTGATGATAAGCCATCTTCGGAATCTGTCTCTGCTAATTTTCTGATAATATAGCTCACTCAGATTCAAATAACTGTCGCACTTTAAATGGCTCAGCCGCATATCTCTTCACTAACTATTGACTTTAAGGGGAGAGATTGAATGTTTGTCACAATGAATTGTGTTTTGTAATGCATAGTAGTTCTTGACGCATGATTAATTAGCTCGTATTCAAAACGGAGCTATTGACCAAATGCTATTGCATTGGCAGCAAACAAAGCGTGCTGAGGCACGTCATGAATCAGATGCTAGTCATATCTGAGAGAGAAGTAAACAAAAATGCTCTGCAAGCACAGGATTTAAAGACTGTGTTATCACACACAGGAGGTAAGTACTCAAGAAGTAAAATAATTCCCAGTCGTATGTGTTCTCAAACACAGGGATCTATCAACGTCTACGCTGTGTCCCGCAAGCTGCCATAAAAACGTCTCCGAGGTTGTAAGGACACCAGTCATAAACAGGAATGGTATAGGGAAAAGGACTGGAGAAGAAAGGTGATTAATTAGTCAGATATTTTGGTTAGTGTTTCTGTCTGCTTTTGTTATAGTCAAAAATGCTGCGCGGGAAGAAATCATTCTTGAGGGTATCTATTCAACAGCGTATGCATATCTGGAAGGCTATGCGGCAGGGGGTGTTACGAACAATTCCATAAAAAGGTGGATATCGGAAAAAGGAATTTGAAGAGAAAAGGGGGTGATTTATCAGATACAATTTGGCGAATTAGAGTTTCTTTCTGCTTTATTTTTGCTCGTGTGTGGCGTGCTGCTTTGCTGCGAGAAATTATTCATTAACCTATCCGTCCGACAGTGCATCGCTTAAGGCCGTTTTACACGATGATTATGTCAGCACTGACTTCTATACCTATTGTAACCAGTACGAAAACTTGGAACCAAATTCGGGACTTAATCACGGAGTTGCGGAATAATTGCACAGTTTTCAACAATTCATCGAGAGATTATTTTGGTAGATTCCAGCGCAGCCACCGGTATTCTCTCGAAACGATCAACTCGGCTGCTTGCCTGTGATTGGTCGTTGTATCCAAACATCGGATGTGAAATAAGTATTGTACTTATTTCTCTTTTCAATACTGATAATCGGAATCAATTCCCTAACCGGATGCGATCGCAACCTTTACACGGTACGAATTTAAGCATGCTGAGTTCAGTTCTATTTTCAGTACTGAAATAAGGATCGTGTAAAACGGCCTTTTGTCACTCTTGTCAACCGCATAGATGTATTTTGTGGCAAAATAATATCCACCGTGTTTGCATGACACTCAGTTTTCGGGCAACCTATCGGATAAGGCAGGTTTAAATCGAAGCCAGTGAAAATCCTCTAGATTTTTACAGGTTCATACCTCCTTAGACGATTTCTTTCTTCATCTAGCCATACTTCATACCATTTTCATCCCGTCCATTTAACCTATTCTTTTCCTTCCCCTTTCCCGCTTCTCCAACATCCTCCTCTCTATCACAACCTCCAGTATCCCTTCACCCCTCATTACCTGTTTCAAGCACCTACTATGTTTCAAACACCAGAAGGACTCACCTAACTTCTTCCTTCGCTTGATGTTTTCATAAATGACTTCACCTCATCATTTTCTCTACCGAGCCCGACGAACAAATTTCGTGCAAAAGCCTTAGCCGTGTTTACTTTACCCTGTAGGGAGTATTGCGAGTGTGTGAATCTTGAGGGTAAGCAAATAAACTACAGGCTCATAGCGCCAAAATTAAGGAGTGCTTCAAGCCCCATTTCTAGGTCCGAGCTTTTCAATAAATAATCTCAATTCCCTTGAGAATATCATGATGACTTCCTTATGTTTAAACAAATCAACGATCGAGTCTTAGTATCCCAGTCTTCCAATCTCAAGTTTATGTATTAGGTTGTAATTTTCTTCATAGTAGACTTGTCTTCTTTTAGCAAAATGGCTCCTGCAGTAGTTTTCTCTGGCACTCATTCATTATAACTAGCTATTCGTGATGAATGGATTCTAGCAAAGCTACGCAGAAAATGTTTTGGAGAAAATTCGAGGTATGGTGAAAAAACTTGAGTGCCAATCACAATTTCTTTAGCAAAGAAGCAGAACAACATTGTTCCAGTGTTGGATAATGAAACACGAAGGGGCTTAATAATTCACATGATTGAGTTATTTTTTGCTTAACGTCCATTCTGTGAGTGAGTTGCTGCAATAGATTCTGTATATTATTCATCCCTAAAAATACCAGAAAATATTGAGTTTCTCTGTTAAATTCTGAGAGAGCTATATGATTTCACCAACAGAATTGAAAACAGGGCATAATATGTCACTTGTTGAATTTTTAAAAGAGTAGAAAATTTTAAAACTAAAATTAGAGAAGAAAGAAGGAACACTTGTGACTTCAATTGTGGCAGTGATTTTATATTTTCAGTTACACTTCCTCACTGCGAATGTTAGCAGATAATTTCATACATGATCCTACTTGATCTGGTGCATTGTTTTTGTTAAATGTTAAGATTATTTTAAAATAAATCAATGCAATTTGATAAATACAGGAAACAAATTATGTATTTTTACATGAAACCAATGGAAAATGTTAAAATATGGACTTACTAAAATAATAATCGCTATTTGAAACCGAAAATGTTGACCGGTGCCGGAGTAAGGCTGGAGCCGGTGCTACGAAATAAACCGGAGCTGGGGTCTAATTCTGTAACTCGTAGCTCCGGAGCTAACTGCCTAAAAGAGCTAAAATAAGCTCCTAGCTCCAATTCGTATTCTGTATTGCATCTCAAGGCGCCGGAAGAAGCTAGAGAAGGCTCCGGAGCTTATTTAGCTCCTCATGGTATTCTGCAGCGGTCCCGAAGCTCATTTCGGAGTCCCAGCATGCCTCAGATCGGAGCTCCGGCTAGCGCCAGCCTCGAGACCGCGCTAGGAGTATTCTTCAGTGAAATCCATGCGCATTCCCGCAGTGTTTTGTTGATTTTTCGTGATGTGTGCATGTTGTTGTGAATCCGATGATATTATTTTCTCTTTCTTGGTAGTTTTTATTGAGGTGATACTCTTATCTACCGCGACGGAAGAATCAAGATACCCAAAGGATTTATTTTTTAACCTATTTTAACCAATAAATCCCATCCCTGTTTACATCTTGGAAAATTATTTCGATGTCAATATTGCTGCCTTACTTGTCTTTCGGAGATCAAGTCGTGAACATTCGTCGATAAATACGTGTTTTGCATGGTTACTACGTTATTCCATTGAATTTCTTTGTCATTCATACTGTTGAGAATCGTTTTTAAATTAATAAAACTGTAGGCATTGAGCTAAGTCGATAGGAGCACTTCCTTTGTCATATAACAAATGTTGTAATGCTTTCACGTTTGTTCTTATTTTGATGTTGTTAACCCGCAAGGATATGATCGTAAATTCCATTTTTATCAACTAATGATCAACTTTTTTATTATTGTTAAACAAGTTCTTAATGTGTGGCCGAGTACGATCAATGCGCTTACGTATTAATACCATTATTTCAACAGCAGTTCGAGGTGTTACTCTTAATATTGACATTGCTGCGTGAAGAGAAGGAAAATGCACGATAGAATGTTTAGGTAAGGTACGATTATGGAAGTTCAATCGATGAAAAAAGCTATATGTATAAATGCATGTCTATGTTAAAGTGATCATACGCATGCACTCGCAGAATATGATTGTTCATATGCATAAACCAATATAATTAAATGATGTAAATCAATTGCTAATTAGTTCGTTTCCGTAAGTGAAAAGTGAGCGTATCATGCTATACAGATTCTTCAAGTACTAGCTGCCTAACGTAGAACGTTCTTAAGGTACCTTATTAATAATTTAAGTTGCATAAGTATTCATCGGTAGTTCCGTAGAACTTTGAAAATAAAAGTTCTACGGAGAACTTCAAGTAAACGTCGCCAATCTTCCTATATGAGCATAACATGTAGGTATAAATTATAGCTGCACACTTCAGTGGGAATTCCTAAATAATGGTAATTTTCGAAGTGTTGAGTGCATTTTGTAGATTTAATAGTAGTTTTTCGCAGAAAATATAACAGAATAACAAATATATCATCAGTTAATGGCCGATCTATTGCATTTATCATCATGTATGTACTTAAATCACCGACGTTCGTATACACGACGGAATGGTAAAACAATGAACTAACCTATAGATTAACGCCTGCTACGAATAAAGCATTTTACCTTAGATTTACTTAAATTAACCATCAAGAATATGAAAATTTTGAAAAACATTGAGGAAATCATATTATTTTCAACTCGCCGTTCACAGAAACAGCTGTTGAGGATGACAAGTGTTATGCTAGATTACTATAATAATTTGCTCTCTTAAGTAAAAAATCAACTGATTCAGGTAATAATGTTCGTTATCAAGGTGTTTAATTTTTGCTTTGTTCTTCTTCTCGATGCGAACAAACTCATAAAATCATATAATTGCGCATGCATTAAGCTGACGTTTTCACAGCCTTCCATATGTAAACACGTTAAACTCGGCAGGGTATTCCTGGATAGTCGTAATTGAGAATTCTATAGCTTGTAAAATAGTCTGTATATTGCTAAAAAGGTACTTATTTATATGTTAAAGTCGTACAATCAATAATGCTTCAGTATTATTTACTTTTGGTATTCTTAACTGCTGTCTGCTATTTTCCGGAAGCACAAGCCGGAAAAACGTCACGAAAAATGAAACGACGATTGTGATTGACAGATCATTCGCTCGCAGGAATTTAAATTTACCACTTCGTATGCTGACTTTTCTCCACCCCGATTCGGAGCTAGAGTTAGCTCCAGTGAATTACAGAATACTAGTAGGAGCTAATTCTTGGAGCGAGCCGAAGCTCTTAGCTCCGGAGTTACGAGTTACAGAATTAGGCCCCTGGAGCCGAAGCTACTCCCCAATACCTCGGCTCCAAAGCCCTGCCCAACGATACACTGCCCATTTAACGTTTTGTCTACTTATTCTTTAGATTCTTACACATCATCCCCGTCATCAGGTCTCTCATATTGCTGAACGTCTCCTTCACTACCTAGCTACCCTAGCGTATCTCTCCTTCTTAAGTCCTTGCGACTGTGTCCAATTTCCTTCTGGTGTACTAACCAAGTAATTAAGTTGCTCTACTTTCTACAGTTTGTTCCACCCTACTTTGATGAACAACCTCGCTTTCTTAGTACCGGAAAATATAATTAATTTCTTTTTCTTATGACTTATATATGGGGCATTCTCTGATCATCGCAGACCCCCCCCCCCAAAGCCAAAATTCCTCTCATCCAAATTAAACAAATTTAGGCTTAAATTGAAGCTCAGAATGTCTACTTTTCAGATTCGTATGGTGATTTTTGAAAATCAAAGATGGCAGACCAATATGGCTGCCATTAGCCAATTCACTACCTAAAATTTAGCGAAAAATGATAAAAAAACAGTGCATAATAATTGAAATAAGAGTCACTCATGCACCAAACAACATTTTAAAACAGTACTGGATCCACTAACGCTGATTCAAGATGACGGACTCAAGATGGCTCCTGCAAATTATTAAGTGACGTCATCTTCGGTTCGACACTATATTTAAAATTAAAAAATTACCGGATTTAGATTAAATGCAGTATACCGGGGTTTTTCGGGTGGGTGATGAAGAATCCGACTTCAGATTTTCATAATTCAATATGGCGATTCCAATATGGCGGACTGTTTTTTAATCAACGGATTCCGATGAAATTCCGTATATTCGGGTTTTTGGAGTCGCTGATCATGTATCCGGTGTCAGTTTTTCAGAATTTAATATGGCCGGTCCAATACGGTGGATTGTGTTTTTTAATTCGAGAGATTTCAACCATTACGTAATGAAACTAGACCTACGAGACCTATTTCTATAGATCTTAACCGAGTAAACCCTAGAACAATAAACTCAAGACCCATAAACCATATACATAATCATAAATTCTAGGACCTTTAAACATAGATCTTTGAGGTAGTTATTTTATCGCTGCCATGCCAATTTTCTTCTTATTGTTATTACTCAGTGTTTATGGCAGTTCTTCATTTAACTCTATATAATCTATCTGTGCATTTTTTGTCAATATTCAATAACAATGGCATTCAAACTCGACGTATGTTTACATTGATCTTATTGGAAAAGAGGTCACGGCATGAATTCAGTTATTGAAAAATATTCAAAACTGGTTTATGGTTCATAAGTACTAGATACTTAGACGTAACTATCTAATAGAAGACATTTATTTGCTTGTTATTTTTTTCTCCTACTTTTTTCTTAAAATGTTTTCTCATAATATTTTCCTGTAGACGAAGGGATGTAAAATTTTGATTTTGCACTTCTAGCAGTCATGTTGAAACCAAATCTATCATTAGCCATATTGGTCGTCGTGGGACAAAGGTAAGGATTTACAGGGGACTATGGTTAATAGGTCGAGGATTCATGGGTCTAGGATTTACAAATCTATGTTTAAAGGTCCTAGGATTTATGATTATGTATATGGTTTATGGGTCTTGAGTCTTGAGTTTAGTGTTCTAGGGTTTACTCGGTTAAGATCTATGTCTCGTAGGTCTAGTTTCATTACGTAATGGTTGAAATCTCTCGAATTAAAAAAACACAATCCACCGTATTGGACCGGCCATATTAAATTCTGAAAAACTGACACCGGATACATGATCAGCGACTCCAAAAACCCGAATATACTGAATTTCATCAGAATCCGTTGATTAAAAAACAGTCCGCCATATTGGAACCACCATATTGAATTCTGAAAATCTGACGCCGGATTCTTGATCAGCGACTCCAGAAACCCGAGTATACTGAATTTCATTGGAATCCGTTGATTTTAAAAACAGTCCGCCATATTGGAATCGCCATATTGAATTATGAAAATCTGAAGCCGGATTCTTCATCGCCCACCCGAAAAACCCCGGTATACCGCATTTAATCTAAATCTGGTAATTTTTTAATTTTAAATATAGTGTCGAACCGAAGATGACGTCACTTAATAATTTGCAGGAGCCATCTTGAGTCCGTCATCTTGAATCAGCGTTAGTGGATCCAGTACTGTTTTAACATGTTGTTTGGTGCATGAGTGACTCTTATTTCAATTATTATGCACTGTTTTTTATCATTTTTCGCTAAATTTTAGGTAGTGAATTGGCTAATGGTAGCCATATTGGTCTGCCATCTTTGATTTTCAAAAATCACCATACGAATCTGAAAAGTAGACATTATGAGCTTCAATTTAAGCCTAAATTTGTTTAATTTGGATGAGAGGAATTTTGGCTTGGGGGGGGGTCTCCGATGATCAGAGAATGCCCCATATATATATATAATGTCTTTGTAGAAAATCGCTCTCGGCGACGATGCCGTCCAAGTTTTCTTTTGTTAGTGTCCTTTTTGCGTGTTTCTGTGTTTGTTTAGTGTATCACTGTTTTATTTATGCATATATATATATATATATATATATATATATATATAAATAAAAATAAACTTTGCCACAGGTGGGGCGGAAATAAATATAGAAACACAAAAAAGAAGAACACTCACACACTATACGTTCTGATATTTCGACAGCCGAGCTGCCTTTCTCACAGAAGGAAGGATACAGTATTCTGAATATACAGAAGGATTCTGTGAGAAAGGCAGCTCGGCTATCGACATATCAGAACGTATAGTGTGTGAGTGTTCTTCTTTTTTGTGTTTCTATATTTATTTCCGCCCCACCTGTGGCAAAGTTTATTTTTATTTAAATTATCGCGTGTGTGATTTTCCACGAACTCGTGTGTGTATATATATATATATATATATATGCATAAATAAAACAGTGATACACTAAACAAACACAGAAACACGCAAAAAGGACACTCACAAAAGAAAACTTGTACGTTTCGACGTCAGGACGCCATCGTCAGCGGTAGAGGAATCTACCGCTGACGCCTCTACCGCTGACGATGGCGTCCTGACGTCGAAACGTACAAGTTTTCTTTTGTGAGTGTCCTTTTTGCGTGTTTCTGTGTTTGTTTAGTGTATCACTGTTTTATTTATGCATGTGCATCGTCGCCGAGAGCGATTTTCTACCAAGACATTATATATATATATATATATATATACACATATATATATATATATCCACCATCCTCAAGGTAAAGAGTAACTGTCCTACTTCTTTATTCCCGCTAAATGGACTTGCCTTACGCTGCAACCTATACTTCCCATCCAGATTCTACGTGAGAAACAATCATCTGTCACTTCTGGGTAACATATAGGTTTCCATGACTATCCTAACTCGCCATTCTATTCCTATTTCCCTGAATATTTTGTTAATAGCCTTTTCTTAATCAAAGAAACAGGAAAATCTCCTGATCAAACTCCTTTCGGAAAGTTATTATCGACATTTGTATCCAGAGTTGTCTTCTCCATCCTGAACTCCCCAAATTGGTCATCACCACGGTAGTAGTTGGTTCTACTTTCAAACCTTTAATCAATAATTTTCAGTAAAACTTTTGCCACGTGCGATATTAGTAAACTAAATGTTCTATAATTTTCGCATTATGAGGCTTTTATATGTTTCGCAATAAAAACTACATTTACAAAGTCTCCTGCCCATAACAAGTCTTTAAGACCTTAATTTGTCCAGTAACCTTAGCTTAGTAGGGTTAAACCGATGAGTTTCTAGCAGCTACAAGCATAATTATTATAACAGTTTCATCTCTCTTTCTGAGAGATTGACTAAAGGTTTCATGAATTACCAATTACCCGCATCTACGCTTTAGCCTATGAGTTCCTACTACGACACGTTGCACTGCATGCAGACACACCAGTAATTAAGTAATCTTCTTCTTATATATAAAACAGAATGTCTGTCTGTTCGTTTTTTATGGACTCCAATACCATTCATCCGATTGCGATGAAACTTTGGTAAATTGTTGTGCGCGTGCCCATATAGGTTTTTGAATTATAAAAATGGCAATTTTTGGGGTTGTTTTTACCCCAATATTGTTAAAATTTACTCCCATGAGAAAATCATTGAATTCGGCGCAGGTTTTTTTTAAATTGCTTTTTTAAATTACTTGCTCTCAAGATATTGGATAGAAATTTGTAACAGAACGCATAAAAGAATGCAGTATTTAATAATTTCATTCAATTTTCTTATACGCTTCGTTTTTGTCCAAGTATTGCGTTTTTATCTCTATATTCATAAATTTTTCTTCCTTTTCAACAATAGAAATTTCCTTGGCAACCAGGCGTAAATATCCATTTAAAAGCGATTTCATGATTGGCTATTCACTCCTGCTGCATTTAAAGGCCAGGTTCAGTGACTAATTTGATAGTTGTAGTCAAACGACTACCGTTCGCCTTGCATTCTCAGTGACAATCAACAAGGCACAAGGTCAATCGCTACAAGTGTGTGGATTAAACCTGGAAACTCCATGCTTTTCATACGGTCAATTATATGTTGCATGCTCACGAGTAGGACAGCTGAAAAATGTAGTTGTTTTTGCAGAGGGTGGTAGGACCAAAAATATTGTATATCCGAAAGCACTCGAATAAAATATTCAACTCTATGTTAATGCACAAAAAATCATATTCTTTAATTTATTTTGAACATGTAAACGTGTCTGCTTTGTATATGTATGTGTGCCTACTTGGAAAGAAAAAGAGTCATTGCAACGTATTTCGGGGAAACTTTGATGAGATGGAGCGCACGCCTGCAAAGGTTTCTGAATTATTATATCCATCTTACAATAGGTGAAGCGTGAGTCGTTTCAACAAATGAGTGTTGGCACGCGAGCTTCTCAAAGAAGTGAGGAACGACAAGCAAGCAACGAAGCAGATCGTTTACGAGCTGCTCAACCACGTGCATCAGAATCGTATAAGTGAGACATACTATCGCGTGCATCAGATTCATATCAGTGAGACTGAATTTTTGTTAAATGTTGCATAATTTATTTGTACGTAGAATAAGATTTGGTGCAGCGGTCTCTCTGTTTGCTTTTTTTTATTTCTTAAACTCATGAAATGGATTTGAAATGCTTATCATTAGATAACTTAAAGAACAAGGTTTTGAATTCTTGCATTCGATTTTTCTTATTGGTAGATACGCTTCGCTTTTTCCTAAAATTGGATTTTTAAGCTCGAAAATCTTAAATTTTTGCACTACTTCAACATTAGAATATTTTATTTACTTGGAAACCGCAGCATAGGCATGGAATAGAAACTCATGCCATCATTTGTGCTGTACGAATTCCTGTGTAGGTACGAGGAATTCATTGGACTAGGGGCCCGATTCTGATCTTCCACCAGTCAATGACTGGTGGAAAGTTCCACCATTCGTTCATTGAACGACTCTTGAACCGTTCAATGAACGGCTCAATGACCTCCTCTGGAGAGCCGATCGTCACAAACTTATGCCGATTTCCAACTTACCTCGAAAACGCGAACAAAAAAATGCCTACCTTCCGCACGCTTACTTCCGTCGGAAAGTTTCCACCACGACACTAGCGCTGTTCCACCAAGTGGATGACGGGTGGAAGGGAAGCTTGACTGTCCACCAGCCATTGAACTATGAACGATGTAGTGAACGATTCTATGGTGGAAGGTGGAACTGACGTAGTGTCGTAAAGTCATGACGTTTTGGTGAAAACTAATGACGTTTTGGTGGAAAAGTTGAACATCGGGAAAGCATCAGAATCAGGCCCTAGGTTTCAAATCGTTTAGGGACCGATTTTGAACCCAGAGAAGATATGTGGGCCAAGTCATTTGAAGTATGGAAATCAATGGGGACTTCAAAATAGAGTATTTTAGTTTGCGAATACACAAACAATCATTGTCCTTCATTTATTTTGTACATGTTTGCTTTGTATGTGAGTGCCTAATTAGAAAGAAAAAGAGGCATTATAACGCATGCCGGGCACAGCTAGTCTGGTATAATTTCGAGGAAATAAATCCTACCTCAAACTCTTTTCGGCCAAAGATAAGAGAAAATAAGAATAATGTTAATAATATACATCAATTCACTTATATAGGCTTCCATCACTTTTTTATTTAAAATTGATTCCATTTAATTTTCTTCATTAAAACTTATCTTGACCAGTAGATCATATTTTACTGAAATGATAATGGTGTGTGCTACATGCATGTGTACTTTGTAATAATTAAGCTACGATAATAACAATCAAAATATGGTTTTAAGCCCTATTGCGGCCATTGAAACTTTCTGGGAAATCAGGAGCGATACCAGGTAAAGAACCGCTTACCCACCAAATGTGACTGAATAAATTTCTCATGCCGAAGGGCTAGTTATGATTTAAACACACGCTCTCTTTTACCAATCAAACGAGCCTTCATGGTGATGACCGCTTCGGAACGATGATCTGGAAATAATGGATTTGCGATTGGGAATTTTGAAAAACTTTGTTAGCGTTTGTAATCCCTGCTCCATTTGAGATATTCGAAATGTTTTCCTTGTTCATGTGAATGCAATATCGAATCCCTGGACACTCCACTTTACATCAAACTTGAATTTTGGCCTGGCAGACGGATTATCCAATGTGGCCGGTGAACAAATGAAAGAGAGAGAGAGAGACACACACAATGCAAAAAAAACTATCAATTTCCCATGGGAAATCGGATATTCACCAACGAGAGAATTCCCTAGGTCCTCAAATGTCAGCACAAAATTTTTAAGTAGACATAGTTATCCTTTCGTACTCATTGCCGATCACGCATGACTATAGGTATCGGTAATGAGGTCAAAAGTTAAATTAATGGTTTTATCATGTTGCAGCAATGCTGTGGTTTTGATTTGTAACCACGGAAAATAATAATATGTTTTAAGATTCCACGTCTACTCCATTGACGCAACCGATTTCAAGGACTGTGGGCCCATTAGTGAGGGACAACAGATAAATAAATGACAGGAAATAAGTTGAAGCACGCGTTAAAATTAGAGCACAGTACTGCCCTTTGGTAGTAGTTACAAATGATTGTCATAGATTAAGCATTCTACATGACGTATAACTCCTGCATCATGATAATTTTCGCATATCATGATACGCAGTAATTATACCACTTAGCATTTTTTAATTTAGTTAAAATATTTAAAAATGTCATTTTGACAATAATGTACGTAGAAAAATATTTAAGGCGTGAATAACTACTGCAAATCTCTGTAGAAGAAAAGAATACGATATAAGAATAAAATATATTTTTTTAACTGTCAAGATTTAATTAAAAGACCATGAAAAGTAATTTGTAGATAAATATTTTGATAAATACTAAATAATGTTGGGCAATCTAATTTTCTGTAGTAAAGGCAATGATTTTACAACTTCACTTTAGCTTGACCCTAGAATATGAATGTGATGTAGACAAAGAATGAACCCAGTGTTCCACTGAGGTAGATAATGCATATAAGAATACGAAAGCAAGTAAAGCTGTTGGAGTAGATAATACCCCAGTAGAACAATTGAAGGAATCAGGAATAAATTTAGAATATAGATTTTGCATTCATGTAGAAAATTACGGTTGGAAGGTTCATCATGCTGAGTGAGAAAAAAAAATTACTGACCATTTCGACACAATGGGCCATCATCAAGGTGCTTAACCAAGCCTTTTTGTTACTCAACGAGTTGAACACAAAACATTTCCACCCAATGATGCCTCAGACATTGTATTATCGCGGGAAGGCATAGTAAAAATTGTGTTAGTTTCCTTCTCCAGGAAGACGAAAGTTATTGTGAGCGGAGATTTTAGAACAATAAGCTTAATTTCCCACGCAGAAAGGTGGTCTCATAAGTAACTAATAGCTGCTTAGGGATTAGGGTGAAGGATTACCTTATTGAAGATAGGTTCAGAATCATCATCATTATCATTAGTCATTCATCCCTAAGATTGGTTGACTGCAGCCATTCATTCTACTCCGTCCCCTGCAAACTCCTTGAAGTCTTTGTAGCTTATGTTTCAAATCCCGTTTTAGTCAGCCTTTGTATTTGTCCCTCGGTCATCCCCATGGGACTTTCCCTTCTAATACATGACCGGTTTAGAATAGGCTTTAAATTATCTGACTTGATGGTAATTGAAATACGATTTGGTTCTTTTTCGGCGTATGATACTGATGAAGGTTTCTCGGGTTTCCCAACAGGTCAGGTACTTGTTGGCCGACGTTTCGATGGCTGCCTCTGCCATCGTCCTCAGGCCATCTTCCTCAGGGCGAACGCATGCCCTGAGAACGATGGCAGAGGCAGCCATCGAAACGTCGGCCAACAAGTACCTGACTTGTTGGTAATCATCAAGTCAAATTTGTCAATGCTATATCTTTACTCTTTATCATTATAAAACTGGAACTGATAGCTTGAAACTTCAGGAGACCAAATAAAAAATATAGCACAAAGGAAAAAAGTCAAAGAGAAAAAGTACTGAAGCATATATCTCCCATTAATTGCCAATAACGTGATGTTTTAGCTGCTGCGCAAGCTGAAAATTTTTCAATTAATACATTCCCAACAAAAACCACCCTCTATAAGGGTAAATAACCTGAAATGAGGATTTAATCACGGCCCATAGTAATTCAAGGTTTGCCACGCGAATCGCAAACCGAACGTAATGCATTATTTATCCAGAAGCACGGCAAAGAAACATTAAGAGCTGCTAATTTTTAAAGGGACGTTTAACAATGCCCGCTTAACATCGTGAGGAATATCCTCCTTGCCTTGTTATTCTTCCATGCACAAAATTTCAAGGAGGTCGAGTCAGTATGATGGTCATAATATTGACTTCAAATCCCAGGGATCCGTGTTCGAATTTCGGCAGAGGTTGAGATCCACAGCGAAATCCCTATCCTCACTTGAACGCAATATGGAGAGCACTTAAACCACACCGGCCCGCCAGATGGAACGTTAAGGATAGTCCACAGCGAAATTTTCAGTCAAAACAAATACTGAATTCCACCTTTTCGTTTGTGTAGTAAAAAAAACACTGATTTCCCTGATGAAAAACCAAAACTGTTAAAAACGAAATCAAGGTACCATATGCGCAAATTACTTGGCAAATATGTGCACAAACTGCACAGTTTCAGGCGTGACTTTGTGGAACTGTATATTCACGTTAAAATAAAATAAAAATACTTTGCATATTCCACACAATAAAATTGTATATTCCACACAAGGAAGCTGGATTTCCTTGAACAATTGGAGATGAGAAAATCATCAAATGACCACAATGTAAACCTCTTAAATGAATTTGTATTCCCGTTTCACTCGCCGTTGTTGTCCATAGACTTCCCTCCTCCCAACGAATCCTGTCCTTGACCTTAGCAATTAGGATCTCCTGGCCAGTATTCCCTTAACACCCTCCTCCCCCCACCAACCCTCCAAGTTTCCTTGCTTGCTACTTGCTGTTTGTTATCCTGAAAATGTCCACGGAGTAGGCGAAACCCGGGTCGGTGATTAAATTTTATTGTGTGGAATATACAAAGTATTTTTATTTTATTTAAACGTAAATATGTGTAAATTATAAATAACACATTTTTCCAACCATAGGAGTTGACTGTAGCACATTTCCATTAATTTGACTTCTCAAAATGCCTTTCGCAAATTGATACTAACTCAAAAACTAAGATATATTGATGCATTAATTTTATTATCATTAAATTCTCTCAGAAAATTCACTTCTAATGAATAAGGTTTCGAGAAAATGGCTACCATATTAGATTATATTTTTTCATGAAATAGAATAAAATATAATAATTCCTTATGCTTCATCCATCATCGCATTTAACACCACGTTGCGAAAAAAGTTCATATTTAGGCAAGATTTTGCTGTCCATAATTAATGATGGGCACGTTTTTCCTCAAGAGGCCATAAAATGGATTAAGTGATATTTAAGTCATTTTACGGAGGAAGAAACTTCAACTTCGGACTCCTTGGCGCCTTCAGATAAGAGACGGAAAAAGCTAACGTCGGGTTTCTCTCCACCAAATAATCCTCCCCAAATATCTACCTTGTCTCTTTTTGTCTCTCTTTTTCTGCTGTTCTTATCAAGCTAAAATATTCCACCTACCCACCCTCATAGGTCCAAATTACCCCTGCTGACTATTGTGCATTTTTTTCATGGCAGACGAAATTACTCTTGAAAATTCCTCAATTTCCTCTCGTGTGCTCCTCACTACATAAAAAACCAATTGAAACCATTTTACACCCCCAGAACGGTGGAGATTGCTCCCCTCATGATGACCCTAGCTCCAATACAGAGATTAAGGGATGCTAAATTTGTTTCCTAATGGAGGCGGTGACTAAGCATATTTCAAAGGTATTCCACGTTGACGGGTGGACTGGGCAGAGTTAATAAGGCAATTTTTTTTTAGCTCAGCTCTCGGCTAATCTGACTTAATGTCTTCATCACATTACACGGTCTGGCGCCATGAGGCATACCTGGAATGACTCCTGAAAAAATATGAAGCCACCCTTTAATCCCTTTAACTCAGTAGAGGTAATTCGTAACAAATTCGACGAGCATAAATTAATGTACATTCCGTGCGTTTCCACAAATGCATTGAGAGGAAAAGTATAAAGAATGTCATGACTTGCACTTGGAATACTTCGCAATTAAAAACGCAATCGTTGCCACATGTACATCCAAAGACTACCCAGCGAGCTTCCGCGGGGACGGGGGTGTGGTAGGGGGTGCTAGGAAACCAGCAAAGGAAGGTACCAGGGAAGGTAATAGGGGAAAGGAATCGGGAGAGGATGAAAGTTAATTGCATGTTAACGGAGTGTCTAAGTCTCATGCTCTATTGCTCACTAAAGTTGTCAATGGTACATGGGACGAAGACATTTTGTATCTATTCGTTCGAGAGTGTATAGGCTCTCTTATTTTGTTGATAGTCAAGAGGTGTCCAGTACACATAATCAATGAGATTAAGATGCAATTTTCCACAAATTTATTCCCAACATTCTCTACAATAATTTATTTTTTTAATAATAAAAAGTAGATATTTTTTGCAATTTAGTTTAAATTTTAATTCAGCATATCGATGTCGATTGCGGTAATTGACTCGATTGTCAATTTTTTTTCAAGTTTCAATTGCTTTCAATTCAAATTGTAATCGATTAATTGACGATTATTTACGGTGGTGACGGAAACCACTTACCCCTCCCTACAGAGGTTAGCAGGAAAATATCTAGCTATCCCGGCAACTAGCACTGCGTCCGAGAGGTTGCTCAGTCTCAGTGGGAACATTGTCGTCGACACACGCCAGTGTCTGTCGGATGAACACACTGAGCATCTCATCTGCCTGTCTTCAAATAGACAGTTCCCCTTTATTAAATTGCACGATACTTTTAGTACATAAGAGTTAGCTATGTCATTGTACGCTCATACAAAATAAATATCACTAATAATTGAGCAATACGATAATTTTTGCCGGTGTTTGACGTTCTAGATTGTAAGTTCTACACCTGATATTGCCATTATTACGTTCGATATAGACCAAACCAGTATGAATACCTTCAAATTCTGCTATTTCCGTCCAGCGCCTAATTGGTATATATAAGATTTTTTTGAAACAAACTTATAATAAAACACTAAACCGAGTGAGGTTAGGAACACATGCGCCCTTTTTAAGCGGGGTCTTGAGGGTGGAAGGAATTCATTTACCTGAGGGTGAAATTAAACCGTCATAATTTACCCAAAAAAAAAAGGTTGCAGCCAACATCATTATCTCGCAAATCTATCATGGAATAAGTACGTCCCACTGTCCCATTTAAATAAGCTTAGATTCAGAGGTTGTATCTTTCAGCATATTACATCCACAAGAGTTTATATTTAAAGCATTAGCTACGGTCTACATCATTGTTTCCCAAAATTAATTTATCCACCATTTAGCCATTGGTCCAAAAACTTATACCCTACGCCTTCCAACCGTAACATTTAAAACATTCAACTACATGGCCAAATCGGAAAGATTGCAAAACTAAATGTATAAACAACTACAATTAATCTAATATATAAAGCAAATCCAAAATATAGTTTTTCGTCTTTATTTGGCCGTGACACTCATTCAAGCGGCCACCTCCATACAGCTACAAATATCCGGTATCTTAATGTTTTTATAAAAAGTGCATCAAGCCTTTAAGAATATTGTACAGAAAGCGTCATGGCCAATTGAGCAATTTTATTTCATTCATATGCATTTGAGTTTAATCAATGAAAGCGGTCCATGCTCTTTAACAATTTTATGCTGTTTGTGGAGCAATATTTTTACTTATGCTGAGCATTTCGTGGAAAAAGGAACGCATTAAAATTATCAACTTTTGTATAGTGAGGGAACATTGTCGCGGGCCATATGTTAAGGTGTTTTACAATTTGGTGTACGTGAAGAAGGTGGGATATTTTGTATTAGTTTAATTAAGATATGTTGGTATTTGCGAAAAATATGACTGATGGTAAAAGTCGCATCTTATTTTATTACGATGATAAGTAATGTCTCTCATACATTATAGTCATAACTTTCGTAAAAATTTAGGTGTTACAACACTTTTCACGCATACAAATTCATTGCAGGTCCTTAAAACCGACGGGTATTAAAGAAAACCCTCATTTGGGTATGCCATTGTCTTCACAATGGACGTCACTCATGAAAGCCAATCATTATTTGTAACAAGATTGACAACAGAAATAATTTCATTCGAGTGAACTTGAAATCGGCAGGGATGTTATTGCCCGTGACAGGAATGAAACAGATACGACCGGACAAGGCCAACAAAATTAAGTGTTTATTTGCAAATTATTTGCTGTATCCCTTTCATTTGATAATCAATCACCAATGTACAACGTTTCCAAAATATCATGACCTCGAATGAAATTATCAATTGGCTACTGACACTAAAACACCCTCACAACAGTTCATCCTTCGTTTCAAAGATGGAAACTCATCAAACACATTATTTGCAAACGCATGAGTAAATTTTTCTAATATTAGTGAAAAATAATCGGCTCAAAGTCACAAGTGACCAAGTGCCACTTAATAGGTTTCAGGAAACAAAGGATAGAGTCCATTAGAAGTAAAAAAATATAGCAACTTTCAAAAACGTCGATGGCGGGAGTACTTCGCAGACTCAGTTGAGACTGCTAGTCAGGTTTGGCAGAGAATGGAGTACGATCTTTTCTGATCATTACACTGATAAGCTGTGATGGTGCACAGTCACATACGGCACTGAGACATACAAATATAAGAAAAGTTCAATGGCAGTTAACGATGGCACACTTATGGATTATGACTAGATATTTTTTAGGAGCGATGCGTGGACGGATGCTCAGCGCAAGCTTCAGATGAAAGGAACTAATCCCTTGAAGGTACCCCAGTCAACATTTTTGGAGATTCAGAATGGTAAAATCTTTCTATAAGGCTACAGGCGATAAATTACAGAACAGTTTTACCATCTAATACAGTCGATATCCTAAGGTCGGTATGGGAATCCACTACAGCAGTTCTCCATAATTCTTCAATATCTGACGCATGGTTTTCTGAGGATACCTCTATTCAAAGTAGACGCATTTCACTTTTAACTAGTCGTAACGAACCATGCTGCATGAAAAATTCGGCTTATTTTGAACTGCGAGATAATAAATCGATAGTCATACGATTTGGTTTTCGTGTGACGACAGAATAACCGCCAACGTGTCAAATCATACAATCATGCATGTTTTAACCCATAATATGAACATATTCGCCAGCTCTTTTTAATTCCATGACAACATATCAATTACCTATGATCCCGTGATTTTCTTAATTCTCAAATAATGGCTAGAACTACGGCTGAACATTCCACTTAAGGTGGTTTGAGCGAGATAGTTCCTTTGTCATAATGGAGATAAAACTTCAAACTTTATTTTTTTATTTCAGCGTCTATAAGAAGTATGAAATAAATATTGTAATATTAATTGAGCTAAGATATAGTTATATATGACCAAAATTCTCAGTAATTAAATAAATAAGGCTATATAAGTCTCTAACTTGACTCATTTTTTCCCGCCGTACGGCTGAAAACCCTTCAAAACAGCAGGCTTTTTTTGCGATTCTGTAAAAATTACCGCGGTGAGCAATAGATTATTTTTTATAAATAGTTGAGAAAACATGCATTCTACACACCGTTAGTATTTTGACGAAATCTAGCTTCTAGAAGTCCCTAATTTTTAAAATATTCTTGCTCTGGAGCACACACCCATAATCTATCCCATGTAAAACAGCTTATAGTAGTAGGCAAATTTCTCGAAAAGTAGTTTGCCAAGGGGTTGATATTTTGCTATCAGTGGAAAGATGATAGTTTTTTCTTTAAAATGAGGCCAAATTCATCAAATTCTAGGCGGAGTAATTTTCGCTCAAAGCACCTTAAATCCATCGAAAAAAAATTTCCCTCGATGAAAAGCGTGTTGTGATTGCTCCAAATACGTGTATAGGGAAATGCAATATCCATGACTAACTTTAAATGACTGACGTACAATTCATTTATGTAGAGTTTTGTTGTGATTGAGTATTCTCTTTACAGACTAACACAATGCTAATAATTTCCCTTTAAAATTAAAAATTTATTTTCTAAAAGGATAGTTACTGCGCTCCACAATGAGTAATGAAATCCGTTTTAATAGAAATAATAAAACTTCTGCGACGAACATCGTAGATTACCACCACTGTAAAAACTGATGCAGTGTCCAGGGTTGGCATCACTGCATTATCCGTGTGTGTGGGTAAAATAAAATGGCGTGTTAAGTAAATTGAAATGCGTGTTATATAAGTATCTTGCCCTGGATAACAGTTATGATACCTCCGGGTAAGCGAAGTACAACTGTAATTCCTTAAAAATACCATATTTCTAGTCGGAAGAGGACATAATATCTTGGGGTATATTCTGTTGAAGTACCAGGTAGCAATAAATATTTAAGCAATAGGTGAGGAGTAAGGCTTATCATGGATCATATTTTCATATGATGGCATCGATAACGTAAAAAGAAAAATAATTAAAAATATTATAATAGGGGCATATTCTAAGAAATAAAAACAATTTTTTTCACAGATTTAAGGTCATCCATCTTCACCTATATTACCCAAAGATTTAATATGTTTTCAAGCGAACTTCCGTCGTTTCCTAGTAGGATTATCGCATAAAATAAGTGATCATCCCAGAGGATAAGAAATAATAAAGCGAAACATTATCGCTCATCTTGTGAGTACAAATTTTGAGAGATTAATTGTTTCTCTGACACGAAATATTATTAAAAATGCAATCTTTGCGGTAATACAACTATCGATGAGCATATGCTTCAAAACTAATGCATTTTTAAGTCAACTTGCGTAAAACTCATGTAAGAAGGGCGTTTCTAGAACCTCCGCCACGTAAAAATTCGACTTAAAAGATATATAAGTTATCATTTGATGAATTCCTAAAAATGTGATAAAAAACAGAGTTTAAAGGATAAAAATGATTTATCGTCACTGAAGGAGTTCTATCAGTGAATATTGCATCATTCGAGGACTTTTAATTTCACTTCAGAGTAATCCAATTGCGTCACGAAGTACTACACATGTCCTTCAAAATCTCCATCCTTAAACTCTTCATATCTACTACCCTCCTTCGTGGGATCTAAAGTTATCACGGTTTAGCGTATTAGATGCCTTATAACCCATTAACTTCAGGTGTGCCTTATTTAGCTCATACCTTTGGATTCCTATCAGCTAATTTATCAACGCCCCGAATTCGAAACAATTTATGACTGTAAGAAATTAAAACAATACCTCATAATTGTTTTATCTTTTTTCTGGAACACCCAATTATTTAGCTTATGACGTACTTGCACATGCGCGTATTTGCACGGGATATTAAAACTCGCTGTTCCTATAACTTTTGAAGCATATTGATTAGCGTTGTGCATGTTCGATGAAAATATACCCCTGCCACTCACCCGTGAGGTGGTGAGTCTCAATTATCCAAGCTAATGTGTATAGAAACCACCTTGGATAAAATCTAGGGAACTTGAGCTCTACGTCCTCTTCATGTAACAAGTTTAAAAAAATTTCCAATGACCATAATAAATTGGCACCACTCGTCACAAGTACACAACAATTGCTGTTTTGGTAAGTGGGCTATGGGGCAATTCCACGGCAGTGACCAACCACAACCTCTCGACTAGAAAACCCTTTTGTGGTGGTTTGCGAGAATTTTACTTCTTCGCCAGTGACACAACCACAAACACACACACTCAACCCAAATTGGGATCCCTCACTAGGGCTGATGGGACCCCGCTAAGGATGCTTGGGTTACGACCCCATGGATAGTCAAAAACTCTGATAATGCGGAAGGGTCGTCTGGCCTACGGAAATGATGAAATTGACACACCTATTTACATTCCTTACAGTACTCCCACCTATATTTACGTTTGAAAAACCACTTTGAAGATGTCTTTCTTACGCAAGATATTTCTCTTTTCCTCCATAAAATATTCGTCGATTTTAAAGATGCAGTTTTCGCTTTTTTTCTCCATTTACCTACTTCCAGGCATCTCAGTAGCAAAATATCTGCAGAAGTGATAACGGCCAGCAAAGTGCTCCGACAATTAATATAAACATACGAAATTTTGGTAAACCTACCAAAAAATTAAATTACAGTGCGTCCACAACTTGCTTAATAATGCGTTCATCTTAACAAAACACGTAACTTGGATAATACGGAGCTTCGGTAAATCGGTAATCGGATATTCGACACTATACTTTAATTCATTTATTATAGAAATCTACCGACAGCATTTAATGGACGAGGTTAAGAATCCTCTAGATGATACCTGTTGACAATTAATGTCTCTCATGCATCATAGCCACAACTTACTTACAAAGTTAGGTATTACAACACTTTTCAACCATACATTTTCATTACAGGTCCTAGAAACCGATGGGTATTAAAGAAAACCCTCATTTGGGTATGCCATAGTCTTATGGCATATATGGCAAGGCGAAAAATATGACTGATGGTAAAAGTCGCATCTTATTTTATTACGATGATAAGTAATGTCTCTCATACATTATAGCCATAACATACGTACAAATTTAGGTGTTACAACACTTTTCACGCATACAAATTCATTGCAGGTCCTTAAAACAGACGTGTATTAAAGAAAACCCGCATTTGGGTATGCCATTGTCTTCACAATGGACGTCACTCATGAAAGCCAATCATTATTTGTAACAAGATTGACAACAGGAATAATTTCATTCGAGTGAACTTGAAATTGGCAGGGATGTTATTGCCCGTGACAGGAATGAAACAGATACGACCGGACAAGACCGAAAAAATTATGTGTTTATTTTCAAATTATTTGCTGTATCCCTTTCATTTGATAATCAATCACCAATGTACAACGTTTCCAAAATATCATGACCTCGAATGAAATTATCAATTGGTTACTGACGCTAAACCACCCTCACAACACAACAATTTGCATACGCATGAGTAAATTTTTCTAATATTAGTGAAAAATATACGGCTCAAAGTCACAGGTGACCAAGTGCCGCTTAGAAGGTTTCAGGAAACGAAGAATAGAGTCAGTGAGAAGTAAAAAAATATAAAAAAGAAGACTAATGAATACCTGGGTGAATACCAGTTCAGGTTTAGGAGAGGGACGGGAACGCGAGACGCTATAGGAGTGATGAGGACGCTAGTAGAAATAAACCTAGGGTATGGGCAGGATATTTTTGTTTGCTTCGTGGGTTTCAAGGAGGAATTAGATAGGGTGGAATGGACGAAATTAAGGGAGAGGTGAAGAAATAAGGGTTCGATTGGAGGTACAGACGTATCATTCGTAATCTCCATATGAACCAGACGGCGCAGGTTAGGGTAGCCGATGGAGAATCGGGATGGGCCATGATAGGACGGGGAGAGCGGCAGGGGTGCCCATTATCACCGTTGATTTTTAACGTGCATTCATAAGAAATGGTAAGGGAGGCATGGGGAGATAAGGAGGTTGTAAAAAAGGTAGGAGGGGAGCTGATAAAATCAGAGAGATTTGCAAATGATCAAGCATTGGTTTGTCAGTCTGCCAAGGGGTTGCAGTCAATGGTGAATGCGTTAGAGGTGCAGTGCGAAAGGTATGGGATGAAGATAAACCAAAAGCAAACGAAAGAGATGATACTTTGTAGAAGTAAGAAGGTGGGGCTGAATATAAGGGTGTGAGGGCAGAAGATAGAGCAGGTCAAGCAGTTTACGTATACGGGTAGAATTTTGGAGGATAATGGGTTTAGCAGTAGGGACTAAGGACATCAGATGCAGAATTGCCCTCGCTAAAGAAGCATTTTCAAAGAGAAGGGAATTGATGAGGGGAGGTCTGAGAAGAGACATAAATACTCGAGACTCCATTTTGTGCTCCACTCACGTATTGTGAGTTGGATCAGACACATATTAGAAGAAAGAACTGTTAAGGTTATCCTTAGGTACAGCACGATGGAGGTGGCCATGACCAGAGTATGCCAAAAGGGAGGGGTACTATCTCCACACCTGTGGAACCTGGTCATCGATGAGCTCATAACAAGGCTAAACAAGACTGGAGCCTACACTCATGGGTATGCAGATGATGTGACGATCCTCATCACCGACAAACACCCGGACAACGTCTCCCGACTAATGCAAAAAGCCCTAGACAGGACGATGGTCTGGTACAACGAAACAGGGTTGACGGTGAACCCCGATAAGGCTAAGCTCCTATTGTTTACCAATAAGAGGAAGAGAGATGGTTTTGACCCCCCTTCACTACAAGGAAGGATGTTACAGCCATCCCGGACGGTCAAGTACCTTGGAATCCTTTTGGACACCAAACTCAACTGGGGAGAGCATCGCGAGGTTAAAATCAAGAAAGCATGCGCCTCCCTATGAACCTGCAGGAGGGCCCTCGGCAAAACCTGGGGACTTCAGCCAAAGGCGATCAAATGGATTTATACCACTGTGGTAAAGCCTGGCTTTCTACACTGCTCAATTGTCTGGTGGAAGAAGAGCAGGCAGATCACTGCAAGGAATAAACTCAACCACATGCAAAGAATGGCCTGTATGGGTATCACGGGAGCCATGAGGACGACCCCCCACTGGTCCTTGAAACCCTACTGAGTCTTGCACCACTTTATGTGAAAGTCGAAACTCAAGCTAGGATGGTGGCCTATTGTCTCAAGAGACAGGGGCAATGGAGTGACAGGGGAAGCCTCTCCGGTCACAGACAACTATGGACAGAGCTCAGGGAGTCGAACCCCATTTGCAAAATGGGTACAGACGACAAGAGAGCCCTGTTCAACAAAACACCGCCTCTCTTCAAAACTCACTTTCCAACGAGGGAATGGTGGGTCAAGGAAGGAGGTAAAAACAACGGAGCATATGTCTGGTTCACCGATGGCATCAGGAAAGAAGGAAGAGCAGGAGCAGGGATTCACTGCCGCCGACCTGACAAAAGGCTCTCAATCCCCTTGGGGGAGCACGCTACAGTCTTCCAGGTAGAGATCTACGCTTTGCTGACCTGTACCCATGTTGCCAAGGAATTATGTCACAGAGGCAGATCAATTCACATATGAACCGATAGCCAAGCAGCTTTAAAAGCTCTCATATCTCCATGGTGCAAATCAAGACTGCTGCTGGAGTGCCGGGAAGCATTCGATACCCTCAGCAGACAGGGCAAAGTAGAACTTTTCTGGGTCCCTGGCCACACAGGCATAACAGGAAACGAGATAGCGGACGAACTGGCAAAGGAAGGCTCGAGTGGGAACCCAATTGGACCACAGCTTTTCATCCCAATCGCACCATCTTCGTGGATTTCAAAGATCAAAGAGTGGAGCCTAGCTCAACACTCTAAGATCTGGCGGAACGCAGTGGCCCAGGCATGCCAAGCTCCTGATAGGACCCAGACCGGGGATGGCAGGAAAGCTTCTTTTACAAAACAGAAGACAACTTCGGACGATAGTGGGACTGCTCACCGGGCACTATCAAGTCATGAGGCATCTCCATCTCCTGAGAATTACGGACTCGGCTAAATGTAGATGGTGCGAGGAAGAGGACGAAACAACGTCGCACGTACTCTGCAAGTGTCCCGCTTTGATGAGGACCAGAGTCAGGCATCTGGGATCACCATTTTTGGAACTAGATGAAGTCAGGGGTATCCCCGTAGTGGACATGCTAGCCTTTAGCAGGGCGGCTGGACTCTATGGGTGATTACAGACATGGTGGTTGGCAAAATGGACCATTAGATCTAGGTGCCTCAGGTGCCCCTGCTCCTTGGAGGAACTCCACCTACAACCAATCTAATCAAGCGACAACGTTTGGAGAGCCAAGCATTATTTTCCAGTCAGTTTCAAGCATTTCTCTCAGGAAACTATCGTCATCAAAATGCTTTTCACTTCTAAAAACGATTGGATGTGGACATGCCTTTGATATGCTGAATTTGTATGTCAGTGAAATCTTATCGTGGGCCGAGAGGAAAGATACAGGCGAAGGGTCAAAAGAGGAAACTCTTTCTGATGAGTCTACAATGCAGAGACCAAGAAGCGTATGTCTTTTTTCAGTATGATGGGAAGCATTTAGGGGAAGATACACCTATTACAAGGAGAAAGTAGCCGAAATTTGTACCAAAAAAGACTAACACAACCACTCCAAGGAACGCCTACAGGTAGTACCGTAAACGAATAACGGAGAAATATTGCAAACACCATTTAAAAAAATAGGAAATGAAGTGTTAGGCACGAGAACAAAAAATAGGCGAAAAAGAGATTTTAGAATCTGGAATGATGAAATAAAAGAAGCCATCGAACAGAAAGACAGAGCATACAGGGAGTACTTACAAAAGCAATCTGAGGAAGCAAAATAAAATTACCATGCAGTTGGAAACAGAATTAAATCGATTGTAAGACAAGCACATATGACATCATGGGATAAATTTATAAGTAGTATAGAAAACGATGTATACGGTAGACAAGAATTTGCCAATAAAATGTTAAAGCACCTGAACAAAACAGAAAGGGATGTTGCATGGATAAATATAATATCTACCAAACTAGGATTGGATTAAACATTATCAACAGCTCTGGTATAGCCCAATTGAAGAGTCTGTATTTGAAAAAACAAATACAACTGGTTTAGATCCCATCAACATGACAGAAATACAAAACGTATTAAAGAAGACAAAAAAACAGAAAAGCACCTGGACTAGATGGTATCAATTCTGAATTAATAAAGTATGGTAGCCCCCTTTTAATTTCCGAATTCTAAATGTTTTCAATATGTGATAGACTTGCCTTGACATACCAGACGAATGGAAAATTGCAAAAGTAATTCCCATTTTCAAAAAAGGTGAACGAAAAAAGCCAGAAAATTATAGAGGTATTAGCCTACTAAATGTAGCATAAGTACAAAATATACAGCAAAATCATTAATGAAAGACCCCAAACAATTTCTGAAGTTTTGCTCCTTGAAGAAAAGGCAGGATTTCATAAGGGAAGATAATGTGTTGACGATTTTTTTAGTCTAAATCTGATAATACAAAAACATAGAATTTAATTTGGAGACACACATAGCCTTTATAGACTACCAGAAGGTTTTTGATAGCATTCATCGAGAAAAACTTTGGTCCATAATGGAAAAACGAGGGTACCCAGTTCATTTAATTAAAACCTTTCAATCTCTCTATAAAAATACGAAAATTGTAATTGATTATGGAGTCGGCAAAAGCCCAACACAGGAAATTCTAACCACCCTAGGTATTAGACAACGGTGTACTTTATTGCCTACTTTATTTAATATATACATAGATGATTGCCTACAAGAATGGAAGAAAGTTACACCACCAGGATTACAAATAAAAGAATACGAATTTTTAAGCTCAATGCTATTTTTAGATGACCAAGTCATAATTCAAGATAATGAAGACCGTCTCCATCGTCTCAGGCTCGACTTTGTGGAAGTTCATTATATATTAAATGAAAGGAAAACTTTGTTATATTCCACCAATTTATTCTCTGGTACTACTAGTTTCGACGCAGCGGCGTCATCTTCAGGTACTAAGTGGAAAGCAACATGTGATCTTTATATATCCTCCAGGGTAGGCGTTGGGGTGGGGGAGGAAGAAGGTAGTGGAAGGGGGTGGAAAAACCTCAAGGATACAAAGTAGTGAATGTTTAGCGGGTGGATACAATGTAGTGGCGGGTGGTGGGTCGGAAAGGGGGGGGGAGAGAAAGATGACGCCGCTGCGTCGAAACTAGTAGTACCAGAGAATAAATTGGTGGAATATAACAAAGTTTTCCTTTCATTTAATATATAATGAAGACCATTTACAATTGGCTGTCCATAAATTAAATCTGATATCTAGAGACTATAACTTGAAGATATCTGCACCAAAAAAAACAAAACAATGGCATTCCTAGGAAAGTACCCAATCCGAACTAAAATAAGAACTGAAAATAACATCTTAGATCAGGTATCACACTTAAAATATTTGGAATGCGACATCACCTATCCTATGAAGAGGACAGAGACATTTTAAATAAAACAACTAATTACCAAAGAATACGTGGGACTATAAGAAGAGCACTGAAGGGACAAACTGCAAAAGAAACTCAAATAAAATTTTTCAAAATAATGGCTGTCCCCACATTACTATACGGATCAGTAGCTTGGACACTTAGAAAAACAGACTAAAAACAAATTGAAACGTCAGAAATGAAATTCCTTAGATCTATGAAAGCCTGTACACGCCTGGACCATATAAAAAATGAAGACATAAGGCAAGAATTAGAAGTACAACCAGTAACAGAAGTAGCAAAAAATTATAAAGAAAGATGGAAAGAACATGATGAGCGAGCGCATGCCTCTAGAAAGGATTCCCAGGCATATTTTTTAGTACAAGCCTGTAGGGAGAAGAAGTGTTGGGAGGCCGAGATTGCGATGGTGAAGCCGGAACAGGCAAATTGCCTAAACCTGGAAAGGAGGAAGAAGAAAACGAAGAGACTTATGTGGCTGTATTTATTTCATTACTGAGAATGTTTAACATATAAAAAATATTATTGCGTCATTTATATTACAATGATATGCGTCTTCATGCTTTTTACAGACGCTGAAATTTAAAAAATTCGAATATGGTCTTCATTTTGAAAAGGGAAATCTTTCGTTTTGCTACCTTAGGCATAGGTTTGAGTTCATATCTCCTCGCTAATATCTCAAATGCCAGATAAAAAAAATTGAATGGCCTCTTTTCGTATAACAAGTCAATCAACAATGAAGCCCCAAATTACAGCGGTAGCGAAACATGGTGGAAGTTGAGCATATGACCATTTTTAAATCGGAAGAGTCCATTGTCTACCAACTAGCTCCTCATGGGAGAATAAGGTAGTCTCTGCGTTTGACTATCACGATTCCGAAGATAGCAAACCTTCGTTTCCTACTTCTAAATACTCAATCTGTTACATCAACTTGCTAACTACATAAAGCTCTAAAATCGCATTGTTTACATGGGTTTCGTTAATGGTACGAGGGTAGAGGAACCCATATGATCAACATTACTGCCATGTGCTATAAGGTTATGCCATAAGTTAAAAATAATGTTTTTTATTTAAGAAATAAGTAAAAATAAAAAGACATTGACCAAAAATTTCGACGAGGATGGGATTCGAACCCACGCGTGCAGAGCACATTGGATTAGCAGTCCAACGCCTTAACCACTCGGCCACCTCGTCACGATATACAAATACAGGTTTACTGTTAAATCATACCGCGCCCATAAGCTTTTGGCTGGAGAGTGATCATTTCCATAATCTTTTACGAGGAACTATATCACTCTACACACTCCATCTTCCTCGTTTACTTACGGTTACGATGGCAATATCTCGTCTGGTCCCAAGCGTATTTGAAATAGACGCTGATCAAAATTTTACAGCTAAAGGAATAGTTACTGCATTCTTATCTTTCCATTTGCGCCAGAAGCACTTAGCTTGTAGTAATCCAAGATATACAGCAATTCCGTCGGATCCTTGTTTCCCACAAAACGTCCTGGGTCAGACCTGCGCGGCAAGGGAGGAGGAGGTTGAAGTGGAGATGGGTGAAAGGAAATGGTGGAGGGTAGGAGATGGAGGCAACAAGAGAGTGTGAGGCATAGGAACCAAAGTAATTCGCGAAAGGCACGAGGCAATACACGCAAGGTATGAGGTTAAAATCACTCATCGCTATGACTTCAAACTGGATACTATCTTGAGGTCTCACTGTGAAATGAGTAGAAACGGGACAGTAGGTGGTAGTGAGTCATCCACATTCTCGAAATACTTGTGTCGGCAGCAATTAGAAAGTTTCTCTGACTGATCCTCCACACTAAACAACCCTCTTCCCCTGCTTAGACGCATTTTAAAAGTTCCGTTGCTCATGTCCCAAAAACGTCCACTGTACAGCGCCAGGAACTCTTGCGAGAGCTAAACCTGCGATAATTTCATGTTTTATACGGCTAACCTTGGTGAGGCACATAAATAATTTGGTATTAAGGTTACAAACTCTCCTGGATTCTCAGAATTGGACAAGGATTTTTAGAATGTCCCTCCGCCCGGATTGAGCTGTTATTTCTCCCGCTTTAGGTTTTAGCCATAATAAATAAAATAATCTTTCCACTATAATAGTTTGCTTCGGTTTTTATCTTTAAATCATCTGTTAATTGTTACTAATAAAACTAAATAGTTGTTTTCAAAGGGAATAGAATTACCAATAAGGAGAAGTACTTACCTATACATGACAACATTCGATAGAGGAGTCGAGTTGCGTTACATGGCTCAATGACATGAACTATTGGAAAAGTGGAATAGAAGAAAATTGAAGCTTTAGAAACTTGGTCCTGGAGAAGATTCTGAAGAGCAAATGGATGAATAGGATCAGAAATTAGGATTATTACAGAAGAATAACAGATGAGAAAGTCATATGTAGCACTATCGGGAAGACAAAGTCCAGATGGATAGGCCACTCTTTTGAGACATCATGACTTTGTAAGGAATACAATAGAAGGGAAAATATAATATTACGCCAAATTATTAATACCAGGGGAGATTACATTGGCAAGCTAAAATGGAAAAATAAAACAAGAGTTAAAAGGACGTAAAAGAGTTAGCAGGAGACAGAGTAAAATGGAGGGCTGCACACCACCATTTTTAGGAGTGAATGACAAATGATAATGAAAACAAAATATACGTATATAATTGTTTCTAAAAATAACTTGATTTAAATATGTTCGGTACTCTATCATCTATCAATTATCATTTAATCCAAAATAATCAATTTGCATTCCACTGCACAACGTTTCGTTGTGTGACGACTATGCCAAATCACTTTAACTTCTCTTTAGGTAAAAGTATATATTTTCATCGAACATATGTATTAAATGTTATTTAAGTTTTCATACCCTATGAAAAATCTGGTCTTCCAAGTAAACAGCTATCCATATCAAAATAATGTTCGAAAATTATCACGCTTATTTTATAATATGCAAAACAACTGTTTGCAGATCAAATTTTACGTCCTTTTCAGTTGCTTAGCTGTCAATGTTGAATGTTAATAAATATTTGGACATTTATGCTGATAATTTAATTGAAATACACATTTCACTCGGTAGACGTACATTTTTTTAAATTTACTATCGCGGATTCTCCCAGGATATATACCCGGGGATGGACAACCCCAGGAATCAACTCCTCCATAGTTTTCAATGCAGAAGTGTTCCCATTTAACTACTTTTACTTGGTGAGCCGGTTTCAAATTTACGGATGATGCCATTGTTTAGAGCTCATTTTCGAAGCAATCACTACACTAGCGATGACAGTTTCATCAAATTTAATCATTAAGAAGGTATTGCTGAATGTGTATGCAAATATGAAGTTCGTTCATTAAGCTTTGTTACCTTGTCCCTTCTATTGTTTCCAAGTTTATTGAATAGGATCTTATGAGTGAATATGCTGACAGAAGGAGTTATCTACACAGATATATGACAGGCGAAAACCTTTTAATAAGGTTAAACGCATGTCTGTATAGTGCCTATTATCTTTTGAAGGTTGAGATTGGTTCCATCCACATCACAACATCGTTAATTAAGGTAACCATCGCGCAGCAAAAGGCAATTTACCGAAAGAATATCGCAGAGAATGATTTTTTATTAAAAGATTTACATTGTGATAGTATAAATTCACTCGCCCTTCCCTCACATAGTGTGAATAATAATCAAATATTAATAATTGTATGGCATACTCTTCAAAAAACTATACTTCTAATATAATCTCTAAGAAAAATAAACCAAAAACTTGGCTTAGAAGTAAACCAGAGGGCACAGAAGCGAATATTATAAGTAAAATAACTCCCACAATTCACGGTGACGCAAGTTTTTGTCATCGTAGTTTTTGCCGGCATACGATGTCAAAACGAATTATTTCTCGCGAACGGTAAGTGGCCGCAACAGCTGCCAATGATACTTTCAACTACGTTTTTCGATATGTAGTGCAGCTCTTAGTAGTAGCAGTAATACTCCCTAATACTTGAATCCTTATCTGCTACCTAGCACTAATAGCACGCCGTGCATGTTCTCAGCAAAACTCTTCTTATAAGGAGGAATCTCTGTCCATTTTTGTAGTTGCAAAATACATATATACTAACGGTCCCTCTCCATTGGGAGAATATCTGCAGTGTAGTACATGCTTGAGTGGCTTCACCTCGTGACAAGCATTAGTGATTTATGCAAATGCATAATTAGTCGTAGTTACACTAACTTTAGGGTATAGTGTATTGCATGTTGGTGACTACTCACCCCCTGCCACCCACCCTTGAGGTGACTTGCAGGGTATTTTGTAGATGTAGATGATGTCCTCGACAGGACATTGTTTGTTTGTCGGCATGATACGCTTGAATTCTAATGAAATCTATCACCGCGAATTTTATGTTTAAAAATGTTTAAATAGACATTAAATTCATAGAGAACAGGCTACAATTATTGAATTAAATGCGATGGTGGGTGGCGTAACATGGTGGAACTCCTTCATGATGCACAAAGGGTAAGAAAAAAAAAAACTTTGCTGTTCCACAAAATAAATTTTATTTTGTGGAACAGCAAAGTCTTTCTTTTCTTACCCTTTGTGCATTACAATTATTGAGTCAATCATTTAGCTCACTAATTCTGTAATCAGAGATAACATAAGGGTGCAATACGATATATAACCTATGAATATGACGATTTGTCAAAAATTTTGTACTTGGGGCACGTTATGTACAATTGTACACCCTTATGGATCGAAATACCGATATAAAAGGGAAAAAAGGGTAGTTAAATATATTCAAATAGGATAGTATACGCCCTCCTCCGCAAAATTAAGCAACTTTTATTGGACATTAAATATTCTCAAGAGAAATGTTAGAAAAAGCAATATTTCCTACTTGATGACATTCAACGCATTCCTGAATCCGGATTTGTTAATATTCTACGTGCGAACTTATGAAGACTAGTCCAAAATGGGAATATTTATTATGGAAACATTTTTTAACATGGGAATGCGAAAAATAAATTAATATCATTATTATTATCTACGGTGAATGCTCTCGATAACCGGTGAAATAAGGCTCGCAAGGTATGAGGTATGAGGCTCAAGCAACCCATAAGACCAAAATTACTGCCATGTGCTATAAGGTTTTTTATTCACGAAATAAGTAAAAATAAAAAGACATTGACCAAAATTTTCGACGAGGATGGGATTCGAACCCACGCGTGCAGAGCACATTGGATTAGCAGTCCAACGCCTTAACCACTCGGCCACCTCGTCAAGATATACAAATAAAGGTTTACTGTTAAATCATACCGCGCCCATAAGTAGGTATTTGGCTGGAGAGTGATCATTTCCATAATCTTTTGCGAGGAACTATATCACTCTACACACTCCAGCAAGGCCCTTTCCTACTAACATGATAATCCGATCAACCATTGGTTTTCAAAAAACATTGTGCCCTCTAATCTACTTTAGTAGATTAACCTCACTCCATTGGCTCAATCGACACGCGCCGCTATCCGTGGAGGTCAAAAGGCAAGAAGTAGGGGGCAAAAGGCAAGAAGAAGGCACTTGGAGCGACCTCCATATCCCAAAGCATCCACCGAATGGAAGAGCTGCGAATCGCACATGGTGTTGGGTAACTATATTTTATTCTCAAGAGAAAGATCATCGGATAATCGGTAATTGAGCGCACAATGTTTTTTTTTATTTTTACAAATTAAACTCGTGAATCGTATTTCATTTAAGAGAATCCGTTTTTGCGTTGTAACTCACCATACAGGCAGTGATGGAAATGATACACCATTTATATTTTTATTTTTTCCTTCATTAAAGCATGTTACGACTAGAGTTTTCGGCACGGTATTCTAAATTTAGGCGAAATTATATTTAAAAATATTTTTTGCGAATATTGGACTCAGCGTAACTCCTTGAAATTGGTTATCAACAATTTTAATAATAATAAATGTATTATTTCTCGTGTAGAAGAAAATTTGTACACATATAATCGAATTATTAAGACATGTATGTAATGTGCCAAAAGGCTACGTGTTCTAATACCAGTGAATTGCCAAAAATCCGAATCGGTATAAAGCATTTTTTTCACTTTTATCTATAGATATAACTAATGAGAAGACGAACACAAAGTTTCACGAAAATCTGTCCCTTCACAACCGCTTCGTCCACCTCTCCTCTTTTCTTGCTCAGTGGAAGATCATCCAAAAAGTGGCTGACATTTTATTTTCCAGCATCGCCCGTGATATTTGGGTTTTCTTCTTGGGTTAACATCCAATGGAGACGGAATGTAGTCTATTGAATATGAGTGAAAGATGTTAGTAATTAATTATGGCAGATTGAAAATTTCCTCTCCCTGTTAATATTCTCGGAGGAAATGGCTTCATTACAAGTCACTTGTTGAATTATCTACGAATGTTACTTGTCAGGGGAAAAATAAACCAATACGTGTGTGCAAAACGCCATCAAAAGACTTCAGAATCTGATACTGTTGGAGGATGGAGGGGTATTTAAGGACAATCTGGGTCGCGCATAAATGCACGCAACTTGGGACATGGATGATAAGCAAATGTTGAACTGCATGCCATGCCAGTTGGCTTACTAAATAAAAACGTTCCAAGGCCTAAATCAGACTGACGTATGCATATGGAAATACATATTTGTTAAAAACGTTCCATCAAATCACCATCCATCGTCATAAGGTACCTACGCTAGGTACTTTTGATAGTTTAGGTTACGACGGCGAAGGTCTCTTGCTTTACGTCGGAAACAGAACCGAAACTTCTCAGGGAAGTTTAAAAGATATAAAAATGAATATAGGTCAAATATATTTTTTGCATAAATATATAAAATAAAATTTCAATGCCTGAAAGAAAGGATAGACGAGAGAAATTTATGAAATATGACCACAAGTTGGAGAATTTCCTACAACAAATTCCTCACGAACTATTAATATCGCATCGTGAGAGCACAGTATTCACTTTCGATTAGTTAGACGATGAATCAGAAGTGAATTGAAATGAGAGACTCAGGTGAGATGTAGTAGACTAAATTCACATGCGTCACAGACGCATGTGTACCTGAGGATGCCATCGTCGGCGAAACCGGTCGCGCAGTATTTTCGTAAATTGTTTTGGAAACACACAAAATCTACAGCGTATTGTTATTTAATATATTATAAACCTCTCAAATTTCTCTTTCAGAATAGCTCATTTAGAATAGCCGACTTCTTTCCCGTTTATCGCTGTCTCCCATCACATATCTCCTCCGTCGATCGGAATCGAGAGGAATGGGGCCTTTTTTGTCGCATTCACACACTACTCGGATATAATGACCCCATTGCTAAAGACTGTGGGAGGTGCTAAATTCCATACAACAAAATTTCCCGTTCACCCAAAGCGAAGGGCTCGAAAAGTCATGCAATTGAGACCATTGACGCGAGAGATCCCTTAAGCACTCCACGTGCGAAATGTTCGCTGAAGTTGGATTATCGCCCAGCTTTTCGAGAGATGTGGTCCACTCCGAGGGTCGAGATAGGACATGGTAGGTGTCAAGAGGGGGCTCCTAAAGGTCAGACGCGGGGGCGGATCAAGAAACTTTCTAATGGTAAGATTAAGGACAACTTTACCTCTTGAGTTAAGGATTATTTAACAGTGACACTAAATCGTATCAACATCATGGAAAGAAAGAAGGACAAACGACGGAGTGCAAAGAATGGTGGGAGAGGAGAGGAAAATTCTGGAGGAGATTGGGAGGAGGCAGAGTACGTGGTTGGAATGGGTAACGGGTTGGTTGGAGGGGCGAGGGGATGCTGGTAGGCGTGATAGAGGGGAGGATGTCGGGTAAGCGGGGAAGGGGAAGAAAGAGATAATTCGTAATGGATGGGATGAAGAGGGGTAGGACTTACGTAGAGCTGAAGAACAAAATCGTGAAACGAGATGAGGGTCCTCTTCTGTAAATGAATAGCACAGTAATTTTAACTTCCTTCTGAACCTACCATAATAGGTAGATCACCTCTAAAAGTATTAACAAATAACTGATCTTAAATGAAAAAACGAAGACACTGGTGACGGAGAGTAGTTGACGATATTATTTTCCGTTGTAATTTTTCGGAGTAAGTGGATCCAGAGCAGACCTTAACGACATATTTTACCGGCAAGATTTGAAGTAGCAGTTCAAAAACTAAAATGGCTCGGTGTCTTTATTTTTACGTTATGTTAGAAAAATAAGAGTTTAAACAAAGCATTAGTGAAGAGTGTGTTCGTAGTTCGTAGTAGTTTTACGCCCTGCTTCATTCAAAACCAATCACTCAACTCCAAATTACCTTCACACTTGCCTTACTACTACCGTAAATACCTGTCAAGGCAATAAATAACTGCTCATTTACTCTAAAGTCACTCAAAACCTTCCACAAAGTTTTTCGATTTAACCAGTAATATGCCTTTTCTAAATCCACACTATACTTTCTTCCGCGCACCCATGCACTTTTCTAGCATTGGCCCAAGTGAAAACCACTAGTCAGTACATTTCCTCCCAGGCATTTACATCTATACGGCACACCCCAGACTTTGCCAACCTTACTTTCCTCATACTTATGATTATTATTTTACCGAACACTGTTCCAAGAATACTCAATGAACTAATAACTCTATAATTATTGCACTCGGCCGTCCCATAGTTGTCTTTGCACAAAGGTACTGTTATCACATTCTTCCAACCATTTGACACAATATAAATTTTAAAGCACAAATTAAACCGTATCGCGGACTCGCTTCATTCAAACGTATCGGCGGGTTGAGCCCATCCAAACCGATTCAAAATTCACACATTAAGTAAATAAGTAACTTAAATCAAAACTTTAATATTTCCCTAAATATCCCATCTACCGTCTGCAGCCTTCCCATTTTTCAACATGTTCACTGCCGTTTCGATCTCGTTAACAGGAAATATTTTCACGCGTAGCTTTGGTACTTCATTATTAAATGTAGAAAATTTTGCATAGTTCACAATACAATTTCACTTAACGACCAAGATTTGGACTAATGAAGTCATTACCAAGCCTTCATAAGTCCAAACCTTGGTCGGCAAGCCTAATTTTAAAAATTGTATTTTGAACTATAGAGTTTCCTTCATGTTACGTCATTATTCCTTGTCTCTACTTTCTTAATGACATTTACGCATCTTAATGCGTAAGCCTCACCTTCATCGTCTGAACCATCATTGCATAAGACTTTAAAGAACTCCCTCCAAAGGTCCCTGGCATTGGATTTATCGCACACGATGTCGCGACTTTGGTTCTGCATTGAATTCGTTTCCCCGCCGTCTCGTTGCCATTTTGACCCATAACCAAAATAGCTTCTTATTGCTTTCAAAATCACTCTGCGTTTTCTCAGCCTCACGTAAACGCATTTTTACCACACTTTCTTTCGCAAAGTTATTAGTTTTTAAACGACTTGTTTTTCTCTATAATACCCAAAACTGTAACATTTCAGGCTTCATCTGTGTGATTCCTCCATCACTTCGAAATTATGTGTCTAAAATGAGCGCAGTAACATATACCATGTAAATCTCTTTCATAATTGCAACAAATATCCCAAAAACGAGAGCGACAATCAGGTGATATTTAAATTGTCAATTCAGATTAAAGATTTGATTTTTGAAATTATGACCAAGAAAACTGATTAACATGGGCAATATAATAGCCAGCTGTACTCAGATGGACTGACATTCATAATGTCACTGACTACCAAATGTCACGGCCAAATGACTACCAAAATGACTTTTCACTTTAATTTGAGCTATACCAAAAAAGTCCACGCCGTATACACTAAACTTAAAAAAATTATCGACGAGGATGGGATTCGAACCCACGCGTGCAGAGCACATTGGATTAGCAGTCCAACGCCTTAACCACTCGGCCACCTCGTCACATACCACATAGACATGTTGAGTTGGTATTCACTTTTGCGCCTTAGCCCAACTCCAGTGAGTCAATCCCCATGTGCCGTAGTCCGTTGAGGTCAAAGGGCAAGAAGTAGGGTCATCATTTTGAAGCGACACCCATTTCTGGAATCCTCCACCGATCGGTAATGTTGAATTGCACGTGGTATTTGGTGACAATATTTTACTATCAAGAGAAAGATAACCGTGAAAAACATTTTCTTGCCTTAAAAGTTAAAATCCCTTGCAATTAAAATAAAATCGGAAAGTGTTCAGAATTATAAATATCCAACTGTTCGTTCATAACCTAGACAAACGACAGATATTGATACTGTATTCCTGTCTAACCTCTTTTACACAAGGTATTTATTCCCAGCTGAAGCCCATTCCAACTCGCAAAATATTTCGTCACAGAGCCGCAAAACACGTCGATTGTTTGCGACATGGTCGATGCAGGTTAATGCAAAGTTATACTGCAAGCTTATACATTCCTGGGATAAAAGATTTCGATCAATAACGTCGACGTCTAATTTTTAATTCTACATTGAGAACTCACCACAAGTAATAATCCATATAGTTATTTCGTTTTTATCAGATCATGGTTACCACAGGTAAAACCTAGAAAACTATAGTTCGGTAGTCGGAAAACTACGCTCGATCGATAAAAAACTGAGTATGGCACGTCCGTTTATATTACTGAATCACTAACATGAGAGCATTAACGACAGGAAACTTGAGTGTAATTAAGAATGAAATGAAAATACTGGCGTGGACTGGCGACTGAAATTGAGTGTGGCGTTGTATGGGGTAGAAACATGGATGCAGTGGAATGAGGACGAGAAGAGGGTGTAGGCGTTTGAGATGTGGGTGTGGAGGAGAATAAAGAACGTGTGGTGGACGGTAAGGAGGACGAACAAGGAACTGCTTGGCCTCGTAAACCTACTAAATAAAGTAGATTTAAGGTTTAATGTAGTTAAGGCCCACGAAAAAGAAAAGTTGATACTGGCCCACGTAGAAAGCAGGGGCGGCCCCAGACCAGAGGTTCGGGGGGAGGGGGAACCAGCAGCTCTTGGGGAATGGAATACCCCCAGGAATAGGGGGCTCGTGGGTCTCGTACTCTCGTCCCGGAAATTCGTAACAAACTAGGTGAAAAATGGAGCGTTATAAGTGGTTAGGAAGCAGTTGGCCTTTTAAGAAGAGCAAGTTTTTACTAAATGCATATTTACCTTTTAGATTACCACCAAGTTTCGTCTACTTCCAAAACACTTTGATTTACATTCGCATTTAGCTCATGGTTTTAAATAATGTTTTAGTTTATATAAAATGTAACTGGATTATAAAATAAAATAACCAAAACTTCAACAACAAAAAAAGGAACAAAATAATTTAGGCTTATAATTTAAGGTATATGACAAAGAAATGCGCCGATTTTTGGCGGGGAGGGCAATTGCCCCTACATTGGGGCCGCCAATGATAGAGAATCCCAGCTCCTGGGTGAGGTAATGAAACTTATGGATGAGATCAGGATGTAGAATAGGTGGTTGGAACGCGTGATGAGGGGTGAGAGGATGCTGAAGGCCGTGATAGAGGAAAAGATGTTGAGTAAACAGGGAAGTGAAGATAGAGAAAAAGGCTTTAGGTGCGGGATGAAAAAAGGTAGGGCGTTTCCCTAGCCGAAGAATGAAATTACGTAAGGAGATTAAGGCCTGCGCCTTCAGAAGTGTAGGAGACATAGTCTGCCAAATTTCTCATTTCTGCCATAATTTCAGATAGATGGAACTGCTAAATAGTGAGCGCCAAAGGTTCGAGTCACAACGTTCCCTGAACGTTTATTGCAACGCAAATGTAAAGGACGGCCAGCGAACGTTCTATTGCAACGTACATGTAACGGACGGCCAGCGAACGTTCTCCGAACGTTCTATTGTAACGTACATGCAACGTAAATGTAAAGGACGGCCAGCGAACGTTCCGCGAACGTTCGTGTGCTGCGTGGGTGGATGAGAACTAATACGTGTCGTAGCCTCGGAGGGATGGGGTTGTGTAGTGACTTTATTACTGGCCTCCTAATCGGAGGGCCCGGTTCTAGTCCCGGCGGAGATGGAGATTATTCACTGGAATTCCAATTCCTACTTGGATGTTATATGAAGAGCACTTAAAGTGCAAAACCCCGTCCGTCGGACGGGCCGTTAATTTTTGTACTCCTGGGCGTCTTTCGTTATGCGAGTAGGCTAAAGCCGACTCTGAGTTTTGTTCCCTCCACCTCTATTCCTAAATAATCCTTCGCTAACTAACCTATTCACCAACCCTCAATGAGACAAATTACCTCGATTGTCGGTCACATCCTCAAATAATCAACTTCTTGCCTTGATGCATGAGTCCTTGCCGAAAGAGAAAAAATGCCTCCGGTACCTACTTTCACTAGCAGCATTTTTTTGGAGGAGATACACAAGGGGCTATCAAGCATCATCTACCATATCAGGCATAGAAGAGAAGGTTATGTTCCCAACCTAGTTTTTCATATCAGGAAAACGTCGATCATAAGCGTCATCAAATTCAGTCATTCTGTTTTTGAAATAGTAGACTCGCTGCGACAGGAGTACATGTAATTCTTACTAGAGCCTGAAGATGACTCGCGGTACAGTCAAATGCGTCAACAGCGATATCCTCAGTGAGAAAGGTAGCATTAGCATCCCTAATTCAAACGCTCAACCAGGAGATTTCATGACACGTTTATTAGATATTTCTACACTCCGTGATTTACGATTACTAATCGGCATCAGAATTACTCCATATAGTATACAGGACTCGGAATTGAGGGTCTCGATATAAATCTGCATCACAAAACTAAAATATTGACCAGTCAGATTGATTTTGGACTATTTCTAGGCAAGGCAAGGGTGGGGGAGGGTGCGAGATTAAACCATTGAAAAATAGTAAAAATGGTGGTCATACGGTATTTCATACCCCCCAGACCCACAGAGAGTAGCAATCCCCCCCCCCCCAGAAAAAACTACCTTGATCCAGCCTTAGGGTGAGGAGTACGACGATAATATATGTGTTACAGATAATTTACTCCTACCTCATTTTAATTTTCTTCATAGTCCAGCGGTTAACAGCGTCAAGCAAATTAAATATTTGAAAAAGGTAACCATAGGGTTCATGTACCTATTGAATACAGATTTTGTTTGCTTAACAATTAAGGTTCCTTAAATATATTTTATTTAAAATCATCTCATCAATACATAATTGTTCACATGGGATGCATATTTCTAGGAAGCTATTGGTAAAGCTCCTCTACCAGCGGCAGCTATAGGTTATAACTTTGAGGGGGCCAAGACCGGCTAGCTAGCGGGGACCAGCTGTAGTTTAGATATCCACACATGCACCGAGCGCCTCTCGCCACGGCCATTCAGCCTTATTTCCAGGGGGGCCGGGCCCCCTAGGCACCCCCTATACATTCACCACTGTCCTCTACAGTATCCACCCAAAATGTGTAACCTCAGTTAGTCCACCTACTCACTTGTACGTCATATGGTCTTTCCCCGTTGGATAGCATGCAACCAAAGTTTCACTGAAATTTCATAGATCTTTTCCACATTTGTCATAATTAATGCTGGATCCATGAGCAGAGAAAAGTGGCAATATATATCTTATCTATTGGGGCAAGACAATCTCATGAGTTTCTTTTTGAACGCATTGGTAGAGCTTTTGACTTTTTGTATATCATATGCATACCTGGGACAGTATTTTCTTTTGTATGTGATTTTGTGACCAAAATTTTAAAAATTCTGTAAATTCTACATTTGCCTATGTTGCAGCACACAACATCTCTTACATCCCATACTGATGCGTTTCCATGGCATTCTATCTTCTTACAATTGGAATAATATTATTATTCAATTTTAATTACTTATACATACATGTCACATTCCATTCTAATGCAAGTAATGTTTAATATTACTTGCAGAATTAAATTATCTATCTAATTTGGCAGTATTCCATAAATACCTACCTCTCCAACATATATTAGAGGTGATGCACAATTACTGCCCCTATATCACAGTCACATATACCTAAATAGGTTTTTTGGTTTTAAACTTGTCATTAAAAGGGAAACCTTTACTCAAATAAAAGGTTTACACAAAAAATATTTAAAGGTGCATATGTATAAAAACGGAAGGGATTGGCCACACGTTTTGATAGAAAAGTCATCAACCTTAAAACATTTGTTCATCATATTATTCATTAATCATTCATGCTAGTTTTTAAACAAAGATAACAAATTACTTATTTCTTTTTAGAAAAAAATTTGGTTTGGAAAGTTTCTTTAAACATAGCTTTAAAAAAATGACTTGCCTGTGACAGTACCCCTGGCAGGGGCCAGCCCCGTCATCCACTAGGTAAACCACTGTGTACCTCCTCAAGATATTTAAGTAGCAATGGAGAATAAAACTTACCTTCTACATATTCAAATGATGCATAGTTTTACACTAATTCAGCAAGAATAGCAGGTCCTTTCTCTGAAGAAACTTATGGTCACCAGTTATTTCTTATCCATCCCTTTGAATGCCACATGCTGCCAACAATTTCGCTTTATAATTCCAAACATACTGTACATGCAATCTACAGCCCATGTTTGAAATATCTGGTGGAATGGAAAATGGGATTATTTAATTTCATTCCTAATCATTTTGTGCCAAATACTGACTCACTCAATGTCAAAGAATCTATTGGAAACAGTACCTTCTCATACTCCATGAAAGCCTCTCCATCCCAAACGAAAAGACTTTTCCAAGACCATGGGCAGCACTTCACAGAAATATTTGAATAATCTGATAATATCACTGCAGGATCTCAATTCATGACATTCTAAGCACAATTTGGTCGGTATGATTTGGTTAAACATGAAAAATATCCACGAGTGCGCAAAAGCACTCAGAAGTGGAGCACCTTTACAAGGGTAAAATTCCACATTAGTATCTAATTTAGGATTAAAACAATATCAGCCAAAATAAAAATAACACAAGAGGTTTAAACACTGAATGGAACTGCATATAATTTTCATTTTTAAGATCACAATTTGCTTTTAACACTACCTTCAATGATATTTAAAGACAAGCTACTCAAAGTTTATCAATCGTAACTAAGTTCAACATTATTAATGCTAAGCTCTGAACAGAATTTTTAACATGCTTCTAAACAATTTATCTTTTCTACCTGTGTTAAAGTCAGAATATCCTTAGTTATGTTAAAGATAAGATTTAGGTAAGTAATTTCTCTTCTACTAAGCCTCGCCTTCACTACATAGAAAGATTCTGGGAGGCAAGAGAGAAGGGTTTAACTCATGAATTGAATAGTGCATAAAGGAAATCTTCATGAAATGTTTATGGATGAAAAGAATGCATCACACAGCCAGTGGAAGTACTGGAATAGATGCAGTAAGTGAAACTTGGGTTAAAAGGTAGGATTAAGTTATTAGATACGTATGTGCAAATCATGCATGTATGAGACTAATACAAATGATGATACATATTAGTCTACCATCACAATGGATCTACAAATAGCAAAAAAAGAAACAAAATGTGAGAATATTGAGCAGATAGGTTCAAGATTTCTGACTGCCACATAGATGACTGAAGCACAAAAAGAGAAAAACTTAAAATTCGTTATGAAACGCCTTCCATTACATCATCCTCATGATTTTGGAAAAGCTCCGAGGTTTTCCACCAGATCGCCATCAGGGATCCTGAATCCAATCTAATTCATCCAATGATTGGATTCCTGGATCCAACAATTGGATTCCAGGATCCCTGGAATTATGGGTGAGTTGCCTGTCATAACACTGGAAGTAATGGAGAACCTTAACCTGAGGAATGCCCAAGAGGTTTCCAATCATCAGATTTGCCAGGAAAGCCTGAAGTCATACTTCCTTAGGCATGCATTACCCTCAATTCCTTTTTCTTTCCCTCCACATTTTCATGGTGGCTGACAGAATACCCCCTGCCACGTACTTTTGGTAGCTTGTAGTGTGAAATATAGGTGTCGATGAACTTGTGTAGAGGCCCACCAATGAACAGTTTCAAGTTTGTCCCCTAGCTCATATATTCCGTATTTCTCCGACAAATAGTCACCACCACACCCCCTAAAGTCTGATTTGGATTACATTTTAAATAAAACAGCAGACCTTGTATTCACTAGTCTTAATGAGGTTAATTATTTTTGCACCAAAAATTCGGTTACCTCTTGTTTAGGCAATATATTGCCATTTTATCACAATTAATTATTTCCCCTAAATGAATAAATGGACTATATTTTGACTATTGGAATGAGAGAGATAGTGCCCCAGTCATTCCTACCTTTGCCCTCAGCCTGCGTCCAGTCCTCCCTTGATATCCTCCCTTCGGCCATCCGCACCTCATGGGATCACTCGACTTTCAGCACTTCTTCCTTCTGACACACTCTTCCTCCTCCCTCGCCAAATAGAGAGTATTTTTTCCTTGAGGCCACGACACCTGGCGGGCTCTCTCTCAATTATGCAGAAACCTCTTTTTGCACACTGCATACGTAGGGACATTTCCCTCACCCCTGTTGGTTCTGGTGGAGAGTCACCGTTACCTCCTAGCTCCGCGTGACAGGAGCATCGGAGTGGTTCAGCCAGTCCCTTCTCCGTGCAGTCACCAACAAAGAGGACTCACTCCTACCCTTCAGGAGTGAGGATTCCCTGACTGTACCATTCATTGAGGGTACGGTGACATCTCAATTGGGCCCTATTGCCCTCAGCATGGGTGATGTGTGAGTTTTTTTCCATTCAACGTGCATCAAAGCCGAGAGCATTTGGATGTGGACATGTTTCATTCGCTTCGTCAGTTTGTGCATAGGAAATAAATGGCAGATCGTAAAGGTGTTCTCGTTTTTTATTCATCATTAACTAGGGTGACATGGCCCCGCATACACAGCATAAATTGGTTGCTTTAGAGAACTACTCAATTAAGCCTCAAGAGACAAGAATATTGACAAAAAGCAAATTACAAAACATAATATGGTGCGGTGTAACAGAAGAAAATACATAGGTACTACTAACCAGTGAAAGAAGGAATAAAGTTCCTCGAGGGATGAGTATGGGTGACTCTTCTTGGAAAATTGGGTCCCAAATTTGAATATGTGCATATTTCCAATCATAAATATGCACAAGAGGATTTGAAGGACAGGCAAGAGATGTTCAATTGTATTAGAAAATGTCTTTACATCAGTAATCAATGCAATAATCTTGATTTATTTCATGTTTCTTTTGCTTATTTACCATTTTTTATTGCATTATGGTATTTCAAAGAGTCTATTTTAGTCTTCCAAATTATTCAAGGTTGGAAAAAAACGTCTGGTATTTAATGTGTTGACATACATGAAAGTAGCCATTTTCCTACTCTGCCATTTTAATCTCAGACTCTGAGGAATGACTAATTTAAAGGCATATAAATGGCAAAAGAAGGTTTTAGTATGTGTTTTTGCAGAAGTCCTAATGGAGGAAAGGGAATCACCCCAAGTGATACGAGTTTTGTGTTATGTGCACATGTTCTTAAACTGAAAGTTTTCAATTTTGCTCTTGATTATTCATAATGAAATGTTTTGCATTTGAAATAATAGAGTAGTAATTGCAATATTTGTGGCTAAAATTGATCACCGAGTAATATACCTTTCCAATACTTGAAGCAATCAGCATTTCATTTGCATTGTACATACATATTTCTCTAATTATAGCCCATCCAGGATCATGTCTACCTATTCAAAGGCCACACCTCAAACCGACCACTTTTCAGTGGAATGGGTGGTGGTCATTTTAATTGGGGTTTCACTGTTCCATTGTTTAATACTCTCCTTCATTAATAATAGTGATGTGGTCATGATTCAAGGATTCCATCAAATCTTATTGAATCCATCGTTTCTAGATTCGGTCGAATCCATGGATTCTACATTTGATCAAATCCCTTCAAAAAAAAGATTGGTTGTGCACGTGGCATACGTACATACCATGTCATGGTAAACTGTTAATCCGGGTAAGGTCACACCTTGGAATTTTAGCATCTCAATGTCGTTTTACCACAAAAGTGTTGATAATTTGCAAGAGAATTTGCAAGATAATTTGCATTGCATCATATATTTATAAGTAGGTACTATGGGGGAATAAAGTTTCCCAACAAACGGAATGCTGCCACTATCGCTCTGGAGAAAAATCGGCTTCCTCTCTTATGGAATATTATCCCTAGATCTTGACAATGATGAGGGAAATTCGAACACACTAAGGTGATGGACTCATCATCAAAGTCAGTGACGGGTAACTTTCTGCTTGCCTTCCCCGATTGTTATTTGTGCTGGCTTCTAAACGGAGGAAAATTAGACAACATTGTATGCATTTGAAACGTATCATTGAACTCTCATTCTCGCTGTAGTTTCCTCTGCATTCTTTCTCTTTCCTCCCTTTTTCTTCAAGGCTTCGCTCCTCCTCTCACACTCTGGCAAGGTCCTGGGATTCAGCTTATGTACACCTCTCCCCCTATAACCTACCATACTTAACAGAACACCCGCCATGAAAAAGGGTTCACTTTTTTAATCGTGAATACATACAAACGTATGTTCAATGCACCTTTCAAGCATAGAGGTAGATTTTCAATGACCATGCAAATAAAGAAGTTGTGAACGCACAATACTAATGAATTAATAAACACGCTAATAAAAAAGACAAAAAACCGTAAGAAAAATATTAAGTTTTCCTTACCACTGATTGCAATTTTAGAAATGTGAAACTCTTCATTCTAGGTGCTTCAAGGTGGAGTGTGTATCCACTTTAATTATGTAACCTAAGTTATCATATTTTCCAGCTAATTTAAAAATGATTGATTGAAGGTGGAAGGTTTTATTCAAGATGGAAGTGACTTTATTTAAATACCATAGTATTCATAAATTGATTTATTAGAAGAGGTGTGATCAAAAAGTAAAGGGAATTTTCGATTTTCTTAAAGAATATTTATTTTCATTATCAATTTTGTTCCCTTCAAAGTAATCCCCCTTATATACAATCCACTTGTGCCAGCGGTTTTTCCTATCTTGGAAGCACTTCTGGAACTCACTTTTCGGTATAGAGTTCAGCTCCTTCAGCGATTCTGTTTTTATCTCATCAATGGTAGAAAAACATAGTCCTTTCATGGTTCTCTTCAGCCTCAGGAATAGAAAGAAGTCACATAGGGGCATGTCCAGCGAATACGGTGGCTGAGGCAAAATAACGCTTCGTTTTTTTACCAAAAAATCACGAAAAAGCAGTGAGGTGTGAGCGGGAGCATTATCGTGGTGCAATTTCCACGAGTTGTTTTGCCATAATTCTGGGCATTTTCGTGGATTGCTTCACGCAAACGGCGCATAACTTCCAGGTAGTATTCCTTATTGACCGCACGACCATGTGGCAGGAACTCGGAATTATTGAAAATTGGAATTATGAAGCACGCGTTATTTAAAAATTCCAGTCATTTTTTATCACACCTTGTATATAATTTTAAGTATTTTAAATAAACTCAAAGAGAAAAAAGCTTTGGTAGGTGCTCTGTTGGTCAAATCATGTCAAATTCAGTAAAATATGCAAAGGAAACAAATTTTCCGGCCACTCAAAAACGAGATACATACATGGCAGAACCATATCCTGACAAACGGTTTAACCCATATTTTACAATAATTCAGTATTTTATTTCACCCCATCTCAATCACTGACTCCTTGAAGTCTGTCTCATTGACCCTATTTAATTTTGGAATAATTTAGTGCACCAACCCAATGATGCCCATACCTTCTGGATGTGGCCTTAATTAAATTTTTTAAATAAAAAACAAAGTCATTCTTAGGAGTTAGTTCAATGGATTCTATACACATGAGTATGGTTAGTTTTACTGTAATGGAGTAAGGATAAGTAAAAATATAAAGGTCAGTAACTCAGTTTTTGCAAATAACAACTACAACAGATTAGTCTGGCAACAGCATTCAACATAAAACTTTGATGGTTATTCTGTTATGATCCATTTCTAGGAAGAAATGAAGAAATAAATTTACCACATATGTAACTTCACATTTTAATATAAAATATAATGACAAAGAACAAAAATAGTGACAAAATTACAAATCAATAGTGTCTAACTCATTGATTAATAAAACTATATTTTTAATCTCATAACAACCTGCCTTGTGGTCTTCACCCATCTGGAAAGGCAATTTTATAGACCTCATCATAGTGAGAAACAAAATGCACCTCCAGACCTTCTGTTATATATGACTGTAAATTGTCAAAGTCTTTTTTATTGTCTTCCGGAAGTATGATGCATTTCACACCTGCTCGTTTAGCCTGTAAATATAAAAAGATTATATTTATTTAAAAAAGTCAAAGCTATTGTAACACATTAAATCATATGCACCTGCCCCTGCCCTGTGTATTCATTATGTATGCAACATTATCCATAAAAGGTTATCTATCTCAGCTCAACCTCAACTCTGATGTTCACCATCACTTTACCAGAAGGCACTGTGACATTCATGTACCCTATGTACGAACCAGAAAATTTGCCATGGTTCCAAAATACATGGGTCTTCACCTTTGTAATAAGTTACCATTTACGATAAAAGAAACTAAGTCTTATCTCAAATTTAAATATAACTTAAGAATGTTTCTTCTCAATATTATATTACCCACTTAATGAGTTCCTTAGGGACTCTATTTTATTTCTCATTCTCTGTATTATATACCGATGTATGTTTAACTTTGTTACTTTTATGTAATTTCTTATATTTTTATAGATTTTTTTGTTCTTGGGTTTTATTGCTCTTAATAAATACTTATGGATGCCCCTTATATATGATGTGCTTAATATCTTGTACATTCGCCCTGTTGTCTGTATAAAGATCTCTGGGCAAATAAAAGATTATTAAGCATGTAGAATTGAGAATTTATAAATATACAGGGTGTTTCAAAAAGGACTTTACAACTTTGAAAATTCATATAAAATTATTCCAAAAAGGTACAGAGCTCATTTTAGTGTTGTTTTAAAGGGAAACACATCAAGTTTTGACTCACATAGTTCGCTAGTGCCTAAATGCGCCGCATAAGCCGCACAAGCGCTAGCGGCAGTTACGTTAAAGATGGCTGCCTTCACTGGACCCTACGAAATCGACCCGGCGTGCATCTCGTGAGCTGCAAGTCTCACATACGACGGTTTGGCGTTTGTTGAGAAAACGTTTGCACTTGAAACCGTACGTTTAATTAATTAATTAATTAAAAATTTATATGAATTTTTAATTAATTAATTAATTAAAAATGTATATGAATTTTCAAAGTTGTAAAGTCCTTTTTGAAACACACAGTATATGTCATTTGTATGCGATAAAAGTGATCAATTCATATTAATGCTCAAAGAATGAATAATCTTTTCTTTATAAAATTATGCAAAATCTGCACCAATTTTGATAAGAATAATTACTTCATAATTTTCTGTTAAAATTGTTGAAACAAGCAACTGTAGGCTTTTGGCTAAAGGGCACTCAATACATGTACAGTGCAACCTCGATTAAACGAGACCTCACGGTGCCCAAGAAAACCCTCACAATGGCGAATTATCGTCTTACCAGGGGTGGAGCAAATAATTACTATTAAACCTATTGTCAACACTTTTCTAGGAATTGGATTGGTGTGGTAGCCGAAGTATTTCCATCCTATGAGCCTGAGCACAAATCTCTAAAGAAGGGGAAAGTTTTCGCAGTAATTCATATCCCTACCTAATTTACCAACTAACCATTCAATCAAAAAGGACCATACCTACTCCAAAAGATGCAAAAAGCCTTGAATTGTCGGTAATTTTCCCAAATGCACAACTGACCAAGCTACATTTTTCTAGTGCATTTAATGTTCATTCCATCATTTTGATTAATTTCACCAAAAATGTAAACCATGATTGATAAATCAAAATTGTATCGCATTTATTACTTGCCCTTACTTTTTCCCTTGGTTGATCTTAATGTTTAGGATGAGATATTCACGTTCTTCGTGACATTTCCCGGAAGCCATTTGGAATAACGTATTTCATTTGTTTCTGCAGACGAAATGAAACAGGAAGGGATCCTGCCTTGGAGAACGTTTTCTCCAATCCGATGTAATGTCCACATTGAAAATCAATCTGCTATAACCTGCATAACAATTTCATTGAAATAGCAGTTGTATCACAGTAAGTTGATTTAAAGATTTAGTTAGGCCCTCGACGTACTTACAATAATTCTATGTCGGGGAATGTAGACGTATTGAAAGTAAATGAACTAAAAGCGCAACTTTTTGGCACCGCATTCATCAAATTACATCAAGTATAGGAAACAAATAATAATTTGCAAACTTCAATAACCTAATAAATTATAACATTAACTCACGCAAATCTCCAATATTGATAAATATAGAGTGAACGAAAATATTAAGAGACTTGAGTAGCAATTGCCATTTTTCCCTTCCGACAGAATTAAATACTCAATTAAGCTTTGACATTAATTTGCGAAAACAAAGCGTAAATGAATTTTCAGTTTCAATGAAAACCATTAATTATGCACAAAAGAGTCTAACGTTGTTTGTTTTAGTTTTCCTCCAGTTGCACGCATGACGTACTTTTTGTAGTGTCGCTCCCTTGCCGATACGCTTACTACATTCTACCGACAAGTACCATCGGAAGGATTATAAAATAAATGATTCCGTAAAACTTGACTGCGTCCCGAATGGAGCGATAGAGATACACCATAATGCCTGGTAATGCCCAGTTACAGGAAGCACACACACTTACAGCTCCAAAAACATGTGATCAGCATGAGTTGTTACGAGTGCTGTGATTGGTTGAGATAGGGCAGGGCATTGCGGGACACAGCCAATAGAATGTATTATGTATTTCAATTCAAATACGGATCCTCTGAATCGGAACTGGATTCCACACTGTCATTGCGAACCGCAAGTAGAATTGCGTCATCCGTCAGCTCCTCATGAGAGGGGACCGAGTTGTCAACTTCCATAAAACTATTAAGAAACAGGGACCAAAATGACCCTCTTTCTCTTCCCAACCTTTAGGGTCCTCAGTATCTTTATCCTTCTATCGTGGGCTGGAGGTATAATTTATCGGGGATAAATTAAGCCTCCTGCCCACTTCACTCTTCGACACTATGCCACTTTCGCATTGCTCTATTATTTCCATTTTCTCGCATAGACTAACAATATGTGTATTGCATTTTTGGGCCATGATGGTGTCTATCTTTGAAATGCTCTCAACTCGCTGCCGTGCACGAGTGCTCTCCACCGCTCAGTAAACAAAAGAAGATCAAAAATCACAACTGCTAATCCTAAAGTATTTCCACCAAAATTAACAATTAATTAATCGGATGACAATTTACAACATGAAGTTGATACTTAACACTCCATATAAATTGCATTGCTAACAGATCGCAAACAATTGCAAGAGGTTGGCCACTCTTGGTGTATGCTTACCGGTGATGGAAACTCTCGCAATGGCGAGTGCAACACCATAAGGGCCTCGTAAAAACCATATTTTTTTACATGGCAAACATAGGGTCAATTGATGGTGCCCCTGCAATCTCTTGTATTGGTCGGGGTCTTGCAACAGGCCATACTCGTATTAACACGGTTCCACTGTATATCAGAAGCTGACTGCTGAGTGACCGTTACATTTTTGTAAGTTAACTTTTGAATTTACTCATACTTTAGGTCCTATTCACCATGCAGGTAAATAATTATGGATAACACATTATGGCTACCTCTTCAGCAGGTATGACAGAGGACCAGACTCAAAATTAGTCCAAGAAAAGGTAAGGTCAGGTAAAATATAGAGATCTGTCTAGAGATTAATTCTTGCATTAAAAAATATAGCACTAGCAATAATATTTTGATAGGTACTTGACTGTAAAAATGTTAATGTTAAGTAAAAATCAGCATTAATAGACATTTGAATGACCTATTTTACATTTGAAAAGGGCCCCAAAACCCAAATATTTATATAGCCATGTTTGTTTGTTTTTTAAAATATCTTTCCTGTGCTATCAAAGCTGCTTGATCACAAATACTTTATGATATATTAAAAGTCAGACACGTGCTTAATTAGTCATGGAAAAACTTGACGTGAAAGGCAAATATTGACGTTTGAAAAGCTCAACATACTCAGCGACGTAGACAATTATCCAATAATGAAGCAAGTAAAAATAGCAGCAAACATTGAATTGACTAAGTTTAAACTTAGTTTTACAAAAAATTATTATTTTCATTCAAACCGCATTTTAAAATGAGCATATAAACTAAATTCAACATGAGAACTAGTTAAAACAGTAGACTCACTAAAAATATTTAAATAAATAAATGAAATTTTCAAAAATTAGTCGAGAGCTTTCGGAGAGAGAAATTTGTAAATGACATGGGAGTGATTCTTAGACCACATTTTAAGGGCCATCTACAAGCTAATTTCAATACAATTTGACACAAACACTCTCCAAGTACGTGATCAGGTAAGTTTTAAATTTAAACAGATTTATTCTGATCATATTAGTTAACGTAGCTTGGAAACTCACAGCAATTGTTTTCTCCTTGATTTCACCAACAGGCAACACCTTTCCTAAGAGTGAAATTTCCCCAGTCATCGCCAAACTCTGTCGAACTGGAACACCTTTGGCTAACGAGATCAAGGCTGTTGTAAGGGTGCAGCCAGCACTTGGTCCATCTTTTGGTGTAGCTCCCTACAAGAATAAAATCATTGTTGAAGGTAGAAGTGAAAATTTTTACCTCATTAAAGACATGCAGTGAGCAAGGTGAATCCACCTGAAGTTACACAAGTCAAAGAGGCACATAAACCAACAAGAGGAGAATTGAAGAATGCCCGAGTCATTTAGTGATATCACACACTATTTCAGCCATTAAAAATCAATGCATTGAACAAACTCAATTGAAAGGCAGAAGAATCAAAATTTGACACCCTTTACATTCCAGCAAACACAACAGAGTAAAGAAATACATGGCGAATAATAAATCTGTTTCTATTGAATTAGGGGTTCTTGGGTTTCCAGCTGGGTGAGATGGTTCATAGTCTCCAACGTTTTGAGGTCCGACACGGCCCTCATCATCAGGGATGCTGATAGTGATGCCACAGGATTTCCGCAATATATAGTTGCTCAGGTATCTTCTGAGTGGTCGTCATTTTGGCGCCAATTTTCCCTATTGGTCTTCACTTCTCTTAGAATAGGCAGCCGTATGTTACTCAGGGAAAATCCTGCGTCACAATTGAAATTATTTCTCTCCATCCGGATCTCAATAGCTTCCTTCATCAGACGGTCCCAAAAATTTGAGGAGCGGCACAACAACTTGACTACATCAAAGTTGATATCATGGTTACATGTAATGCCATGCTCAGCCACAACCAATTTCTCAGGTTGTCCCAATCTCATGTGCCGTCGGTGCTCCTTAAGTCGAGTTTCAATTGTTCAGCCAGTTTCCCCGATGTAGGTTTTGCCGCACCCACAGGGAATGTGGTAAACACCAGGAGACTTCAGTCCAATAGGGTCTTTGGTGCGTACGACCATGTCTCTGATTTTGGCAGATGGTTTTGTGGATGGTCGTGATTTTGTGTCTCCTTAAAATTCGGGAGATATTACCAGAGGAGGAGACGTATGGAAGACAAGCTCGCGCCAGAGGTTCCTCTTCTTCCTTGGACTTCTGAGGGCTAAAGCTCCTTTTTAGGGCCAAAGAGATGACTCTGTTGTCATAGCCGTTCTGCCAAAAGGTAATCCACTCAGAAGACACCTGAGCAACTATATATTGCGGACATCCTGTGGCATCACTATCAGCATCCCTGATGACGAGGGCCGTGTCGGACCTCAAAACGTTGGAGACTATGGACCATCTCACCCAGCTGGAAATCCAAGAAGCCCTAATTCAACAGATTCGCCGGGAAAGCACCAGATCTTCCAATCTGTTTCCCATTGACCATAAATATATATTTAGATTATAACTAAATTTGCAAACTTAAACAAATAATTAAAGATGTGAAATTAATCATGCATTTTTAATAAGTTATCTCAGAATGCAAAAAAATGTAAAATTCAAAAATTCTTTAACATAAGGAAGACAAAATTCACAATATCTCTTATAAAATAGATAAATGGCTGTTGACCACAAATATGTAGACGGAATAGACTTGAGCAAAAATTATTATCACATTTATGGATGTTAATCTAATTTCCATAGCAAATATAGTACACATCATAATACTCCTTAATCATTAATACTCATGGTGGACATCATTTAAATATAATCTCTAAGATGACCTACAGTTGGTTGGTGACACATATGAGTCCTGAGAGAGAAGATAGGCTACACTAGAGGCAGTATAATTTTAACCATCCAATACTAACACAAACACCTATCTGAGAATTTCGATGAACTACACTGCTATGCTCAAATCCTCCAAGTAATAATTAAACAATGGAAATTTTAATTAATTCCTATGTACATTATTTCAATTCTTTATGCTCCAATCCAAAATACTGTTTCAAAATTTTACTTGTAAAATTTCAAATTTTTAAAGAACTATCTTAATCTTTCAAAAGGCAATTTACTAGACTTAAATGGAAAACAAAAATGAATGGCATAAAATAGAAAGGTGGGTACCAACATCAAACATTAAAGTAATGAAGTGAATGTTGCTTTGCTAAGATTTGACCCAGGTGCATAAACCAAAAGTTCTAAAAATTCATAAACTAGGAACAATTAATACCTCTGGAACGTGTATGTGAATGTGACCCTGTGTTAGAACATTGTTGGCTGGGTCCTTCTGCAAGACCAGATTCCGAGCCACCGTGAGGGAAATCCTCACTGACTCCTTCATGACATCCCCCAATGAGCCGGTGAGTTCCATTGTACCAGTAATCCCACCTGAATCATCAGATGGTGGACTTCCAGGCAGTGGTTTTCGAAGGACTGATTCAACATAAAGGGTAGTTCCTCCTAAAAATAAAATGAACAAATGTATAAAATACTAGTCATGCAAATACTTAACAGCAGAGCATATTGTGTTACTTTTGATTCAACCAATGAAAAGTTACTCACAATAAAAGTTGCAATACTGTCCCACTGATTAAAAATACTACAAAATATGAGCACTCAAGGCAATGAGAAATGGTATGATTAAAGAGATAATTAAATTAAAGGTGGAAATAATTTCCTAATAATAGTTCAAATGAAGGCTAGTGAGGTAATTAAAATTTACTCTTGAAAAATACAATAAAAAATGTGGGTATCCATGGAGTTTAACAAAAGCAAACAAACCTTAGGTGAAAATTACTACTTTTGATTAATGATACACCCTATCTATGTAATACAGTGAAACTTCCCCGAACACAGCTTCAAATATATGCAGTTTCCATTCATGTATGTACCAAACTTTGCCGAATACAGTGTTATTCACTTTTACCCGGTAGCATTCGGTGGCCATTTTCACAATTTTTTCCTGGAATGACCCAAACCTAATAAAAACCCATCCCAACCTAAACTTAATTTTATTTCTCCATGCTTTTTATTCAGTCATTTTTACTTTACACAGGTATTGACCGGAAAATATCATCAATAAAATGTGGTATTTCTTTGTATCCACTCATTGAACCCAGGATTAGTTCTGATGGAATGAATTTCCTTCACTATTCTAAAGCTAAGTCCGAAAAAAGGGAAAAAATTCTGCATCATATGGTGCTAAACAATGCTTCATCATGTGATTTTCCACAGCTGTATAGGTACTTTGCCCCACAACATGTGGACAGTGGAGTGTCTCTCATTCAAGATGTTCTTTGTTCCACAAGTTTACTAAGGGGGGCCTGTTTTTCGTGCATACCATGTTTTGTGATCTAACGCACACAGTATCTCGGTGGCCTATCATACTAGAAATAAGCATTCCCATGCAACATTCTCTTTCCATCAAGACACAAATTCACCAAGGAAGTTGTTCAAGTTGAATCAGTTATCAACTAGATAAATAGAACATCCATCTAAATAGAACTAGCCATTGATTGCTGTCAGTTGACATGATCATAATTCTGCTTGAGGATGGTCAGCGCTTAGTGAGATTTATCATTTGAATATCATTTGAGAATACGAATCAAGCAAAATTTTCTCCCAGGTACCCTTATTCTTCTTCCCCCAATTTCAATCCCACGAATGAATAGATAATGCCGCCGAATTACTCAGATATGATGATCATAGCATATTGTAAGCTAGCTCATTTTCCAAGTTGCCAAGTGCTTCTTTTTCATTTCTCAAAATTAGTCAAAAGTGACAGGTTGAAGTGCTACTGAACACCTTAGAATGAACAATTGAGGTTGTTTCTCTTATATGAGAAGCTGTTAATCTTAAAGTTGCAGAAGTTCAGCTACATCATTTGCAAGTCAGTGCGTTGTAAATTAATCAAAAATTGGAATCATAAATGAAGGCAGCAGAAAAAAGCTGTCTTTGGGTTCCTTGCCAATGAATATAAATTTCTCAAGGACTTGCGTGTATCTTTTGTTCTACTATAGCGAAAAAAAGTTATTAGGACACAAGTTCACCAGTGTTTTCATTTCAATCACAATAAAAATTATTTTTGTTTGCATTTCATGACAATGAGAAATACCTACAAATACATTTGAGTCTACCTCATATGCATAAAATTGCATATAAAATTTTCAATCTGTTGGAAAATTAAAAACATTTACAGTAATACAGTTTACCTTACAAACTCCCGCTAAACGAAGAATTCCGATGAATAAACAAATGCTATTGGTCCCGCCAAATTCAAATGAAAGAACTCCTGCTTTATGAAAACTCCCGATAAATGAAATGAAAGATTAGCCGCCTTATAATATTTACCTCTTCATAACGTATTTTCCAAAAAAAAAGTTATTTTTAATATTTTGCGAGGTTTTTGCCATTTTCACGGTTTTGAAAGTGAAAAGGACCAATCAGAGATTCCGTATAAACAAGCCAATCAGATAGCTCCTTCTTGTTTGTTTATCCAGTTAATCGCATTTCCGGTTATTTGCGTCAGTGATTTGAGTGTTTTGTAAGTGGCGTGGTTAGTGATTTGGGTGAGACTGTGAGCATGCATTTACTACGAGCTAGTGTGCTCCAGCTACCTCTCGACCTGAGTCTCGGAAATAAAAAAAAAGTGAGGTAAAGTTTTCTGAACAACATAGCCTCGGATTCCTTGTGATGAACGTAAAACATTGTGACCATGAATTTTAACACTACTAGGCAAATACCGCAAGAAGGATATGCAAAAGCGATACATTGTACATCTGATTCACAACTAAATAACTAAGATTCACAAGTAATAAGATTCATAATTGAATATTCCACTAATTTATGGGGTTTATTCCATGCACGTCAGCGACGGACATTAGTTTTAATTGGTGAAAAAAAAGGGCGAGAAAGACTGGCCGATAAAAGTAATGGTAGAGAAATAACAAAATTTTCCTATCATAGTTTCTCCCTGACTGTTACAAGAATTCCCTGACATTTCCCTCACTTTTCCAGAAATTCAAGATTCCCTGACATTTCCAGGTTTTCCCTGACAATCGCCACCCTGATTTTAGATGAAATACGGGCGATAAATGGGAAATTGACGTCATTATTCCACCTTAATTTGACAGTTATCGTCGCTAGGCCGCCGAACAGCAAGAAAATGTGCGGAATGTGGGTATCTTGGAATTAGGGGCCGTTCAAGTACTACGTAGGACGATTTATGCCATTTTTGCCCCCCCCCCCCTCCCCCGTGGTAAGACAATGTAAGATTTTCCCAACACCCCTCTCAGTCTTACGTAAGGCGTTAGCACAGGGTAATACAGTGGGCTAGCTATTCGTCGACAGACGACGTTGATGTCGCTGATGCGGCGACCGAGGGTGCGTTCCGAATCACGCATGATGCACATCAAAGTGCTTCAGGTCGTTCCGAATCGCCATTTGGAGCGCTTTAAAGCGGACCCGGAACGAGCATTTCCGGCAAACTGAAGTGCGCATCAAGGCATCAGAAATTTCTGATGCAGCTGATGCGTAGACCCTGTAGCCCACGGAAGTTGAAAGCATAATCTTTGGTTGAAAGAGACCATGGAGACAATTGAGGAGATGGTGGACGGCTATGAGATGGCTATCCAATTTTTATTAACTCCCGAGGAACCTTAGATGGCAAGAACAGATTATTGCAGAAATTTCACAATTAGTTAATTAAACCATCTCCACCAATAATAATACTTCACTGGATTTGGCCACGCATTCCATGCTTCTCTGAAATGGATAAATAACTGAGAAATATTGTACAAATTGACATACTCTGATTCTTCGTCAACAATATAAATTATAGCTTCCCTAGTGTCAAAAGATGGCTATATTCATGACTTTTTCAAGATTTTAAAATAATGTATGAGGTAATGTTCTTTTAAAGTTCCGATTCCTGTCATCTCATTTTGTTGATTTAACATATACATACATATATGCATATGAAGGAAGTGCTGATCCCTAATCAAAATCATTGGGATTTTATTGTCGCGAATACTCCAAAACAGTCTTCATCAAAATAGAATATACTGGCCAACACATCAGTTGTTTTCCATGTTTATGAATACACCTAGAAAATAAAGTGATCATGAAAAACAGGAATAAGCTATTGAGATGGGAGTCCAAAGACTGGCATCTAGTTTCCGCGTTTTCCATTAGCCGCGTCAACAAGGCATATTGGATTTACTGAACCTCGAAGATCCCCATCTCATTATTTCTTACTTGTGCATGAGAGCCAGAGGCCCAACCTCACACCCCTCAAAAAATACCCTTGGCAGGTCAAATGTTTCATGCAATAGGTCCTTCCCCGGCCAGTAGTGGGGAGGAAGAGGCTGAGCTTGCTTGGACTCTTCCAACCTGTGCAGAGGTGTGGCTCACGCCTCTGCACGGGAGAGGAATAAACGCTCCTGCGATGAAAATTGTTTTAACGGTGACTAACTGCGATGAAAATGGTTTTTCAATGCAGTTATACGATAGATATTAGCCATTTTACGTGCTTTAGTAAACCATGCCAGTTTAATGTACATTAAATTACTAAAGCGCATAAAATGGTTAATATCTATCGTATAACTGCGATGAAAAAACCATTTTAATGAGCGTGACTAGTGAAACACAAATACAAACAAAATTTTGTGATTTATGTTTAACTTTTAGAAGTTATAAACTATAGTGTGGCTGGTCAGTTGGTTTCATAAACCACCCGCAGTGAAGGGTTGGGTCGCCTTCGAATCAGAGGCTCTGACTCCAAGTTCGGGTGCCTCCCATGTCCATCACTTTACCACTTGGGATAGTTACGTACCTTCCAGGTTCGGCACTAAACTTAAAGTTCCTTTTCAGATCACATCCCTGGGTGTGGTGCCACATCGGCATCAACTCGGTACTTGGAAAATTTTCTGCAGTACGATTTTTTTTTGTCCGGGACTGTAGTACATTACACATTTTGAGGGAGGGGTTTAAGTGGGGATAAGGGGGGGCAGGATTCACAGGGGGGAGGGATCGAGGGAAAGAAGGGAGAGGTGGGTGCGAGGAGGAGTAGTGTCCAAGAGGTGAAGGGCATAGCAACATGGGTACTCTCAGCTGACGCACAGTGGTCCCAAATCGAAAAAAGCTGGCAAAAATTAATACCACTGTTATTTTTACTTACTTACTATATTTGAACGTAGATGTATAGGTTTTCGATCCACGGAATCCGAATTTGACATTTATATTGCCATTTCGTCGATATTTTTGTTTTTACAAGACAAATTATTTAAACAATTAAATGTTCCAATTTTAAATTGAACTTTATTGATTGTTCCGCAGGTTGTTATATTCGTATAATCCAAATGCAATTTTATTTTTGCCGTATCTGTGATTTTTATAGTTTTTACTTGATAATTCTTTAAACAATTTATTGTAACTAATTAAAATTAAACAGTAATCGTGGTTCCTATGTATTTTCTATCCGCAGAATCTGAATATGAAGTTATTTTTATTGTATCACTGAATTTTATTGTTTTACAAGAAAATTGTTTTAACAATTAAAATAACACACTAATGGCCATTGTAATAGTATTTATACAGAAATCCGATACTTAATACTCTGTTCTGCACTGTAAAATTTGAAAAATTAATCACTTCATATATTCACTTCATTCAAATTACAGGCGAGATTCCGACCCACGGCCTTCATAGTAGAGCCATTTTGTGTGTTTACTACCAGGATTGGAAACTAATATATATGTACACCAACTTAGGCACTAACTATTTTATCAGTTTTATTATTTAACTGGGTATCATTATTATTAATAGCAATAAAAAATAAAGTAGTTATTTGCATAGCTGTATTATTAATTATTGAAGACAACAATTGCAGATTTTCAAAATCATCGCCTCATAGTTCATCAGTCTCACTTCCTACTCCTTCCGGTGATACTTCACTTTGTTTGCCCTCCTTTACTCTCCATTTCGATAAAATGCATCATGCTCTTGTAGGAGTTACCTCTTTGATTAGCTTTGCAGCCGACTCATCACCTCTGCTTCGGTAGATCATGGATGTAGCTAGGCTAACTCAGCTGGCCATAAACTAGCTCAAAGTTTCCCTGTATTTCTTCTCTTTCCCTGGACTCTTCAAATAGTTTTTCTCAGTCGTCCAATTTCAGCTTACTCTGCCGATCCTACTAAAATGTATGGTGCTATTAAGATTACGTGAAATATTCCAACTGATCATAGTTTACGTAACAATTACTCACCAGAGGAAGATATTTACTTACAACTGAAGGGAATTTAAACTAAAGATGCTTCCGAACTTTCTCCTGAAAACATAATTACGTCATGAACTTTGCTCCAACTTAAACCGATACTTGGAGAAAAAATTTCTGCATGAACGTTCACATTCACGCGAATTTCACGTGCTTCGAGCTTGGTCCGAGGTGTGGTGCAGGCAAGCTTCCCTACTTTTGCCGTTCACTGTACAAATTTTTTCCACTGGGGAATGCAACCCTCTTTTTCCCACAAGACTTATGCTTCCTCCAACAAGGATTCATGCAACACAACATAATAACAGAATGCAACCCCATATTCGGGGAAGTTTCACTGTATATACAAGTACAGCACAATAAATAACAAAATTATTACCCATTGCGGACCACGCTAATCCCATCACAACTCCAGGAGGGGTATTTTCATACAAACGATCGTGGCTGAAAACAGGTTTTCCAACAAAGTCTTCCACATTATCAGGAACAACCTCCACACTCTCAGCTTCTTTCATCACAATTTTGTAGGCAACCTTTCTCACCACCTGAGCCAAGCATAAAAAGAAATAATTTTACTACCTTCGGTCAATAACTATAAAATGTGAGAGGCAGAGTGAAAAATCCATTAGCCTTTTCCAGTATGCTGCACCATGATAGGGAAATGGAAATTAACTTTAGTGAATAATGCAAAAACCCTACATAATTAAGCATTGCTCAGTACAATAGATACAGTAATACCCATCTCATGAAAACTTAGTTTATATGCAACAAATCATCACTAAACATCTACCAGCTACCCTGCAAGCAGCCGTAGAGGCATGAGACAGGTGGTATTAGGCCACCAGTCATAGGGAAGGGATTAGGGAAAAGGAAGAGGAAGAAAATGTATTGATAGTAAACAGAGTATCTTAGCGCCTGGCTCTCTTTTTGCTATGCTTGAATATATCAGCTTCAAATATTTCATGGAGAATTGTTATATTGCTATTGACAAAAGCTATACATACTTCACTTTACCATTCCTGTATTCATAATATAAGTAAACATCCAATGGTCAAACAAAACCCACAGTATATGACACAAATCTATACTACATTGCCCTCAAGAATTTTTTAAAACTCTTATAAATTAAGATATGGAAAACATACGTAATAGCATTAGGATTACCAGACTTGTTACTACCATAAAATTAAATGTTACAGGAAACAAGCCTATGCCAATCATTACACAGGTTTAATATCATTTAATACTAACATCAGGAAAAAAGTGTCTTTTAAGATAAAAACTTATGCTCACGAATTAGCATCAAATTAAGCAACCAATGTAAGAAAAATAATCTTTTGATCATAAAACAGTGTATGAGAGAAGATTCTTTGGCGATGAGTACCCATCTTCAGTAAAAATATTGGCAGAATTAATAAGGGTATTTTAATGGAGAGTGCTTCACAATATGTAAAATTTAAATAATTTTGATTTGTGCTTTTAACAACCAAAAACCTACATAATTTTCCCAACTGAGAAACATTTTAAAGGAGAAGCATTTCTTAATTTCTCATGAACTGTAAAACCCCATTTTTGCACACTGAATAAACCTAACTTGCAATATTATACCATGAGATTCCTGCACAACCAGGAAACATAGAGAATTACAATGTAAAATTCAATTTCAAACAGTTTCTTGATTTTACATCTATATCCAGGCCCTTGCATGGCCTGGGTATAGATATAAAATCAACCATGGTCCCTACATGCAAAATATCCTTGAAGAGCAATGATTGCAAAGACTAACCATTATGGAACTCTTGTCATTAGCGAAAATAACCTACAGCCAAAAAAACCTTTCATGGGGATAAAATTTTTATATACTGTAGACAAATGTACGCCGTTAGCCACTGCTGAAAAGATGCATGAGAGCTGAGGAAGGTCTTACTGGGTGTGCGTCTTACTGGCTGTGAAATCGTCACATGTGAAATCCATCTATCCAACCATTAATTGAAAAATGAAATTCTCTACCTGAGATGCATAACAGCGATGCAAAGGAGATAACGGGTAAGCACCAAGAACTGCAAATAATTATTGTCACTTTTAGTAATTACTATATTAACAAGGACAATTATAGCAGTGAAACATTGATAAACAGCAATTTTGAGCAAACGTTTACCTATTACTCCATCAAAATACACACATAAGTGCATCTGTGATATAACATTCAGATTCTCCTTACCTACACATTGAGCCTATGAATAATGCTTAACAATCATTAAGATGAGAGATAATAAACACTTGGAACAAAAAACTGATCCTCAGTTTCACCAAAACATTAGCAAATGCTGCAGTACATGGTCATTTAGTCTTCAATCGCATTGTTTTCAGATAGAGAACCAATATTTTGCAATTTATACAGTGAAACTTTGACTTTAAGCACCTCGATTCTATGTAACTCTCGATTTTGTGTAACAACATTAAGGTCTGGCCGGGAAGCATACGATACTTTAGATTTTACGTAGCTTCTCCATTTTACGTATTTATTTTTGTTTTTAAGCAGTCATACTTCAGTCCCTAAGGTCAAATTTTCCTCATTTTTACAGTTTTCAATACTTTTTATGATTTGCAAACATAGCTATTGAATATGGCAGCCAACCCCATCATGTTAACAAGAATATCTAACTATGTACTCTATTTTCCTGCAACATGTGCACAAAATACGCCAATAAATGCTTGGTCTTCCAAAATACATAACAATATTTTGGCAGTTATTACATGTATTTCATAATCTATGTCGGAATAATATACCTTACATTTGGAGACCGTTTTGTTAGTTTTTTCTGGTTTTACCATAGTTAGGGGCATGATATTACAGTCTTACATGGCGATGATATATACTACTCTTCAAGATCACAGAAACAATTGATTTACCATACATGTCCCAATATGCCCCTCATTTTTAGCCAAATATCGGTTGAGAATAAGGAAAAGGAGCTATTTTCAAGCATTAACAGAGAATATACCTCTGAAATTCCATGGCTAATGGTCCAAAATAACAGAGAAAAATATTTGCAGCATTATTTATATGCATAAATTTTAACAAATAATAATGAACATATCTCCTACATAGATTTTTGGTTCTAATTTATTTATACTCGTGTCATGGTTACGTGGCAATGAAGCAGGACTTTTTTATTCACAGCAGAACCTTGATTTTACGCAGTTGCAGTAATACACTAATAAAGCTCATACAAGTAAAATCAAACTGTATTTTACATAACTAATGAAAACGTTTTTTATTTAATTAATATTTCTTCATTTCAGCTTTGTTATGGTGTTACAGGCGTATGGCAAGGCAGTAAATACCTCATGCAACTCACTATGCATAGGTGTCAAATATTTTTCAGCTGAAACTAACCCCTGAAATACCTGAGGTACCCCTCAAAAATATACAAGCAACTTTGTTCACATATTCAATGATAGTTCTAAGAACTAACCAACAATTTTTATCATCTCATTAATTTTCCAACATGATGGTTTTCTATAGACCTACAAAACAACGGGAAAGTCTATATATGCAACCCGCAATACAATTGCATATTGAATATTTTCCTTGCATTACATCTATGGATACACTTTTTAAAAATGGCTTATGTTATTTTTTACTTGAAGAAGATTATAATGAAGGAAATTTGTGTCACGAGAGTTAATATTGGTAGAAATTAGGAATTCATTTCCAAAAATTGAGAGAAAGGGGTCGGGGGAACATCATGCATTACTTTCACCCCTTGATTTCATAAAAGTGTCAATTTTTAGGTTCCTCCAAGTGCATAAAATCAAGGTTTCACCATATTTGGAAATCTCATTCACAAGCAGTTAGCTAGATAAGTAAATTTAAAATATGTATACCACATACTGCGATTCATACTTGCCTTGTTTATATACTTCTGCAAATTACGTACACCACTTTCTCGACAATATGATTTCACTAGTGTATTGAGAGTCTCATCAGCAATTTTTATCTGAAAGAGATAAAAGATGGAGGCCCAGATAAGTATTTATTGCATAGATATACAAAAAGAATACCAGAAGAGTGAAAAAGGAAAAAATATGAAATATTTGAAAGAAAACACTTGCATGCCACCTTTTGACTAATACTTTCACATTTACATAGAATGATTAAGAAATAAAATTAATGCTTCCAATTAAAAAAAAATTTCTACGACAAGAAAAGTCCAGGGAATACATCAACTCCTACAGACCTTTGGTTTATTAACTCCTTATTTGTAAACCAAGCAAGACGTTCCTAACTTGGAGGATGATGCATTGTCTCTCCTCTCTACATAGCAACCCAATAGCATCAGGGGCACAACATAAAAATCCTTCTATCCCTATAAATCAAACCTGAGACATGTTTATAGGAAGTAAAAACATCCAAGTCCTGAAACTATGCATGCCTGGCATAGTAAACAAAGCTTTCACAATGGGACACTGCCATGCACAAACATTTTCAAAATCTCATCACATCTGAATAGGAGCCCATTACTGTTATGACTGAAAATGTTCTTTAATTCAGAGAACTCAGCACCACAGCACAATCTCTAAATATTTATTATTCAGTGAAGCATTACTGTAGTACTACATAATTAGAGTAAGCCATCAGGAGCTAAACATTCCTAAAAAACTTTTTTTGGATTAAGTGTCAATACTTCCTCACCAGCAACACTTCAAAAGAATGGATTAAATCAACCTCCAATACAATGTGTCTTGAAACAAAAAAGGGTTCTTTGTGCCTCTACAAGCTTTCACAAACTTCTTTCAATGCCCTGGAAGAACTTGCAATCATAATAACCCAATTAATTCTCCGAGCAATTTGTTCAGAGGGTATGGACTTTAGGGACAGAAAAATTACATTTGTAAAAATGAATATAATAAGAACTAAGACGATGCAATTTTACACAGATAAAAATTTTAAATCGACCCGGGTTTCGATGCACTGCATCATCATCAGGTGCATGCACTGTTGCACTGTACTGCACTGCATGCACTGTTTCAGTGCATGCAGTGCATCGAAACCCAGGTCGATTAAAAATTTTTATCCGTGGAAAATTGCATCATCTTAGTTCTTATTATGTTCATATTCCACAAAATCTCGTATGATTCCTCCCTTTTTATGTAAAAATGAAGATTTCTAGATTCTTTAAACTTTTTTAACACTTAAAAATGGCAGTACATTTTTATCCACCCCTATACAGACTTCATTTTAATAATGCAACAATTGAATAAAAATACCTTTTAGCACAGATGCATCAACTTAACTCAAAGGTGCAACATTAACAAGGGGGATGATTAACACTTGTGAGAAGATAAGGCTGACCTATATGTCATTTTCTTATTTTTATTGACACACCTACATCAGGCATTAATAAAAAATTGCTAAGTGGTAGTAGAACCAAATATGAAAACTTACTTGATCATCTTTCAAACCAGATTCCCTCTTTGCTTGTGGAACTAAGTATTGATTTGCTATAGCTAGTTTCTCCTCGGCCACATAACCTGGGAGAGCAATTACTTCCATACGGTCCCTCAGAGGTTCAGGAATATTGTACACTACGTTGGCTGTTGTTATAAATAATATCTGCAAATTTAAAAAGCATAATCAATACATAGATGCATACAAGCGTTACTAAAGACCATTCATCACAGTTTCTTTAGTAATTTTCCTCATGCACCATGTTTCAAAAACAGAAAAAGGTGAACAGCACAAAGTGAATATTGTTCTTTTTTTCTACATAATCAACCTACTTCAGCCAAAAATTTTATTCGAGTAAGGAATATTTTTAGAATTTCAACTATAGTGAAATTACTCATTTTAATTTTATCTTAAGTATTTATTGCAAATAAAAATAATAAGAGCTATTCCGGCACTAGCTAGACAAATTGAAGGAAATCCAAGATTAAACTTGACAGTGGTAGGCTTCACTTTGTAGTTTATTATGTCTGTATTCATGATAAAATAAAATACTTTGTACTTTTCTACAATATTTTACTAGTACGATGTGTTTCACCAATTTACGGCATTGTCAGGTACGATCTGTTCGAGCCATAAATCGGTGAAAGCCATTGTGAATGTACCCAACGATTAAATGCTCAGCTACATTCTGCAAAAAAAAATATATAATGAGAAATAACAATATCATACTAATATATAAAAATATCATGGTGTCTGTCTGTCTGTTGCTCAATCACGCAAAAATTACTGAATGGATTGAGCTGAAATTTGGCATGTAGAGATAAAATGTATATGGGATGAACATAGGCTATATAAAAAAGCTCTCAGGGCCCCCAAAAGCCCCCCCTGGTGGTCCATGCTAAGCATTGAGTTCGGTGCAGTGGTTTAATTTTTTGCTTTTTAAAAGTATTTTCACTCATAATAGAGGGCTGGGATTTTTTTATCGGATGGCTGAATAAATGTTGTTTCTAATTATTTCAATAGATTTTCTTTTACCCTTCGTAATTGTCTGAAAATCATGTTTGTAGCTGAAAAATCTCACATTTTTCTCTGAAATCAGCAATAGCATATTTCCTTGACAACCAGAGATTTGAATTTCAAAGGATATTCATGCCTCTGGTATTTAAGTTTTCCTGTAGGCCCATGATAGCATGTAGAAAGAAAATCTTTATAAGAAGGGTCCAGAGTCCCAAGGGCCCCCTGATAGATTGCTCCGGGGGGTAATCAATAGATTCAATGCATATTTACAACAAGCATACTCTTCAATGTCTATTCTCAAAGTAGCTCTCAAAGGAACACTGCATGTACCTATATGAGAGAACACTTACATATTAAACGATACACATGAAGGAATTAAACGTACAAGAATATTTACATGCAGCGAATAGTAATGGTAATAATGCCTCTGTTGCTACAACAAACACGGCGTTGTTTATTATCGTTTAATACTCAGATGCTTTACACGTAGTGGAACCGTCTGCCTCTCATTACGATTTCAAACTGTTTTTTAGACCAATTCCCACATCATAAATGATACGAGTTATTTATATATGTTTAAAAGTGTTTAAGTGCAGTAAACTTACATTCACTCAATCATCGAGTTGCCTATTCAAGACTTTCACTCACCACTGCATTTCCCCTCATTGGACTTAAAAATATATCCATCAACATGCCAAATAGAAAATAAGAGTAACATTTCGAATCAATTCTCTGAAGCAAAATGAATGTCTTATTTGCAAGAAAAAGACCCCTTGCAATAAAAACCACAAAACCACAAACCACTTGGATGCTCAAAGACATGCCTGCCAGCGATCTCATGAGCATCTCCCCATGGTGTTTCTCGGGTTACGCTAAGAACTGCACGAATTTCATCCTAACCCAACCTACAGACGGGTAACCAGCTATAAATCTGGTTCAAATGTAGACTCAAATGTAGACCCATCTGTATCGAAACTTCAATCTGTTTTAAGATGGCGGCAATTATAATGACATCACTACAGGCTTCTTACCAGAAAGAAGAACAGAAATTCTGCGCAATGAACGGCATCCGTTCATGAAAATCGACAAGTGTACTAAGAATCACCATCACCATTATGACAACCCTTTATCCGGGTAACGGAGGATTCATAGGTCAAATAAACATGGTGGCTGCTGCCAATGCTCCTTTTGACGTTGTCAACCGCTGGATTGTACCCTCCTCTCCAATCCTATTTAAGATACTCAACGCACATATCAACGTTGACTTGCGCAACTCAATTAAGTCATTAAATGCAAATATATGTATTTATGTACACAAGGGAATCGATAAAGCAGTGAATCACTCAGAAGACGGCTCAAGAGAACCGGAGGGACGAGGTGACCATCTATCAATCTGAGTACTATTTAAGTAGTAATGAGTCTGCGTGGCCCATTTTTGGGTTTCCCGTGCATGAAAGAGGACCAATAGTCACTCATCTCTCCATGCACCTGGATAACAGTCAGCGTGTGCAGTACAACGAAAACAGCATACAAGATAGGTTACGAACTCCTCAAATGACCACGCTGACAGTTTTTCTTCAGGCTTTGTGGTTTTCTAATAAAATAAGTTCAATGTTTTTCACACCCGTTGAATTGCAACGGGTACCTTCTGCTAGTAAAATAAAAAAATGAATCGGTGAAAGGTGTTATACTAATAATAAAATATAGTAGAAAAGTACAAAGTATTATACTTTATCATGAATACAAACTGAAAGCCAAGATGTAAAGCGACAAAAAAAGTTCTAAAAGTAAATGTTATGAAACATGAGCTAGTATTTAAGGTAGCTCCATAGCAAGCTTATTTCTGCTTCTATTTTTAAGAGAGTGAAAATGATGAATTTTGAGGAGGAGAAATTAAGACTACAGTAACTGAGACACTAACTGATGCAATATGTAAGAAAAAATATGAAAAAACAAAATCAAATCAACGAAAACATTAAACTATAGTCTATGGCTACACAGTTTATATTGCTTTCAAATAAATATCAATTTATGCCATAAAAAGGCCAAAATAAATATACACATACGTATTTCTACATTTACTTATTCAACGTCATCTCCACATACAGAATGTGGTGGATTTAGAGTATGGAAAGGGGCAATCCATCATCCAAAAACAACGACCTTAATCCGCCCCTACATAGAATATCAAGTCTCATCTGGCCATCTGCCACAGCCCTTTTGAGAACAGCCAGAACAATGGCGATGAAGCTTTCTTAAATTATTAAATTCACAGTTGGTTTTTTATCTATGTAATATGAAGCAGGCATGAATTCAAGTAAGACACAAAAATTCACCATGAAAAACAAAACCATTTGACTTGACTATGATTTCAACACGGATCTACCAGTAGTGGGTCAGGTGTTTCAACCTTGAACTCTATGGTACATCAAGGTGGGACAATAGCTGAAATTAATGGAGTAACTCATAAATATAGGAATAAATAAGAACATACTTTAGATAAATCTACAGGAACATCTAAGTAATGGTCCAAAAAGTTGGCATTCTGTTCTGGGTCAAGTAGTTCAAGAAGAGCTGATGCTGGATCTCCTTGGATACCTCTGAAAACAAAGTTTAATGAATTAAAGAAGCAAACCTGATCACAGACTTAACAATAGTTTTGATCAGATCTATAAGCTAAACTTTTAGCACTGTTTTAGGCAAGCACAATACAAACAATGGGCACAAGCATAACACTTAATGGCAGAAGCAATTTTATAAATAGTAGAATCCTATTCTCAAGCACCTTCATACTATGAAGAATTTGATCTTACTTTAAAGCACTATAAATAACCAATGGTATCCATTCCCAAAAAAATGTAACCATTGCATCAAACTTATAAATTAATATAATCCCAAACAAAATTTAGCGATTGCATCAAATTTGTAAGTTAGCTTAATTTCAGTCAAAGTTAACCTTTATCGCACAGATTAAAATATCCAGTATAGGCACTGCGGACAATATTTATTTTAGGGATTCAGTAGAAACTGTATGGGTTTAAACACCAAATCCAGCTTACATTTTCCCATATGCACAGCTGGTGCACCCCTAATTCCAGTGTACAATTAAATGTACATTAGTCCGTTAATATTATAATGCCAAAACATAAGGCTCCTGAGGTACCAGCATGTCCCAAGGCACTCTATAAGCAACTGAGCATATCATTCCACAGAAATGTGAAATGTATGCTGACATTTTTACAAAACCAAGTAAATTTGTGTGAAGGTGCATTATTCCCTCAGCAAAATTTTGTCACAAAATCAAGAAAGTAATGATCTTCCCTATTCTTATGCAGACCGATGTAAAACCAACAGGAACCCATTTATGTATTAACTAAGACAGCAAAAACAATCTCTTGGTCTGAACCATACATTATTTATTTCTTTTCACAGCTTAACTGCAATGAACATGGCTGCTTTCAATTAGCAGTAGAACATGAAAACTAAATTTGTTCTTTTGAAAAATACATATTATAACAATAAAATAGGGCATGGTGGCCTAGTGGGTAGAGCGCTTGGCTACTGATCGAAGGGTCCCGGGTTCAACTCCAGGTGAAGCCTATGGACGCCCCCGAAAATCCTCGGAGTGCGAGGTGGCCCAGGGAAAGGAACTGGCCCCTCTACCCTGAATGTGTGAAATTCACACGCCTGTGGCTTAGTCCGGGGTGAGCTCTACCCTCAACTGTCCAAACCAACCTTTGGGTTGAATCACTGAGTGAGAGTGAGTGAACAATTAAAAATTTCTAGACATAATTGAAACCCAAAATTCATTAATGCAACCCTGAATTACTTATCATATATGGAATATATAAAAAATAAATTACACCAGGCACAAAATACACATTAGTTTTAAATTAGACGAAAAACGACAACATGAAGTAAAAAAACTGAAGCCTTACTTCAAGTAATACTCAAAAACGGAATGCTTATGACAAGATAGCACTACTCTACTATTTTTTCTACTGTTAGCAGTAAAAAATAAAAAAATAGTGAATTTCTTCAAGATGGACACTAAACAGGCATAAAAAAAGAATTAATTTTCATTATTTCCTATTTCCACCTGAATTTCAATACTTTTAGAACTAATAACAACTATTTTAATAGATAATAAGACAAAAACTTCACAAAACAACAACAGCCAATGTGGATGACTATGTGTAAACTACAACCACTAAGAAACTTACCTCCCAATTTTGTCAACTTCATCAATTAACACAAGAGGATTTTCAGTCTTTGTTTTCTTTAAGCACTGGATGGCTTTTCCAGGCATGGCTCCGACATATGTCCTTCTGTGACCCTTAATTTCTGCTACGTCAGTCATTCCACCAACACTAAACCTAAAATACTAATGAAAAAAAATACTTGATTACATCTACTACTCGTAAAAAAAAAACCAATTCAAGGAATAGTCCTTTTCTTTCTTAAGTTGATGGTATTCCATGTGATATTATGAGATTGATCACAAATCTACATAACCCATTGACTAACATAGGTGAAATTGGTATTAAACTTCCAACACCAATTTTTTGGAGAAGAAAACTCAAATGCTAGCTTTAAAACGGATCCATCTCCTAAGAAAAAAAGCATGGTAGTGCTGGGAAGTGTCACAAATTAATTTTCAAAAAACTTCTCCTTAATTAATATTTAAGGTTAACTAATTACGTGCTCTGTATGAACTTAATCAGGAAACCAAAACTCATTATTGAATATTTTAACAGAAAGCAGCCTTGAAGAATCAGATGCAGCTTCAAACATAGCCTAAGGTGCACTCATTCCTATTATATCCAATTCAAACTCATATGAAGTAGGAATCTTTGACCATAAGATTTCATTACTCAGGACATACATTTTTCATTTTGATTTGGGATTTTAGAATTTGATCAAAAAATAAGATTGCTCAGTTTTAAAAATGTACAAAATTATAATAAAAAAAATATTTTTCCAAAACATACCTCTCGATTGAGAGCTCGAGCAATTGATTTACATATACTAGTTTTTCCAACACCAGGGGGTCCATGAAAGCAAAGAATTTTTCCTTGGGTGGTTCCAATAAGTTGACTAACAGCAATAAATTCTGAAAAAATGAAAAAGGCAACATAAATTAATCTTGTAAGTTACTAAAATTACGTCCAATAACACAATAATGTATAAATTCTACAAGAAAATAAATAATCAATTATAACAAGACTAGGAGCAATTCAATACATATATTTCCACACATTAGGGCCCGACTCATACCAAGAACTCTCTTTTTAACATCTTCCATCCCATAGTGATCTTCATCTAGAATTTCAGCAGCCAATTGCAAATCCAAGTTTTCCTCACTAGACACTCCCCAAGGCAATGATGTTAACCAATCCAAGTAGTTTCTTGTGACACTGTAAATTTAAAGTGATGTAAAACAATGATTCTATGCAGTTGCCTAGTTTTAACAATATTAGTGTAACACATCTCACAATATCCATGAAACTTAAACTACAGATATTAAAGAAACCATAGCATAAAACTTCTAAGTCTAGGATAATAAAACCAACAGCTTAGCAGTTACTCTCTTTTAGTTTCATTACTTTATGTAGGCTGATGGAGTCATCAACAGATTGCCATCCCCAAAGAACAATTAACCATAATCACACTTAGTCAATGGCAGTCAGTAGCTAAAACCATGGTTCGAAATAAATTACTGCATGGCCAGGTACATACTATGCTATTGGTTTTATTATCATGACTGTGTACCAAAAACTTAGGCCATAATCAGTTCCGTACTTTCCAAATCTGTGACCATCAGTATTTTTTTAAATTTAATTGAATCTCTGGTTTCCGCAACACACATTGCAGTAACATATTTGGAAAACCAACCAACAACTTGGCGGGCACAAGGACACATTAGCACCACAAGTGACAAATGTATGACTAAGAGAGAAAAAGGAAAGACTGATAGATAATACACAGCATTATCCTGATAGTGGAGAATTAGAACATTTAAGCCCTAGTGAAATATCTCTGAACTTACTTGAATTCAGACGAATGGCTTTCGAGAAGAGATAACTTGTTAAGCTCCTCATCTATTACCTCCATCACAGCCTTTGGGACAACTTTGTTCTGAAACAGAGGTAATTATAAATTACTGAACAATAATTATTAATGGAACATCATAGAAATAGAATAACAGAGAAACATTTGCAGCAGAATAAGCATGACAAATTGTTTCATTGTTTCATTTTAATCACTCGAATACTTAAATTAAAGGTTTTATGAGATTGGTTTAAGTATGGTGACACATTAGTTGATGCATCATTTATTGTTCACAGAGTATTGGCAGTTGTAAGGAAATGCAGGTGACAGCACTTGAGTGGGTGTCATGGAATGAGTGGATGGGTGTCGAATAAGGAGGATAGAAAGGGTGCATACTATTGTTCACATTGGTGCATAAACCGTGAGGGATAGATGGTAGCCTAAGAGTAGGTCATTTTTTAGGCAAAAAGTAAATGAATAGTGTTTCTAGAGTAACAAGAAGTCTATTAGCATTAACCCTTTAACGCCGGAATTTTTTTTTTCCTCCGATTTTTTTCTTCTTTTCAGGAGTTGATCATTATTGTATTTAAAACTTATTCCCCAAATATTATTGAAATATGTGCAGTGGTTTCATGGAAATGACCTGTGTCCATATGATCACGCTAGGCGGATACCGTGGCAATGGCATCCTCGTTCCCGTACATTCAATTCTTCAAATAATCGCTAAATTTATCTTGCTCCCTGGGTTAAGGCTTTAAAATATATCAAAAATATTGATTTTTAAAGTTATTTTTATTGATTCTTTTGAACATAATAACGATATTGCGTTAAAAAATTTTGCAAATATGTATGTCAAAAACACAAAAGTATTGTGAACTGTAAATAAATTAATTTTTTTTTTGAAAATTTGCAAAACACGGTACAAACATCCCTAATTCATATTTTACACATTGGGTACGAACAGTACTTGGCAATATTCACCTGGACAGCGGTGTCGATTACATGGTTCAATCAACTGGCCTATACCGTAAAGGCAAATGTCGTCACTTACTCGGACATGGATTCTATTATCCTTGACTTCAAAATTCGCCCTACACTAACAATAAGCGGGGAATTTTTGTATTTTGTCAGATACATTTGGACGCTGCTGCGACGAAACTGTATTAGTGAGAGTTTTTTCCCTGACTTCTTATGGAGGACCCACGCATTGTGCAATCCCACGTCCACTAGCCATGTGAATATGCACCACCACCATTTTTTACCTCTTATCCCTATTCTGTAGTACGACACTTTCGTGCATTCTGTCCGTTCCCCCCATGTAACGGTTGTACTGTTGAAATCACTAATGGGCGGGGAATGCAAACTCCTCTTTCCTGCCCGTGAAAATGGCGGCACAGGAGCTACGGGCTGAATGCAAAAACAGGTAGTAACCACGCTGAATGTGGAATTTTCTACCCACTTCACCAAAAGGATGTCATCCTCCTTACTAAGGCATTTCTCATAAAAAACTCCGTATTTTTTCTTACGTATTTCTTTAGATGGCATTATGGATAGCCTTTTGGAATACGGTTTTATCTAATAGTTCCTGTGGCTCCATAACCCCTCGACCTAAGCTCTTTTAGATGGTCAATCCCGGTAAATAAATTATCAAAATATAGTTTATAGGCTTAGTTCCTTTTTTCTAGAGGTATTTCGTCCAGCATTTGCAGAAGGGGAGCAGCGCATTTCCCTACAATATTCTCATATTCGGAATTCGATGCAGGGTCCTACCTTTATAAACCTCTAAGTTCACTAAATATCCGGTAGTGGCATTTAGAGACCACACTTTGTAGCCAAATCTAATAGGCTTACCGCGTAGGAACTGTTTACAAGGGTGTCGTCCAAAATATTCAACCTTGCAGTCATCAAAAGCCAGGTGCTCCTCAGGGCGGAACAAAGAAAGAAATCGTGTTTTCACTAGATTTATAATTGGCCTTAGCTTCCACATTTAGTCTTCTGCATTAGGCTGGGAATAATTTGCACAGTGTAAAAATCTATACATTTTCTGCATAAATTCAACATATTCAGGCTATCTATCCCGGCACATAGCATTTACAACAAATTAATTACGTAAGTCGCCAGATAAATCCCAGTTATCACGTTTACTGGGAACATTATTTTAACACGAGAGAATCAAAATTCCCAGGAAGACCTTCATTTCAGCAGATGTTATATTCAAATTACGAAAATTCTGCAATGTGGCATAATCTGTTGCATGCAAAATTACGAAGTCAATTAATTCATCATCAAATATCAACTCGAAAATTTCAGTCTGCGAATTCTCACCAATGTCACAATAGTTTGCGTCCAGAAATAATGAATCTTTTACACAAATATCTTCATCTCTCTAAGTAGTCAAAGCTCGTTTCACCTTCTTCCTCTTTGATTTTGAGTTTACCCGTTTGTCACTCGTCTCGAGTCCATCACTTTCACATTCCCCTCGTTGAGTACTCGCCAATATTTCAGCACCCACTCGACATTGACGACCGGACTGATTATCTATGAAGACACTACCATCCTCCTCAGCAGAATCTTCGTCAGATAACACGTTCCTCTCCGGAGGTTCTATATAGATGCCTAAAAAGTCGTCGTTGTCATCTTCCAGTGCTGATAAAACTTCTGGAAGAGTCATTCCCATAAAAACAGACGCGTTGAATGAATAATTTGTAAACATTTCAATAATATTTGCCGTAGTAAATTGATGTGAAATAGCTCAGCTTTTTAGTAGAAGAACAGAGCATCTACCTCCTGAAGTTGCCCACATAGTAATGAAATTTCAGTTGAATCGTTGTGCAGAGAAAAAAAACCGTGAATCACCCTTGTTACATCGTAGCATTCCACACTCTGATTTCATGGCTTTCTAGCTGATATTATTATATAATAGTTATTTCATTCCTCATTTTATTACTAGCTACATTGTAAAATAGCACCTGGATATAAATTGTTGGGACGCTTCAGCCGAGAGTTGATAAAATGTGCCACAAATTAGCTTCAATGCAGACACACCAATGAATGATCGGTATACAATTTTTCATTCACAACCATAAAGTAAAAATAATAACATGATAGCTACAAAACACCAGCGATTTATTACAATGTCCCAAATAAGAAATATCTTATTACCTTTAGCGAAAAAAGCGTTAGTAACGCTGCCTTCCTCGTGGAACCCTATTGCCACGGTATCCGCCTAGCGTGATCATACGATCACGCGTAACATTTCTTCTAAATAATATTATCATTGATGAATATTTTACAACAATATTAAGTTGTAGAGTATATTCTAGTATTCTTAGCACGTGTACTGAAGTGCATGAGAATTTGAAGAAAAATGCTATTGTACTATGTAGTAAACTAAAGTCATGCATTCACGCGGAGCAGTTTAGGGTAGGCCACCACATTGAGAAAGCTGTGTATCTAATACATTCAGTTGAATTGATTTAATATTTCGTCATGAGGACGATTAATATATCAAGATGTTGTTACCAAAACCGCATTAAAAAAATATGAGAAATGCGGAAAGGAGAGCAATGTAGAGCAAGTAATGTTTGCTGTGATCATATGAACACGCTAGGCGTTAATGGGTTAACATAAGTTGCATTCACAAGTGCAGCAATCATTCCGGGGCAAATCGGCTAATAGACATAGGGTGGTTTTTAATTCAAGTAATTCTACTCCTACCCTAGATATCCTGAAAAAATTCTGTCGGCATAAGATCCCAATGAATAGTTCTTTGACATTAAGTTGATATGTATTAATTTGACATTTGACTTTGACATTAATTTGACATTTGCTCATCAAAACAAATTCACTTCATGTTAACATATATTAAAACAACAATCTTTCAGAGTTGAAGGATGAAAATTGATTGTTATATTCCTTGCTATGATCATATTCATAATAAAGTCAAACTAATTTAAAAACTGCAGTCAAGTTTACTCACAATGATCAAAATAACTTGCTGAGACAAATTAAAATTTTGCTGGTGGACGATATGTAAGAGTTCCGATTGTTGCACTTTGAAAATGTTAGCATGATTTAAATGTAGACCATAGCTAAGATTTTCAATACACTCGTGTGAATTCAATGTGCTCAAAGACAGCTTCAGAATTCAAGATTATTTAAATGAGTCAGTTTGACTGAATTACTTGTACCTTGGTAGACATGGGAGATAAGGATGTGAGTTAGTAAATATCTTTTTGGGTAGGTACTCTTTCACCTTCGAAGTAGAGAATTGCTTCCACCCACATAAACCTCTTTTACAATGGATGCATGTAATCTGTACCTTACTTCCATGTTTTATTGTTTATTTGTTTACCGAAATCCCATTGCATGTTTGAGCTTGACGGAAATTGAAGCATTCGGTATTAACTATGCTTTGGTACTGGAATTGATTATGCTCGAATGTCATAACGGCATTAACACATGTGGAACTTAGAATTTAGAACATCAAACAGTCAAAATACTCATAACGGTCAATTATTCATGATATTCATACGTGTGCATAATGGCATTGCTCGTATATCTACATTCATTAAAATATTATGGCAACCACAGTGTTGTCTTGCTTCCCAACAAGGGGGTTACACCTTCCCACTCAACAGTACTCTACAAAAGGCCTCCGAAAGTTTTTGTTGAAATCCAGAATTTCTTAAGAAGGGAAAATTATGCTGGATGCTACATCAACACGACTGGTTGAGCTAGTTCACTAAAATACACATTAACAGCCATTCAACAAGCAATAAACTCAACATAAACACAGGGCTACTGAGACAGCCATTCCCTTTTATCTCTGTTCTAAAGACCCCCACCAGATATCAGCCACTTTGCGTACCACTCCTAATAAGGAGTACATATACATACACACCACAATAGCAGCAGCTTACAACAAACAACATATCATAATATCATTTTCTACTCCACTCCCAACACTCAGAATAATTGTTCCATTCTAATATGATGATGTCACAAATCAATGCTCACAATAGTGAACAAAAACTTTAGAAAATCATTTTCTGATTGAATAATGCAATACAGATTAACTATACCTGCAACTTTTCCTTAAACTTATCCTCGATAGCATCCTTGTCATCTTTTTCCAAGCCAAGCTCCCTCTTAATGATCTTCAGCTGTTCCTGCAAGATGTACTTCCGATGCTGCTGCTTCACTTTTTCTTCAACTTCCTTCCCTATCTTTTGCTGCAACTTACTAAGCTCCAATTCTTTCTTCAGCAGAGACAGGGACAGCATCAGCCTTTTCGGAATCTTCAAAAAAAGAAACATCATCATGTAATAATTAAACAGAAAAATTCATCTTGGGTCCAATGTTAAAATGAGTAATAATTTTAGCTGGGTTAATTTATATTAAATCAGGAATGAGTGCATGTAATTTTTTTTATTACTATTAAGGCAACCCATCACTACCTTTTATTATTAACTCATTTATACAATCTCCATCCTAAAAAATATTAGACTTCAGAAAAAATGTTATTAAAAAATGTTTATCAGAAATAACTTATGCATATTTTAATCCACTTCTCACCAGCATCACCATCCACACTTTCTCTTTATGTACATAGTTAGGTGTATCTTGTCAATGGTATTTAAGTCAAAAGTCTTTTATTTAACATGTTCAGTATGTATATCTTGACTCGAAATTGAAAATGCTCAGTCAACAAAATGCCTCAGCAATAGTGCTATCCTACATTACATGTCACTGAATTAAAATAACTTGTTTATAGTTTTACTGTGATTGAAAAATATTTCCAAACAAAATTAACTGTTTCAGGCTTTATAATGTGGAATCACCAAGAAGGGAAATGAGCACAAACTATGTAGATTTCTCCAACTTCTTATTTACAACAACCTAGATTTCAATACCTAGTTGGTTTTCACAAATTGCTGAAATCTAGGTATGCACATAAATATAAACGAAGAATTTAGAGGAATCTACATACATAGTTGGAGCTCCTTCCTTCAATTGATTTCATTCATTTGGTCACAGCTACATCGTAAACTGCACTCAATTATTAAAACCTATTTTATATGTAGCACCTAACCTCAAACCTACTGGATTTAGAAGCCATTTCAGTGGTGCCACCCGCTTTTCTATTTTCAAAATCAACGTGCACGTAAGGTTTGTATTCATGATAGAGTAAAATAAAAGCATTAAAAATTTCCACTAAGTGATGCCTGTCACTGTCAAGTTTGTTTTTGCACTCCATGTTTTCCACGAAGAAAATTTTAATTTTTTTAATGAGGTTGTAATTCATTGTAGGGTCATTTGTTGGCATTCTAAAGCATTTTCTTATTCTAGTGCCTCCCTGAAACATGCTGGAAATCAGTGCACCTTTCCAACCCTACTGCTTATGGATTGGAATAAAATTAATTGCCAATAAGATAACTGTGAAAATTACCCATAGTAATTACAAGTAGTTGTACAAGTGTATTTCCTAGCCCATAAGATGCATTGTAATTTTTTAGTCAGAGTTTAGAATAAATAAATTATAATTAACATTCGTTAATTTTAACTATTTATAGGAACAATAGGTATTGTTACCTTCCAAAAATAGTAACTTTAATTTAGTTATTTGTCATAGAATCCCATAAACAAAAGAATATTGGAGAGCACACTGCTGTATGCTGCACTCACACTGCATCACACTGCTGCACTGTAGTTTGCAGTAAAATTATAGAGCTAGGCACCTCAGAGCATCTTTAAGTCTGATGCATTAAAACGTAGCTTAACTTTCCACCCATCAAACACTGGCTGATTTAAAAATGCACTTTCAAGTTTACAAATAAGTGCATCTCATGGGCTTCGAAATATGGTACTTTTTAATATTCTACACCATTTATTTTTACCTCAACTGGCTAAAATGATGTCGTAGAAGTAGCCTCTTGAAAAGGATGAATAAATGTTGAAAATCAGGCAGGGTAAAAAAAATGGTAGGGGCAATTACCAAGAACTATTTACTTGTGCACATTTCTACTTCAGATTCAAGAGTAGTTTTTATAATAAATAAAATGACTTGATAATTACATAAGGATGTTTTAGTGACAGAGTGTAATGCCTTCATGGAAAAATCAGCAGATAAATTTTATCTAACAAGCTACTACAATTGTTTGACGCAAGCAGCAAGACTTAGTCCGGGAACTTAATAAAATACAAAGGAAAGCTGCGCGATTCGTCAAAAACTGCTACGGGCGTACAGACAGCGTTACACAGATGTTAAACAAATTAGGCTGGGAGCCACTAGAGACTTGGAGGCTGCGCGCTAGGCTTAGATTGCTTGAACAATTGAGAATAGATATCTTTCAGAGCAACACGGAGAACATCATATTAGAACCCCACTATATTTACAGGTCCGACAGAAACGATAAATTAAGAGAGATATTTTGCCGAACGGATAGGTATGGGAATTTGTTTTTCCCCCGAACAATAAGGGACTATAATAAATGCTAGGCGTAATTTCATTAGAGCGTTTCCTTTTTATATGTAAACGGCTGGTGTCCTAACACCCCCCACCACACGCCTATTGAGGCGGCTTGCGGGGTAGTATGTAGATGTAGATGAAGCATGAGCAAAATTAAATTATATAAGTGTGTGATAAGTAAAGAATATGCAAGATCAAAGAATAAAATACCAATATTGTCCAAAGCAATGATTGCATAATCTGACATAAAACAATACAATCCACTTGTAACACTAATATACATAGATCAGAGTTGTATGAAAAAAGTAACACAATAATTATGTTTTCCATGCCATCACAAAAAACAAAGAGAATCATGAAGACATAGGAGGGATGACACTGCATCAGATGGTTTGATTTATACAGAAGAACATTGATTTTACGTTACTATCGATTTTGCATAGTGACACTAAGGTCCAGCCATGAATCAAAGGGTATTTCAATGGTAAACTCTTGATTTTACATAGTTACTCAATTTTACGTGGTTCCTTTGTTTTTACCCATACTTTGTTCCTTACTTTCAAATTTTCCTCATTGTTACATAGTATTCAATACTTGTTACTATTTGCAAGCAAAGCTATTGAATATGACAGCCAACCCCCACATGTTAGCAAGCATAACTATGTCCTCCATTTTCCTGCAACATGTGCACAAAATATGGCAATAAATGCTCGGTCTTCCAAAATACATAACATTATGTATTTCCACAGTTGTTACAAGTATTTCATACTCCATGTCGGAATAATATGCCTTACATTTGAAGACTGTTTTGTTAGTTTTTTCTTGTTTTACCATAGTTAGTGGCATAATATTACAGTCTTACATTGCGACGATATTACTCTTCAAGATCGCAGAAACAATTTATTTACCATATATGCCCGAATATGCCCCTCATTTTTGGCCAAATATCGGTTGACAAGAGGAGAAAAAGGAGCTACGTATTTTCAAGCATTAACAGAAGAAATACCTCAGCCAACCATGGCTAATGGTCCAAAATAATGGAGAAAAGTAGGCATGTAGTAATATGATACTTCAACTCATATCAGTAAAAAATGAACCATATTTTGAATAATTAACAAAATTTTTTTTAGTATCTTATTAACCTTATTTCATGTCAATGTTGTTATGGTGTTACAACTGCATGGAAACTTGGTAAAGACCTTATGCAACCCACAATGCATAGGTACGTGAAAATTTTGCTACCCAAACAGAGGTACCTACCCCTTGAAAATAGACCAGCAACTTTTTGCATATATTCAATGATAATTCTAATAATTAAGGATGGGTCGATTCCGATTCCATTGATTCTTAGCGGAATCGAAGAATCAAAGCCTTAAAAGTCGATTCTGAAGAAATAAAAACCAACCAAAACGGTACGTGATTTCAAACTTCCCAGGTGAGTGTGAGCACGCACTCACGCTCTCTAGTGGATTGTCCTGCAAACTTCAACGGAAGTCGTTTTTCCCGTGTTTCTTTTCTTTCGTCTTTTATTGTCTGTGTTCCTTTTCCACAGTGCGCGAGGGCATTGTGAAATACGTCCTCACAGAATTTTGTGGAGAAATTCAGTGAATTTATTTATACTGGTGGCAATTAACCTGTTAATTTTATTGTTATGTCTTCCCAAGTATGAAAATACTTTGTTATTGACATTGGCAATGAAAATTACGCGAAATGTAATATTTGCAACAAACTTATTTCACATGGAGGAAAGAGTAAATCAACGACCAAACTCAACACACACATTTCTGTGCAACATAATATCAAGTTTAATTTAAACAGTGCCATCCTCCAACAAAGTTCTCAACCTCCGACATCACCCTTGAGTGTCACACCCGTGAGCCCTACGACTAGCGATTCTCTTTTATCATCCATTGAGTTTCAGTGTCGTGAATCTTCCAATTTTCCATTATCTTGGGAAAGCCCATCTCCCAAAGCATATCCAAAATGTATACAGTTGGGTGATAAGCTGCGTCAACCGAAACTGGGTGAATTTTGTGATAGAACAAGGAAATTCAAGTCAAATGATCCACGATCAGTGAAGATCAATAGATTGATTGTAGAGATGATCTGCTTAGACCTTCAACCATTTAGTATTGTTGAAAATGTGGGCTTTAAGAACCTTATACACCACATCGAACCACGATACGTGATGCCCTCCAGAAAAATCCTTGGTAACAAGTATCTAACGGAAATGTACAGTGCTGTCACGACAATGGTAAGGGAAGACCTGGCCGAAGTCCAATATGTCGCAGTGACTACAGATATGTGGACTTCAATCAGTACAAATGACTACATGACTCTGACTTGTCACTTCTTTAAAGAATCTGTAAATTCTCTGAAATTATATCACAGATGTTTAGAAGTCACTCCATTCCCGGAAGTTAGTCATACTGCACAGAACATTTTAATTTCATTAGAGAGACATTACGTGGTTGGGGACTCAGAAAAAATTGTTGCAGTGTTGAGAGACAGAGGCACAGACATCAAAGAATTCCGAGTTCAAGGATATTAGTTGTACTGCACATTTGCTTCAAAATGTTGTAAAAGATGGCTTCCTAGATAATGCTAAAATCAGAAACATCATTACTAAATGCAAGAAGATAGTAGGCAGCTTTAAACATTCATCAAAGCTTTCAAAGTTGCTGAGGCGCAATCAAAAACAACTTGGTCTGCCTGAACACTGGCTAATACAGGATGAGCCAACGCGTTGGAACAGCACTCTGCACATGCTGAGAAGATTGGTTGAGCAGAAGAATGCCATAATTTTGATTTCAAGTTCACCTGATATCAAACTAAATGCTGAATTGAATGCTGATGAATGGCGAGTCACTGAGGCTGCTGTGCAACTTCTGGAAGTCTTTGATACTGCAACCTTTCAATTAAGTAAATCCACATCAACTTCATCAGAGGTAAGCAACTATACCAGTCTACTCAGGCAGCCAATGCATAATTTATAGTCTCCTTCCACAATTTCCAACTCAGTTTATAAAAATATTGTGTTTCCCTACAAGTTAGGGGAAGTTCAATGTATTGTTTCTTCAAGTGACCATAGATGTTTAGTATAGAATAAAAAATAAAATATAAAAAATGTTTCAGATGACAAAAATCTAATAAATTCACGTCATTGAATGTTTTAAAAATATTAGATTATATTTTGTTTCGCCAATATATTTATTAGCTCTTTTGCAATGTCCTAAACATAATTTTTTTTCTTCAGATAATACCACTAGTGCAACTCATAAAGCACAATCTGGAAGCACCAGCACCCATGGGTTCAGGACTTCAAGGGCTGAAAATGAACTTTTGTCGTAATTGAAAAGAAGATTTTCTGGAATTCAGAATGATTCTACATTGGCACAAGCTACCTTTCTAGATTCAATGTTCAAGCAAATACCATTTACAAATGAACAAAGTTTGTAGAATGTCAAAGAGCTCATGTTGTCAGCAATCACCGAAGAAGATTCAAAAGTAGAACTGGATTCTGTGGCCCAAACATCCACTGTGTCCACTAGTTTAGGGATTTGGTCACAATATAAGAATCTTGTTACCTCTGCAGAGAATACTCCCCAGGAAACATCAGGTGAGGAAGAACTAAATAAGTACATTAGAGAGAGTACATTGCATCCAGAAGCAAGCATAGAAGATATTGGGAGATACTGGCACAACAGCCATTTTCTCAGACTGAAAAAACTTGCTCTAAAGTATCTTTGCATACCCCCAGCTACAGTCTTCAGTGAAAGGCTATTCAGCACTGCAGGGAATATTGTAGATGCCAAAAGAAATATGTTGGATCCAGAGAGGGTCAAAATTATTTTGTTTTTGAATAAAAACTTAAACAATTGACTGCATGATCTGTGAATGTGGAAAAATGTTTTTAGAAGTAAAAAAATATTGTTTTAAGATTTGTGTTAGTTTTATTTAAGTTTAATTTGTTTTTAGATTTCAAAAAATACCCAAAAACTTATAGCTCATTATATTTTATAGCTTGGCTATATATAATTTGTTGCTTATTGAAAGATTTAAATATTCAAACTTTGCAATTGAGTACCATTTCAGAATCGAGCTGTATTGCCCTCAAAAAATCCTTGGATTCACAAAATCTGAAAATATTCGGCCAATATCACACCTTCCGCCTGTGATGTCTCTTTACGGGTAAAGCGTAGAACCATGCAACTGACGAATATACTCTCCCGCAAGGGTTACTTGAAAATCCAGGAAATAGGTTGAAAACTAAAAATACTGTTGTTACCGATGTACATGTATGGGATTGGGCATCTTACGTTGTATTGGAAACATTCCAGGGAAAAAATGCCGCAGGAGAGCCTTGAACCCATGCCACCAACCAAGACATTGCTGCATCCCACACCTTAGCCCATATGGTCTCAACAGTTATTGCAGAGGGTCACATAATGCAGAGGATTTACATGGAACAAAGTTCTATAGAAGTAAATTTCTCATGAACCCAGGTCTATTGCAGAGAAAGCCGGAACACTTTTTATACATTTTCAGAAAAAAATTGAGATGTTAGCATAATCAACATAAGTCTCACGATGTCTCCTTGTTAAGCATATTTTACCATCCAAAAGAATAGAAAAGAAATAATTCAGAAAAAGACATTAAAAATGAGGAGAAAAAAAAGGTTTATCTGTATTTACATCAACTTCCTCCAGGACAGCCTGAAGTTCAGCTGGCTCTGCTCCAGTCAAGGCCGCCCCCAAGTCGGAAAGATAGACTGGATTGTCCACCACCCTTTGCCCTTGATGGAGCATCTGCTGGAGTGATTCTCGATAGAGAGGATTCAGGCTGATAATGTCTCGTATTGTTTTGATAACCTCTTGAGTCAAGGCCTAGAAAATAAACAATCTATCACTCCCGGTTCATACAACATACTATAGAAAAGTGAAATCTTTCATAATTCTTACAAAAGGCCTAACTATTAACTAGACCCCACCACTAATTATTTGTTTTACACATGAAAACCATCTACAAGGTTAATTGACTGAGTTGGTAATTGGAGCCTGACTTCCAATGCATCACTAGCATTGGAATATTTCTAGGACAAATGTTTCTCTTCATGATCCTTCTAGTATGGAGAAATTCAGGAGCAGCATTTCACAGTTTCAGCAATTATCATTTCCCTAGATATCCTTCTTAGAGCACCATCAAACTTCCACTTGTAGTTGAACTTCAAAAAATACCGCACAACAGTTCCATGCAATCTTTAGCTCCGCAATAGTGATTTAAATGAGCTTTTGGAGTAACTGGACCTTCATTAGCCCACTGAAGCTCCATTTTTCACCAGATGAGAGGGTCCAATCTATACACTGTAGTCATGCCCTAATAGTAATCAAAACTAACTCATATCGTAGGCATGATTTAAAAAAAGAACTAGTAAACAACTGACAAAAGAGTAATGCTAGAAGTACTTCCACAAATTCATTGAATACAATCAGGGCAATATTCAAATTTGGAAGAATTCTGAATAAAATATGAAGAAATGCATGAATACTGCAGCATAAATACAGACAATGTTCAATTAAGTAATTCAGGAAAATAAAAATGCACCAAAAAGATAATATAAAAAATAGTAAACATAATGGTATTCCGAGACATGTATTGGAAAAAATAAGTATTATGCATATAATAAATAAGTTTTGAGGAAAAGTGGAACTTCCAATAGGGTCATTCCATGTCAGTTCAACCACACCATGACACCCACCCACTCGGATTTTGACGAAGCTTGGTACAGATCATCCCTTCACTAATTTAAGGGACAACTTCAAATTTTATTTATTTATGTAGCTCCAGTAGTTTTTCAGTTACAGCCTCTCAAACTTCAAGCAAGTTCTCAATTTCTTCCATTCAGGAGGCTCGCCTCTCAAGGTGTACTATTCTACTCAAAAAATGTTATCTCACTCATTTGTGAATCATTTCTACAGATATTTTCCAGCTATGACCACAAGGCTGAGGATTTCAGGATAAAATAGCATGAGCCCTTAAATTGTCTTTTGCAGTCTTTAAAAATCCTTATGTTAAGTCTTAGCAACATTTTTCGGCAAAAAACATGGTTAACTACTAACGCCATTATCACTAAAAGGGATTTTTTCATCTTAATATTTTTTTCCATAATCATCATAAAGGTATGTAATTTCATCCCCAAGAATAAAAATTATGGCTTTTTCATTACTTTATTAAAAATTAATACCGCATTAGTTTAATTTTCACAAAATGGCTTCTGCAGCACAGGTTTTTGTGATGTTTTCCATTAGCATAAGATACCCTGATGAAACTATTGTGATGAAACAAAGTTTTTGTCCCTAGAATTTAATAAAATATTACTTTGATGAGTGTTTGAATGCATTAGATCACACCTGTGAATACTTTTTGAAGGGTACAACAGCAACACTTCAACCCACTCAGGTAAAGGGAAACCGCTCTCGATATATCTTCCAAGATTGTAATGTTCATTTTTTATAGCTAATTTTTATTTATTTTATTATTTATTTATATAATTTATTAATGAACATTACAATCAATGGAAGATATATCGAGAGCAGTTTCCCTTTACCTGAGTGGGTTGAAGCCTCCTGAATGGAAGAAATTGAGAACTTGCTTGAAGTTTGAGAGGCTGTAACTGAAAAACTACTTGAGCTAAATAAATAAATTTTGAAGTTGTACCTTGAATTAGTGAAGGGATGATCTGTACCAAGTTTCGTAAAAATCTGAGTCGGTAGGTGTCAAAACCTCATTTTGATGGTTGAATTGACATAGAATGACCCAATACATAGAATATTTCATGAGGGCATTATTGTACCTACATAAACAACTGTAGAGGGAAAATTAACAAAATACAAGCCATAGGGCTTTCAAGGACTGAATTGAGCATACAAAAGAAAAATGTGATGATAAAAAAATAAATATTAAATGTCACTCAGTGATTCAACCCGAAGGTTGATTTGGATAGTTGAGGGTAGAGCTCAACCCGGACTAAGCCTCAGGCGTGTGAATTTCACACATTCAGGGTAGGGGGCCAGTTCCTTTCCCTGGGCCACCTCACACTCCGAGGATTTTTGTTTGGGGGCGTTCAAAGGCTTCACCCGGATTTGAACCCGGGACCCTTCAACCAGTAGCCAAGCGCTCTACCCACTAGACCACCACGCTCCCTATATTAAATGTAGGCAGCGGGAAAAGTATTTCCCTCTATATTTGCTTCAAGGTTTATGCATATTTCATAAGAATTCTAGCACTGTATTTCACCACTTCAGTTTGTCATTGTTATTTATTTTTACTTGATCGTAACTGGTAAGACACATCTACAAATATTAAAATATCACACTGCGGTACTGAATACCCATACTAACAAGAAATAAAAACTTAGGAATCACACCTTAACTTCCTCTGTTTGCCTGAACTTTTCATGGGATACATTCTCCACTTCAACCATGAGAACAGATGGTGGTGGCGATGGCTCTCCACCCTGCAACACCGGCTCAGCCTGCTCCGACGATGCATCTAGTTTCTTCTTTCTCCTTTTCCTTCTGCCCCTATCATCGCCTTCTTCTATAAAGGTGGTTATGGATGTCTTTAACAAAGGAAATTTCAAGTCCATTTCTGAGAGGAAATCAAACTTTTAATTTACTAAAGTGAGTGTGTTACGCAAAAGGGTCATATGCATTTGCTCACCCTCAGGTCCTTCCGAATCATCAGTCAGTGTTCCAAGAATTCGAATTCTGCGATGAGCCATTGCAACAATTCTCAGCTTGTCACCCAAATCTTGCATCTCATGAATTTGAACAAATGTACCCACTGAATACACATCGGAAAGGTCCTTCACTATGTCGCTGTCATTCCTGAAGAAAATAAATGCTATTAAATACTCTGCCAAAACATACTACAATAGAGTCCAGTGCACCAGCAGACAGATATTGGCTTACTCATCATCCTTCTTCAGGAACACTCCTGCATATGGCTGGTTCAATTTCACTTTCCTTCTAATCAAAGTTATCAAATCTGGATTGCTTATCTGTAGCACAATAAGGATCATCGTAACATTGAATTATTGATGGCAAAAAGATTCACATATGAAGAAATAAATACACAAAAAAACCTATTGGAGCCTTTCGTAACTTCTCCTTACCTCGATCATTTTGATAAATCTCGGGAAAACAGGATTCCTATTGACGGCAATGAGGGGTACCTTAGGCCAAACTTCAGGAACAATGACTGTAGCGGGCAGGGTATGAGGAGCTTGATCCTCAACTTCAACAGTTGAGTCTGAAGATTCACCTTCATCGCTAGAACTAGGTTTTTGTGCACTGTAAAACCTCACAGGCATCGTAAAACATGATGAGCAAGTTGGAAGAAGGGACCGATGAAGAGCTTTATTTGGATATAAGACGGTATGATTTCCGCGCGACGCTGTTCTAAAATTTAAACATTTTGGCGAGTAATTGAAATGTTCGCTGGTTTCAGGATGATGTAACAACCGAAGGAAATAACGGTAACGATATCCCTCAACCGCCTTCTTAACCAGCATTGCGTGTCTAACCATGCTTCTAAACTTCTTTCAATTAAGTCACACTGCCGACACACAACACCACAAAAATAACAATAACTCAATGTCTAACCCGAACACATCCTAGCCCTTCTACGTATCACAAGCACCGGCTCTACACAAAATAAATGAAAGGCACGTGGGTAGGCGCGTTCGCTTTACATTCAATGTACAATATAAACTTCCAATCATCGGTGTAGAGTCTATTCACACATCATTCCCTATAAAACATATTTTCACCACTTCATTCGCTGCACGAGAAATTCGTGGATTTTTCCAGCATTTTCACAATAACAGTTGAGTTACGAAAACAAAAGAGATAGAGATAGTAACCGCTAAACTCAATCTTTTTAAATGATGACCTTACAGGTATCAGTCTATTGCTCATTCTAAATTGAAATTAACGGAGGATACATTTCATGCAAGAAATTCCCTTAATTTAACTTATTTTCTGCAGCCCAGCAGCACCTCCTTCAACTTGATCGAAGAAACACTAGATCCAAGATTTGCACCATTCACAAGTAGGATAATAGAAAATCACAAAATGAATGAAATCATTGTGGCAAGGGCTGTCAGGAGGGACGCGTCATTAGAAAACGTTAAAAAGCTTATTTAATTTGTATACATGACTCCTAATGATTGAAAAATCCTCACATTTTCCATTTATTTTATTTTTTTTATTTTTCCCATGAAAAGGAACAACTGGATAAAATAATAGATCCAACAAAAAGCTTCTCCGTCAGCGGTAAATTCGGATTTACAAGAGGTCAAGGAAAACTTCCAATGAATATGATAGTATCTCAAACAATTAGAAGAGAAAACCCAATGGATAATGCCTTTAATAATATTACATCTTCACAAAATCAGGAACCCTTTCAAGTATTTCGAAGGCCACCAGGGTAAGTACAATTTTGATCATTATTGTGGTTTTAGGCCGATTTATAAACCCTTGAATAATACAAAAAGCACTCATTATAGTTTTACACGTTTAAATTAAATTTAATATCATCAACAAAAATAAAATCATTGTCAAATGCAGGCAAAACTGCACAAGGTTTATTTGATGACTGTTTGACAACAAGGCGGAAAGGAGGGATGATAAGACGAGGGATTCTTTATGGTGTGAGGAGATAAAAAGATTTGATTTTCTATGAAGAGGATAATGCTAGTGCCAATATTGCGATTCATCTGAGGATATATCCAGTCGGCTAAGGATGTACTGATGATTCATACCCTTATTCGGTTGTGTCAGGTCATAGTGACCAGATAACTTTTTCACTGAAGATATGGGAAATGCTATCATGTGGCTTTGTTTTTCCATCCATTTTCCTTTGTTGTGTCACTTTATCGATCCAAAAAGTTTTAATCCAAAAGGTTTAGCGATTTCTTGGGAAGAGATATTGACCTGATGCGACCACCAGTGTAACCATGGTTTAACCAAAAAGCAAGATTGATTGCAATCAATCTTCCTTTTTGACTCAGCATGACCGTGAGTGTCTCAGCTCTTTCATGATTTCAACCCTACTAGATGATCACAAGTGTTTCACCTTAGATAATGTCTTTTGCCCAATGTTGCCTCAAAACATGTTTGATCATGAGGAGATATAAAATTGGTATTTGTGAAAATAGTATAACTCATTGTTTTGCCCATAAATTGCCATAAATGTCCAATGTAGAGACAATAGCAAAATATTCATAGCATATATTACATATGCAATGACTGAACATTATATATGCAATTAATATATATTGTATATATTGCATTATATTTCAGTTAAATCCCAATCTCTCTTTGAATGCCATGAGGAGAGCGTTATTAAAGGTCTACTAGTAGCACCCAGTCTGTTGATTGTGGTGGTACCCTGTTGACCTTTGGCAACTTTCGTTGAGAGTAAGCTTATGCCAAGGACAAGATGTTTTTACCACCCTTCCTCCACTTCCCATATGGGACTTCCTATATAGTATTATTTGGTTAGGTATAGGTTCTAGTCAACCCACCTATCCTTAATATGGTGCTAATGACCTCTTGTCAGTCAACTGCCAAAAACAACTATGTACATAACAAGTTTTTTCCTCTTACAACCAAGTTCAACTCAAGCAAATATTTTTTCTCAATAACTTTGACAATCCCATGTCTGACTGCTATTAGGTGTGCACCAGTGTGTGTATGCACTTGTGCTATGATCATCTAGGGGTCTCTGTTCATAAAATGCTTTCGTTCTGCCATCTCCTGTGAGCTGCCCAGCATCAGGCCAGTTTCAAAGAATTGTGAGTGAACAGGCTGTGAGCATAATGCAAGTATGTACTGCAATTGAAATGTTATGCTAAGTGTGTCCAAGGCTGATTTGAGTCTTCAGGAGGGCCTGAACATTCATACCATACAGTCAGCAAGGTTCCTAGAACATCATTTTCAGGGATTTTAAATGTCTTACTGTAACTATAATGGCTTAAAAATGATTTCTTTTAAGGTCATCTACCTTAAACATTCATCCTTGGAAAACAAAGCAGAAAATGAAAAATAAAGAAAATATACAGGAGTATATTCGGCCAAGTGTTGCTGATATATTTCAAAATAAATACATGCAAATGTACAGGTGAGAAATAATGAAAGCCCAGTGTATCATTGCATACATATACTGAAAATCTTGGACAAAAAATAGTAATATTTTTTCCATTTACAGAAGTCAAACTTTAGAACAGTTGGAAAAGCATGGCTGCATGGAGAAAAATGTAAAGAGAGATGATATGGAAGAACATTTATTAGAGGGTGACGAATTTCCTTATAAAGGCAGGGAAACAAAACCCACAAATTTACATGTCTCATGGGAAGATGAGTCACCAATGGTATCTGAAATGGTAGAGGAAACACCTGCTGCAAATGTGCAAAAATATCATATAAAAGCTAACACATCACCAGATATTATGCTGGCCCCAGACACTAGATTTAATGACCTTTATAGTCAGGATAAGCAGCCTGATCAAAAGGAATTGCTAAGTACTAACTCATATGAACCTTGGAACAGAGTTCATTGCAAAAAAATTGAACAAGAAAAAAACTTCAAAAATTTACCACAGCTCTCCTACAGCAGTATAGTTCCCAAGAAAGTAATAAATTATTCCTCAGAAGCATGTTTCCTTAATCCCATAGAATCATTAGCAGAAGTCACTAGCAGCCCTGAGTTCACAAGCAGATGGGAGAAATATCAATCTGAAGATAAAAATAAAGAGGAGAGCTATGATAGTGATGCTATGTCACTCTCTGGTGAATATTTCGGCGATAACGTCATTAAGTTTGAACACAGCTCCACAAGTGTGGAAAAAACAATGAATATATTTGATGAAGATTCAGTTCTTAGTTCGACTGATGTAACAGAGTTTCCTCTATCACAAGTAGTACATAAAGACAACTTAGTTGATTTTCCCAGCCATCACAAAGTTTCCAGCCTTCCTTTCAAGAGAGCCCAGCTTAAACGATGCATCCCAAGTGAACTGTTTCGAGAGGACCAAGATGAGAATGATATGGGCTGCAAAGTAGGTGCTATCCTTTTTTTGCTAGTATGTACTATGGGGGAAAATTTTCCCAACAAACGGAGCGCCGCCACTATCACTCTGGAGAAAAATCGGCATTCACTCTCATGGCATATTATTCCTAGGCAACGACGAGGGATATTCGAAAACAGTGAGGTGAAGGGCTCATCGTCGAAGCCAGTGACGGATGACTGGCCGCTTGCATTACCCAAGCGCTATTTGCGCTAGCCTCCAAACGGAGGCACATTAAACGACCTTGTATGCATTTGAAACGTATTATTGAACTCGTTCTCGCCGTGAATTCCTCTACATTTTTTCCTTCCCCTCCTTTTTTCCTGGGCTTTGCTCCTCCTCTCCTACTTAGGCAAGGTCCTGGGATGCACCCGGTGTCCACTTCTCTCCCTATAACCTACGATACTTAAGAGAACAACACCGTGAAAAAGGATTTCCTCTTTTAATCGTGAATACAAACGTATGTTCAATGCATCTTTCAAGCATGGCGGTAGATTACTATGGCTACGCAAATAAATAAGCTGTGAATGTGCAAATACATAGTTTATAATGAATAAAATAATAATTTAGTAAATACGCAAGTAAAAAAGACAAAAAACAGTAAGTAAGAAAGATATTACATTTTCCTTCGTACTTCTTTGTTTATGGGAAGCAATGAAAATGTGAAGGGATCGGACATAATCCTCGGACGTCATTCGAGGTGTTCTTAATAACAGTCCCGACCCAGAAATTGCTCTCCAAAAACTCGCACAAATATACCCAGATCTATGTTTACTTGTTATATTTTAGGGTGATACCTGACAAAGAGGAGGAAATTAGTTTTTTTTAATAGGGAAATGTTCTTAAAAGTACTATCAATTGCTTAAATAACATTTAACTGCTATTGTGTTTTTCATGGCTAAACACGCCCATACTTAACACTTCTAATGTTTAATCATCGATGAAAGTTACGATATTCCAATATAATTGGTTCATATCCCGGTACAAATGAGCGAAATCTATCCTCGCCGTTTAATTAGTTTCGTTTATTGCTGGCTTTCTTGTCGGTCTGCAACTTCCCATACCAGCTTCATGAGGTGGTTTTCCACTATTCAGGTTCTTTTTAGTTTTATGTCCTCTTTATCACAGCCACCCCACCAATTTTAATAGGGTTTTCAGTAGGATGCTAATGAATACTGCCATCATCATCTCGACACGTGAATCTTGGTCTCCACTTCTTTGTCGTGGTGCCGTCATCTCATCCCCCCTCCTGTAGCATTTTAGCCATAAATACACTGTTTCTATTCAAATCAATTGCCCTCGATACCTGAGCGACAATTGAGCCTACCTAAACAATCCCATTGATTTATCCCCTCGACTTATTGGAATTTTGTAAATATCCATGGAAGTCGTCACAGAGAAAATAAAGTGTCTGCACAAGCAAATGCATTCAAATCCGCATCCTATCTAACCTACCGATCAACTTCCATAAGTCTTGTAGCGATAAGCTGCCTGTTAGCGATAAGATGCACTGCATCATCATGATGATGATGCAGTGCATCGAAACCCGGGTCGATTAAAAAAATTTTTATCCATGGAAAATTGCATCGTCATAGTTCTTATTATGTTCATATTACACAGCATCTCGCATGATTCCTCCTTTTTTGTTATTAAGGTCCCTTGATATCCTCCCTTATACTTACTGCTCCATTTAAAAATTTGACTGGACATACACAGCCAACTTGGGGGATGGGAACCATGCATTTGAAATCAAAATCAGTTAAGAGATATGAACATATTCATTACTGCTGCAAATATGGTGATGAAATACATAGAAATTGCCATAGGAAAAAATCGGCCTAGACTGGGAATCAAATAACTTGGCTTGCCGGACCAATGCGCAGACCACTTCGTTACCCATGCTTCCTAATTCCCATGGGAATTTAGGAGCATACAAAGGAAACTATGTTAAGCCCTTGTGTTGACATCTTAGATGGACTGCAATGGCTTAATATCCAGTTTCCTTTGTGTCCTCCTAAATTGCCACAGGAATTAGGAAGCCTCAGCAGCACAGTGGTATTTGCATTGGCAAGACAAGTCAAAGGTCTGTAGTTTGATTCCCAGTCCAAGCTGATTTTTTCCTATGGCAATTTATATGTAATTAAGAGGTATGCCTACACCTAAATTTTATTGATTAGTTGTTTCCCTACTTCAAACTTTGCTATTATACCAATGATTTAGATTGCCATGCAATGCAAATGTTTTTATACAATGAATTTGGCTAATTAGCTGTCAAACGATGGTATGTATTTAATAAGCACACATTCAGGAAATAGTACCCTATGTAACTAAATAAATAAGTGCTTTCTGGCATGAAATACAAAGATGCAATTTTAACTCCTCTGTTCTCCACCACAAATAATTTAGAAGACCAAGAGGATATATTGTCTCAGTGATCCAGATGACCTCCTGAGAACACCTCCAAAAAATGGCGAAATGAATCTTTTTCCATGAAGAGTCCTAATTATCATTTTGCCATAAACCTTGACTGATTTGGAGATTTGAGCAATGTTTCACCTACTCTATATTGTTCTACTTTAATTGATTAAATGTGCTACTTGTTATGCTTTGAAATAGTCATTCAACACCACAGTGCAATGATGAGACACGTGTGTTTTAATGTAAAAATTAAATGAAAGAAATGGCAAGGTAGTTGGGGCACAGAATATAGCCTAACACATGATGTAAAGCAATTTTTAAAATTATTATATCAATAAATGAATGGTTGCAACCTTTTAACCAGTAACTTTAGAAGTCAACAGTTAATTATTTCCTCAGAACTTCCAAAAAAATAAAAGGAAAACACAGGTAAGATAATTAGTGGAACAAAACGATGCACAGTTGCAAATGAAAGCAGGAGAAAAACAGTTCAGTATGGAAAGGAAATGAAATCATAGACCTTTTGTTTTCCAGGCTAAAGCATGACAACAGCAGCAAATAAAGCATATGCAATTATGTGCACTTGCAGGTGACTCCATAAGGGTAATGGCTAGTACAGGTATCCTTAAAATTTGCCACCGTCAATGGTTTAAAAAAATCATATTTTTCGAAGGGGTTATGCAATGCATGGCAGGGTAGTTAGTTGCAATGTTCTATTTTCTTATTTATCTAACTGCCTCCTCGAATCATTCTTGGAATCGTGCTATATCAAGTTCTATATATATATATATAGAATATATATATATAGAACTATATATATTATATATATATATAGTTATATTATATATATATCGTGCTATATATACATTCAGTAGATGGGAAATATTTAAACAAGAGGAGCTCTTAAAATTTTGTAGAAAAGTACAAAGTATTTTCATTAATCATGAGTACTACCAAGAGGAACTCTGTAAATTCCAACTTAGAGATTACTTAAAGTAGTTCCCATAATATCCTTGACTGGGCAACTATGCATGTTGCTGTGACATGCAGGTCAGCCCCTACAAAGGGTGTTAAATAATTATTGTAGTTGACTGCACATAAAACACATCCCCATTTTACTGGGACATAATTCAAGAAAAATATTTAAAATATAAGCGAAAGAGTGACATTCTTAAAACAGCAGAAGACGATTTTAAGACTAGAACCGGGTTTATTTATAATAAAAGCTTCAATGGGAAAACAATTTCATAGAAATAGGTACCAAAATACATATATATAACATATTTTTGGCCAAGTTATTACAAGAGTTTCATAGTCCTTATCAAAATAAAGTGACATACATTTGGAGATTGCTTTGTTAGCTTTTACGAGTTAGGCACAAGGTATAAAAAAGTCTCATATGGCAACAATAAGACATTCCAGCCTTTCTCTTTGGTATCACAGAAGAAATCAAAACAATGTACGTCAACAAGTTCAAAGTTCCACAGAGGAAAAATCATTCATCTGGGCCAGAACTCGAACCCAGATCCCTCGATATCGCACCAAGTGTTTAAGCCAGTTAAGTTCTTCTCTCCTGTGGTATGTGTGCCTGATGGAATATCAACAGGTTCGAATCCCGGTTAAATAGTTTTTCCTCTATGGAATTTTGCACTATATGCATTTTCAGGTAACTCTGTAAAGGAAATACCGTGGCTAGTCTCAGTATCCTCTAAATTTGATAAATGTCGACCCTAGAATGTTTGTAACAAATATACCAGTAATTATAATAGTAACTGCAAAGGCATTTAAGTAAATAATAATATTCTGTACGAAGGCTGGGTAGTACTGACCATCTGGGGTAAAATTTGCCCACACTATAGAGCATCAGGGATGATTTCTGTTTTTTCTATAACATGCATGAAAGGTTTCATGCATTTGAAAGTATTCTAATTCTTATTGAATCAAGTAATTTGCTTCTAAATTTCAAATCACAGCCTTTATTTCCTCCAAATTAATTATATTTTACCACAGTGACCAACCTGAAATGCAATCTAATTTATAGCTGAATGTTATTAATAAATTCTTTCAACAATAATATATATGCAAGACATTGAAAAGTGCAAGCAAGGTACCAATACTGCAGACAAGTCAAAGAATACGTATTTTGCTTTTAGTGTCTACATATTTCTGCACCTACATACATATTACTCCTCATGCCCCTGCAGGGATGCTAGAATGCCAGCCATAAAAAAGCGAAGGAAAAGTAATGGGAAGAGAGAAAGGAAAAAAGAGAATGTTAACTGACTGCATTAGTGTATCCTCTGCAAGGGCACAACTAACTAGGTCAACTAACAGACTGTCTTGCTCTGTGTTTGCTGTAGTCTCTGATGGTCCGTGGAAATATGGAATTTTTGTATCTATTGGTTGAGTAGTGTATCTCTTTTATTTCGCTGCAACTATAAGTTCTAGAGATTGCAGGGTTATAATAATACCCTCCATTTCACCCTGAAACTCATATCATCTGAATTTTTCAAGTAATCTAAGCTTAAAACGTAGCCTCCAGGATACTAGCAGCTCATAATCTTATCCTTTGTAGTATTTCACAGCCCAAGGATGGATTCAAATCAACTCTGTCCTTGGATTTTAGAAGATAAAGATCAAGTGACAGAGAGGAAGAGTACCTTTAGCTTGCTGCGACTATATTTTTGCAATGGCAATCTTGCTTCTTACTTGCAATGCAGAACCGGATACATGACCTATAGCCTGCTACTAATGAAATGCTTCCACAGTTTTTGAAGCAGGTGCTTTAGCATTTTGGCATCTTGTCTGTCAGAGAGTACTGACCTTGAAAAGCCCTCCAAATAGCATCCAGGTGCAGATGGCTATTTCACTGAAAAATCTCCAGGTACAGCAGGGATTCACAACAGGGACTTTGAGATGGGAAGGCACCACTTTTTAATACCATGTCAACCCAACCCCTTTCGTTATAAAATTTGAAAAATGATTAATCTCTTTCCTTACAACAGGCTTTTTACCCACATTAAAGAGGATGAGTAATGAACCATGAAAAAATAGCTTCACAGCATAGATAAATATGTATGTGTTTGAAATTATCTCTAAGTTTTGGAATTTTTTTTGCACAAGTAGAGAGATTCAACTCACATTAGCATTAACATAAAAAGAATGAGCTTTCATTACTTAGGAGAATACATTAGAAAGATACCTAGATCATATTTCATTATATAACAACAATGACGTTCATGGAACCTCCAGCTAAAATTCATTTATTTGCATTCTCAATAAAAATAAAAAGCTATATTCACAAGTTACAATAGCCTTTAAAATGTTAAGCCTTTGGACAGGAAGCTGACATGATACATATGTGCATAAATCATGATGAAATGAAAAAATAAAAATTAATTGGTGCACATAAAGTAATTAACTTTGTTTAGGAATTGATCAATGAACAAAATTTAACCTCACAATGTTATCACTCACAAGCACATATGAGATTTATCAATTGAGATAGTAAACTTTACATTTGTGACCTTGAAGAGTTATGGAAACCTTGAGAGCACGGGGGTTTTTCGCTTGCCGACTACATTCCAGTACTCCACTGACTTTGTTTCCTGAAAAAGAAAATAACATGAATCAATATAAATTAAATACACCACCATATAAAAAAGTGTAACAGAATACATACATCAGAAGTAAGGACCTACATTTTTCACATTTGCGATAATGAAAATTTTTATGATATTTTCTCATTTTTTATGTGAAAAATATTTTTGTCATTTTGCATCATATTATAGCCTTGATGGGTTCATATATGCATCAACTGCTATAATTGATTGTCAGAAGGCAGTGACATAAGCCACAACCTAGAGCTCCAGCTTTGGATTTCTAACTCATCTGACCAAATATGTATTCATATAATGAGGAAAATTTTTGAAGAACAAGGAAGACGTGCAACTTTATTATGGGAGTGTCATTCATCACCTCGAGGACAATGACAGCAACCAATACCTTGGCGTCCCCAAGTGCCTAATGCAGGAGGCTACAACAGTGAAGGAAAGACTCACCACCAAATACAGCTAGGCTCTTGGGGAAATTTGGAGTTCTGAGCTGTCTGGCAGGAACAATGTTCTTGCCACGAACATGTTTGCAGTTCCTGCACTGCTGTATGTCAACAGATGCATGAAATGGAATGTCAACAAGTAACAGAACCTTGATAGGGGAACGAGGGATGATGACCATCTTCAGAAATCTTCAGCCAAAATCTTCCGTCGCCAGATTGTACCTCCCTCGCAATGTAGTTGGTAGAGGACTTTTGAGTCTCAAGTGTCTCCACAACAGAGTTGTCCTAGGTGCAGCATGCCAAGTGGTCAAAAGCACAGATACCCTGCTTAGTCTCGTGAGAGAACACGAGAGTGTGGGAGCAGGGGCTTTTCTCAACCAGGTGGCAAAGAGGGCAACAGATGAAACCGGTCTGGACTTAGACCGGTCATCCGACAGAGGCGACAATGACACATCCATCTTGTCATTTAAGGCAGACGTCCTCAGGCTTGAAATAGAAAAAGCTGAGTGGAAGACCTTTCTAAAGGCGCATACAGATAAGCCCATGCATGGATCTTTCTACCAAAACATGGAAAAGCATGGGCTATCAAAGGAGCTGACATTTGCCTTCCAGAGCTCTGCCAAGACAAAGGGTTTCGTCCATGTGTGCCAGGATGGTGTCATAAACAGCCTTGTGTACTGCCACATTAAATTCACATGGGACGTATTTTGACACCTTCATAGAGATACTGGCAAGCGCATGGCTGCATGTGACATGCAACGCCCTTACGAATACCTCCATCCTTATAATAATCTATAAACTATTCCTAGTTGAAGGTTAGGCTATTTTCCACACTGCATAACATATCACATTTTTTTAAAATTACGATTACAAACTTTTAAACATCAGTTTCAGGCAAAAAATACCTAAATTACAGCTGACATCCTCAGAGTTATCCCCTAAGACTTTTCCTGGGTCTCCCCAGGTGTTCAGCCTCTTGAGTACACCCTGTTATCAATCGCACTTGGACAGGAAATTTCTCACTGCCAAGGAAACATTGCACTCACTACACCGGGGCTGACCATCATCGAGGGGTGGTTGATTGAATCACATTCTTTGTTAACACCTGGCAGCAATGGGCTTTAAAAAAATAATCGAGCGTGCAAAGTTGAATTAGAAGGTATGTATTAAGGACTGCCTAATTTAAATTACCATTTATGGGCCCATAGTGATGATGCATTAGACAAAGTGTTTTCGTGGGTTATTTTAAAATAATCTGGCACCCTTGCTACAGTGTAGATTCAGGTAGGTTATACTTTCACCTTACAATAGTTCTTACTCACCATGGAACAAACTTGAAAAATAGTAATTTGGCCATTTTGTCTTACTTTTTCTTTTGAAGATTAGAAAAATAGTCTGCTACATTAATGCTGAGCATGTTTTGAAGTTTATTTCCTGTTTTACCAACCTCTCTCATATCCATCCCAGTTTCCCAGCCATTTTAATACTGCACATTCTATCATTAGTGCATTTTCCAGTAGTTTTAAAAGTGTCTTAAACTGTTCTTTCTACCATTATCTCATCCTAGACATCCAAATCTCATCCATTACATCTCCAACCTCATCCTCTGGAAACAAATATATGTAATAACCTAAAATCAAAAATTTGTTCACAAATTGACTAAAATTTTCTTCTGCTGAAAGAACTTATTATTATTATTCTGCTCTTTTGTTTCAACAGCAATATTATCGATAAATTTGTTCTAACTAGGGGTGTGCGGGTAGCACTTTTTCATTTCGGGTCGGGTTCGGATTTGGGTAGTGAAATATCTGCGGGCATCGGGTAATTTTCGGGTTCAGGTAGCAGAGGTATTCACATTCGTGGGTGCTGAATTATTAAGGAAAATGGATGTTTCGATTGCAAGACAAAAATTACAGTAAATGTTTGCCTTGTAAAGACCTGAGAGTGGGAACATCATTGTTTTAGCACAAAGTAGTGCAACCCAAAAGGTTCCAAAGCAAAATTACACCCAGTAGCTTGTGCTTTTTCACAATAAAATATAACTAGGATCGGCAGGTTAGCTGGGACACACCTGTGAACAAGATTATGTGATCATTAGCTCTTGTGGATTTATAAAGCAAATCCTTACTTTAATATTTTTTGTTCCACCACTCTAGATCAGTAAGTTAGTCAAATGTTTTATTTTTAACTTACATTGAAATCAATGATCATTTGGAATTTAATATTGTCAATTTTCATGAATGAAGAAGTAACATATTTTTAACAAATATTCATAGGCTATAGCTTAAGAACATAATTTCAAATGAGACATGAAAGCCATATTGAAAGCAATGTTATAGGTTTTTTAGTACTGCATTGCAGTAATTGCACGTTGCGTGCGAATTCGCCAATTGCACGAAGTGCAGCCAGATAGCTTGCCTAACTATTCCACGATGGCAGATTTCCTCGTGACTGCGATTCGTCATTGCCATCTGTCAAATCACCGTCAACATCGCTATCGCCACTTCCTACACCTAGGCCAGCTTGTATCATTCTCACACGTCACGAAAATAGACATGAAATTGTCAAAAAATAAAATCGGCAAATATTACTTAAAGAGAGCAAGTGGATTAACTGACTAGGCCTACTGGAAGATCAACAGTCGATAATCTATTTTCCTAATCGATAAATCGATCGATGCTTCATTCTGTGCTTTCGATTTGCGGCGATAGACAGCGATTGCCATGCCGTGGTGCTTTCGATTAGCTGAATCGCCGGCTGTTGGTGGCTCTCTGTTCAGAGGTGAGCCGGCGATCGACAGCACCTGCGTCCGATAATCAGCTATCGCCGCACGCAACTGAAAAGCACTGATAGTGTTTTCATTGCTTAGGAACTTCGGCTTCATTGCAAGTGCCGCCATCTAGTAGTACCCCTTCACTCAACAAACCAGCTAATATAACAAACTTCGTCCTTACCGTTGTAGGCACTAAAAACCGTGTGAATGTGCATTGGTTAACGATGGACAAGTAGTTCATCATGCTACCACTTAACAGTTGTTAGCGCTCATGTAGATGGTGGAATTCAGAATAGATGAAGTGCAATACTCAAATAAGGCAATCACAATGGAGAAGGATGAAGTATTATTTTCGTAAATAAGCAAAACTGAGTGTAATGTGATTTTAAATTCCAATAAAAAGTGTTAAAATGTCATATTCATCAAAGTAGCACCAGATGCTTCACTATTTTGATTGACGTTTTTGGTTATCGTCCTTTATCATTTCTGGTTTCCTCTCGTGATACCAGCGCCTGACCACTGTTTAGTAGCAACGTTAAGAACTACTACTCTATCAGTAACCAACGCGCGTTCACACAGTGGTTAGCGCCTACAACAGTACAAACCACGGTCGCTACGTTAGTAGTGTAAATGCGCGTAATGTTATTACGTTGGTACGTACATTAGTTGTCTGTATGGGCGCATAGCCAATTTCAAACCGGAAGTTCACGATGGATCAGTCGATTAAATTCAAATTCAAGCGCCAACCCGAATTTTTCAGGAGACGATCGAGTGTTCGGGTCGGACACTAAATACCCGACCCAACATTTCGGGTACCTGCTCACCCCTAGTTCTAATCTATTATTATTCTTTTATGTATTTACCAGTGAGATGTAAAATAACACCACTTGCTTAGAAAAATAAAACGACATTCGGGGACAAATACCCCACTTTCCACCAAAAAAACACCTCACTTTATGTAGGTCCCTAATCATAAGCATTGGATATGGAAACTTCATTTAAAAAAGACTGTTTTCTAAGTAAAAACCAATCACATTTCCTCATACACATTTATTGGTTAATGCCAAGTTAACAAAATAAACTACAGTGTGTCCTCGTTTAACGTTGTCTCGTTTAACGTTGTTTCGCGATAACGTTGTCCAAAAATTAAAACCCTTAATCGTTCAACGTCATCAGTGCTTCGCGATAACGTTGTTCAAATTTTGTGCAACAAAAAAAAATGAATAACGAATAGGAATTTGGAGAATCTGATGCGTAATTTCCATTCGGTGGAAAAGTTTGACGTTAACTCCTCATAGCGTGTGTCAAAAGTTCACCTGAGCGAATAATTATTGCGTTATTTTGTTTCATAACTGTATGTTTGCTTATTATTTACTACGCTGTTATTGGGGGGCAATGCATCGGGTGATTTAAAACTCAAATCAACGTTAGTGTACCATCTTGAATCGCATGGTATTAATAATACCATGTCCGAATGGTAGTTCCAGGGGCAGATATCTACGGGAAAAAATACCTGAAAATCCCATGCCGCCATAAGGTAGAACTGGTGGAAGAAAAAGTTGATTTACTGCTGTTTGAGGTGAATCGAAAACGTGTTTTTCGTGTTGAATTAGTGTGTAAGAGGAAGTTTTCTAAACCCTCCATGATGCAGTAAATCGTCGAGGGTGATACTGATCCTAAAACATTGTTACGAAATAACAAAAATTTTGTACACAGCACCGAGTTTCCCTAGTTCACTCACTATTTTAATTGATATCCTACGTCTTTGCGATCGCAGCGAGCGAAATTTTTGCCCTTCACTGCATTCGCATGCGCACGCTCCCGCAGTGAAGAACAAAAATTTCTATTTACTCAGAGGGAAGCCGGTGCTAACAGCACTAAATTTCAGAAATATAGGAGGGAAACCTGGTGCTTGTTGTTTTAAAAATGCCTTTTCAGTTTGCTCCATCTAAGATATGAAGATCTCTGACTAGTGAAATCATCTGTTCGACTGCCAGCGTAATTAAAATATGCCGTGGTATTTGTATCATAGCATCCAGTGTGGGAGAAAATTAATTTCACCTGCTTCCCGATCACCTTATACCACCTATTTCACTTATATTGCTACGCTACATATGCTCATTTATACTAACCTTTCGTTTGCTTCATAAATCCTTTTTCTTTCGTAAACTATTCACTTAAACCTGTGATGTGAATCTACTTCTGGACGCCATATTGGAAATACTGGCCTTTTTCTCCTAGTATGTACCCCCAGATGGCGCAGCGGTCGAGCAGTGTCTTCATTTTCTATACCCAAAGCCCTTTCCCGCCTTCAACTTAAAACTATTCCCGCTTTTCGACGGCTTTATCACACTCAGGAGGGACGGGTAACCTCTCGGAGCTACCCTATAATCTTTGGAGGTACTTCATTCCACTGCCTCCATACAGAACTTTCATCACCAACTCGCCTCTCACCGTAATTTTACGCAAACCAATCACCATTGGGGTAGGTTGGTTTAAAAGGGTATTCGTGAAAATAAAACGTAACTATCCGCCAAATAACCCATTTTTCCGTTCAGAATTCCTTAGCACCCCTGTTTCACTCCACAGACCCGCAACGTTGTTGGGGGGGGCGGGGGGGGGGTGTTATGCCATATTTCAGACCTGAAATTAGTCCGTATCCCTCTACCGGGACTTCCAAAAATCTCGCAATATGGCGTCAAAATATCACAAAAAATACGCGAATTTGGTCATTTTCAAACTTTATTTTCTCCAAAACTAAGAATCTCACGCCTTTTTCTCTTACATTTAATAAATGCGCATTCCTTTCACTTTCCTTTCCCATTCATCGAATACCCCTTACTTTTCTACTATTCTCACACAAGAATTTCTCCCAGACTGGACCCTATGATACCTCCTTTACCATTGGTGAGTTTGGAACCGATTTTAATTTTTTACATTGTTTCTTATGGAAAATACTGCATCGTTCAACGTTGTTTCGCTTAACGTCTACTTTTTCAGGAACGAGTAAACAACGTTAAATGAGGACACACTGTACCCACATGCTCTCTTCCCAGATGAATTCAAAAGGTTTTCTAAGGGAACAAATGTTTACATAAGATAACATCAAAAAAGGTGGTTTGAGCGAGATAGTTCCCTAGTCATAATGGAGACCATATTCAAATTTTATTTTTTTGTCAGCGTCTGTAAGAAGTATGAAATAAATATTGTAGTATTAATGGTGCAAAGATATAGTTATATATGACCAAATGTCTCAGTAATTAAATAAATAAAGCTACATAAATCTCTAATTTGACTAATTTTTTCCCGCCGTATGGCTGAAAACCCTTCAAAACAGCAGCTTCTTTTTGTGATTCTGTAAAAATATCTTCAGTAAGTAATAGATTAATTTTTATAAATAGTTGAGAAAACATGCAAACTCTACACCGTTAGGTTTTTGACGAAATCTAGGAGCGAGTAGTTACTAATTATTTAAATATTATCCCTCTGAGGCGAACAGCTGTAATCTATCCCATGTTAAACAGCTTAAATTTTTAGGCAATTTGCTCGAAAAGTAGTTCGGCAAGGGGTTGATATTTTGATATCATTGGAAAGATGAGTTTTTTCTTTAAAATGAGGCCAAACCCATGAAATTTTAGGCGAAGTGATTTTTCGCTCAAACTACCTTAAGCGCCACAAAGTACATATGTACTTGCAATTGGGCAAATAGTACCAAAGTCCACATTGTTAAAGTAATTTTTAAATGGGTTTTCACATTTGATGAAATTCAAATAAGTTAAACATTAGCAGACATCACTCACTGAGGAGAAACACAAATGTGCAAAATTCACAGCAAAAAAAATCATAATTAACCCTTCCAGCCGGTCAACACATTTAACACTTTGAGACCGAGTGCCATCAATAGATGGCGCGGCGGACTCTGCCCAGGTCTGAGCACCATCTATAGAGGACGGGCCGCTGTGCTCAGCAGTCATAAACTCGAGAGCCTCGTTTTTCCATTTCCCTTCGCTTGGCGGTCCCAGATCTTCACAGGCATCACACTTCAGCCTTAGCCACAGCAGGGTATGCTTCAGATTCTGCTGCGACTCCTCGTGTTTTACCAGCTATTGCGCAAACTACGACAAGGTATTTTTTTATAAATATTCTCATTGTGTTTAAAAATATCTTTTTCCCTACCTTTTTATATTTATTCTTATCAACAAAGACTTTTTTCTCGTTCTTTGTTCCAATAGGTGGAGATAAGATTTTGAAAAAACCTTTTATTTAAAAAAAAAACAGTTTTTCAATAATTTGTAAAGGAATTGAAAGAGAAGGGTAAGTTCGATTATTTTGCTTTTTCAATAATTTTTACTGTAGTCATATACATTATATTTACAGAAATGTTGTTATGAGAAGTTGTAGGTGGCCTGGTGGGTAGAACGCTGGGATACTGACGGAAAGGTCCCGGGTCAAACTTTTACGCTAAATTTTTTCATTGTAAATAAAAATGTATCCATTTCTGTGGGATGTGATTTTCAGCTTCCTTTTTATTTTAGAATGGAGCGATCCAACACCTCTCAACTCTCAACCTCGCGGCAAAGGAGTATTTCTCCAGAATATTTGGGTAGTTTAATTTTTGGCATAACTATTTAGTATAATACCTATATTATTGTCTTTATTGCAATAAATTTTCATTTCTGTTTTATTTGCTTTCATTATTCCAGAGGTGACAGCCTAAAGAAAGAGAGGCCACAAAGGAGCTCCAGCAGGAATAACGGAGGGAGAAATAGAAAATATTTTGGAAGACGATTCCTTGGGCGAAGAGTCGTGGAGCGATTTCGGCAGTGGGGCGGAGTTTGACGACGGGGAGTCAGAAGAAGCAATAACTCCAGGTAGAGGCCCAACCCATGCTCCCCACCTCTCAGAGGAGATTCCTCCACCCTCATCCTCTATTCCTTCCACTTCCCATGCACCCACCCCACCGCCCTCTTCCTCTCTTCCCACCCTCCCTCTCCAGACACCCCTTGCCTGGTCTGAGGGTGCTTGCCTGCCTGCCTTCTCCGAAAGGGAAGGGCTTCCCTTCCCTTTCGGGGAAGGGAAGCCCTTCTAACGGTACCCATCATAGATGCCCTTGCCAAAGGTCAAACGAGAGAGAGTTTAAACGTTTCACGGGGCCCTTCCATGATATCCATAGATTCTCATTTTCTGAAGTACTGTGAAAAGAGGAATGACAGAAGGATCCAGAAACAGTGCAGGCAGTGTTCCAAGCTGGGTAAGAAGTCTGCGGTGACTACCTTTTGCCCTGATTGCCCTCAAGAACCTGGCCTCTGCTTGGAAAAATGCTTCCAAGACTTCCATCGGTAATCCCCTCTGTACTGCCAAAAATGTAAATATTATAAATTGTGTAAATATTTGAAAATATAAATATTGTAAATATTATAAATATTGCATACAAAGTTGTATATTTACATTTATGTATGCAATTATATACGTGTAAATACATATGTGTAAATATTATAAACATTTGAAAATATAAATATTGTAAATATTTTAAATATTGTAAATATTATAAATATTGCATACAATTGTTGTATATTTACATTTATATCTGCAATTATATACGTGTACATAAATATGTGTAAATATATTATGTACTAATAATTTGTAAATTGTTATTCTAACTTATTTACTTTTTCTACATTACTGCTGACTTTCTTAGTTTCAGATATTTTTGATAGCAATGGAATAAACTATGAATGTATTAGGACATAAATATTTCGGAAAATATTCCTTGGATTTCCGTTATTCGTCAAAGTTGGATGTTTGGGTATGCTTCGTCGGTTGGTCAAAGAGGAAAGCACCCTCGCTGGAAAGAATGGAGAGGGGAACTCCAAGCATCCTCGCCTTGTTCATCCGCTGCTGGCATAACAATAGGTGCCCTCCTGCGCCGAAAGTGCCCCAGTGGCCGTCCTTGGGTTGGAAGCTTATCGTGCACCATTCACTGACCCTTTTCAACATGAAAGGATGCAGTTCCCGGCAGCTTGGAAGTGATAAGTGCATGACGGGAGGCGTGTGGATGCGGTCAAGTGTTTCGGGGTGGGGAGGCACGTTTCGCACGTGCTCATAATATTTCATGTTTTTCATTCTCGAACAAATTCTCGAACGTCATTTCATTACTGTAAGAGGCACCATGATTCAGACCACCGGCAGCGACTCACCCGAGACCTCCCTAACCTCCGCGCACGCACTTGAAGCTCGCTTTTGGGAGGGTGGAACTCAAGCGCTTATCTGTCAACTCGTGTAAACGCAGGTGTTTTATAATCACCGATACAACTTTACATAAAAGCTTTAACATTAGCTTTCTATTATTAGAAATTGGTAAAATTATTGATAAAGAAGAAAAAACGAGATTTACTAAAAAATTTGAAAAATAAAGAATTATTATTTAAATAATTCTAAGTTAAATTTATTTAAATTTATTGCGATTCAAATGAGAAACTATCTCTAGAATGTTGCAATTACGATTCTTTCGTAAAATCTGGTTGAAAAAGTTGCCGTACATGGTATTCGTAAAATATTGCACGTGCCAGGATCCGAGCGCCATCTATAGGTCACAAATAAAAATCACAAAAAATCAATAAAATTTTCAAAGTAAAGACTTATTTTGGTCACCATTGGCGTAATATAACACTTTCAAATCCAGATCACGAAAAAAAAAGTTTCGTATTTCGGGAAATTTAAAATTTTTAACTTCGGGCTGTGTTAAACAGGCCCTACTCGCGGTATTTAAATTTTTTTAAAATCTCACTTTCTGCTCCTTTGCAAACATCGAAAAAATTTAGTATGATATACTGAAATGTTGTATTAATGTAATAAAAATTTTACTTACATCTTTCTTTATAATTTAGCTTGTACATTCACTTCAAGTTGGAAAAATTGAGTCCTAAAAGTTAACTTTGGTGTGATAAAGTTTGAAGCACTCCTCTAAACAAAAGCCAGCATTGCAGTCAGGGCACCAGTTCACTGTTTCCCTCCTTTTGCCTCTAGCGGAGCACACTTGGCATCTTCTCTGAGGCCTGGACTTCTTTCCGGCAGGCGATATTTTTTCAGTGAAATGTCTCTCGACTAAACAGCGTGGTGACGGATTTGTGGGAGGCCTCCTAGTGGTCGATCTATTTGAGCTAGCTCCGTATTTTTCGAAGAGCTGCTGAATTAGCAAAAGTTTAGATGATCTACCTTATTTTGACCACTTTTGAATATCACTAATCCGTTGTGAACGGAAACATTCAATAACCTTCTAAATAGTTTGATATACCATTTCTTAGTCTTTTTGCATTCTAATAAATACGGCTGAAGCTTTTGGTCTTTTAGGTCAACACCACCCATTGCAAGGTTGTATTCTAAAACACACACTGGTTTAGTTTTTCCATCTTTTTCACGAAAATTATTGCAATGGAAGCTTGAAATTAGTGAAACTGGCTTTTTGTCTTTCCACTTCATTTCCATTATTCCGTCGCAAACTTTCGCTATATGTTCTCCTTTTTTCAACTTTGCTAATTTCACCTCTTTTGAAATGTTTTTTTCGAAATAATCGTAAAGTTCCAGCAACATTTGTACCGCGATCCAATAAAAACTTTGCCAAAGCAGGTGAATTATAATAATTGTCTAACCATAATGAATAGCCTTTTTCAAATAAGGGTTATACTAACTTTATCACTATTGCTGATGTCTTGAGTCCATCGGGAGTTTCTGTGATTGAAATAGTTGAATCTGCTCCTGAGTAAACAATAAAACTCCATAAGTAGCCAGTATCAGATTTGCACAGCTCAAAGGTTTTTATGCCAAATTTAGATGACTTCAAAGGAATATATTGCCTGAATGATAGATGCCCCTTCCATAAAGTAAGAGATTCATCAACTGCAATATTTTCTTTTGGTACATAGATTTTTTCGAATTTATTCTTCAAGTAATCTATGATAGGTTGAATTTTGAAAAGTTTTTTGTTACCACTATAGTGACGGATATTATCATTATCAACAAAATGTAAAAACTTTGAGATGTATTCGAATCTGTCCTGGGACATAGTTTTAGAGAAAATTTCTGTTTCCAGAAGTGTGTTTCGTGAAAAGTACAAACGAAGTCGGTTTTTGTACAATTCCCATCAACATTATCAACCCTAAATACACATCAACAGGTTTCCATTTGTTCAATCGTGATCGAGAGGATAGTGGATTATTTTCTAAATAATTATCTGCCTATCTATTCGTCCCGAAAACGATTTTTTCCATTATTTCCCTGTCAAAAATATTTGTGAAAGACTCAACTACATTATCAACAAGTACTGTTGTACCACATTTCCCAGTGAAAGGAATTTTTTTGGAATGTTGCATTCATCAAAATCATCCCAGACCCACGAAGAAGAAAGTTCATGTGCCCTACTTGGTGTATCACCGTCAGTTTTGTCTCCACTATCACAAATTTGGGGAAGGGTATTCACAGAGTAATTGCCTTCTTCTTCACTTGAACACTCACTACCTGAATCAAGAAGCACTTCATCTTCTTCTCCCACATTTTCAACTATATCTTGTATTTCTTCTTCACTCAAAAATAACTTATTCCTTTTAGACTACATTTGTAAATTTGTATTGTGCTTCCTGGCCTTCTCCACGCAAAAGGGATCAACACACTGAGTGAATTTGGAAGTGAGGTGATGTGGCCACTACTCTGTGGGTCAAAAAAATAGGATGAACGAAGCATGTGAATGGTCCGAGAAAAGTGATTACGAAGGTCCCCTAATACGAGAGACAGAATCCAGATGCCAGACATAAACAAAAGGCAAACAGAATAAGAGAGCTCTTTGTGATGAGGAAGGAGGTCAACGCAGACCTTGCAATGGTGATGAGCTCAGAAATTCTTTTATCTTTATTGCCTATGGAATACTTTTTCATGTTGCAGAAGACTATGATAACGATGAGGCATCTTCTCAGAGGCCAGCAATAACATTCACCCTTCAAAAAGTGCTGAGATGAAGAGAAAAAAAATTTTAACCGAGGGAGTATCGACCGCCGTACCACGTAAGTCAAACCGCTAGTGGGGCCGGACCACCGATGACGTACACTATAAGGCGAACCACGCGGAAGGGTTAAAGCATTCTGTGCAAATTTAGGGGACCGGGTTGTCAAACCCAGCTCAGTTGAACGATTTTTCACTATGACCTCCAAAAACATTTATCTCTCTCCTTTTGACCATGGACATGGATATGTCTAATAAATCTAAACCAAGTATTTTCTTACTATACTATACTATTAAATAGAAAGCCATCAAATACTTACCAGCAGTGAGAGGAATGGGCTCCTCGAGGAGAAATAATGTTTGCTTCCAATGAGTGGCAGGTGCCAAGGGAGAAGTGGACAGGACAACAGGAGAACTGAGGTCAAAATGAACATCGAAATACCCAACAAGGGCAGTGAGGGAGCCATCTCGCTCTGCCACCAGCTCAAATGGAGATGAGAAACATGCATCCGCCGCAGTACAGCTATTGAGATCTAGTGACAGTAATGTGGCAGAAGTGGTAAACACTGAACTTGCATTGACAAGTTCCACCATTGCTTCTTTCGTGCACTCCCTCTGCATGCATGACATTTTGAATCCATACACATCGGACCAGAAAGCGAGCAACTGACTGTGGCGATCTGTAAATTGAAAGTAAATAATATTATGAAACTGATGGAGCCAGCATCAACCAGGAGAAAATTCAACAAGAATGACACTTTTACACTAATCTAAAACTTTCACAGAATTAGGCAAAACCAGTTTCAATGCACAGGCATCATCATCAGGTTCAGGTAGGCTAATAAAATTTCTGAAACAACTGTACACTGGCATAAAATGTATTCATTATCATCAAAATTTAAAAAATCTTCAACCCTTTCATTGGGAATGCATCAAAACATTCAAAATAATTTGATTGAACTGATGTTTTGAATGAGTTCTTTTTAACCTGAGACAAGGGAGAATCCACCACACAAATAAATTACGTCAAGAGCTGAGGATGATTTATAGTAAAAAAAACTCAGGACCATAAAGGTTTAACTTCAGAGGAAGACTATTAGTACCCATAGTAGTATTATCTGTGGTTATAATGGAAAAATTGAGACATTTAGAGCCTTTTCTGTCGAAGTTCCTTGATTCACCATGGTCACCACTATGGTCATCTCCCAAACAGGGGCTGATAGTACGTATGTTAAATTTCAAATGATTAGTGCTACCTTGGCAGTGCAGAGAAATTTGCACTGTGTAGTGAAGGAGTGCTCTTGTAAGCACATGAGGGTTCTTATTTTGACTTTCCAATTTACAATAAAATGTGTAATTGTTAAGTATAGTATTACTAGAGCACAAGATACTGCAAAAAGATGTGAGTGTGCATGGCAAAGGTTAGTGATAACAAGGGGTTGAGGGCCCATCATTTATAATATATTTGTAACTCAAGAGTAAAAAAATGAGTGTATCAACTGTTCGGTATCTTTACAATGGTGAGGAGTGCTACAACTTATTATGCATACATACTGGGTGTATTGCTTACTTCCAGTGATGTATGAAGATGGCTAAATGCTCCACATGTCTAAAATGAGTTAGGAAGTGCTCAAAAATATCCAGAACTTGGTAGATAGGTGATTTTTGTTTTGCAACCCAGGGCTCAAACACCTACTTAATCCTATAATAAAATTGTGATGATATACAAGAATCCTCTGTGCCAATAGCAATAACATGAGTTTGGATATGTTTATAAAAGATGAATATAATAATACATGCATAGTTAAATAAAAATTTTAAGTGATAATAAAGGTTTGGGGGAGGCATGAATGCTGGAATTTGAAGGTTGAGTCTTAGATCTCTTTAGAAAATTATAGCACTATCTTGTATCATTCAGTAGAACAGCAACCCTTTCAGTTGTCAAGGAAAAGACCATGATAGGAGCTTCATAGGAAAGTAGGCAAATATGCTAGGGGCTCCAACTGGTCATGACTAACCTTCATCATGAACTCCAACAATATGCAAGGAACAACGGTTAGGAAGCATAAGGCCACCCTTGGAAAGAAACTGATCCCGGGCCATGAGAACAGAGTCCAGCATGCCTTCAAATAGGAGGAAATAGCCCATCCACTCGGACACAATGATATCTGCTTTTGGCAAATCTTTGAAGTCCTCTAGGCGACCTCGCATCACTTTAACCTTTTCTTCATGGCCGTTCTCTCTAAGAACAAAGAGAATAGGAGGTTGATAAGAGTTAATCATTTTATAATGAGCATTTTTCATATAACTAGTTTAAATATTGCCTGAACGCAAATATAATCATTGATAAACTTTAAGCTTTCAATATTAATCAGTTCCCAACAATTTCATTTGATTGTTCTAAGTACATCATGCACATTAAAAAAATATTTGACACTAAAAGATGAAAAACCAAACTAGGATTAGGTATATTTAAAACATACAGAGCACATTTTATTGCATAGTAAAGTGAAAAAATGGAAAAAAAGTGTTGGAAAAAAGTGATGTGAAGCTAATGGCAAAATACATATTTAACCCATTCACATCGGACCCCGCCAAGTGGTGGGGTAGCATGCGGCAATCAAGAACGGGACCCGCCACTCGGCGGGAAGTGTCACCCTACCATATATTGTATATATTCCGTTTCCTACACAATGTAACTCATTTCCTGTGTTGTGTTTCATCACTGCTACAGTTGTCTAGTGGCAAACTTTTGTTTTTATTTTTTTTTTGGAACCATTCAAAATTTGCAGACAATGTAACGACCTCAAATTGTTAAATTTCACTGTCCTCAGATATGATCTTTTTCGAACATTGTATATACTGCTTACCCATTTCCCTTTCAATTTAGTATATTTTTGCTGTCGTGTTTCACTACTCCTACTCTAGTCTAGTGGTTAGCTTTTTTTATTTTTTTTATTGAAACCTCACGAAATGTCCTGTTAGGGTTTTAAAATTTGCTCTTCAAGTATTATCTGTTACTGTAAATTGTATATATTCCTTAGTCGTTTCCCATTTGATGTAACATTATTTGCTGCCGTGATTCAGTAAGGCAACAGTTGTTGAGTGGTGAGGTTCGTCTTCGTTTCTTCAACATAAAACCCGCTCAATATCCATATTATGTGAGATTGCAACTTTCAGTTGTTGGAGCAAGTTTATTCTTCATCATCATATCATGAAGCCGTGAAGAAAACTGTACTCCTGCGAAAGGTAAACATTATATCTTAAAATATCAGTTTATTTTGCTATGATCCCTTGCAGGATACGCAAAATATCATTAAAATCTATTTTTCAGCGTCTATCCTGATATTCCTGCTCTTGAATAGGAACGCTTTCAATATTTTTACTCAAAGGAGAGAGGTAATTATGAAATTATTCTTGACCGTATTGTTTTCTATACCCTGTCAAAATTAAAGAAGGGAAATGTTTCTCATGTCTCATGAAATTAATTATTATCATTCATTTGAAATTTTTTGGCTTGTATTCCATTACCTATTTTTAAATTTAATTATTTATCATCTTTAAAATACAACTTTCCAGAATATGAATACCATCCCCTCAACCTCTGGCATTTGTGGAAAACGAAGGAGATCATATGAGGGAGATGGGAGAGAAACTCATGAACAAAAACGAAATAATTCAGCTGCTAATGGAAGAAGAGGAAGCAGAGGACATTTCTAGTGACAGTGGATCAGAATTTGAGGTACCTGATGATGCAGAGTCGAGCACAGAGGATGACAAAGATCATTCAGCCCTTGAAGTAGAGCCAGTACCTACTGTTGAGAACACTAATGTTTGGTATTGTAATAAAATTTCAGCCACGGAAATTGCCTTTAGTGGGGAACCCGGACTAAAGGCAGGTAATCCTGGTAGTAAACCTTTTGACTACTTTAAAATTTGGCCGATGAGGAGTTTTTTAATTTAATACTGACTGAAAATAATATAAATGGAAAAACCCTCTTTCAAAAATCAAATGTTAAATCACGAGCCAAAAGGTGGCAAGACATTTCTCGGTATGAGATTGAAAGATTTTTAGGATTGTTGTACCATATGGGGAGCATAAGAGTAAATAAAATCCAAGATTATTGGCAGAAGAATGACATGTATGACCAGCCGCATTTCCCAAAAGTAATATCGAGGGATAGATTTCTGCAAATTTTAAGGTCGATCCAATTTGGATGAAATGCCCAAGAGGGTGAGCCCAAGCCAACGGACAAAATCCTTACTAGACTTATTTGAAAGAAATTTTGACAAAGTTTATTAACCATTAAAAAATTTATCTTTAGATGAATCATTAGTAATGTGGCGTGGGAGGCCCTCTTTTCGACAATTTATACTGAATAAAAGGCATAAATACGGTATTAAACTGTACATCTTGTGTGAGCCAAACAGATTTGTTCTAAAATCATATGTATATGTACACAGGTTCCGGAGACCCAGAGGTTGGAGGGGTCAATCACACGGCAAAAGTTGTAAAAAAGTTGTTGCAAAGCTACATAAATGTTGGACATGCTGTTTATATGGACAGTTATTATAATAGTGTGGTCTTGTATAGCGATCTATTGAAAAAGAATGTTTTTACTTCGGGGACCCTTCGTCCTTCACGAAAAGGAAACCCTGCAAATGTAATACATACATAAGAAATTAAAAAAAGGGGAAGTTTACTCCGAGTTCACGGATGAAGAGCTTTGTGTAACCAAATGGAAAACAGGAGGGATGTCCTTACCATTTCCACAGATTTTAATCGCGACATTATTTCTCTGACAAATAGGAGGGGGAAGAAATCAAGAAAACCATGTGTGGTGGCCCAATATAATAAAAATATGGGGGAAGTAGATAAGCCCGATCAACTGATCTCTTACTACAATTTTGACAGGAAAACTTTGCGGAGGTATATTCGATTGGGATTTCGTACTATTCATATAATGTTAAACAACTCATTTTTGCTGCACAAAAAATATAGTGGTTATGCAACATCTCCGAAGAAATTCCGAGAGGCCGTGATACGACAACTTATATGTGAAGCTCCACAGCCAAACTAGTAAACCTAGTAGGATATATAATCCAGAAACTGACAAATGCAAAAGATCTAAAAGAAAAATGTGTCGCCATTGCTCTAAGACAGGACAGAGGAAAGATGTACATATCATTGTGTCGATTGTGAAGGGGAGCCTGGTCTTTGCCTTGAGCCTTGTTTCCGAATTTTTCATAAATATTAGAGCAAAAATTTTCAATTTGTCAAAATATTTCTAAATGCATGCATTATACACTGTTTGTTGCTAAAAAATTCAATAAACTTTTGCAAAAAATATTGCACATTTTCTTTTTTTTTGTTGATCCATACAGCAAAACTTTTAAGTAGATCATCACCAAGCGTGAGGATTACGCTCCTGAAAATGCTGGCGATGACTAAATTTTACTGCCGATAGTTTTCCTTTGCAATGTATTGGTTTTGCATAGCTAAATACCATGCGTTCCTTCTTTTGTGGCACAGTTTTCTTCTAGTAATGCACATACAAACAATTTAAGATACATTTCATTTGACGTAATTGCTAAAAGTAATATGCTTCTTTCGAATGCATCACCTAAAAAACATAGTAAAACTAGTTTTGTGAGCCGTGTCATGCCTCTACGGAAAATAATTTATCATTAAATCTACAAAAATATCAAATTCCAGTATTCAAGAGACTTTCTTTCAAAATTATTTCTCTTTGCAAATACTTAGGGATAGAAAACACTGACGATATGAGAATTTAAAAAAAAAATAAAATTAAAAGTGATTGCGGGTTGCATACCCTGCCCCTACACCTTGCTTACCCAGTGGCGGGGGCCTGCCGTTCGGAGGACCAGGTTTAAAATTATTTAAATGAATCAATTAAAAAATAAATAAAATTTTCAACATTTTTTTCCTATTAACATGCATCAATGTATGTAAATATAAAGGAAAAAAAATCAGTTTCTTGCATTACTTCACATTTTACAACATTGTGAAGTCCGCAGTGAATGGGTTGAGGATGTGTACCAACCATTAAGGGAACGTAGGTTTTAGCATGAACTTAACATCAACATATATAAATCAAAGGTGACATCACAATTCATTGAACACAAACCACTATTTTCCTACTAAAATCAACACTATTCTGGAACCTTAGTCACCTCTCCAAGCCCATAGCATACATGTATAGAACCCATACCCTTTCATCAAATAATTATAACTATTTTATTGATTTGATTAACAGGTGCAATTACCTGATAATGTCAATTGCAGAATAAGCTATTTCTGATTTATCAATTGCAAAAACTTTAGCTGCTCCAGCTTTTGAAGCAAAAAGAGAAAGAATTCCTGTTCCACAGCCTACGTCAAGAACAACTTTTCCATTCACTGCATTTTCATTTTGATAGAAAGCAGCTTGATATGCTTCAGTTCTTGATTTGTCCTGAAAAGAGCATAACAAAATGGTCATTGTCAAGGATAAAGATTCTGCATATCAGATGGTGATTAAAATTGACACTATAGGTATGTACCCTTAGAAATTATTTTCCAACTTCCAAAAAGACATGTCACAATTGATGGGTGAGTAATTGTATTTTGGACCACATAAGGTATATATTATTAGATTCAAAATGCTGGTCATAATAGAACATGAAACAAATGTATACCCACTAGAAACCTTCTTCCGCCACCAGGATTCAAACCCTAGGAACAATTCAAAACCATTTATTTGCACCGAAAATATTATTAACAGAATTTAAACAGAAAATATGGGGGATGGAATGGGAAGAAAGGGGTAGAGGAAAGAGCAGGGTTTGATTTGTGCCAGAATTCCTCCACATCTATCCCCGATAACAGAGGATTTACTATGGCAACAAAAGGGTTGACACAATAATACTGGAGATGCAGGAGGAGGAGAAGGTGAAGCAAAGTTGAAGGAGAGGAAGATTGAAGCAAAGAAGAAGAAAAACAACTGTTAGAGGGAAGGTCCAAATAGTGAATGCTAAGTGCAATTACGATTGGTGCACTTACATAATTACCCTGATAGCCACTGCAGGGACATTTAGCATGGGGTGTGGGTGGCATTAGCCATGAAAAAGCAGGGAATAGGAAAAATTAGTAAGAGGGAAGGGACAAAAGTGAATTGAAAGTAAATGGAATGTCATAGTGGCTTTCTCTATTTTGGTTTATGTCACTAATGGTGCATGTGAAGAAGGATTTTTGACCTATCAGCACGGCATGGCATCTTTTTTATATTGTCACATAAGTCAGTTCTAGGGATAAAGCAGCGGGTTGAAATAACATCCTCCAGGTAACCCAAAAACTTGAATAATCTGCATTTTCCAGTCATTTCAGCCAAGTGTGTAGCCTATGAGTCTCCAGCAGCTCCCAATGTTGTCCTATCAGCTGTGATATACTGCCCATTTGCTTGAAACAGTTGAAGTGCTAAGCTTTCCTATGTATTTTGTTTATTTTGCAAGTCTTCCTGTCCAAGGTCTCACATACAGTGTACTTGAAATATGGCCTAACTAGCGCAAAGTAACACCTCTCTCCCGCTTTGTCATCCAAAGACCATCCTAATATTTTCTTGATATATCCTAGTCTCTGCTATGCAGCATTTCTAACATCTTGGATGTGTCTTCCCCACATCACGTCAGATGTTATGATGATTCTCAAATAATAGACAATCTGACAAATGTGGCATTGTTGTGATTCCTATGGCGATGGCCTCGGTAGTGACAAGGTAACGTTCTTGCCTACCAACCCTAAGGTCATGGGTTCGAGTCCCGCCTGGGTGGTTTTCCCCATCCAGGGCATGGTTGTGTGTGTTGTCGAAATATATAACAGATAGGTAGTACATAATTGGCGAAAAGCTGTTACCTATATAGAAATTATTATTATTCCTTTTCATTGCAAAGTATGCACAAAGAATGACTTTGAACCCCCACTCTACATATTACACACTAACAATGCTAGCACATTAAGCCCCAGCATGAATTTTTGTAAATGCCCTCGGGGCCAAAGTTTTACCACTGAATTCATCCTTTGCAAACACTACAAATCCTTAAACATGTTCGATTACCTGTTTTTATCTAAAAACTCAAAATTTAAGTAACTGTCCTAAGGGACTGCTGCATCAACCACTTTTGGTCTTCTGTTACAGCGGTGGTGCCATTAGTGGTCCAAGCCATAGCATTTATTTCTTGTGCGTTTCATCTACATCTACATAATACTCTGCAAGCCACCTCTGGGGTGTGTGGCAGGGGGGGGGGGTTTACTGCAGTTTATTTGGTATTCTCCCTCATGCCCTCCGTACTTTGAAAAACATGTTTTGCCCTTTCCACTATCCATAAATGATGTGTCATTCACGTCACATTGCCCTCCCTCCTCCTCCCCTCTCCACACCTTGTTCTCTTAGCCTTGTGGCATGCACGCACCCATCGCCTTACTTAGTAGGTAATGAGCCTTGGAGTATTCCGATTGCCACCAGTTGTTGGTTTCCAATTAAAACAAGTTATTGGGTTTGCAGAACATATCTGCTGCAACATTTTCATGACCCCATTTGCTTCTTCTTCAAAATGGTGCCAGTCAGAGATATTTTACACACCCTTTTTTTTGTCTCGACCACTGATTTTGAGATGTTTTCAGTGATGACGACATGGTATACACATTTCTTTTCATTCTTGTCTATGCATGTGAATGACAAGGTGAATGTATATAATCAAATCGGGCAAATATAATCAAAATTAGATAAGGGGAGAAGTTCAATCAATTTTCAAACCTGCTTTTAAGCTATGAATCTAATTTCATAGGCTTCTGAACCCAGGCTTCCTAATTTTATGGTGGTAATAGCTTCAGAACTATTTGTGGGCATGAGCGTAGTAAATACGTAATATTAGCATTAAAAAAATGACTGCTCAATACCGATTACTGTATTTAGGGAATACGGACAAATTATCAAGAGAAAAAAAACTGGCATGGACCAGGAATCAAACTATGGGCTGGGCCAATACGCTGACTACCAAGCTACCCAGGCTTCCTAATTCTCATGGTAATTTTGAAGGATATATGGGAGCTAGATGTAATAAAAAAATTTCCACAGCGATTGCTATGTATTTTATTGCAGTATATCTCCATATGTACTTGCATAATATTGGCACTACAGGGAAAAAGAGGCTGAGAATGGTAAGTCAGTGACTTCATTTAATGGGAGAAGAAAAAGTATTCCCCACTCCCTTAAAAAGGAATGGACCTCACCAAAAAAGTAAGAAAATATTGAAAGGGCTGTTATGAAAAGATAAAGAAAGGTAGGTACCTATCAAACGTGCCATAAGTAACTACTTCTTGAAAAGACTTCAAAGGAAACCCCCATTTTTACCATGTACCAAAAAACACTTCCCCATATTTAGATTTAGTGATTAAAATTTGTATTGCAGTGTGGAAGTATTTCTAAGCAGAGAACTGTACTAAAAAGGGTAAAAAATTGAGTATAATGAATTCAATTTAAACATTTTCCAATTATATTATGCTAGATAAAAATATTGAAATTTTGATGGTTTATATAGCTGGATTTGACGGGCCATAGCGATCCGCTCATACTGTGTAATGTGTTTCAGAAGCAGTCCCCTGGCCATGTCAGGGCTCTTTCCTTAGAAAAAATGCTGGGTGGTTCCATTGGACTACCATGGCCACAATAGAAAATTTCAAACCAATCCATAAGGACCACCATGATGCTTAACGTGTTAAGATACAATAAGAGAGAATCTTAAGCAATATATGGGTAGATGACTGAGTCAACAGCAAGCAATCTAATTTTGATGCTAACACTGAGAGTAAATATCATATATGCAAGTAAGGAACAACAGGGGAACAATCATACCTCCTTGTAGGACACTGGATATTGCACTTACCAAGTCAGAACCAATAACCCTGAAATATGTATACAATACTGTGAAAGACGAATGAGCTGCCTCTCAGTATCTGGCCTAAACAGTTAGTTGGTATCATTTAACATATTTCAAAGTGAAATTTTTCCATTAAAATATCAAGATCATCCTCATAACAGTTGTTCTGCCAATTTAACATTAGGTTTTTAACACTTTCTCTGTGGTCAACCTGCGGAGACATCCCAGCCCCTGTGCGGGGAAAAGTGAGAGGTGGGTAGGAATGACCTTGCCAATGGAACGTAGCTCCTACGTTCACAGCAGCGAAAGGTTAAATAGTCCGGTCAATAATTACCCATACCTAGAGATACGTTATTTTCACAATAACGAAAAAAATTAATTCTCTTAAAAACATGTTTTTATGATTTTTCTTTATGTTTTGTGATATTTAGAAGCATTTAAAGTGGTTTTCTATTTTGCGAATCAATGCTAAATAAGTCTTTTAGAGCGAATAATTGCTATTTAGCGAAATAGGCACTAATTTGCATTGACAAAAATTGTATTTACCATATTGCAAACAAAACTACTGAATAAAAAGATAATTATGAAAATCTTTTGTCTATGGTAGTAACTGCAAGATTCATGTTTCTTAAATAAAGAATGATCTAGGCCTAACAGCTTGGATACATATTTTTGTGCATATATTTTTTGTTTACTCTTCAGATATCACTTTTTATCAACGCATCCATTTACAAACTACATGAAAAACTTGCAAATACTCCATTCATAACAGCGATTCATAATTTTGACCAGAATCTTCTGTTTGTGACCATTTCAATCCCATAAATACAATTTTCCACATTTTGCTATTTATTTGTTAATTTTTAAATAATTAATGCTACAAAATACTAAATTTCAAATAATTATAATGCTAAAAATTAAAAAAATTAACGCTAAAAAAATAATTTCTACCCGTACCCTAGGGCCTTCTTTAATATATATTTCACAAAACAATATGCTTTTCCAAAACTAGATACTTATGTCACTCTTTTCAACGATACCAAGTTCCTACAAAGTATACCAATAAAATCTGTCATTTCCTACACTTATCTTATATATCACCTTTTTCAACAGTAAAATTATTTGCCACATTCTTGAGCATGAAAAAATCCTGTCAAGTTCTGACGATACATACTTCTGAGGACTATCACACGTCAACTTACTTGCTGCCGAAATTTTATGAGTGAAACCATTAGTTTCTTTCAAGTAGGGAGTTGTCCATTATTTATGGTGTTTAAGAGACAGATTGTCGAGTTGCATGCAATAGTCAAGGAGATACATATGGATCCACCACATAGCAGGTAATTTAAGAGGGGTTGGATACTCTCATGCACACATTTATGTGACTCGAAGAAAATTAAAAAATCAATTCTGAGTCTGCGAAATAACAAAATCATCAGAAATTTGTGGTTGTCATAAAAAAACACGGAAACAAAACTCTGAGACGAATGCCATTCTATAAGGATGGGATGATTATCATCTAAAAATCAATACAGCTGCCCAAGGAATTCTAGGAACTACAAACAAGGTGCTGACGATTATTACCTAGGGAAGGCAAAGGAAACAACTCACGCTTAGCATTTCATGATGAATTCCGAAGTGAGCATACGTTCCGAAGTAGCTGTCGTCCTCGTCATCATCACACTCGTTGGAACCTTGGAGAGGCTTTTTATGCCTAGTATTCTTCTCAACTTCATCACCACTTACTAATCCCTGCATTACTTGACGCATTTCACGAACAGCATCCACTACTGCCGTATTTCCTTGTTTCACAGACTCCAGTTCTTTTTTCAACTCTTCTATTTCAGCTTTAAGGATTTCTTCTTTAGGTAGAGATATAATTTCTGCTTCCCCATCTGTTTCTTCGGGCAGGTCTTCGAAATCTTGATAAATTAAATACCAGTTAGACGAGAATCAAAGAGATGACTATGAAATTCATATTTTTACGTGCCGATAATTCTGAATTTCAAAGACAGTAAAAGTTGGTCAACCGGTTCCCTCGCTCATAGAATAAATGTGATATTTGAGCAAGAAGAGAATAAATTCAACAAATTGAAAAACCGTTTAATGCTATAGAAATAAGCAAATAGTAATACTACCTAACATCAGCCATGGGTCATCCGGAATGCTAGGTTTCATGAACTTGTCATCCTCCCAAGACGGCTGAGAACAATTCATGACCACCGAAGGTTCGACTTTTCCAGAGCGTATAAAATTTACTAACTTTATATAAGAATAACAATCCATCCGGAACCTATGTTTCAGCCTGGATAAGTTGAACTGGTGGTGCGTTTTACAGTGCGAAACAGCACATTCTAAACTTGGAAGCTGCTCATCACAGAAAATACATGATATGAAAACTGTTTCTTTTTCGACCAATTCATCCCATCCATCTGAGTCACTATCCATGGACATATCTGACAAGTTGCTAGTTCGCCACACAAATATCCTGAACTAGAATGGTAGAAATTTCAAAACAAATATGTAAACATTGATCACAGCCACCTATCACACTTGCCATGTGATTTAAACGCGCATTTTAAATGCTTGCCAAATGACGTACGATATACGTTAATATTCGTCTGTCGCCATATTGCAGGTTCTTGCACCGAGCGAAGTTTGAATGAGAGAAAGTGAGGAACACATTCAATCTACAGAACAGCATCGCCATAAACACATTATAGTGTCTCCTTCTATTTAAATATGAAAACTAATATATACTTTTTATCAATATATTGCTATATTCAAACTTTTTTCTCATCTTAAGTTTCCCACTTTTTCAGTTTCACAAATTTCATGGACTAACAGGTATGAAGGAATTTTATTGTTCATAAAATATAAACGAAATATTTATGAAAACAACACAAATATTATAGGAAAAACATAACACATATTCTTACCAGAAAAATCGTAAAATGTGACATGATCGGCCTACCTTCAATGTTTTGCATTTTTTTTATGGTCATTCAATTATTTAAAACCTTAATTACATCAAATGGAATACATTAGCCAAAGGCAGGATTGAAATTTCAATTAACCCACAGATTTTGAATAGCCATTCTGGATTGTTACTGACATCTATGTCCTGTGCGGCCTTTGTGTGGGAAGAGATCATTCATTACGTACTTTACAAATTATACAAATGCCCCATTCAATACTCTAAGCCAGCATGGGACCACAAAAGTAGGTGCCCTAAAAAGATACACAGATTTGATATTTTCTAGCAAAATAAATAGTTCACAAATTTACAGGATGATGTATGCATTACTTTATAAAGCTATTTGTTAACAATCAAATCTTTATTATTACATTTCACTACTCATTTACATTAACTGTTGATTTTAGAAGAATATTAAAGTTAGCAATATAAATATACATGAATGTTTGCATGTAATTCCAATTATCTATGTAGAATATAGTAGCTACCAATTAATTCTCTTCAGCAGTAGTAGGAAATAGAATTGGCAATATTTATGAGTTCCATTTCATTGATATCAAATTTAACATTCCCATATTACTTTTCCACATCGTTGCAGCAATAATTAATGAATTAAAATGGCCTTGCCAAAACCCTTTAAATTTCCCGTTAGATTCTATTGTTGTAAGAGTACATATACGTTAAGTATTTTCCGAGCTTACTATAAAAACCTCTGCTGAAAAATTCACATCATTTCTGTATGCCAGCAATAAAAAGTTGGTACATACAAAGTAGTCATAATATCATTTTATAATAAGTATTTTACATTTCTCAAGGCATTTTATTGGCTTAAGAATCACTGTCTTTGCTGTATTAAGATATTACCTTAAATTTGATGTTACTTCATAACTTATCTCTTCTCTTGGACTACAACCTTGTCGTGGTAGAAGGGCTTGCATAAAATTGCACCACTAATAAACGAAAAATAATGGCATTCTAACAGCACAAATAGTTAAAGTCAACAATCTTGCAAGAACTTCTGAAGGCTCCTTAAAGGGATTGTCCTTGGTCGTTGAAATTTGTGGCAAATTTCTTACTTATAATGTGACAAGTCTTTTAGCCCTATTTTTTTAACGTAGGATCCAAAGGGGTCAATATAAAAGAAGAGATTTATTACTTTTGGAAATGCTGTCTATAGTGAATCGCTCCTGAAGACGCTCGCTTCAACGCAAGAGAAGCGTTGAGTCAAATATGCTCCAAACGCTGCATGAATCGAAAGTCATATCAGCATCCACGAACTTCTGCAAAAGCATACCAGTGCACTCAAGATTATCTATGATCGCACCTAAGTATAACTGCACCCTTGAAATCACTCTCAACACCACCCAAACGTAAAGTCTATGCCTATGGCAACAGTAACCATACTTTATAAAGCCGGGCCATTACCGCCCAGTCTTTAAACAGTGGTTCATTAACTTTTTCAACTTGTTTACCCCTTCTTAGCCCATTCTCTCTAGGTGAACTCCTTGGTACCTCTATCAACTGGACACCTCGTGGTTAGAGATTATACTCGCCACAATTCAACTTTTCTCGAGAACTCTTAAACCTGAAGGGCACGCGTGCCACATATAGGGGGCCGTTATTCTGTGCCAAACAAAAGAATGAACCAATTAAAACATTTTACAACCCCTAATCTGAGGGAGGGATCTGTGTATTTAAAGGATCTATTGAATTTCATGAATGCATTTCGGGAGGTACCGATTGGACATTTCATCGGCCTTAGTTACACCCTCTTGGAAACGGTCGTGGGCCTTTGGGAGGTAGTGGGGAAAAAAGTTCCGTTGGGGTATACCTTCGAGCTAAGGGGTACATATTAGCTGCCTTCAACCGTAACATCGTACTCGGAACATCTTGCGGGGTAAGTACAATCTTTGACAGGTTATGATTGATTTTTCGAGAAAGTTCGTTTTCTGTGGGAATTCGTGGTGTACATTTGTTACTGTTTGTCAAATTTGGCTCCAGTACTCTCCTGTCCTCTGATATTTCCTTGACATGGACAACATTTGAAACGTTTGTGGGTTTGATATCCTCTTACATCAACGGTAGTTCTTTACAAGGTTAAAAGAAATCACAATTCTCAATTGTGATCAAGCATGTCAATTCTGTTAACAAACAAATTGCAATTAAATGACATCAATCATTTTTAGATGAATGAAATACAGGTATTGGAGTTAATCAGGAAGAGGAGAAGAAGGGAGTTGAGGCTGATTAACAGGACAAGGTTGCGCCGGCTACGAGACTTAAGCGACTCTTATCTCATGCCTAATGCTGCTTTTCAAGGGCTTTACCGGCTGAATAAGGCTCTAACAAAGGAGCTTATTACAGAGTTGAGCCTCATATGAACCAGGCCGAGAGAAGCACAGCAATACCTGTTAAATTAAAGGTGAGAACACTTATAGATGTGCACAACATGCCTCTTGTAATTACAAAATGATATCCATTTCAAATAAAACAATATTAGTAAATTTCCACACAGTATATTATAAAAACACAGTTAAAATACACCACCGACCAAGGTTTCGGCACGTAATGCATTTATCAAGGTACATAATTGATAACCTTGATAATGGCATTACGTGCCGAAACCTTGGTCGGTGGTGTATTTTAACTGTTTTTATAATATACTGTGTGGAAATTTACCAATATTGTTTTATTTGAAATGGACAAAGTATTTCCACAAATTTAAGCCTGATATGCTTTTACACGTACAAAATGATACATCTTCTAAATTGCTCGTAGGTCCTATGTGCTCTACATTTCTTCGGGCATGGCAGCTATCAAAAGTCAGCTGGGAGTTACTGCCACCTTGGCCTCAGCCAAGCTGCTGTCACGAACAATTGAAGAAGTGACTGAGGTACTGAATACTCCCGAAGTTTTAACTCGCTGGATTTATTTTCCAATGACCCACAATGAAAGGCGGCCTGCCATACAGGAGTAAGGCATTGTTGATTTATCTCACAACATACATATATTAAAGGAATACTTTGAGACAAAAAGATGAATTAGCCCATTATTTGAATATCCCTTAAATTGCAATTCTAAGTAGTTACAGATGGAATTAATAGCAACACAAATTTTTAACAATTTGTGTTATGGGAGCCTTTAATTTAGCATCAGCCTTTACTGTTACACTCTTTCATTTAGGCAACTTCTGCTCTTAGCAATTGCTGATGACAATTCCATCTTCCCCAATTCTTTCCAATAAAATCCACAAAAGAATTCAAGGTTCTATAAATGTAAAGAAATAATACAGTATGTTCAGGGGGTAAAAGTATTTTATTTCAAAGGTAGAAAATTGAAAACTATGCCTGCCTCCTCAAATAGTTTATGTACCTGGAACAAAAAAATATAGACATTAATGCCAAAGATTTCTGATTCACAACAGGAATTACCAAGCTACAGGATTTCCGGTGTGCTGGGATTTGTGGATGGCACACATGTGGCAATAAGAGCACCAGCAGAGAGGGAATAGAAAATCATACCATTCCATCAATGCTCAAATTGTAAGTTCTTTATTATTATTAATATTAATTTACAATTTACAGAAACTTTTCTTAATGATTCTCAAACAGAGATACAGCATAAATACAATATAAGTCCTCCTGAGCCCCTGGCTCATCAGGAGATTCATTTCATAGGTGTAAAATATTAATTTATATGGATATTCAATTCATTTTTACATGTTATATTGCATTCTCTAGGTGTGTGATAGCAAGCTACAAATTTTGAACTGTGTAGCTAGATATCCAGGAAGCACACATGACTTCTTCATTTGGAACAATTCTGAGGTGTTTAGAGGGATGAGAACTGTGTGGGAAAGTAGTGAGCGGTTCTGGTTACTAGGTAGTTATGACTTTTATCAAATTATTAAATCTTATTCCACTAGATATATACCTATTGATTGAATAACTCTGAAAGTAAATGCCTGTGCAAGATAAGATTGATGACCCACGGGGAACTGAAGTCCAGCCCTGCTTGACCTAGACTTGGACTTCCCCTTGACTTTACCTCCCTTTCCACGTCCGGACATGTTGAGTAGTTATCGAAGGTACAGCTTGGACCTTATGGCGAAGATGTAACTTGCGCACACCTTAAGATTATAACAGTGATATAAAATAGAAGTTTGTGTTGAAATGGAGAGAAATGTAAATGGTACTGTCCACTTCATTGTATATTCCAACATGGGTTTCAGCCTTTTGGCCCATCATCATTCACAAAGCACACTGCAACTGAAGATAGCTATGTGAAAGACTGAAACATATGATGTGAAATGAAAAATTGTGGACAGTACCATTGCATTTAATTTCATTCTCTTCTGTTACCCCTCATCCAGAAGGGGTCAGTTTACTTCATCAAATTTTGTTTGTTGAGGAGCTCAGGTTTAATTACATGAAATGCTTGTTCAGGTGACTCAGGCTATCCACACCAGCCTTGGTTGCAAACACCCATATTGGATGCTGCAGAAGGGTCACCAGAAGAGAACTACACCAATCTTCATGTGCGGGCTAGGAGTGCTGTAGAGCAGTGCTTTGGGGTACTAAAATCGAAATTTAGATGCCTTCACCGTGCTCTTGAGTATGCTCTTGCCAAAGTAGGACGAATAATAAATGCATGCTAAATACTGCACAATATGTGCATTGGGCATGGTTTGCCCATACCAGAGGAAGAAGAGGACAGTGGGCAAATACCAAACATACCACCAGAGCCTTTTCTTGCCCACCCTAGGGCATTATTAGGAGAGGCAAGGACTGTGAGGGAATCAATTTATTTATTTATTTATTTATCAAAACTCCAAAAACAGCAACTAAGGCCTTTACATTGGGTTCAATAAACAGAATAAATTAAAAAAAACAACAATAGTAGTAGAAACAAAACAGAATAATTCAAAATATAAACAAGGCAAGAATGAGGCGAAGATGACATAAATGTTACACATTAGGTTTCAGTTGGGAGAAAAAGACGTTGCGTGAGGAGAAAAGGTCAAGGGTGGGGCGACTATTAGTTAGGGCATTGAAAGATGAAGGTAGGCGGTAGAATAGTGATCGTTGGGAAATGGAGAGACGGAAATTGGGTGTGTGTAACAGACTCATATTGCGAGTGATGCGGGCTGGGATGCGGAGTGAAAAATAGGAAAGAAGAAGATCAGAGCGGAAGGACCCATTCATGATGGAGTGCAGGAATTTAAGGTCCGAAGTCAGCCGGCGAAGGGAGAGGTGTGATAGGCCAAGAGATGATAAGATTTCTACACATGAGCTGTGTCTAAGGGAGGGCACGCGATGACGGACTATGGCTAAAAAGAAGTTAAGGGGGCGGTTGAGTAATTTAAGAGTGGTGGGGGATGCAGTTGACCAGATGGGAGAGCAATATTCTAGGATGGGTAGTACACATCCAAGAAACACAGATTTTAGGGCAAATGGGTCCGTTATTTCCTTGAGCCGATAGAGAATTCCCACTATCGACATTGCCTTTTTAGAAATACTAGAAATATGTTCATAGAACATCAACTTCTGATCAAAGGTAACCCCTAGGTCATTATGGGAACTAACAGAAGGTATAGGGTGCTTGGAAAGTTCGTAGGTAAAGGAGATGGTTTTGCGTTTTAAGGAGAAGGATATTGCAGCAGACTTCTCAGGATTCACGCGCAGTTTCCATTTGGCGCACCAGCTATCAATGGCATTTAGAGATGACTGTAAATTAAGGGAATCCGCCGCACTGTTAATTGCTCTAAATACTTTACAGTCATCTGCATATAAAAGAATGCTGCAACCAGAGGGTAGAACATCTTCAATTAGGTCGTCTACATAGAGTGCAAAAAGAAGGGGACCAAGAACGCTGCCCTGGGGGACTCCAGAGGTAACTGGCAAATATTTCGAGGAAATTCCATCTATTAAAACCCGCTGGTTGCGAGAATTCAAGAAGTTAGAAATAAGGGATAATATGGGGCCATGTATATTGTAACGGGACTGAAGTTTGTGTAGAAGGAGGTTGTGATTGACGGAATCGAAAGCTTTAGAGAAATCTATATAACAGACGTCGAGTTGCGACCCATTTTCGAATGCAGAAATAATGTGATGATGTAAAATGGATAGATTAGTGAGGCAGGAGCCACCAGGAAGGAAACCATGCTGAAAGGGTGAGATGTATGGGAGAGTGAAATGAAATTATTCACTGTCTGCAAATATAAATGATGGGTATGTGTTTCAAAGTATTGTGTCGTGGATGCTGTTACTATCAACTTACTCTGTTTTCATCTCCCTCAAGGTTTTGCAAAGAAATTGCGAGGTTTCTTTAAATGTTTCAGCCATGGAAGTTAAGGCAGCAGCTTTTGCTTTACTAGCAGCTGCCCTCTCCTCAGCTGCTTTGGCCAATCTCTCCTCATATTGGTCTCGAGGGCCCTCTGCAATAGAAATTGCATCAGAAAATATTAAATAATTAATTTATTACTTTTCTCCTACATAAATTATTTCAACTCATGAATTATATTCATCTAGGTCACACTTAGATCAGGTTTAGCATAGACCCCTTCTAACATTAAGGATAGTTGATTTAAAAACACTCTATTCGATTACCTGCTGGAGCAATTGGAGAAGATTTAAAGGATTGGTAATATTACCTACATGTTTACTGATGTTTCATTTTCCCACTCTTCAACCCTCCTTGAGTAAGCATGCCTATGCAACAACGTATTGATGATAAATGTAAAAAATCAATAATTAACCTTAGAGGTTGAAGTTGCTGGTTGATCTGTTTAGGCATCTAATCCATCCCAGTCATTATTCAGAGTAGTATCATTGTGCAAATATTCTTTCATTAATGCATCTAAGAGTGATTTTGCATTCTAAGGAATAGCTTAAATTTGTCCCTCTTCAAATGAATTCATGTGTTCTTATGAAGTAATACCAGTTAGCAATGGCTAAAACAGCATTCCTGATGTAACTTTCTACTTTCCAGGTTTACTTACTATGGGTAACTGGCCTTTTTCTTTTGCGAGTCTGCTGTAGTGGAAGTGATGTTGCCAGTAACAAATCCTCTTGGGGGGGCTGAGGGCTGAAATTGGGCACTGGTAGATGGGGTGACGGGTGGAGTGGTGGTAAAAGGTGGGGTATCCAAAGGTACAGTGGGGGTAGGTATAATCTGAATAGGAGGCAGAGTGGGTAAGTGGGGATTAGAGGTGGGAGGAATAGTGAAGGTGGAATCAAAAAGAATTTCTATTGGGGTGTCTTCTGCCCGTTGATTCAACACCTGTGAGAAATAATATAAAGGTTGTGTTATGTGAGGCCTCAGATTTCTTTGATGATTACAATGGTGAATTCATGTTTGAATAAAATTCTTTTGCATTTGGCCTCTAGGCTATATTTTGGCCTATTGCTACATTCTAAGATTCCAAGGGAGTGAAATACTTTTTGATTGATTCAATTCAGTATTTGACAATTTTTATAAGAACTTAATATGTCTATTCATTTAGAAGAGCCAGCAATATTGAAGATGAGGTCAGACATCTGTATTCAGACCATCAGAAGTCTTCATTACTCATTATAAATTGCTCTTGTTTCACTAGTGGCTGACAATAAGAAAGTCTATGAGTGTTATGCACTTTATGCTATGCACTTTATATTACTTTCAGTTTCAAATTTGTTGCAGCAAATGAAATATATACTCATAATTGGGCCTTTTTCCTACGTAAGACCTACTCATAACTTGTTGCATAGAGCTTTAACATACAGATTTTCATTATAAAACCTTTAGAATACAAAAGTTTTTGCTGAATCGCATCAACCTCATACTTTGTGTGTGAGACCACAAGCTCATTCTCTATTAGGAAATGGATGAGTGTTCTCAAATCACTAATGTATCTTTCTTTGTATTCAAACTTTCACTTTACACCAGTCTCGTTTAGGTGATTGCAACAACATCACAGATTAGATGTCATCCTAATTCAATGAATTGAAATATATTGAAAGTCAACATATTTAAATCTACTATTAATGTACTATCAACTATTGAAATTTACTAAGGCATAATAATTCATCCTCAGTTAATAAACCAAACCAAAATATTTCGTTTGATGGGAAAATGGTATCAGATCCACAAGAAATTGCAGAATCTTTTAATATACAATTCTGTAATAATAATTCTTCTCTGCCTCAATCGAATACTGGGACTAAGTCCCTTTGAGTAAGTGGTCATCTTCATTCATTTTTTTTGTTCCCAACTATTCCTTCTGAAGTGAGGTGGGCTATCAATTCTCTAAATATCTCTTCTGTTGGGCCAGATGAGATTCCCTCAAAGGTTATTAAAGTTTCTACTAATGTTATATCTTTACCATTGTGTGATATTATCAATCAGTCATTCATTTCTGGGTGTTTTCCCACAACCCTGAAACAAGCAAGAGTGATACCAATTCCTAAAAAGGTGTCCTCAATACAAACAACAAATTACAGGCCAATTTCAGTTTTATCGGTCTTTTGAAAGATATTGGAGAACTCGTCCATACTCGCTTAAATAGTCATTTGTCATACCTTTGGGCTGATGAACAACTGTCAATATGGCTTTAGAACTGGAAAATCTATGACAACAGCCATTTTTCAATATATTGATGGTGTTCTCAGTGGAATTAATGATAAACACAAGTGTTATGGGTATCTCATTTGATCTAAAAAGTGCATTCAATAGTGTAGATCATAATATACTTAAACTTAAGCTTGAACGCCTGGGAATATCTGGCAATGATTTTAGCTGCCTTATGTTTTTTTTTGTCTGATAGATCTCATAGTACACCCAATGGTCCAGTATTCATCAATTCCAGCCCAAGGGTAATTAAGGCTGGGGTTCCTCAGGCTCCATTCTTGACCCTCTTCTTTTTATTTTGTTTATTGATGATCTTCCTGAATGTTTTACTCATAGTATACCTGATATGTATGCTGATAACACTTCAAGCTTAATATCCATCAATTCATTCATTACAGTAATCTACCAGTTAGAGGTAGGTTGTGATGAAAGTCAGAGAATATCCAACGAACTCTTACACGTGCCGTGCCCTTTCTACCTCTAGTATTTCTGACTTCATCTCGGCATAAGTCCTATCTTTCTTCATCCCGTCCATAAAACTGATTCTCTTTCTTCCCCTTCCCCGCTTACCCAACATCCTACCCTCTATCACGGCCTTCAGCAAACCATCGCCCCTCATTACCCCTTCCAGCCACCTACCCTGTCTTCCCCTAATCTCATCTATAAGTTTCCTCTCCTCACCCACCATGTCAAGCACTTCCTCATTTGTCTTCCTTTCCGTCCAACGCACCTTCTCCATACTCCTCCACACCCACATCTCAAAAGCCTTCAGCCTATTTTCGTCTTCCTTTCTCAAGGTCCACGTTTCTGCCCCATACAACGCCACACTCCATATCAAGCTCTTCACTAGCCTCTTTTTCACATCCTTACTTAAGGTCCCCGTCATCAGCTCCCTTCTATTATTGAACGCTTCATTCGCTAGCGCTATTCTCCTCCTAATGTCTTTGCTACTATGTCCTCTTTCTTCTAGCGTACTACCCAAGTAATTAAATTGTTCTACTTGCTCCAATTTGTGACTTCCTACTCTTATCACCAGCTTTGCTTTCTTTGTCCTACAGAATCTCATTACTTTTGTTTTCCTATTATTTATCTTCATTCCGTATTCCTCACACTGCTTTTCCAGAGCATCTACTAAAGTTTGCAGTCCTTTCGATGACCGACTGACCAACGCCTGGTCGTCTGCAAATCTAACAGACTTTATCCACTGGCCTCCTACTTTCATCCCCACATCTAGCTCATCCCATGCCCCTCTTACTATTTCCTCAGCATAGACGTTAAAAAGTAAAGGTGACAACGGGCACCCTTGCCGTACCCCGCAACCTATAACTGCCCACCCTGACTCACCGTCCGCTACCCTTACCTGAGCCCTCTGCCCCATATATAAGTTTCGGATGAGTCTCCTATCACGCCAATAAGAAACTTAATTTGAGTGAACATGTTAATGTAACTTGACGAAGTCCATGGTATGTATGATATCCAATGGAACAAAAAAACTTCTACTCTGCTTTGCTAATGGTACGTTTTTCAAAGTGTCCTAGAGTGACCTTATAATTAACTTGGCCAGTGAAAATGATATTAATTGCAAGGGTGATTAAGTTGGACGAAATATGAACAGTTTGATCCCAAAATTTGATAATACCAAGGTAACAGTAGGAGTATGTGATTATATCTTGTTCAGTGGTTTCAGGTGATAATTGAAAATATAAAGGATATCTATGCCTAAATAAATTAATCACATAATACCTATGTCTAATCTGATGTCTAATCAAATGACCACAATATCATCTATTTGGCTATCTGTGAGTAGTCATAGTGACATGTTCCATACTGGTTAACAAACATGTCTTTCAGGGACCATTATAAATAGATTTGTTATTATGTATTAAGCTCTTTGAACTAATAAACTGTTAATATAATTATTCATTTATTTCTGTTATTCTTCCTTTTCAATGAGCTCAAGTTCTAACAACTTATTCTTTCACTTGTACTTCTTGTGCAGGAAAGAAAACTTCCTTCGAGTCTCAAAGTTAGATAAGGCGTTAAACGCTGCTTTCATATGTACATACTTAATCTTCAAAGAGATAACTGGTTGTTCATTCTAAAGTGTTTGTTGCATTTGCGGTCACAAATTTGATAGACATTGGATAAGGTACAAAATACAGCCCACGTCTGAACTTCATACTAAATAATGATAACAATCTTTTCATCTAATGATCCTGGTTTTTACTTCCAAAAATCTCGCATACATACTTGATAATATACTGGATGCCATTTGCAATTAAAAGTGATACCTATCTTCTCCTTAAAAATAGTTCATTGTTGTTTTTTAATGCTGTAGCCAATACAGTAATCTGACACGTATTGCCATTGAAATTTTACTTATTTTTGGTCGAACACAACTCAACTACTCATGGGCATGAGAAGATATTGTCCATTCCCATAATTTGGACCATATTAAATTGAAATACTTTTTCGTGTAAATAGGCTGTCAGTACTGCTATGGTATGGTTTTGGATGAAAGAGTTGACGAAAAAGGATTAAATACTATTATCTCTATCTATGTTGTTCTGTCAGCATTATCTAGCCAATGCACTCTGTTTTCATTTATTGTGACTGCTCAATTAAAACAAATTTTGGCCTAAATGCTCAATTGTATAGGTTTTTACTATTCAGCAAATAGTACTACCTGCATGGAGTCGGGTACGTCCAAGTGACCCTCCACTGCCACTTGGCCCAATATCCCCAGCAAAGTCTCCTCGAGAGGGGTGAGGGCTGTAACTTTGAGGGATGGTCCTCCACCTGTCCCTCTGGCATGCGCTTTAATTCTGTCAGCTTTCTGTTTTGTATCACAATGCCAGTCCTGCCAATACATATTTCCCTGATACTGTTAATAAAATCAAGGTAAAAACAATGTTATAAGATTAGTTTAAGCACAATATTACCTTAGCCCACTTTTCCGGTGTTTTAGTAGCACCACTGGAGCAGGCGTTAAGCTTGTTGGCAATTTGTGCCCAAAGCCGCTGTTTCTGGGCAGCAGCTTGTGGGCCAACGATTTTGTTGGTGGTCAACCCCGGATTTTCTAACATGAAATTTAGGAGATCTTCCTTCTGCTCCTGTGACACCCTGGGTGTCACCCGTACTGCAGCACCACTTCCCAGACAGCACACGTTCATGGAATCCATGATTGAAAAACTATGGATGTATCCATAATGGAATGAAAGAATGGAATCAATATGGAATGTTCATGGATTCCGTTGAGAAATTTCCACTTCAGCGACGATGGAAAAGTCGACGGGAATTCGGATGGAATCCATCCGAATTCCCTCCACAATCCTTGATACGCTTGATACCCAAGTCAAAAGAAATATTTATCAAAATATTCATTGACGACGATTCCTTGATAATAACAGATTTTAAAAACTTGCGTGCATAAATTACATTTTAAATTGTGCTTTTTTCAGTTTTTACTTTTACTAAATATGCATTTAGCTCTTTTACTGAAGTTGCACTTCCTTCCTCGCACTTACCATCCCGTTGAAGCTGGTTGAAGCCGCCGGGCCAATGAATGTTTGCGATGATGTTTTGAATTAGTTGAATATCTACGTAAACATTGCGCTGAACGTACGAAGTTTCTACACATTTGATGTTGTTTGAGACACCTTTGTTTATGGTGTCCTTGAGAAAGTATTTGAAATTCCAGTGTAATCAGACATCCCTTACGTCATTAAGTAAACAAACCCCCGATACGAATCTTCAGCATGAACGTGTGGATTTGCGATGCCTATGTTGATTTTGTGTATCAAAGTGAAATTCGATGCACGAATGCTACAAATTGTGTCTAGATTGAAATCTAGGAAAAGTTAATTCGCAAGTGACTGTGTACGTATATTTTGCAAGTTAAGTCCGTAAATGTGACGACTAAGAAGTATTGTGTTGTTTTCCGTTGTTTACACGGTGACATTTTGATGGTGATTGTGTTCACGCATCTACCCACCCGGGTAAATGCATCGTGTAAACACGGCTTTAATCTCTGCGTACTGGCAAGGAAGGTGCCAAAAGCCAGCTGTAATGCTGCACCTGAGACAGAAACCAGTGAGCATAATTACTAAGAGGTACTTTATTACTTACACATTTCTATTTTACTTGTTAGCTGCAATAAAACTTGAAAATAGATGTTAAGCAGCATAACCATTGTCTCGTATTTACAATCATATTGGTTTTCTTGCAGCCATAGAAATACATAGTTTCAGTGAGACCGTATACTGTTATATTTCACTTGGTTAGTGGGGAGCTTGTGAGAGTTCATCTTGGGGAGCTACGCCAGAGCAGGAAGTGAGTAGTACTGCTGGTGAGTAAATCTATATCAGTAAATTGTTATATTTCCATATCACTGGTTGATTTTCATCAGAAACCAAGACCTCTTGAGTCGATAATCATAGTTAAAGGTACAGTAGCTGAATTTCATGTGGGTTTAAGTGGTGAAGTGTAGTAGACCGCAGAATTTCTCAGGCCCACAGCAAAGTTATTTCTATCCTTGCCACTCTTCGAGTGAATACCCATGTTTGTGGTGAAAGTAGGTTCCATGTTACTGCCTCTTTACTAAGGGCATATCAAAACCTAAATGACTTGACTATTTTAGTGGGGAGTACTTCATGCGTGGATTTTTCTGATCAAGAAATGGGTTCTGCACATAATGCATATCACAATAAAGTTATTGGTTAAAATCTTGTCCATCGTTCTGTCAGTGAAATAGTTAATTTTTTAACAGTATCTGTCTACCATGTATGCTAACTTCTGTAATTTTCACTTTTCCATGTGTTTACTACTACATGTAAATTATGAAGGATTTGAAAGTGAAGAATTATGTAGGAATAAATCATTTGGCAATGGTTGGAGAGTGGAGTGGAGAGCTGCAGCAAACCAATCTTCAAATTCACTGCTGACGTTGTGTGAATAAGCCACCTACGGAAAAGAGAGCTGTTACTCGGTAAAGTAATTGGCCCTGCTATCTTGTTAAATTTTATGAAATGAGAACTACTTTGTCAATTTCTAATTCTTTTCATTTTATTTCTTTGTTGCTCAGGGTTCAGTCAATGGAAAGTGTTGAAATGGAATTGGGTGCTGTAGCTCTGGAGGACCTGGAGTCTTTGTTGTGTAGGTACTAATGAGGTAAAAGACAACATCCAAGAAAAATGGGTTCAGAAGACTAAGAAACATAAGGGCACAATGGCTGAGATTAAGGGCTAATGAATTTAAGTACCTTTCTCCAAAGAATCATAATGTTACTTTAATTTAATTTTACTTAATTACGAAGAATCTTGGAGAATTGATTCATACTCATTAGTCTATGTGTTTAGGGTTATAAATCTAGCATGACCAGTGTTGTTGGGTCTTAATAGGCACTGCTTTTGAATGGCATTATGGCAGCTCATTCTCTGGGAGTAAACTGTGAGGAAGATGGCTGTTAGTTATTGAAGTACTTTAGACTTAGGCTTGTGACAAGACATGGTTCAACCAGCCCTTGGTGTCCTAACCCGGTTTAGTTTGCTGATATTGCTGGGTAGACTTCTGAGTTGGACTGCATTATTAAAATTTGGTTGGCTCTACATTTCATTTCACACCAACTATTTACAGTGCTAAGACTAAGTAATTGCGCAGTTAACTTCATTCCTTAAAGCTCACTGCAATGGGAGATGACATTTAAGTCTCCAAAATACTCACCATATATCACAACTCAGAAGCCCTCTTGTTAATAATGAATCTCTTGAAGAGGTTGTTCACAACTTATAGATAAATGTCTTTGGATTAGCTCTTTCATTTGAAGTTGGAAAGATAGAGTCTGGGGCTCTCCTGGATGTTATATGTTCTCTGGCAAATTTGGATAATTGCAGGGTAATACACTTCAATTTTGAAGTAATCACTTCACAATGTTCATTTTACTCTCTCTAAGGGAAGTTATGATCTTATACAGTATTACCTACCTGTATCATGCTTAAAATGTTATGATCTCAGTGTTCTTAGTATTCCTTTTATCCCAGTATTTGTTTTTAATATTCAAGTGTATTGTGTGCATTTATAAGCTCTCACTTTAAATTGTTCTTTTTTTAAATTATTTCTTAGGCTAATTTTGAACATTGCGATGTATTGTGCTGAAAATAAATTTATTTTAGGTAAAATTTATATGGTTTTGGCATTGAATCATTTATCTATTTCCTTAATTTAAACTATAATATTCCCAGATGTGGTTTCATTTGCAGTATGAGCCCCCTTTCAGTTAACTAGGTATTGCTTATGGCGTTCAGAATGAGTTTTATAAGTCAAGATGATCAATTACTGATGTACCATTCCTGCTTACAGGTGTTTATCATTATCATGCCTATTGAAGCATTCTACTTGGATGGTAAACCAAAGTATTTGCAATAATCAGTGCTGTATAGTAGTATTGCCCCACTTCACTAGTTATGAATTTTATTATTAAAGGAGGGGTTGTGTTTTCCTTGATATTTTGGGCTTGAGAACCATATGGGAGGGTGTTAGGGTAGATTGGTCATTTTAAATTGTGTGTCACATCAATTTCTGCACAAGTATCTTGGAGGCAAAGAGGTGAATAGTAAGAATTTTTTTAGCGATTTTATGGCAGGTAATGAACTAAGTGTGGAGGCTTAGTTTTTTAATTTCCATCCAATTGGAGGGCACTTTTGTTCATGCAGCACTTAGTTTCTTCAATTTCATGTGATAGTTATTGATAGTTCAATTGCAATTTTTGTGTATACAATGATTCTGCAGTTAAACTTAAATTTAATAATGCTAAAAAATCACTACCGCTACAGGTCATGCTATGTAAGTGGTAAAATAAAGGTTCATTAAGGCATGCATGTATCTTTTATGAGAAGTTATCAGAACTGCGTGTTTAAGTGCACTTAAGTTATTGAAACATCCTACAAGCTTGCATTGTTCTAATGCCCGCTGAGCTTAGTATGAAGTAATTTAATAATGAAATAGGGCTGCCTTAAGCTTAGTGTTAGTGCAATTGCTAAGGATTTGCAGCAAGGCAATAAGGGATCATATGGTGTAGTTACCATTACGGCTCCTCATGAATTACATATAGAAATACATTATTAAATCCATATTAAGAAATTCATTATGAAATCAAAATAAAAATTCACTATGGATTTTATTCGGTAATTCACCATGGATTCCTAATGGAAAATCACCATGGATTCCATTTGGAAAATCACCATGGATTCCATATGGAAAATCACCGTGGATTCCAGATGGATTCAATGTGAAATTTCCATATGGATTCCATCAGGAATCCACATGGATCCATGGGATTTAGAGGACTTTTGAGCATCTTTTCCATGGAATATCCATATGGAATCCATATGGATCCATGGACTTTCCATCATGGATTTTCCATGGAATAAAGATAGAATCCATGTAGATTCCATCCAATGTGCTGTCTGGGTTGGGTCACTATCTGTAGTGAATTTGGTAAACTTCAGTTATTGAGCAAAATATGATATTACAAAGACTCAGAGTTAAAATTAGCTTAGGTCACAAGGAAAAGTCCATCTAAATATTAAAACTAATATCAAGGAAGTAACCCTTTCCTATGTGAAAGTTTTATCAGTTCGCAGCTCAGTAACAGAACGTTGCATTTTAAGCAACAATGTTTTGTTAACCAACGGTGAAAGCATGCTACTACTAATACTATTAGTAATACGATGGGTGAAAGTATAACAATCGTAAGAATTAAGAGTATTAGTAATACCATGGGTGAAAGTATAACAATCGTAAGAAAATAATTGATCACCAGAAAATACGCCGCCTTAAATGTCGTAGTGAGAGGAATAATGATTCAGGTAAATTTGTGCTTTACGGCAGAGAGAAAATCGTTATCAATGAACAGCGGATAATATAAACCAACTAAAACGGTTTCTATTAGGGATCAAAATACTCCATCACTGAAACCTACGAGTTGATTATAACGAATTGCGTGAAATACAACTAATATAGGCATAAAAATGCAACGAATCTACTCCGCAAAATAATGATAATTATTTTTTAGCGAGTTTCAAAAATGAACGAATGAGAGGTAAATGAACGATAGGGTCCAGCCTGGGAGAAATTTTTTCGTGAGAAACGTAGAAAAGTGAGGGTTATAAGAGAAATGGGAAAGGAAAGTGAAAGGAATGCGCATTTAATAAATGCAAGAAAGTAAGTCGTGAGATACTTAGTTCATGCTTATCTAATATGATTTCTTTACTTAAAATATATTTAAAAATGCTATTGCGGACTGTTTAAAGCTAATCGATACTTAATTTTTTCCCATATATATCGTATCACTGATGTCTCTAGACTTTTTTCGTGCCTAGAAATACATGCCATGTGCGCTAGTAATGCGGATTCGCGACCAATGCAGTTGTACGCGCACATAATGCGCATTTCATGCGCTCAGGCGCTGCTTAGGTCCTGGTTATATTTACTTAATGTTATATGCTAAACATAATTGTTTACATTACTATGTTTACCTTCGATTTTCATGCATACCTATCAGTTGTTGAAGGTGGAATTACCCTATACTAAGGTTAAATATTGCGATTTCGCTACTTACGGATAAAACCAATGCTGAGAGTATTGGCCAATGTAGTTGCCGACCTAAAACAACAATATAAAGCAACATTTGTGCAAAAGTGTACTTTGGCGAACTCGTACTCACGTTATACATTAACAATTGCCGGATGATATTCAGGATATTCAGCCATTGGCTCCGGGAAGATACGTCATGCATTCCGTGACGTAGCTCGGAGGAATTTCGGCATTCCCCGCCACACCTTCCGACGAAGGGGGGGGGGGGCTCGGAAAAATCGCTATCCCGAAAAGCACAGTGGATCGCGTAAAAGAGTTTCCGAGTTTACGGAGACAGAATCGGAAAGTTCAGAGACGTAAACGGAAAGTTTCATTCCGAAATTTCAGAACCGAAGAGACGTAGTTACTGGATAGGCCTCCCCCGAAGAAATCCCTTCTTGTTCTTTCAGGCCAAGGGTTCTCTTGCTATTGTGCTCAATGATCCATTCGGTTACAAAAATTTTTAGAAGCATCTACCCGGTATGTTTAGCCACGATCCCCTAGATATAGGGGGCCGTGGTTTAGCGCGTGGTCCCTCCTTCACCCAAAATTTTGGCAAAAATGGGAAGCCTGCAAACGAATCGTAGAGATAGTTCAGCCAGAGTACACTTCACTGTGAGCTTTGCGTTATTAATTTCCGTTATACATTATGTTATTTCTATGTCTTTATTGGTACATACATTCGGCAATTTTCTCCTTTCAACATTTCTGCAAGTTAGGGGTCGTACAAAGACTACGTTACCGTTTTCGGTGATTTTTTTACCCCCTCTCCCTCATCCCCCTTCGTTGACAACCGTAGTATTTTCCCCAAACCGCCCCACAGTAGAGGCCCTCCTAATAGAGAGCCTCTACCCCACAGTGGTCTGAGAGCCCACTTTCGCGCCCAAAAATCGATATTTTTAAATAGTTGAATTTAGGTATTACATGGTCTTACAGTAAAGAAAAATGATTAATTCATCATAAAACGAACGAATTTTCATTGTTTGTTGACCCATGTCCTAAAATTACAGACATACATCTTGGGGATCAGCGCCACCACTTGAAAATCGATTTTTCACGCTGGAAAAGGGAATCAAATTACAACTCGTAATAAATACATTTTCTTGATACATTAGGTGATTTACTTATTTTAACATCTGTTTAGTATTCCTACATTGCCAATTCGTCTCTTCATAATGTCGTAAGTGACAGTGACCAGATTTTCTTAAACGGTGCAACGTCAATCACTTTCCCGGAATCAATTGGGCGTTTAAAAATAATCTTACAATATCTAGTGTTGAGGCAACATGCTATAAGGCAAGAAAAAGGCTTTTTGCATAGGATGGAACAAGATTTTGGCGGTTTTAAGTGCCATTTTCTATGCTATTGACTTTTGTATCTCGAAGCGCGGGCAGCGGTGCTGCCGGTAGTTGCGCTCATTCACGCGTGCCCTCTGTGCAGTCCGTGCTGAGAAGTAGAGTTGTGTTAACTTGCTCAGAGATGTTAAATCGCCTGAAATTAAGTAATTTCATAATTTTACTCATTGCATGAAAAAATACATCTCAGTCGGTATATTACACTGTTTTACTTTCAAACATAATGACTTGTTTTTCATGAAAATTGACACGCCACTATTTATATTCCGTATCAATTTGACATGAATGGATGGATTAAAATGAATCGGATTTGCGTTACTATTATATTAGGGTAAACTGGAATCTGGTTGTTATGTACTTCAAGATAAACATATGAGAAAACTAACCACTACATGTTAAATGCCAAAGAAAGGTGTTATGAAAGATGGAGAGAATTGAAATATCTGCCAGTGGAGCAGAAATGAATTTACAGGCATTACTTGATCACACTATACTGAGCGTCTTCTCATACCACAGGCTCCAGTTATTGCCCAACTAAATCCGCTACCGTTAAAAAATATGAAGCTTGTTACAAATTACAATTACAAGCAGGTGGTTCCGCATAATAATTTCAATGACTCAAGTCTTTTAGATACTTCTCTTGTTCCTCTTCGGTTGTCTACCCATGAAGATGATTCAAAAACAACAATAGTCTGGCAAAACCTACGCCCATCTTCACCACGCCTATGTCGACCACTTAAATTTGAATTTGTAAAGGAGGATAAAAATATAATTATAAAAAACAAAGAAATATATCAAAATCAGATAGACAGACTGGTACAAAGGGAGTTTAATATTGCTGGCTCCAACGTGTTAGTAAGGTATCAGCTTCATTTAACGATGGCAGACGGCAAGGTTATAAATAATTTGACAAATACGTCATCATCCCAGACGTGTTACGTATGCGGAAGCAAGCCTCATCAAATGAATATTATTGATGAAATAATTAGAAGGGGCATTAATCATGAGAGACTATCTCTTCGTATTTCTCCGCTGCATGGATGGATTCGTTCGTTCGAATGTTTGCTACATATTGGCTACAAGTTGGAAATAGGTAAGTGTTGCGCATTTTCAAAAATTGCTCATTTTTAAAAGAAAGATCTTTCGAAGTTCGAACTAGAGGAAAGAACCAAAAAATAACAAAAGCATTCAAAGAAAGCATGGGCTTGGTTGTCGACCGTCCAAAGCAAGGATTTGGGAATTCAAATGATGGCAACACTGCTCGCCGAATTTTTCAAGAGGCTGAAAAATCGGCAGAAATAACCGAAGTAGATCAGCAGTTACTTCATCGTATGGGCGTAATACTTCGTGCTTTATCATCAAATTAAGCGTTGAATGCAAATACTTTTAGGGAATACTGCCTAATTACAGCTAACATTTTCGTTACACTTTATTTTTGGTACCCAATGCCTGTAACAATGCATAAAATTTGAATTCATGGTGCTCACATAATTAATTCCATAGACCTCCCAATCGGCTACTTTTCCGAAGAGTCGCAAAAATCCAGGAACAAAGTTTGCAAAAGATATAGAGAACTTCACACCTGGAAAATGAACAAAGAGTTTACTAACGAAGACCTCCTCCACATCCTTCTTCAGTCTTCAGATACGCTATTTTATTCACGCTTCGTAAACTACCAAAAATGAACAACAGCACGATCCCTAACGACGTTTTGGCACTTCTACTTCATCCACACATGGGACCTATTACGCCCATACGATGAAGTAACTTTACGATGATTGCGATTTTAAAGTTAGTTCTCGAAGTCACAATATTCCTCGGAAGCGGCCACATATATAAGGCTTTCTTTGACACTGAAGTTCATGAGATGGGTGTGAGATAACAGATGTTATAGGAATATAGAAGGATAATTAAATTCATTTAAGCATGCCATTGCGTAATATTGACATTCATAGTCTTTAAAATGCAAATTTCTTTTTTTTAAGTTTAGGAGGGAGAGGGCAAGGGAATGCCAGGTCATTAGGCAGCAAGGGTGTGCCAGCCCATTATATTTACAAGGGTCTGTGACCTCTGTGCCAGTGCAGTTGCAAGGCATATTATTGCACAGCTTACCTGCTGCCACCCCATTTCCAAACTCCCTTGGTTTTGTTTCAATTTCAAGGCAGTTTCAACGGAGAGGCAAGGCAGTGTGATTCAAGGGATTTTCAGCCCTGTTTCAATTGAGTTTCAAGGGAGAAATTTTTACTTGAGAATTTCATCCAAAATCCTTAGTTGCGTTTACTTTCCCCTATAGGGAATACTGCGAGGGCGTGAACCTTGAGGGCAAGCAAATGTATGACAGGCTCATAGTGCCAAATTTTAGGTGTGCTTAAAACCCTGTTTCCAGGTCGGGGCTTTTCTATCGATAAATTATCTCAATTCTCTCGAGAGCATCATATAGCAATCATTATTTCTAAACGAGTTAACGAATCGAGTCTGAGAATCCCTAAGGCTGTCTATCTCACGTTTATATATTCGGTTGTTATTTTCTTCGTGATATAGCTTTGCCTCATTTTACCGAAAGGGCTTAGGCAGTAGTCGTCTCTTGGCACTGCCTGATCCACTCATTTATTATGACTATAGCTATTCGTGGTGGATGGGTTGTAGCAAAGCTACGCAGAAACAATATTGGAGAAAATTCGACCTATTGTGAAAAAACTGTCGTTAGTGCCAATTATTATTTCTTTAGCAAAGAAGCAATTGTTTCAGTGTTGTAAAATGAAAATTTGTGGGGCTAAAAAGCTCTATGAGTCAGTGACTTATTGCTTAACATCCATTCCGTGAGCACGTTGCTGCAATGGATCCTGCATGTTATTCATCTCTAAAAATGTCAGAAAATATTGAGTGCCTCCGTGACATTCTAAGAGAGCCATATGGTGTAACCATCAGAATTCGAAGCAGGACATCATATTTCACTTGGTGCATTTTTAAAAGATTAGCAAATGTTAAAGAAAAAAGGAACACTTGCGGCTTTGGCAGTGATTTTATATTACATTTAGTTACATTAGGAGTTACATTTGGTCACTGAGAATTTTAGCAAATATTTTCATATCTGTATAGTTACACTTGATCTGGTGCATACTATGTATTGATTTTTTTGGAAAAGAGTGATTTTTTGTTTAGAGAAAATTAATGCAAGTTGATAAACTCAGGGAACAATTTTTTTATTTTTATATGAAAACACTGTAAAATCTTTTAATATGAAATATAAAAATAATAACCGTTATCATAAACCAAAACAAAATATTTTATAAATCAACAATTTTGAACGGAACCGGAGCCGAAGCTACGAAATAAACCGGAGCCACTCCCCAATACCTTGGCTTGGCTGTAGGACAAAAACATTCCTCCTACGAAATTTAAAGCTCGTAGGCCTGAGCCATAGCGAGTAGCTCGTAGGCCTGAGCCATAGCCATCAGTGAGTGAGCGGGTATTAAGCCTGATGTAACTTTGAATAAATATCAAATTTCTATGCTCGTGTGCTGTGCTTGATCACTTTCTTTCCTCGATGCTAAATGAAGATAGCTTTATCAGTCATTCCTTCTTCCTCTATTGACCTAACTCAGCCCACTCTCTCTGACGCACTGCTTGGGGATGAATCCTGCTGTAAGTCATCGCACTCTATGCGACAAAATGCGAATTTTTCCTCGCAACCGTGGGTTATCAATGGAGGAAAATCGTTACGACCGCGGTATCATGATCCGCAACAGAAGTCGAGTTGGCCACAGAAATCCCTGGGGAAAAGCTCATAGAATTACATTTTCACCTATCACTATGGGGTGGCGACCGATGACTGTGGATGACGTTGGTGGATTGGAAATGGAAGGATTATATGTGGACTATACGAAGCGAGAAGAAAACCCCGGCTTACGTTTTTAAATACGTATTTTGAATGAATTCAACAACTTTGCACAAAACATTCGGCCGTGATTGTGGTACTCTCACAGAATGCTACCTACCGTCCGGTTACAAAACATTTCGCCAGCGCCTTGATTATGTTAGATGATTAACAAGTTAGGCGCTGAATACATAGCTCTGGTAGGTAATTTTTTATTTTCTATGTGTAATTGCAAGTAAGCAAACGTCCATGTCAAACATGCCATCAACCTTAATGAATCTTCATTTGAAAATATGAAGTTTACGCAGTAGGTACATCATGTTCATGTTTTTAAATACGATGTAGACATAATAACGCATTTCCGAGGGGAAATGTACGAACTGACTGGCAAACAATTAATTAGTTACACCGTATGTTCATATTCAATTCCTATCTAATATTACGGAGCGATCATTACCGTAGGTATGTTATTTAAGTTTAATTTGTCCGTCAACGAAGGTACATCATGATATTAACTCAAAATATTGCATATTATTGGAACGTTTGAACAACCAGCTTATATTTACACAAGCCTAATCTTAGAGCAAAAATTATAACTTTTTCGTAGTATTAGTAGTGAAATCGAAGAGTAAACAAAACCATCAGCCAACTCTTCGTTTCCTTCCCCGAAAGTGTTTTAGGAGTGTTGACGGGGAGACGAAAAACGAAGCGTCAAAGAAGCCATGAGGCACTCTCCGTTCGCTCTTGCGGAAGAGTTCGGGAAACGTGTTTGGAGTCAAAAATCTCGGAGAGTAATCGGGGAGTAAAGGAAACTCCTCCAAGGGTATAGAACTCCCCATTTACGCTGCCTCTACTCTAGGGCAAGCGTTCGATTTTTACCAGGGCATATACTGCATGTGCTACTATTGTCAACAATGCAGGAGCTCGCAATCCCTCCACCACGAAAAGGTGGTGTCCGTCGGAGGGGCCTCCCACCACACAAAAAATGCACAGGCAAACAAATAGGCATATACAAAGACAATAGGCAAATATGAAAAGATATTTACAATATATGCACTGATTAGGGGCACAATATAGGGGCCTTGCCAAATACATTATAAAACCCACAGGCAAACAAATAGAAATATGCAAAGACAATTGGTAAATTGTAAATGTTATATAAAATATATACACTTAACAGGGGCCATAATATACACTGGGCAAATACATCAATAGTACATTAAATTGCTAATTACAAGGAGCGCAATACAGACAAAAATAATTATTGCAACTTAGCACTTTTACGGTGCAGCGTCGCCTTCTCTTGCTGAAAGCTGTCAGCCCTGTTGGCCACCCTGCACGCAAAATGAACCCTGGTTACAATGAAGGTCCTGACAATTACCTCTGTGAATTTCCAACAGTGCTCCCCACATCACACTAAGGGCAATAAACCTACATCTTCCAATGAAGACGCTACATTAAATATTGTGTCTGCATTCAATATCTTAGAGGAAAGCGCGTCAACAGTCCTATCTTCGAGAGTTTTGAGCAGCTGGAATAATCTCCTTGACCCTCGGGCCAAATTACCCCAGTTTACGCTGTCCAAAAAGAAATCACGCTCTTCAGGGTTTTCTGCTTGACTGCACACACTTCCCTTGCAAGATGCACACTCAGTGAATCTGCAAGCTTTCCTTGCGACATAACCGCAGAAATACGACAAAATAAAGTCAGTCGGGAAGTAATCATGGTCACTTACTGCTGACAAGACGACAGGAATGTCATCGGTCAAGTTCCCTTTGTCCAGTATGACATCCAATATGCTTTGAAGCTTCTCAATGCGACTGCTACGGTCTTCAATGTCTTTCACCGACATCAAAGTACCCAGCAATTCGCCACCAGTCACATTGCTGCCTTTCGGCGGCTTGATAAGGGAGTAGGTACTTATCAAACTAAACATCTGCTTGAACTGGATTGGATCCGGGTGGTCATTAGACCCACAAGCAGACCTCATCAAGCCAAAGAAGCTCTGTAATAAATTGGTTTCATTTACCGTCAATCTATGATTAAATCATCCAAAATTTGATTCATGACGTAAAGGAATGCATTAACATACCTCCAAAGCATTTTGGTTCAAGCGAGCAGTCATAAGGAACTTGAACCCAGAATTGGCGACCAAGAACTCATAAGCCTACTGCCATGCTGATTGACAGAAAAAAATAATTTTCTTGCTGCGCAACCTTTTCCCACTGCTTCATGTATTGTAGGAATTGTGTGATACACTGCAAATGTTAGAATAACATAACAATAATTGCAAGTACAAAGGATATGATTAGTGATCAAGAATATTATAATCAAGGCAATATTGAAAGGGAAAATTTACCTCCCGTTCCTTGCTGTTCCTCGTGAGGGCCCCAACAGGTGTGCGTGAATTCATTGCCTGAATCACACCTGTTACACGCTTTATGAAAGCAGTAGAAGGGTCACAATCCTCCAAGTGGTCATGGCGTCGTTGGTATAATTTCATGACAGCGGCAACATTACACCCAAAGAACTATCAGGGAAGAGTTACTTTCATTTTGAATATAAGACACTCATAGTCATGCGGATGGAAAATTACTAGATAAATTAAATAGCTCAATGGGGGTAAATATAAAACACACTTATTTGCTCTGTGAAAGCATTATTGCCACTAAATTTGACACGTTACTGCTTCTGGGTATTATTTCAACTAGATAAATCCAAGGAACATGTAATAAATCGAGCATTTTAAATATCAGTTAATAACAGTAAACAATTAAATAGCATACCTGAAAAACTTTGGCCACATTCATCTTCCGGTAGGCCTTGGGGTGTATGTGGTCCATTGTCAATTTTGGACAAGCCTTCAACTGAAAGCTGAAAGCATTGTCCAGCATGACAACAGTTTCCCAGTGTCGCAATTTCACAACACCATCTGGAGTCTGAAAATCAAGGTAAACAAACAATGATTAGGAAATGTGGATCAATAGCAAATATATTGATAATTTGAGGATCAATTACCATGTAATGTGAAGTGAAATGACTCCAAAATGAATTTAAGACAACTCACCCAATTTTCTGAGCGGGATACCATAAAATTCCTCTGATTCTTCACCAGATGGGGAAAATCAGAGGCAAAGCACAATCTCCTGGAGGGACTACAGGGATGGCCACAGCTAACCCTGTTGGTATCAATCCCAAAAAGCTTCCACATGGAGCGATTCCACTGTGCCCCATCAGTGGTGACCAAATCCACGTAGAAGCCAGCCTTCTCCATCAGGATGATGCACTCCATTATCAGGTGGTGCAGGACAGTGCTGGATGCACATCCCTTGCTTAAAAAGCAAGCCAAAGCGTGCACCCTCCTGCCCCTAAATGGTTGGTACATCATCACGAGAGCATTGTCCCCATCTCTGGGTTTTCTGGTGCTTCGGGGTGTGGTCTCCTAAGCTGGTGAACCCATCGATGCGTAGGGTATGCCTATCGAAAGCTAAGCATTTCGATAATTTCATTTCATCGATGAGAAGAGTGCCTGCAAAAGAAGAAAAGAAGTTAAGAAAATTCATGGTAATGTAATCCAGAATAAATAGGACAATCTTTTTGGCTATTTTTTTTAACCCTTTCTCTCCTCCTCTGGAAGTTCACCAGCTTTCTGCTTCAAGCACTGGAAGGTGGCCTCCTGGATACCATAAGTGCCTTTCACGGATTCCAAATACCGTTGCAGTGTGGTCTCACATGGAAGGGCCAGAATTCCATGAGTCCGGATGTGCTCATATGCCTTTCTACTTTTAATGCGAAGCAGGAGGCACTCGTATACCCAGTCACGAGTGTACCTCCTCTCCTTGGCACCACGGGCTTTGAAAGCAGAAAAGCAGGCCTCAACAGCTTCGTGCTGACTCAATGGCAGAGCAGAAATTTGCTTCGTTAGGGCCTCCTTAGAAACACGAGCACACTCCTTTTTCATGGCCTCCATTTTTACCTTGAGAACATTGACCTGGGGGTTTAAAAATTACACGTAAACACTTTAGTTGGTGAATGTTGTGAGTTGGTTAAACTCATACCAATTACATTCTCAAAATATCTTTCAGCAACAAAATAAAATCAAATATATTAGTATTTCTCAAAAGGTCATAGAACTAAGGCAACTAAAAAGAACTAAGGCAGCCAAGAAATATTATTTGATGAGATAAGCGCTCAAACCTTGTGTTGAAGCCGAGTAGCCCTTATCCGACAGATCCTCAGTGCATTTCTTACGGTGCTGGTCCTCTTACTCTTCTTGCACCCCTGTCTCTTCCTGGTCCTGTCAGCCATGAGTTTTCTTAATGCGCTGCAGGGTGCGCACCATATACCGGGCCCTCTTCCCCTCTTTGCTAAAGGTTTCGGAGCCACAAACCCCAGACATTTGGCAGCAAATCTGTACATAAATAAAAATATCAACAAACACCTTATTAGAAACAGATAGGAACAATAAGGAACTCAGAGCATAAGGCACAAATATTCTATCCTTTAAAAGATAACCCTTAACACAAGTTTGGCTTATAGGTGATGTACAGCATAGTACTGAAATAAATGTCATTCACTTATGATATTAATATGCATTTGTACTTCCTTAGGGGAAAAGAATCACCCCATGGCTTGCAAGAGCTATGGGTTACACTTTCTCAAACTTTAATTTCTCATGTGAACATGATAAATGTAGATTTGCAAAGCAATAACCATTTACGCTCGTGAATTGCGGTGCACTATCTCCAAAAGAAACTATTATGGCAAGATTACGTATGTATTTCACATACCATGAAATGCTCTCCCCAGTGATATCATAATTGTTATTCCAATGGCAATTCTCCATGTGATGGCAAGGTATCAGGAAAATGGAATGAATAGTTTGCTATGGGAGCAATATCTCCCTAAGGGAGTAAACTACCTCAAATTATGAAAATACGATTTACCCTATGCTACCTGAGCCTAAGAACCTGACCTAGAAGTGTCTTGAGAGGAATTTTCATAGCTGGTACATAACATTATCACAGTTCTTATAATTTGTCTCCTAGCAACACAAAGTGAATAATTTTTAATAGAGATAAGGGCACAATGCCTATACTTATCGAAATCAGGCCAGAGCTAATTGGCATCCTAAACAACTGTATAAAAATGAAAGAAACAATGATGAATTTTCTAAATTTTTATCTTCAGCAATTCTTGTAAGAATTTAATAATAGTTTGCATTTACCCTTCCCAATGAAGTAAAAATAAAGTTAACAAAGGAAAAAAAATTAAGAAAAGCTACTTCATTCAACTCAATTAGAATTACTCCACATTTTGAGAGATTTGGAGAAATGAATGGCAAGGAAGGCATAGGACAAGTGAGAAACAGTAGATCCGACGTCCGTTGCACGGTGCACCAGAAGAATCAGTAGGCATTGCATAACAAAATTATTAGACCACAATTAGTAGTATCCACCACAAAAATTAAGGCAAATTTTGATGATTCATTCACTGTAACAAAATTTAATTTGTCTCAATACTGCAATATGCACATTACCTTTCCCCATCAGCGGCCTGAGCAGAGAGACCAGCGCAGAACTCATTCACCATGTTGAGTAGATGAGAAATGTCTGTGAGGCTCATCAAAGTTTTCAGGCCGGGAACGGAAACCTCTCTATTATGGAATAGCACCTGTAAAATAAAGCCCGGTTAATATTAACATAAATCAGAAACTTGGAATGATAGGATGGAATAATGTCAATTGATTGCATTGTGCTAATTAGGCAGAAAACACTGCTTATGTTATATACAAATTAACACTTCACCTTGACTTCCAGGAGGTTGTTGCTGTCACTTACAACCACCGTTCTCTCACATATGAACCCTCGTCCTACACACAAAAAACGGCACTCTTGCTGAAGGTGGTAGTCGCCCAGTTTGGCCCAGGAAGGTTAATACCCCTAATACCCTCGACAATTGTGCTGAGGGCGAAAACTGGATTTTCCGAAGGTGCAGCTTCTTCGAGCACTTCCAACGACGCCACTTCCACCGGCACCGCTTCTACCACGACTTCCAACGGCGTCTTTTTCCCAGCTTCTTCGGCCAGCAACGCAAAGCCAAGAAATTCGGGTAACTCATGGCTAGAAACCTCATTGCAGCAATTCGCCGCTACATAAGGCGGCACGATGGATTGCCTTTCCTTGGGAGGCCTCCGAAATGAGATCCTCTTGTTCATGTACCTCGGGCAATTAGGGAAAATTGTGGGAAAGGCATCGGGCTTCAGTGTGGGTCGCTCCCTATCCCACTTCACGATGGAACCGTCGGACAATGTAGTCGTTGAAACAACCGTCGAAAAACCTCACGATAGAGTCCTCCGAAGAGTAGTCCTCGCAGACAACATCCCTTTCGGAAAATACTCTATCTAGGCGTGGAATAACCCGGCGCCATTTCTGAACCTGGGCATCATTTTGAAAAATTGAATTATTTCACTTATGGCACCAAAGGAGATCTCACCTACGTCTACATCAAATGCATACAATGAATCAAGGAGCCTAATGTAATATTCGTGCAATGAATAATCCCCACGCCCCATGAATTACTCCAAAAAACATGGCGGACACACACGGACACGTGGGTCGTAATTGGATAACACATTTTAATAGACTTGATTACACCGAAATATAATTTTATGTGGAAAAACATTTGATTTACTACCATTTGAAATTGATATTTTAATATTAATACCACGAGGACCATCGCAACCATCTCACTGTTTACACACACAATACCTTTACAACCCCCCTGGCGGTTTTGCGGTGAGTGAGAATGCTCAATAGAGCATTTGTCGGGCGTTTCCCGAGCGTTCAGGCGATTTTCGAGCGTCGGTTGAGCAATGCAAATGCCTTGTGGGCGCTTTCTCAAGTAAACGCCTTCCGAACGCTTTTATAATGCTCTACTAGGCGTACCTTCGGCATTTACAAGCACTCGCCAAATGCTTACAGGCAAACTCAAGAAACGCGCAACAAAAGCCTTGGAATGCTTTCCTCGGCGTTTGTTTGAGCGTTTGTAATACTGAATACGAATGCTTAGTGAGCGGGCGTTGTTACGACGATAATGAATTCTCATTGAATGCTTTTCGCGAAAGATTTCCAAAACGCATTGGAAATCCCCTACTGGGCGTTTCTAAAGCACTAAAGAGCTCTCTTCAAATGCTTATATTTAAGCGTTTGGGACACAAGCACACATTTCGTAAATATATGGAGAGATTACCGTTCTAATACTGCAGCATGCAAGGAATCTAATTAATGTCAAGTAATATATATACCTACTGTTCAAGCGGAATCAACTATTATGTTCTGAATTGTCATTTCAACAGGCAGTTTTGATATTATGGTTTGAAACGCATTTTCTTAAAAGCTGTCTTGATATTACGTTCTAAAAATGTCTTTCAACTGCTTTGAATTAAAAATTAGTTTCATACTCTCATTAACGCATTAGAAATAGGATTCCTTTGCACGGTATGATGGAACTATTTTGCTGGCACGGGGGCTCACTTTTGAGCGTTCACAACTTCCCACACAGCACATTTCCGCTTCAAAACGGTTTTTCCTGGTGCTCAAATAGGAAAATCCCGTTTTTCCCCAATAACCCGAAAGTAGCCTCGTAGAGAACGTTTTCATTTACTTGTGCGTGCACCTAAAAGAGAACGTTTTCATCGCACCGTTTCAAAAGCATTTTCATTTGGTTTTTGTTCTGGCAACGAAAACTTTCTCATAACGTTTCCAAGGTTTCCAAAAGTATATGCGACAAAACGATTTTTAAACCGTTTACAAACATATCGCAGGTATCGTACTTCGCGCGATCGGTCTCGTGTCACTCGTGGCTTCCGGTGTTTGGAAGAATAACATCGAAGGTGCATTTGTTGGAAGTGTGTATATAATCTTTGTTGGCAAGATTATACGTGTGCCTCAGTTAGAATTTCGTGATATCTAAGGGCATAAGTTATATATACACTGGAGTTTGTGAAGTTATACTAGTTCTACGCAAATTTTAAAGTGAAATAAGTGATTAGGTATAATTCCCGTTAATGGCGGCACGGAATCTACACGTAATAGAAACTTACTGTTTGTACTAAAAGATACACAGGACCTGGTTGATAGATGTTATCAATGGAATAATGCTCAGAAATGTCCCACTTCCTTACAAATTGATACGTTTTAATGGACTATTTCGCGTCGTCCTCCGCCGACTCGCGGCGTAATTTAGTTAAGCGGGCAGCCGTACAGGTGTCACCAAAAGCCAGAGATCTTCATATCTCAAATGAAACTACCTAGAAACGCATCTTTCGGGCAACAAGCACCGGGTTTCCCTCCTTAGGTATCCAGTTTTAGTGCTATTACCACCGGTTTCCATCGGAGTAAATTTTTGCCCTTCACTGCGAGAGCGCGCGCGCGCGAACGCAGTGAAGGGCAAAAATTTCAATTCAAAATGACCTCTCTATGTCACGAGGGCACAGATTCTACTTATAGGCGGCACGGGATTTTCAGGTATTTTTTCATGGAAATATCTTCCTTACATTCTGCCATTCACGAATATGTAACCCTCATTCTGCGGAAACCACCCCTTGTCACTCAAAATGACCTCTCTATGTCACGAGGGCACAGATTCTACTTATAGGCGGCACGGGATTTTCAGGTATTTTTTCATGGAAATATCTTCCTTACATTCTGCCATTCACGAATATGTAACCCTCATTCTGCGGAAACCACCCCTTGTCACTCAAAATGACCTCTCTATGTCACGAGGGCACAGATTCTACTTATAGGCGGCACGGGATTTTCAGGTATTTTCTCATGGAAATATCTTCCTTACATTCTGCCATTCACGAATATGTAACCCTCATTCTGCGGAAACCACCCCTTGTCACTCAAAATGACCTCTCTATGTCACGAGGGCACAGATTCTACTTATAGGCGGCACGGGATTTTCAGGTATTTTCTCATGGAAATATCTTCCTTACATTCTGCCATTCACGAATATGTAACCCTCATTCTGCGGAAACCACCCCTTGTCACTCAAAATGACCTCTCTATGTCACGAGGGCACAGATTCTACTTATAGGCGGCACGGGATTTTCAGGTATTTTACCATGGAAATATCTTCCCTTGGATGTACCATTCACGAATATATCGTCTTCATGCTATGGAACCTTTCCTTTCTACTTATATTCCTTGAAATGTTCTGTTTTATTTTAAATTGACCGCTATTCTGCACATCAACTCTTTTCCCATTCCCTTATCTCAGGTGGGCGTATCTCAGAGCTATCAATGCGCTTTTAACCCATTTTACGCTATCCCTTCACTATTCTATGCTATTTAACTGGCCCTGTCTATATCACCATACAACCCCCTCCTTTTTACTACCCCTACTTTCCCATCCCTTACCTATCTCACTGACCCGTATGTGCTTCGTTCAGAGAAATCACTTCATTCGACGTTTCTAGTGAGTACGTACCTACATCTGTGCCTAGTGGTTTCATCAAATATATATTCGTGTTTAGTTATCTATTTATCCGTGTTCATACATCTATTCATCCGTGTTCATCAGTAGTTCTGTGTGTGTAAGTGTTCGTATGCCGCTTTCAAGTGTCTGCCTTTTCCTTTCAATTCTTTTATTTATTTCATTTTTCCTTGGTTCGTTATGTGATGTAATTTCTGTTCATTTTCGTGTACATCTGCGGTGAGTACTATTCTTCCGGAGGAGGACGGATGAAATGTTTTGCAAAATCATTCTACCCAAGTTCAAATAGCGTGCTCCAACATCGACGCACAAAGAATCTCTAGAACATGGCGAAGTTTCATTGCCACCGAGCTTGTGCTGCCACCTGGCGAAGAGCCGCCGTACTTTACCATGAATATATTCCTACGCATTTCCACCTCAGATGTTTATATCACGTTTTTTCGGTAAGTTCACTTTCAATATATTTTTTTTTAATTTCATCGAGTTCCCCTCAAGTGAGCACCGGGTTTCCCTCCGAAAAAACCGCAAATTCAGCCATTTTGGGGAGGGGGGGAGGAAAGTAGGTGCCGCCAGGATACAGAATTTTACCAAGTGATTATTCTATGGCGATTCAGAAGATAAGGTTGTCAAAGTCTGAACCCTTGTGTGTGACTTGTGTAAAGGTGTGATTATTTTAAATTTTGTTTTGAGTGACTAATCTGCATTCTATAATGATGAACAAAGAATTGTGTGTGAATTTTCTGATATGATATTTCATAACCATTTTAATTCTGGTTTTATAAATAAATCATCAATGTTATAAGCATTCTGAGAACATATCTTTCTCCTGACCTATAGTTGTTAAGAAATACATATTACGTACGTAAAGTGTATAGGTACTTGTTGATTTGTCGTGCTGACTTATTCCTTAGTGTCTAGGGATTCACTCGAGTAGGTTTTATACGTAAAGTGATTATTTTTTAGCGTTACCATTTGCTCACAGCAAATAATGACCGTTGCTTTGGTCCCAGACCATTACATCAAGTTGAAGAACATATTTGCATGTTTAATTAAGTTACTTTGCAGTTTTTTAATAAAAGTTTCCCTAGTTTTCTATCTTTATAGAAAATACGGTCGTTTAAATTCATATTTAGCAGCTACTTGTATGTGATTTACGTCTCGGAGTTATGTCGTCGTTCACTCTTCCCAAGTGCAAATGCTCCCTGGTTAGAAAGAATGTGATAAAGTGGTTGTAAAGTCATTGAGTGAGTGGTTATAATGGTGAGATTAATAAGAGCGAGTGATTTTAATTGTAAAAGGGCAAATGATTTTACGTGTTCTCGGTACTGCATTTGTGGCCTGTGGTATCAAGCCACAAATACGACGTAACGTCATTATTATACCTGCATAGAATCAGTAGAAAACCGTTTTATACCATCGGGAAACTGTTTTAAAACCGAAATTTACGGCCTCGACTCGGCTGAAAACGGTTTAAAAACTGTTGCACACGTTTCGAAACTAGCTGGAACCGGAGAGGAAGCGATACGAAAACGTCCCAGTAAACACAAAATGCTGTAGATGCGCATCTGATGCGCTGCGCGGTAGCGCTGCAGCTATCACGAAGGCGCTTCTGCAGCGCGCCTAGCACTCCTAAACTTCCCTTTTTTTAATGTCGAATGCGCTGCTAACGGATGTCAGGAGCGCTGCACAAGCGCGTCAAGAGCGCTGCACAAGCGTGTCATGATCGCTTCAACCTGCAAAAAATAGTTTACTCAAGGACTGAAGGTATAGATGGTGTCTCCGGACTGCATAGACTCAACTTCACTTTCGCATCTACCTACGGTCAACCTCACATCTATCTACGTTAAGCCTATCACGCAACTACCTACGCCATATCCAACTATCAAATGCTAAATCAGTTTCTTGAAAGTTGTATATATACGGCCATTCCCGTGCGTAAATGTGTTTGCGAGAACTAACTTTTAAATATCAATGCCGTGATAGTTATTGGAAACGTACCATCCAATCACGATATCAGTTTTCAGGCATTAATTAATTGAAACCTATGTTGCCACATTAAATGAAAATAAAGCCAATATTAATAAGAATAAACAAGATGTTTTCCAAATGCACGCGTTTGTTTACATTTCAATGAAGACGTAACTTACTCGCGCAAATGTTACGAACGTGAATATGCATGTATACGAGTCAATGGATTAATAGTGGTCCAGAGGTGGTTGCTTGATGATTTTTAATTTATTTTTATATTTTTACCATACAAACTACCATTTATTGTGAATACAAATACAATTGTCATTATTTTATTTTTTTAATTTTATTTTCCTGATAGTGGCCATTTTTATGCTAACGAAACACCGATTTTAGGCGATTTCAGTGTTCTGCAGTTAAAGCAAATATCTCCAATTCTGTGTATCCTAGAACAATCAAACAAAAACCAATCGATTCAGTAAATAATGAACTTAAATACAGGTTAGGTGATGTATCGACCTAAAATTAAGTCTAGGGTCCAAATATTGCTTCAAAGTTTTCATCACTTAACTAAAAAAATCAATTTTTACATTTTTTTTTACATAGGAAGGCAATATACTTAATGTTTGTAATTTTTTTATTTGAAAGGTATAAAGCCATGCTTTAAGTTTGCAGAATTCGAAGATGTAGACTTCAGTGGTTTTTTTATTAAATTTTTTTAAAGTTCTTGATTTTTCAAATTTTCCAAAGTTTAATGCCCATTATCTTTGTTGGGCATACAAATAAAAATTTTAAATTTGGCCCATTTACAGTCCTTTAGATGTGGAATAACCAGTAAAAATTTTGTTTTGTGAACTCAACTATTTATAAAGATATTAAACATTGAAAAGTACCAAAATATTGACGAAATCGACATCAACACGGCACCATTTAGTACCCTCTTAAGTAATGCTTGATGCCTATAAAATCATTATCATAACTCATTAATCAGTTTTTCACCTCATTTTACAAGTTATTCATTATAAAGTAAACATTTGGTATAGTAAACTTAAGCTAAAATGTAAATGCAGGCCTTAGAATACAAAGAATATTTGGGAATTCAAAGAAACTTACCCATATATTAAAATTGGTCATTCCATAACTATATACCAAATGTTTACTTTATAATGAATACCATACAATTGTATGGTAAAAATATTAAAAATCACCAAGCAACAAATTTAACTTTTTCTGGACCACTTAATATGGATTGAACCATACTCAATGTTACGAATGTGGAAATGAGAAAACTGATGAATGTACCAATAAAAGCATAACAATAATTTAGTGTACAACAGAAATTAATTACACGAAGCTATCAATGAAGTGTTGTTACTGGCAGAACCCAAGTCTCTCCGATTCGTGTCAAAGCTTTCCCATTTATGCCAAATTTTCAGTCTAAGAATGAACCACAGGCTAAACATGTTACTATATATCAAGAATATATTTCATTAAATAAAAAAACAAAGTATACACATAGTAAATGTTTAAAGAATGAGTATTCATATCTTCCTCTTTCGATTGAGACTTTCACCATCTTCCATTATTCAAAAGACTACCTGCAGCGCTGTGGCTGTGCGTCCGCAACTTGCGGCTGCCGCACTTCAAACACGAGCAGCGAATGCGCATCAGATGCTTTTATCTATAATTCGCTCTATGAGAGCGCTGCTGAGACGCTGCTGACGCGCTTCAGTTGACATGTGCTGCACTTGCAGCGCTGACATTCTTGTGAAGCGCTGCTGCAGCCATGTGTGTTTACTGGGGTGTTCTGAACAATCAAAGAAACATTTCTAAGACGTGAAGTTGCCCAAAAGTGGCGAACATTTGCACCATTCCAGCATCATTTCAAAACGTGAATGGGCCAGTAGAAAACGTCCCCGGAAAGCGGGATGAATGCGGAAATGAAACGATTTGTGCTATGTGGGTTGTGATTCGCCCATGAATATAGAAATTCACAGTTGTTTAGTGAGTTTATTGTGAGTGTTGTTTGATGTTGTTTTTGTTATGAGTTTTCCGATAAAATAAGTCATAAATCTGGAGTATTTACTTATATATCATTAAATCAGTTGTTTTAAGTACCCTACATTCGTATTTCGGGTACTGTAAGCCAAAAATAGGGTTATTTTCGCCCTGGTGGCGTTAGTTTTCATGTACAACTAAAACTGTATCAAGAGCTTTATGTACAACTTATGTGCAGTTGATGGTGTTGTTACTCGTCGTCCATGAAGAATACGCAAAGTTTTCCGGAGGATTTCTACTTAGTGAGATAGCCAGATTGATTACGAACTAAGTGTTTTCGCTGAGAGATACGAATTTCATCACTCTTATCGAACTCATAAATTGGTTAGATGACTGTGATAGAGATTTGTGAAAGGATAGTGCTATATCCACTTGTCGGTGGTTTTTACTATTCTTTATTCACTGTGTGCTCATACCTATATTTCATTGTACGTAATAATTTATCCAATAAATGTGTCAAAATGAGCCTGAATTATTTCATTACGAGGGAAGGCATTCGAAGATCTTCATGAGGTTGTAGTACATATAGGTTAACCCTGTCATTTCTCCCTGTCCTTCAAGCTTGGCTGGCTCAGCGTATGTGAATGTGGGGACGATATATGGCCAAGAATGGTTCATCGAATCAAGTAAGTGTGATGTGGAAGTTTTATTATAGACGGCAAGGGAGTTTCAGTGGTGGGAGCAAGGGATTACGAGGTCATTGGGCAGCAAACAAATTTGCAGTGAAGGGCAAGAAAGTTTAAAGTGAGAGTAAATGGACATAAAAAAGTAGGTATATTGCAAAGTCATTGTATGAGAATGCATTTAATGAGGGGGATAAATGGTTGTACATACCGATGTGATTGATTGCACCCAGAAACGTCCCAGAATAATTACTTACCTCATTGCACTATTTTTTCCCGACATTTATCTAGGATCAGAAACATTATTTGGCGTCACATGGACGCGGCTAAAACATATGTGACGGTCCCAAGTGAGGAGGCTACACAAACTATTATCGGTAGGGCAGACAACGCCTTAAGGAACCTTATTTGAGCGTCCGTGAAACCCCCTAAGAATGCTTTATGAATCCCCAACACCCGGCTCCACTAAGCGTCTTTCAAAATGCCTAAAGCGTTCACAATTGTGCTCAATGAACGCCTAATTGAGCAATCGCCCAGGATTTACAACGCCTTACGGAAGCTTAGAAAAACGCTTAACAAATGCCGAATGCTCTCTCAAAAACCGCCAGGGCCACACAACGCGTTACTTTCACTGGCGATAGCTAACCAATACAATCATCTAATGACCTCATACTATTCACCTTGCGTAGAGTAATTAATATACGATACAATTTAAGCAATTTCACCTTATCATACTTCACATGAGGGGACTTACTTACCTTCGCCTTGAACAGACTTCTGTTCCGTAAGCCCAACTCCTTATTCCGCTTTATGGCACTTTCGTACCCAGCGTCGCACCCAGGAACACAACAACGGCAGTTAGTCCTCATCTTAAAATTCTTGCAAGAAGACTTAAACAGTTTTCACTGGCAAAAACACTTCGTAAACACGATTTCGGCCGAGCAAAACACAACCACTTGCACTACCGGCCTCGGTGGCGGCGGGGAAACGTCCTCGCCTGCCAACCCAAAGGTCGCGGGTTCGAATCCCGCCAGGGGAGGATTTTTCTCCTCCCAGGACATGTGATTGTTCAAGTTTATTGTAAGAGAGGACCCAATGATCCTAAATACACTTGATTAAATAAAGACGCAATTATTATTATTATTATTACCGCTAATAGAGGAAGTCGGAAAGGACCTCGATACAATCAGCGCCGCTATGCGGCCGATTTTGGCGAACGAGTAAAAAGCGCGGTAAGTGACAGCAGAAATACGCTTTCCCGTTAAGTTCTGGGGCCTCCTTATGCAGGCTCCTTGTTCAATACCATGAATATACATAACGGGTCGTTGGCCCGGAACATTTTGATCCATATGTATATTCATGTTCAATACGATCAAAAAGTAATGGCGAAAATGACTCAAATGAACATGGTACGCAGCCACGCACTCCATCGTTAGAGATAACACCAGCGCATGGCACCAACGTGTGCTCGGTGGAAAGTTTCTGGCTCTTCGATGCGATGCGAAGAAGAAGGAAAAGCAGTGAGGTTGGCAGCGATCGCAAGTGGTCTAAGCGAAGTCAAGAAAGAGAATTACCACTTATATTCAAACCTCCTTCAGAAGACACGCCCAGGGCAAAAATGGGTCTCTGCGCAAGTGTCATAAAAGTTTAGCCAAGCTCTAATTCACTGTAAAAATAAAAGTCACCTGGTTTGTCCGAGATAAAAACCCGGAAATCCCCAGTGCTGGTAAGGTCTATTTGCCAGCGTGATATCCCCCTTGTCCGTGGCTTACCAAGCACTATTAAGTCTACTGTGCTACAGAGTAAACTGTATGTGATAAAACCTTTCTCATTTATACCCCTTGGAAATACGTCTATCATTACGGTGGCTTGGTGGCGTAACTAACCCGCAATGACGACTGATGGCCGCTGTTGCCATACAAAAACCATTCATTTAGAAAGGTATTTGCACTAACAAGAGAGGGGAACACATGGAAAATCAAATATATTTGAGTAATTTGGATTTTTAATTGAGCACCTGAGGCAGTGGCAAAAACCAAAAGTATGTAAATGGTTGAGGTGGATGAGAGTGATCATTAGAAATAATGAATGGAGCATGACTGCACAAGTCTTGAACTTAAACGCAGAAGAGAGATAACCCACAGGAAGGCCAAGAAAACGATGGAAAGACCAAGTTAAGAAGAACGTGAATAAGTTTAGAATTACCTAGAAGAAAAATTGGAAGAAGGGAATTATTTATTTAAAACATTCGCACGGAGGATTCACAAGGTGGTTGAACGATTACAGCGGCAGGGCAAATAAGATTGTGAGGAATCCAAATAATGTGTCAAAGCAGAATGATGGAGATCAAATAAACGGGGAGAACCACCAATGAAGAAGTCTTTCGAAGAGATGGAGAAAAAAGGAGCTTTGTGGCAACTCTACGAAGCAGAAGAGACGAATACATTCTGTGACGTAACAGCCTTTAGAAAACAATAATGGAAGCACAAATTATTGAGAAAGATTATCGAGGAAGATCAAGAATGGAACACACGAAATAAAAGTGTGAGGGATTTCAGTATGAGGATTTATGAAGAAAAACAGGCTTGCAAAAAAGCCAAAAAAGCTTGTTTGCCAAAAGAAGAAATAAGTGAAGAGCTGCAGCAAGACAATCTTCGGATTAGAGACGGTTGGTGATAATGATTATAGCTGCCACTCGACGAAAATCTTCACTGTTGTACAGTAGCTGTGATATAACGTCAACACGTGGTGTCTTGATAGGAGGGAAAACTTAATCTTGGTAATTGCACTGTCACAAACTTCTCACAAAATAAATCACAGCAATGCCTTATCTTCAAAGTGGAGGAAGTAAATATGAATGAATCAGATGAACATAAAAAACAATATCAAGCGTATTTTTCTTGAAAATCTTTATGTTAGTTTTTGAAATGAAATAACTCAGTAAATTTTACGAATATATTTTACTAACCGATCCATGTTTCAGGACAAAATTCCATTTTCAAGCTGAAAATGAAAATGGCACTCGGCGTTGAACCCTTGGTCGGTCATTGGAAATAATTTTTTCTTCTTATTTTGAGTTTTGGTTAAAAAAATTCACTACTACACCGCCAACGTTTCTGCAAATTTATTGCCATTTATGCGCCTTTTGGGCGCCTTAGGCAGGCACTAGTGCCTTTTCACATTTCAAGGCACCTATTATGCGCCTTATTGGATATGCATATAAGGCGCATTCATATAAGCGCCTATTATGCGCCTTAGTGGATATCCATATAATGCACCTCGCTTAAGGCACAAACAATGCGATTTCTAGATTCACCGAAATTCAATTAAAAGGAATATATGCGTAGTGCCTCTATCATCAGATATCATCATATTCTGGTGAATGGATTATAAATGATTGTCTATAGTTTACTGATAAGGTTCTGAATTTCCTGAAGAAGTTCAACATGAGTTGCTGTTGGAATTCAGTGATAAATGTAGGACTTCAGCATGCAGGACTGCAGTTATTGCCGGAACGCAACTGTTTGTTTATGAGGTTAAATAAACTGCTGGATTTTCAACAGTATTTACACGAAGTGTCAACAGTTGCTGTAGTAATTTTGGCAGTAATTTTTGGATTTAAAATGCTAACTACTGTAGTATTTGAGCAGTTATTGTTGAGACAAAATAGTTTGCTCTTGAGGCTTAAAAGCCACTGTTGAATTAAAAAAGTTTACTATCAAAGTCATCAGCAACTCTAGGATTTGAATAGTGTTATCACTTTTATTGAGGACAATATGGCATTTCGAATGCTCAGCAAAAATAACAGGAATGTACATGTGTACCCTTTCATAGATCCATAGTTATTTTTTTACATTTACATTCCCCCTTATTTATGCATGTAGCTCTGGCAGGAATTTCATTATTTATCTGATGTGACCCAGACCAACTTGATGAAGATAATGAAATTATATGGGAAAATCACCAAGGAATATTTAGCAAGGTTTAAGACAACTCTTTATTTATCAATCTTGGTCTAGAGTAATGATAACCATATGTAAGATAAGAAAACATATGTTACAAAGTTTTGTTACTACTGCGCAGTAACAAGCAAGCCTTTTGAATGCAGTATCTATACCTTGCCTTCAGGAATGTGCATAAAAGGCACCTTTTAAGAGGCAGTGTGCCTCAGTTGTGCCTTAATGGTGCCTAATGGAGGTGCCTTTGTAAGGTGCCTAAAAAGTGCATTGGAGGTATAGTACCAAGGCACCTTTCGAGGTCCTTAAATTGTGCCTTTTGAAGGCAGTGTCTATACCTTGCCTTCGGGGCGCATAAAAGGCACCTTTTAGGAGGCGGGTGCCTCATTTGTGCCTTTATGGTGCCTATTGGAGGTGCCATTGTAAGGCGCCTAAAAGGCGCATTTAAGATATAATGCCAAGACGCCTTTGCAGACACCTATTTTTTACATTTTGAAGGCAGTGCCTTGCCTTTGGTAAGGCGCATAAAAGGCGCATTTTGGAGTCAATGAGCTACTTGGGAGGTCGAATTGACATAAACCATGAAAAAAATTAACAACATAAACAGGTAAGATAAACTTCGCCGTTTGGCCGCATGGAACAAAGATACTCGAGGAGTTCCTATTACATCTGAACAGTCAGCATCCTTCGATCCAGTTCATGAAGGAAATCGAAAAAGACGGACACCTACCATTCCTGGATGCCCTAGTCAAAAGAAAAGATGATGGTACACTTGGACTTGGACATAGTGTGTACAGAAAGAAGGCTCATACCGATCGATATCTTCACGCACGCTCACACCACCGTCCACAACAGAAGGCGTCTGTTATCAAGACCCTGTTTGATCGCGCCCGAAAAGTTTCCGATCTTGATTCCATCACACAAGAAATACACCATTTGAAGAAGGCATTAAACAATAATGGGTTTAGTAACAAATTAATTGAAAAAGTGACATAAAAAAAACCTACAGAGAAGGAGACTCTTAAACCTCTGGGATATTTTATGCTGCCTTACATTGCAGGCACGACCGATTGCATAGGTAGAATAATGAAAAAGTATAACATTATCACACGGTACAACACTACCTCCAGAGTGCGAGATCATCTACGAGGGACTAAAGATCCATTACCACCCACAATGTATGAGGGTGTATACGAACTTCTCTGCAGTTGCGGAAGATCATATGTGGGGCAAACCAAGAGAGCAATTGGATGCCGATTAAAGGAACATGAACGTGCAATCCGGAAGAAAGACTGGTATCACTCTGCCGTGGCTGAGCACACTACGTTAGAGGAAGGTCACGCCATTGACATCGAGACGGCAAGAGTACTACACAAAGAAAGCAGTTACTTTCCGCGGCTCATAAGGGAGGCCATTGAAATAGAAAAAAGACCAAATAACATCAATAGTGAGGATAGTTATAAACTCCCTTATACCTGGAAGAGACTTATTCGAAATTGTTTCTCACTTCTCAAAATCATCAACTACTGGAATTGTTTATTTATTTTTTGAAAAAAGACCATTGTTGTTCTTAAAAGCCCGACGAAGCTGGCAGCATAGCATGGCGAAACTGTTGCATAATATTTAATAATTTAACCGCAGAACCAAAAGCCTGAATACCATAAACATAAACAGGTATTAGAATAAAAAACATTTGTTTTACAAACAACAACAACAAACAACTTAGGATATAATTACACTGGATATTTTTTCTTTATCGGGCACACAATGTTTACAAATAATGACAAATCAGTGAAATTTAAACTAAAACCTGTGTATTTGTTAACATTGTGTGCCCGACAAAGAAAAAAATATTCAGTGTAATTATATCCAAAGTTGTCATTACAATTGTTATGTTTATCAATAACTGTTTATGTTGTTAAAATTGTGTCATGGTTTATGTCAATTAGCCCTGATGATGGCAATAAATTTGCAGGAACGTTGGCGATGAAATAGTGACTTATAATTGACCAAAACTCAAAATAAGAAGAAGAAAAATTTAAGTGGTTAATATACATTAATTAATAAAAATAAGAGAGTGAATTACCTTTTGATTTCATTTCAAAAATGAATCAGGTGAAGTCGAATATTTGAGAATCGCCAAAACTTCTCACTAATGCGGAGAAGACGCATGCGAAGTATTAAGGCCGTTTACACGGTACTTTTTTGTACAATCTATCGTGCGAACGCATGTATCAGGAAATTGTATCGTGTAAAGCGGCAAATTGTGCGAACGCTTGTCCGAATTTATGAATGACTGAACGGAAAATAGAACCATTTAGAAAATAGTTATAATAATAACCATTTTATCTCTGTTGGTAGCAAGTAAAATAGAAATCGTCAAAAAAAAGACATTAAAACACTAGTACAAATACAAGGGAGGGAAATTTGGAGGGACAAAAGAAACGTGTGCCGTGTTCGGCTATACCACTTGATAATAACACTGTCACACACAAAATAAACCAACGAAATGAGTCTATCAAGAGTGGAGATCCAGCGAGAAACTTCAATGACTTGTCGCACTAAAATCCAGAAGAGAAAAAACATAACGGTGCCATGGTCGAATATAAAGCCAGAGAGAAGAGTCCAAGAGAGCTTTGTCTAAACCGGGAGAATAATCAGTAGCCAGATGGTCGAGTCGAGGTTCCAAATTTCAGGTGATCAGCTTTTCAAGGTGCCAAATACGTGAGTGAAACTTATTTTCATGAGTGAAACCAAGAACACTGTATGCATGCAATGTTCTTGAGTGAAACATAAACATGACAAACAAAACACTCGCAAATTCCGATCGATTTATACCAATAAATTGCACGGAAAATTGTGCGATTGCACTCATCGTGTAAAGCGACATTCAGTCTGATTCAGTCGTTCGTACAATATTTTCTTGCACACTTGACTGTACATGCGTTCGCACGATAGATTGTACAAATAAATGTACCGTGTAAAACGGCTTTAAGACTCGCTGCAGTAGGGATGGTTCTCGGATGAAAAGTGAAAGAGAGAGACGATACTTTGCTCTAGTTACGCCTCATCTCGAGCATCCCGCCTACATCTGTCTCGATGCACAGAAAGAGAAATTACGCTAAATGCAACAAATACAAGTGAAAGCCACGCGCTTCGTCAAGAACTGCTACGGGCGATCAGATAGTGTAACACATCTGACGGAAGGACTGATTTGGGAGCCGATGGAGACTAGGAGGCTACTCGCTAAGCTAAGATTACTTCAAAAACTCAGATTATATGATGTTCAGGGTGACACGGAGGACATTCTTTTAAACCCGGATTGGCCTACCTGTAGAATTGATAGAAGCGACAAAATAAGAGGGATACACTTCCTAACTACATAATAGATACAAACATTTCTTCTTTCCACGCACGATTAGTGACTATAACAAAAACGGCAAGTCAAGAAGACACTCCACGCCTCTGAGGCGGCTCGGAGGGTAGTTTGTGGATGTAGAGATTGATTAGACGTTACCTTCGCCGTTTTGGGGCCAATTACAAAAATCGCCGTTTTGGGGCCAATTATAGGGATTTTCTCCACTTTTTTTTAAATCGTAAGTTTGAATTGACAGGGACCTTAATACCGCCCCGACAGTTGTTAGTATTTTGCTATATTTTTCAGATAACTACAATATTTTTTTTATGAAAATAAAGGGGTTTTTGCTGAATTATAGTATTTTAGGGTGAAAGCCAGTTATTCCTCTTGCACATGGAGCCGATTGGAGACGTGGGGGGTCACGAACGCAATCTGCAAGGGAAAATATTCACTACCGCATAGTTAAAGGCAGTGCATTGTTAATATGAACTCTAGTTTACACTAAAGTACCTAAGGTTTGGTTGGGAAGACGTGTACTTGGAAGTACTTTTTTGTCCTGAAAGCTGGCACAGCACGTCGTAACTCTTTCACGTGAACAGCCAGCTTTCTAACCCTTTTCCTCTCATAGAAAATCATTGCTGGAAGCACATTTTCTGGATGCCCAAATTACGCATTTTTCTGAATGACTGGGGAAACTACGTCTTTGGCATACTTTGGCAGGAATTTTGACCGGGTAATGTGAAGACACAGATGCTTACCCAGGTGTACCCTAACGAGGGGATGCACAAGGTCATGATAAATAGAAGGATAAGAAAGACAATAGACGTTCTGTATGCAATGAAGGGAGGCAAGGAATATATTTAGGGATAGACGAAGTATGGGGGTGTAGATGTCTGCGGTTGTGGAATTTTAGACGAGTATTTTCATATCCATCAAAGTAAACATTAATCAGTTGACTAACATTGGTAGTAATAATTTTGCAACTGCTGATGACATATGCCTAGACAAATTACAAGGGGCTACAACCTTGAAGTGATATGGGAGTGGAGAGGACAAAGTCAGTGTGATTCGTAGATGAAACAGCGTTAGTTAGCCAGTCAGTCCATGATAATTGCGTTATAGGAACAGAGTGGAAGGTATGGGATTAAGATAAGTCATATATTATATCATTATCATCTCTGTCTATCATAAGAATACGAAGGCAATGAATTTTCTGGAAGTAAGAATGAAGGGGCTCCATAAATGGTGGGAAGGCATAAAATAGAGAAGGTGAAGCAGTTTACGTACCTAAGTAGAATTTTGGAGGAAAATGGCTTAGTAAGTGGGTGTAGTAATGGATATCAGATGTAAAATTGTTCTAGCCAAATGCGTCTTCGAAGAGTAGGGAATTGACTAAGGGGGAAGAGGAAACACTCAAGGAAAATATTGGTGAAAACTCAAACATAGGGCGTAGATTATTAGATATAAATTATAGAATTATAAACATAAGAGACATTATATTAGAATTATAGATATTAGACATTATTTTAAATAAATGCCCTTCACAGTTCTTGAGGTTAATATATAATGCTTTAGTTCCTTTCAGACTAAGCTGAGGGATATTCTGTTGGGGTGGAGCTTATCTAAACTTCTTAATACCTGCTGTTTTTCTTCAAAAAAGAATTTTTCGAGTAATTTAAAAAAATTGTCGTTTTGAAAGTTCCTTTCCACTCTTTCTTCATCTATAGGGTTGCTTCCATTGAGAATTTTATATATTTATAAGATTCAATGAAGTTTTTATACAAAAAACGGAAATGCAGCGTTACTAATGTATTTTCCTTCTACCTTCACCCTCCGTAAACATACCCTTCCCAAGACCACGCCTTACGTTACCTATTTAAATGATCTTTTTTATATGTAGGACCAATGGTTCTTGTGTTGAATCACAATCAGTGAATACAATATAAAAAATGTAAAGTCTTGGCTACTTAATAAAGAAAATCTAGTGGATTTATTATAACTGTGCGAAATTTGACTCAACAATTTTGTTTTATGTAGGTACGTAGTAATAAAGTAATTCTGAAATCCGTTTAACATGTGCTGTATGTATAAGAGCTATATAGCATTACCAATAACATTTCTTGGTAGCCTTAAAACAGGTCCTCCTTCAAGGTTACCTAAAGTTACTCTTAAACTGTAAAATATCAATGTAATTATTAATTCTGTTGGAGTAATACATTATTTATTAGTGCTTTATGGGTCGGAAACTTGGTCATTATTGAAAGGGGATGCGCGTAGGCTGGATGCATTTGAGATATGGGTTTTCAGAGGAGTGGAAAGTGTGAGATGCGTGGTGAGGAAGACAGTTGAGGAAGTGTTGCATTTGGTTGGAGAGGAAAGGAAGTTAGAGGTGGAGATTTGGAGGAGGCAGAAAAGATGGATGTAGGCTGTGTTGAGAGGTGGGGGCATGTTGACGACGGTGATAGAGGGGAAAATACCGGGAAAGCGTGAGAGAGGAAGGAAGAAGATTGGAAATTTAAGACGATATAAGGGGAGGTAGACAAATGCACCAAACAACTCACTCCAATCCAGTGACTACTTTCCGCCCTGAAGAGGCTAAAGCCTATACCCACATTTACTGTTGTTTTCTTCTGTTGTTGTTACCGTTTGTTGTTTTTTTAAAGTTTGTTCTTCCTTTTCCTGTACCTTAAATGTGTAAATAAACACATTATTGAATTAAATTGGGTATGAGGAGCTGAAATGAGACCTGAAGGCGAGAAAGTAGTGGGCAGAGAAGTTGAAAGATTTCCCAGAAATTGGGATATTAGGGTTAAGGACTGTTCAATACCAATCAGCTAGTAGAATAATCAATGATGATGACGTATGGAATAATGGAATCAGTTCCAGTAGGAACCGTAACTATCACGCATGCCCTATCCCCTTCGCGTAATACATGTGATTTCCAGTTGTGCATCCTCAAATGCCATTATGTAATTCTAGTATCTTTATCTGCTTCCTAGTACTAACAGCACGCCGTGCATATTTCCCGAATCTCTTTCCATTTATGTAGTTGAAGAATACATTAATACAAATTGTTTATCTAGCATTTTTGGCACGCCTACAGTGCAATGCATGTTG